>OZ018376.1:133433466-134638466 GCA_963969555.1 Polydrusus pterygomalis
AAAAACTTTTCAAAAGGTGGTCCGGTCCATCTCTCCTCGACTTACCCAATATTTATTACAAAATCGACCTAGAGAAATTGCCGAAACTGATGTTCAAGTTCCTACTACAGGACTAAAAAGAACTCGGCTAATATTTTATGTTGTTGTGTTCTTTAGTCCTGTAGTATTTTACATGCTTATATCACAAAAGCTAAAGTTTTAAAGTTTCCTTTTTTTTGTCGGATACCAGCTTCACTGATGAGCAAAGCGAGTCTGGGGATGGATAAACGAAATGAAACGAAAACCCACTCTATACTTTCGATAAAGTTTTTAGGTATATAAAAACTTAACTAGATTTGGCCCCTAGACATAATTATGTATAAACTGCTATGAAAATATAGGGTGTTTTATTTTAAAAAATTTATCGTGCATTTTAATATTGGGACACCCTGTATATTTCACAATAATATGCCAATATGCACCTTAGATATTTGTATAATTTTTATTCACAAAATTTCTTTAACCACCAGGGAGGTAACCTACTTTTTTCTGTTATAGGCCGTAAATAGTAATTATATTCTAATTTAAAATAAGTTTCTTTCTTTCTCAGAATCAAGTAAAAAGTCTCCTAATTTATCCCCTAAGGGCGTCTTCCTGACATCCCTGCGGGTTAAGAGACCCCAGTGTTTGTCCGGTAAAGGTACTTACACTTACAGTATCGGATTCAGGAAGAGGTAGTTTTTCTACGGTGACGGTTCCGCTTATTAGTATCGGCACAGAATACATAGCTACGCGTATAGCGATATATTCTGTGGTATCGTTTGCATTATTGAAATATAATACAGTTTATCATTAAAAACAGAAATAGAAAGCCAGATTTAAAAAAAAAAAGTGTACTGAGTGAAATAATCCGTGAAACAATAAAATATTAAAGAAAATACAAAGCGATGTTTGTTATTTTATGGATAAGGTCCATTTCAATATAATAAAAGATCCTTTTTCAAAATCATTTTTGAATGCCTATAGCAGAAAAAAGAATAACAATTTACGTATCCCAAAACTGTTGCATTCAATTTCCAAACCATTTAAGAAAAGTTATTGCCCGAGAAACCGCAAAAAATCGCCATTTGTAAAGTATCCAATTGCGTTTAGGTTTTTTGCCCCACATAAACCACCCTTAGGCAGCTATTTATTCACTTTTCGACAGAAAAAATCGGTTTTCCAATAATTTTATCGAAATGAGACGTAAAGCAAGCTATCAATCGTTTTCCTTCATTCTCTTCCTCGATAACTATAAAACAAATGAGTTATTTTTTAGAAAATTCTTCTATGGCGATTTTTAATTATTTCATAGTTTTATGCCTACTGTGGAACTGGATCCAGCAAAAGTATCCAAACCAGCAAAATAGGAAAGAGTTTATTTAGCATTAAGTGGTAGTGGTGGTAATAGTACAGTTTCTTCAGAACTCTTGTTATTTTTTAAATAAAAACCATGTTATGTTGTTATTTGTTATTTTCTTGCCCACCTTCTATACACATATTTTGTATACCTGACATACACCATGACACGTTAGAATGATATTGCTTAGGTATATATAGGGTATATGTATGATGTTCTCGGGTATAGCCTTCAAGTCGTACTTTTAGGTTATGTGTTAACTTGTGTTTAACTCTTTCAGAGCAGACAATTATGCCAACTAAATAAACATTCTAATGGAGTAAAGAAAGCGGATACATTAATTCTAACCCTATGTGGATTAATCAATCATATAGGCGTAACTTCCAAGGCGCCCATTTTAAATTGCTATTTTACCATCATTTTTAAATTTTGAAGAATTTGTTTCTTGATTAATCATTAGGTTATTCTTCTACATTTCTTGGCGGTGTGAAAACCAGACAATTTTTTTTTAATATAAAACTATGGAGTAAAGGTATGCTTTTTTGTTTCTGAAATTCATAATTTACAGTTTCAATTTTGGGCACTAAAACTTACTTATCTAAATTCATTGTTGATAAAAAATAATAATAGAAGGAACGTATATTATAGTACGTTAAACATGTTTTGTGGTTAAAGCAACGAAAATTGCTGTTTACGAGTTCTGTCAAAATTTTACAATATTTATATTAATTTAATATTTATTGCCCCAAAAAAGCAAGTCTATAGCGACAAACTACGAGTGATCACGATGAATCCCGACGCCCGTTGTCTCTAATTGGTCCGCATAGGGTTAGAATTAATATACTTGAAGAAAGGCAGATCGAAAGCTGTACTTTGAAACAAACATAACCTACAACGACCTTATGCCAATAGTCACGAATAAGTGCTGGGCAATTTTCTATTTTGTCATCGACAACCCATATTTGTGTCTCAACCTATATTACGCCCCACTATATACGTCCTTTTTTCTTGGTACATTTTTCGTATCACTGTCCTTTAAAGAGTTGAAGAGCAGTATGGTACGATTGAAAAAACAATAATACTTATTGAATTTATATATTTTAGAGAAAAATAAATGCAAGAATATTGGAGTATGTTACTACCTAATTATTTTTATTTATTTTCCATTGAATATAGGCCCCACTTAGGTAAAATGCGATGTTTTAGCCTAAAAAATTGTATGGAAATTACTAATTTTAATATAATAAATTCAAATAAGTTACAAATTACTCGGTAACGACAGAAACTAATGCAAGCCTAGACTTCTGTTAAAGCTTTAACCGTAGGTACTTTTTTAATATTTTTCCCAATAGGTCAATTATTGCCTTGGCTGAAAGTACTAATTTTTTAATTGGTTAAAAATTTGTTTTAGTATTTAATTACACCAAATGAGTAAGTTTTATTTTTGGATGAAGGAAACTTGTGTATTTGGTGTAAAGTTTATATTATTTAAATGGTAGAGCGCTTTCGGCCTATCGGGCATCCTCCCTGCCTCCTGCAAAGCAATAAATGAACTTAGAAAAGTATAAAAATAAAAACTTTTATAAATAATTTTAAAAATTCTTTATGAAAGTAAGTAAAACAGTTCATTACTTACCTACCTTTTAAGGAGTCATACATAAAGTGCAAAACAATAAATATATACTCACATATTAAAATTTTTAACAATTTTTAAAAACGTCTTGGAAAACAAATATTTAATAAATATCCTTGATAAAATACCTTTCTTCTTAACCAGTCCTACTTTTAGACAATCAGCAATAATAGCCATGTTCTTGATATTCACCATTAATCAATAAGTTTTATGGGTACTACCTTGTTTTGTTAGAGATTTAACAATAACTAAAATATACAGAACCCAAAACCTAACACATCGATATTATAAATTCGAATATATTGTTTGGACTCTTACTTGTCTAAATTATAAATTTCTAAATACATCTATAGGTTTCAACTGTTGGTAATTGTCTTTCACTTTGGTATTTGCACAAATTGTTTTGTTTTCAATTTTCCCGCTCTAACCTCTCGGCTCGGCTCTCTCCAAGAAGCACGTCAAAGTAAAGTTAAAGTTTTCCCCCCCTTTTTGCATTTTTGGCACATGGCAACAAGAGTCCATCTAGTTATTAAATATTTATTTTCAAGTCGTTTTAAAAAATTATTAAAAATTTTAATATTTAAGTTTGTATTAATTGTTTTGCACGGTTGTTTGCCTTTGCACCTTTTACTTTATGTTGAAAGACCTTATGTACAACTCTTGACAAAAAAAGTAATGAATCATTTTACTTATTTTCACAAAGAATTTTTAACTAAACAAACGTTTTTACTTTCATACTTTTCGAAGTTCATTTATTGCTTTGCAGGAGACACTGAGGATGGCCGAAAGGCCGAAAGCGCTATGTAAATTATAAACTTTTAACCTAATAAACAGGTTTCCTTCATCACTTGCGTAGAAGGTGTATACAGCCTTTACTACCCTTTCAGTTCTATTTTTGACAATTTTTTTTGGTATTTTCATTTATCAAGAAAAAAAAGTTAGTAGATATTTTAATAATAAATACTTTTTTATCTATTTGGGTGTCATATTTATATTAATAATTCAGTGGGAACCTATGTCAATACAATTTTAAAATAGAGCATCCGCAAACGTGTGCCTCTTTTAAAATCCATAAACCTTTCTCAGATGTCACATTTATTTATAGAACTAATAATTTATACAGATAACAACCTAAGAAACGTCTTGCGACTTTTTAAATTTACTGACACAAAAAACATCATATATTAATAAATGAAATTACCAATACATCAGAAACTTTTAAACAAACCATGGTTAAATATATATATGAAAGTTCTACGTAATAAAACTCAATCACCCAAGTATATAATATCTCAAGACGAACTTACTCTACAATGCGTCAAATTGTTAGGGTTGGTTGATATTAATATTAAGATATCTGTAATAATATGTTGAATTTACAATACAGGACCATTATTAGTCGTTTAGTATATCACTTTATATATTTTTTTTCTTATCGTTTTTTTTTCTTCTTTTCTTTTCTCGCCATCGACATATAAATCGTTAGTGGTTTGTCTGCTAGTGCCAAGGACTTTTAATTAAAAAATTTTATTTTACAGATAGAGACGGTTTTTATAGTTCACCAGCATTCTACACCTTAATTAATTTTTTAATAAATAAAAAATTTTAACTGAGGGTACTAAACAGAGATAAGCTAAATTTTTATATTACATTTTTGGACATGTAAGGAAAAATCATCATCAAAAAATAAGATGGGGACAAAATATAAATCCCATCTAACAAAAAGGTACAATAATAAGTTAATCCTTAATCAAGTACCTAATTAACATTGCTAGTACAAAATAAAAAAAGAAAGGGATTTCTGATTTAGGTACTTTATTTGACTGTATTTTTTGAGTTCAAATTTAATCAATTCGTAAATGTATTTGTATATGATTTGTACTGATATTTACATAAAATAATCATATTGTATTACAAGATGATGATAGTGTCCGCGAAAATAATTAAAAGAAAAAGAAAATATTGTGGCATATCGGACAAGTGTGTATCCAAGTTTAATGGATACCCTGTGATTTCAATATAAAAAATAGTTACACACTTGTCCGATATGCCACAATATTTTCTTTTTCTTTTAATATTGGATTTCTTTAAATCCATATTGATCAATTGTATAAAATATACCAACTTTTTAAATCGTATTTGATTTAAAAGATTATAAAATGCCTTGGAAGCTGCTGACGCGTGCGTAACACGCTACAATTTAATTAGTCGGGAAGTCGGGAGCACCAACCCATAATTCTCGAGCAGGTCGGCAGGTGGCCGTCAGTCGTTGACTTTGAACGTAACGCACGGTACCTGTTCATTTTGTCTTCATGTGTGACATAAGCAAAAACACTAAAGGCGAGTTTTACAGTGTTGGTACTGCAGAAAAGCTTTCGAAGCTTCATCTTAAATTTGCCTTCCAGTGTTTTTAAAACTGTCCGCTAAACCATTATATCTAAAAAAATAATTATAACAAAAAATACTTTATAATAAGGGAAAGTTCCATTTTTTGAAAACCCATCAGCAAGATTCTCTATTCGTACAACAAAATAAAAACGGTTTTGTTCCTTATGTCTTACAACATCTATAAATATTATCTTTATTATAAGCTTTTTAAATTTAATCACAACTGATTTAAGATTAAATAGAAAAAGAAAAAATTATTACACATCGAAGCCAATTTTATCATTGTTGATTCAAATATTTAATATAAATTGATTAAAATATAACCAGTTATAATTTCTCCATTAATCAGTTTTGAATAAGACGGCTTAATCAGACGCTTCGATGTAATTTTTTTTAAATTGTAAATTAAATCAATCTGGTATACACCTGGATTTAATTAGTATACTGACTTAATTTTGATTTAAAATTTAATATTTTATTAAGTGTGTACGATGAGTTTTTACCCAAAGCTCCCAGAAAACAAAATATTACCAATGATTGATTACTATGATTACCTACATATTAATATTCAAATGGTCAACTTTTGTTAGCTATTAGAACCGAGACTTACTCGGTTTAAACCTTCGGCACACAGAAAACAAAAACTTGGTATATTGAGATAAGACTTATTATCTAATAAGAAATTTATTAAATTATATGTGCATTTTTTTTGATTTAGATAAAGTAGTAGTCAAATTTAAAAGACACATTATGCAAAAGAAATAGTTTTTTCTTCTAACACAATATTTTCTAATTCAAATTAAACCTAATCTGAATTAGATTATACAATAACTACACAACTTGCTAATAATTAAAAACACACAAAACGTTTGTTTATGCTTAATAATTTTATTCGTGTAGTTTAAACACATTAAGTATCTATTTATTTTTAAAAGAAGTGTTATTTATTACTATAGGCATTTTTGTGTAGACTTAACAGAAAACTTTTTTAATTGACACGACTTTATTTTATGCCGTTGGTGCTTAACACATTTTTTAAATAGAATAGGTAATTATTTTGTTTAAAATAATCAAAAAACTTGTAGACGGTCGTTTGTGAAATTATTTAACGTAAATAAGTTTTTAAGTACGTTAGCAATCATAACTTATGTGTTCGAAACAATATCTTGTTATATTACAAACAATGCTTTTTGGAGTATACAAGGTTGTTAGCTGCACTAAAGACAAATTATTTTTATGCTTAACAAAAAATTATTCACTCGGACAGGTTCTAACTTATATGGACGCGGTCGCTTTGATATAGTATTAACACAGTATTAATAATATACGATTTACAGGTTACAAGAACATTTAGTTTACGTACGTGTGTCGTTTAGTTTGCACGGAGGGTGAACAGAGTCGGTTATTTTTTTGTTTTATTGTGTATTGTGTTAAATGTTCAAGTGCTAATAATGGAAGAAACAAAAAGATTACTGATTACCAATTTTATTCCGATATTTATTATAATTTTACGACAAATTTGCAATAATATAACGGTTCGATGAGCAAAATCTATGAATTCTAACTTTTGATAAAATCAGACTACCCTATCTTCAGCGGTTTTGTTGCGCCGTTTTTAATTTTATTTTAAAACAAAAATGGTTTGTTGTCTGAAATGATAGTGGAGCTATTTCCGACAAAGTATAAGGTATCTATTTCTCTCTACATTTGAAACTACCTTCACAATAATAAATATTTTGGTATACCTACCTATATGTCGCATCACCTAATATTTATTTAGAATTTAAATTTCACATTTTTTATTTTTATTTTAGCAAATATACTTTTTGAAAGAAAAAGTTGAAAAAAATCAGAAAATCGAAACTGTGGCAAAAGGCAAATTAGTGTCAAAGTTTTATAGTCTCATGCAGAAGGTCATTTCGGGAGTGTGGCTTATAACCACAAGATGAAAAATCAAAATCAGACACCAATTTACCTACAGCTGATGAAGGTAAGAAACAGCATTAGCACATTGTTAATAAGTGCAGACTTTGAAATTGTTTAAATTATTTTAACACTGAACATATATCTTTGTAATTACAGAAAACACGCACGAAGACATTATTTTGTGGCTGAAAAACTCCACCGAACCATGGACCACAGTAGAAGAAAATTGGACGAAAACATCTAAAATAAGGACAAATGACCTACTCCACCCTGGAAAACTGGTCGAATATTTTGAAGGTTTTCCATGCCTCCCTTCGGAAAAAGGATATTTATTCATCAAATAAACAAGTTAAAAATGAGAGAGGGGACATTTATAATAACCCTGTACCTATATAAGAACGTTGTCTAAGCACGCAAGTGTACTTATCTACTCCAGCAAATTCCTTTTTTCGTGGTTTAGTAAAACACTTGTCTAATGTAGGTAGTAAATAAGTTCCATCACACTAAGCTATTATACAGGGTGTTCCTAAATATCATGTAAATACGAAAAGGGGTAAATCTTTGGCTTATTTAATGACTAAAAATTCATATAAACATAGGCGCACCGAAAAAAAGTTCATGGGGAGAAAAGGGGGCATGACCCCTGAAAAATATCTGCCTGTAGATTCTTAAAATCATTTGGTATGCCCAATGATGTAAGTCCTACAGCGTAACCTATATTCCAAATTAGAGCTAAATATCTCAAAAACTACAAGAGCTATAAAGAAAAAAACTAAAAAAATCTTGAAATTTCAACACCCTGTAAATCAGCAACGAAGCATTTGCGGACCTATGTTTATATGAATTTTTAGTCATTAAATAAGCCAAAGAATTACCCCTTTTCGTTTTTACATGATATTTAGGAACACCCTGTATATGCCAGCACGTTTATTTTCTATTTAACAAAATAAAAATATTTAGTACAACATATGATTTTCCTAAATTAGTACTTCTTTCGATGTAGGTTAGTGAATTGTCTCACCATTTTTAAATAAAACTCTTTTTTATAAGAACAAAATTTTCTTTTCTATACTACATAATATTTTATTTAAAAGAACTAATGACTTCTTCTTAAGGGAAAAAATGTTTATCAATTCGTAACAATAGATAGATATTTTATAAATTAGATAATGTGGTTACTTCTATTAGGTAAAGCAATTCTAGTAAAAACTTTTGGATAAGGTAAATAAGGTTTTATCTGTCCCTATAGTGCTTAAGTATTTTATCTAATCTATACAAGTTTTTTTTCTGTGCATCATCGAACCCCGCCTGCAGTTCGTTGGTTCAAACATTAAAGAGATTGAAGGGACATCCATTCGATTCTTCGTAAATTTTAATAGATAAGCCGATAGAGCTTCGGACATAATCATGATATTGTGGCAAAAAAAAAATATTTAAAAAAAAAATGGTCATAGGACCGGGTTCGGTTCGGCTGATACGATGTGGTAAACTTTCGACATCAATTAAATTAGTAAATATGTCGTTATAGGTGGACTCGGCTGCTCACGACCTATTTATATGTAGATTAATTTGCAACTATAATAGGCACGTGCACACTGTACACCTAAATTACCGCGAAGTTGCATTGTTTGTCAGACAATAGTTTCCATGGAACGACCACTTTATGTACTATTTTGGTCATTAAATAAATAAGTGACTTTGAGGAGATGTAACTTGTTAAAGTATAAGGGAGTCGTTAAAATAGTTTCAACTTAAACGTTATATTCTTAGCGAAGAGTGTAGGAGTCGTTAAACACTTTAGCATATTTAAGGGGTAGTAAAGAGATACTATAAACTCGAAATTTACACATGCACACAAGAAACATCTCTAGACCAAGAGAAAGAAAATAGGAACTCTCAAAAATATTTCCTTATTGAGATAACACAATAAATCTTAAAATAATACTTTTTGGGTAAAAATTTGTTGACTTAATAACAATCTAATTGATTTAGTCCATTTTTAATCACGTACCAATGGCAATAACAGGCCATGGATAGTTATCACTTTATATGTAACCATAAGGTGGCAGCGTACCGCAGCGATAGCGTTAAAGCAAGCGGAAGGTACCTGGTTAGATCCTGAATAGTTTTGGTGGACTTATTTAATTTGTCTGAGCAGGCTACCTTACTACGTAGTATTATATCTACAACACATCCTGGCCCTCTCGATGACAAAAAGACTGCAGTTAATGCTTTACAGCTGTGGAGCCCCTCCGATATGATTCGGGCGTTCCTTCGGCATATTGCCAGAGAAAAGGATTCGGTACTACTACTTATACGTTACCACGGAACATAATTTTTACTGCACTTTTGTAATTGTTACAATTTAAAATGTTATTCAATTTTCTCATCGAATATCCATTGATAAAACTTAAAATTTTATTACTACTTCCTCTAGTACGTTACTATCTGACAGCAGCCCTCTAGCACTCTTACATTTACAGGCTCATGAAGTTGCCACCTAAAAAAGGGCATGTTGTTCCCGAAAGGCCACCCAACGAAACAAGTATTAACCAAGCCCAACGTTGCCTAACTGCATTAATGAAACCATAAAATCATGGCACGGGAAATACTATATCGAAGTGGTATAGTTGTTGCCGACAAATATTAGGCGTTTTTGAAACACCCTATATTTTATTTTAATCATGGTTAAGATCCTTATAATAATGTTACGCCGTCAAAATAACCCACACTGTAACCGTAATCTTGAAAAGCATAAAACTCAGGTGTCGTCTTTAATAATCTACCAAAACACTGCCGTCACTTCAACAAGAAAGCAATTTAGAGCCTCTATAAAATATGGCTGCCATTAGGACACACTGTTAAAATGTCCTTAGAAAGCCGCATTCACTCATCAAGAACCAACTATCATGCTTAAAATTTCAAGTATATTAATTTCTTAATTAACGAACTAAACGTCTTAATTAATCACGCTGCTGTTTCTTAAAAAAGTGTGTCTTAGATTTTAAATTTTTCTCGCAATATTTCGGTGTGATTGTCGTAGTCCGTGAGTAATGCAAAGTTAACTAATGAACAATAAATTAAATAACTTATAAGCAAGTATATACAGTAAAAAATGCAATTTATTAACAGCAAAGGATGTATGATTTCTAAAGTTATTTACACAATATAATTTGATTACTTTACATCGATACTGATCGTTTGTATACAATATGCCAACCCTTTAAATCATGTTTGATTTAAGGAAAACGACTTAGAAGCTGCTGACGATAACGTGCAACACTTTAATCAGTCTGGAGTACCCACTAATCGCTCCGTGGCAGGTGGCAGTCAGTCGTTAGCTTTAAACGTTACGTGTCGTTTGTACGGTGGCGGTTCATTTTGTCTTTGGGTGCCATAAGCACGTGGGTGATTGTAAAAATATTAACGACGAGTTTTTAAGTACTACTACTACAGAACGGCTTCCGGACCTTCATCTAAAATTTGTATGTTTATGAGTTGCCTTTACCTTCCCGTGTTTTTAAAACTACCCACTTATCCATTTTGTCTAATAAAAGGATGTTGTCAAAAAAATATTATATAAGTTTAAGTTTCCTTTTTTGACAACCCATCAGCATATCATCTTACAACAAAAGAAAATCGTTTTTGTTTCTTAAAATCTTTTCTTTTCACCCTAGCGTTCATCAAAACTGACACCCTAATCAGACATTTTGGAGAGAATTTATTTTGTGTGCTATGCAGAGTATCTTGAAATTCGGCAGGCAGCTCCATTAAAACTAATTTATGCTAGTTCAGCCTGTACAAAAGTATATGTTAAGAAATCGTTTAGGGACGTCTTAAAATATCTCTGAATATTGTCCATAAGCTTCTTAAATTTAATCAAAAATCATTTAAGATTAAATAAAAAAATTATAAATTATCACATCGGAGCCAACTAAAATATTTAATATAAATTGAGTAAAATATAACCAGTAATAATTCCTACATTAATCAGTTTTGAATAAGACGGCTTAATCACGGACTCTTTGATTTAATCAGTACTGAATTGATTTTGATTTAAAATTTAACCATTTTCTAAGTGTTTATAAGGTCTATTCTTTAAATATGAGCCAAAAAAAGGACAGTAGATGTTGAGAAAAATCAAAGATCTATATTAGTTGTGGAGCGACTTGGGGAACGGTGCATCTTTTTCTATCAGACATGTTTGCCTACCACTCAGAACCCATCGGTGGCCTGATGTCTATGAAAGAAATATATTATTTACGAGCACCAATCTTTGTGCGAATGATTATTTTTATTTTATACATCAAAAACAAATAAAAAAATTCTAAAATATTTTTAAAAAATGTCTGTTACATTCTCATCATGTTGACGAAGGGCACATAAGCCCCAGCTCTATCTCGCCGTATATTAAACTCAGCAGAGACTCGAAAGCAATTAAACAGTCATATGTAGCTTAAAAGATAAACTTCGCATTATGGTGCGGTGTGTAGAGTCATACAGAGTAAATGGGAGCAGTTTGGTCTACTCGGTATTCTATGCAAGTGGTAATAACAATAAACGTGTAAAATCGTCCGGTTATATTACAATAAAATTTTTGGTAATAGTTAGGAACGATTTGCTGTCAATATAGTGGGTTAATTTAGAGAATTTTGTAAAATTTCACAACTTTTGTATTTTGTGCTCTGTTACGAAATTTGTTTTTGTATTTTTAGATAGTATTTTCTGCAAAATTACCTGCAAAGGTGATTGAAATTAAAGTCGTTTTACATAAATTCTGATTCCAACGACTATGTATTACTAATAAAGCCTCAAATATCGATACAATAATTAATGCTCAGTTACGGTGTCATATAGTGAAGGGGTAAGGGGCCTAACGTGTTACAAACAGGCCCCTGCAACCGTTTGACTTAACAAACACTAACTTAATTATTCCCCGCAATTATCGGACTTTAAAAAACCAACTTGAAAAATTGTATCTTGTGAAAAGCCTTAATTAAAGCTGTTGCAAGACAAACAACGTTTGAACCTTTAGCTATCCAGTGGATACCAAATTTATACCTGCTTAAGTACATTTTATTGATGATAGTTAATGACAGCCGAACGCCTGCAACTATTATGTCAAATATGCAAAAATTATTTTACTATTATTAAACAAATATAAATAACTAAACCTTAATACATTCAGACCATAAAAAAAGTGATTGGAAATTATTACGTCTAGATATCACTATTCAGGGTCTCAAATTGATTCCTGCAAATGTCGCTATATATCGATGAGGCATGGACGAAATTAAAAAGGGATCTTAATGATCAGTGGTCGTAAGTGAGTTATTTTTCTTTAATAGGGGGGAGGGAGGGTGGCAGTGCAGCACTAATGTTATTATTTCTCTTTAATATATTTTCACTATACTCCCTTTTCTTTCTATCGTGAATAGACAGTAAAATTTTACACGTTGTTTTATATTTTATTTGAGGAAAATGTTTACGTTTTAATCATAAAGTACATTATACAGTGGTGTACCGGGTCGAATTCCAATGGAATAAAGATTCCTTTTTTTGTAGCAAATCATCAATCCTAATAATATTACATATTGAAACTCCCCAATCCGACAGTTCTGACATGCCCATGCTTCGTTGGAGTCGACCGATCGACAGTTCTCTTGCATTCCAGTAATCAGTCGCCTCCTTAGTTGCTTGGTGCACGCACTTTACTTTACTTTCAAAACGTCTTTATTATTCTGCTATATTTTCATATTGCATTATCTTATACTATACAGGGTGTTTCAGAACAAGATGCTGATCCTTAACGGTGTGAATCCTTAGGTAATTTTAAGAAGAAAAGTTCAAATTAATATATATCCTTAACCTATCAACTTTCGAACTACAGGGCGTTAAAGTTTTAAGAAAAAAATCGTTTTTCTATTATAACTTTAAAAACTTTCTAGCTATTTTTATGAATTTTTCACACATGCCCTCTAAGCATCAATAGCCATTTTTTGGTGTAGAATTTTTTTTTAATTTTAACCAGTGGCGTCCTGAAAGGGTTTGGACTAGACATTTTGGAAAAATATTATGTACGCCACTGCTTTTTCTCAATATAAAAATTATTTTTAAAATACTCATTCATTTTAGGCCAAATTTAATATCTTGCCTTTTTATCGTCCGACAAACAGTTTCCGACAAAAAAAATAAAAACATTAAATGCGCATTCGCTATGTGCCTATGGTTTGTTTTGACACTATCAGGAATACTCCAGGAATTTTTCAAAGCGTACGAGACTCAATGAGGAGAAGAGCTGAAGCATGCATTATTGCATGTGGTGGCCACTTTCAACAGCTAATCCAAATTATTTTCGTTTTTGTTCACACGTTATTTAATGTTAGTTGTTTTAATTTATTGTTAAAAATAAACCATAGGCACATAGCGAATGCGCATTTAATGCTTTTTATTTTTTTTGTCGGAAACTGTTTGTCGGACGATAAAAAGGCAAGATATTAAATTTGGCCTAAAATGAATGAGTATTTTAAAAATAATTTTTCTCTTGAGAAAAAGCAGTGGCGTACATAATATTTTTCCAAAATGTCCAGTCCAAACCCTTTCAGGACGCCACTGGTTAAAAATTTTTAAGAAAATTCTACACCAAAAAATGGCTATTGATGGGCATGTGTGAAAAATTCATAAAAATAGCTAGAAAGTTTTTAAAGTTATAATAGAAAAACGATTTTTTTTTAAAACTTTAACGCCCTGTAGTTCGAAAGTTGATAGGTTAAGGATATATATTAATTTGAACTTTTCTTCTTAAAATCACCTAAGGATTCATACCGTTAAGGATCAGCATCTTATTCTAAAACACCCTGTATATTACAATTTATATTGCATTACGTTCTTCCTAGTTTTATAACTACCAGACGCAGGGTGGCTGTTGTTGGCCTTGGTATAGGATAGTGCATTGAAATGTATCTAAGCAGCCAGTTTTGGTGACCTTTTACGGCTATGCGCAAATTTAGTTTTTATTTCACAATATTGAGAAGATTTTGTTGTTTTATGATATTTTAAATACAAGGGTTTGCGTTGGGGTTCACTGGAAAAACAGATAAAAAAACAGCTTGATTCTTATACTGTCAGGTACACCGTAGCTTTGCTTTTCACAGCTTTAAGATATTTTGTTGGTGGGCAGATTTAATTTTTGGGGGCGTGGTTTGTGGGACTTGGGTTTGGAATTTTTATGGTTTTTAGTGGAAAGTTGATGCTTTTAGTTATCTTGAAAATAAATAGGAAGTTTGGAGTGTATTGGTTAATGTATTCGGTATTCGTTATATCCTCAGACCAAGCACTTGGTCTGTATTGAATTTTGCGGTTGTTTGTAAAAATTGATTACATTTTGTCTTACTAATGCCCACTTGCACCAAAATAAACTTAAGTTTTTCTTAGTTAAGAGTATCTTAGATTCTAAGTTAAACTTAAAATATTCTGTTTTGCACCAACCATATTTCAAAGAAACTTAACTAAGATTCAAAAAAAGCGACAATACTGCTTTTTAACATATGATTCCTTGGTAATAGACAAACGTAACACCATTATTTTGTTAAATGAAATGAAATAGAAACAATAAGACGTGTCTTTTGTTTTCACTGGCTATGCGTAAACATAGCATAAAACACCTGAAAAGTGTGCAGCAGTTCAGAAATCAGAAATGCGATGCGATTTCCCGAAGAACAACATGGATAGTTGAGTAATAGAATGGATAGTTGGTTTCGAACAAACCCTATAAATTTTCTTTGGTTGGTTTGGTTAAGCGGAATTTTTAAAAAAATGTCATATTGTCCGTGTCTTCAAAATAGTTCGTCCTAGGAGGAAAGTATTCAGTGGCGGCTCGTTAATGTAGGGCTGGGGGGCGCCGCCCTCCCTGCAATTATTTCAAACAGAATCCAAAAATACTTTACTTAAAAAACCAATAAAGTAATGTATGTGAGCAATCCATTAAAATAATTCAAACTAAACATAGCCCTATTCCAGCGGGTAGGTTATACTAAGCGCGGGCATAATAAAATTCAAACCAAACATAGCCCTATTCCAGCGGGCAGGCTATACTCATAGACAAGCGAGTTGCGCGCTCTCAAGATTATAATAAGTGCGGGCTACCGATTATTCGTCCCGATTCAACGCGACTTTTAGTTATGACTACGGAGGCGTGACGTCACCTACATATCTCACAACGGGGAGCTCAAAATTTTCCGCCCAACAGCTGTTCGCGACTCGCGATTCGACCTGTCGATGCCGTTCACGTTTTGTTTATTTGTTTTGATTTATTTATTAGTTACATTATAAAGTTGGAAAAGTTCGTCTAATATGAAGGTCATTGATTTATAGAAGCTTGTGTTTAATTCTCTGAGCTTAAGTGAAAAACTTGATTTAAAAAATACAGGGCGGCCACTACCAATATTGAATATAGTACCTACAAGTGCAATCAAAATGTAAAAGTAAGGCACAGTTTATGCGTAAGTTTGACAAATAAATATATAATAAAAAATCCTGGATATGCGGTTGTGAGGACAAAAATTCTTTTTTTTTGTTTCGTGTGTCTTCTTTTTGACGGGGATGATAATTGGACTGTAAATGGGGTGCAGGACTTAAAACATCTTTCAGAGAAAAGAAAAAACATGAAAATAGTGCAAAACATCGTTATAATGTGGTAAGTTTTGAGGTGTTAGGACAAACTAATATTTTAACTTGTTTAAGTAGTACTAATGATGCTGATGAAATTAAAATTCACAACGAGAAAGTTAGAAAACACGTACTTTCGAAAATAATAGACATTTTAATTTTTTTTTTAATTTAAAGTCAGCGCCCCCCCTGACTCACTAGTCACGAGCCGCCACTGAAGTATTTATTTAAAATCATGGTATATGTTCTATATACCTTTAATTAAAAATATTGCAAAATTTATTATAATACAAACATGTTTTATAAGTACCTATACATTTTACCTAATATATAGCCTTCTAGGAAATCCATTTTCTATTAATTCTAAAAATTCCAAGTCGTCATTAAATGTGTCCATCTTCCCCAAATATCAAAAATTAGTATTTATTACAGTTCGATTGAGGTTAGGAATAAGTTAAGAATGCTTTAAGGGCTCGAAAACGGCGACTTAAATTTAAGAAATCTTAAGCGATCTTAATCCTTTCTTAAGTGCTGGTACAAGGCGATTTTACATCTTAAGAGCTAAGAGCGACTTAAGGTATGCTTAAAAGTTTGGTGCAAGTGGGCAGTAGTCTATTATGTATGGTTAATTATATAATATAATTATATGGTTAATTATATAATAATGTATAATATAATTATATGGTTAATTATAGGTGTATTTGTTGCCTGGTGTAGCTGTCGTATTGGCGTTTCTCTCGGTGCTAATAGTATTTGTCTTAGTACTTGGTTTTGTAGCACTTGTAGTTTTTTAAAGTGAGAGTTTGCCATGCTACACCAGACTGGTCCAGCGTATGTTAGTGTTGGTCTTATGCATTGGTTGTATATTATTTGTTTGTCGGTGATAAGGGTGATCTGTAGTTTAGTAGTTTGTATAATTTTTGAGTGGTTGCGTAATATTTTTGCACTAGTTTTGTTGTATTGTGTTGAAATCTTAGAGTTTTTTCTGATATTACTCCAAGGTATTTTATTTTTTGGTACTATTTGTCTGTCGTTTATTGTTATGTATTGGTTAATATGGTTATTTGTACGTTTTCTTGTCAGTATTGCACATTCACATTTGTCCTCATTTAGCTTCAACTTCCACTTTTTATACCATGGGATAAGGTCTCTGAGGTGATTTGTTATGTGTTGCCTGGCCACATTTGCGTAGTACGAGCTAGCGTGTAATAGCACGTCATCCACAAATATGGCCAGTTGGGAGCTTGGTGCACGCAGTAAAGTAATATGTTTTTAAGATCTTGCAGTATCGTGACCATGTCACTTATCGTTTATGGCGCCGTGTTGAAGTGTAGCCGATTTTACGTTACAAGATTGGCTAAAGAGACAGGACAGGACTTAGTTCTTTTACCTTCGCCTTCACCATCTTTTAAATTTTTAAAGAGGTATTTTTTGTCAATTTTATTAGTAACAACAGCATTGTGGGTTGTAAATTCATGACACCGAGCGCTAAAATATCCTGTATAATACACTTTTTTTTATGACGCTATACAGTGTCCGCAAGAAAGTCCGCATCAAATGGTATTTTTTTTTATTATTAGGTATAGGTAAAAATTGAAAAGGCAGTTAGTTTTTGCTTACCTAAAAACCAAAAATGACGTATACTGAAGCAGCTGCACGACTTGCGTTACCTGTTAAATTTGACATTTTTAATAAAATAGGTTCAAAAATGCCCTTATTTATCAAAATATCGAAAAACTTTATTCGAGAAAGTTGTTTATTTAGGCATTTTTAGCCTCTGTACGAAATTTTGACAGTCTAATACAATTTTTATTTTTTGCCAGATTCTTGAAAATTTTGATCAACCCTCGTAGATTAACTTTTATACATCGATGTAAAACCATTTGCCTTTACTTCATTTGTAATCTTAATCCAATTTTATGTAAAATTTTTGTTTCCAATTATTTATTTTGCTTCAAAAACTGAAATTGTTATTGATCAGTATGTAATGTTTGATGCAAAGTTTATCTAATTACATCAGTTTTGCCAAAACCGACGTTTCTCATTTTTCTTAAGTTAGTAAACAGATGTACAAAAAGAAAATATTAGGAAGCTTTCGTTAAAATTTTACTTAATTAATATTGGATCAAAAAGAATAAATATTAATAGCTCGAAAAATTTTATCCAAAAAAAATATAGTTTAATATAATTAATTTAATTTAATATTAATTACTTAAGTAAAATTTCAACAAAAGCTTCCTAATATTTTCTTTTTGTACATCTGTTTACTAACTTAAGAAAAATGAGCAACGTCGTTTTTGGCAAAACTGATGTAATTAGATAAACTTTGCATCAAACATTACATACTGATCAATAACAATTTCAGTTTTTGAAGCAAAATAAATAATTGGAAACAAAAATTTTACACAAAATTGCATTAAGATTACAAATGAAGTAAAGGCGAATGGTTTTACATCGATGTATAAAAGTTAATCTAGGAGGGTTGATCAAAATTTTCAAGAATTTGGCAAAAAATAAAAATTGTATTAGACTATCAAAATTTCGTACAGAGGCTAAAAATGCCTAAATAAACAACTTTCTTGAATAAAGTTTTTCGATATTTTGATAAATAAGGGCATTTTTGAACCTATTTTATTAAAAATGTCAAATTTGACAGGTAACGCAAGTCGTGCAGCTGCTTCAGTATACGTCATTTTTGGTTTTTAGGTAAGCAAAAACTAACTGCCTTTTCAATTTTGACCTATGCCTAATAATAAAAAAAAATCCCATTTGATGCGAACTTTCTTGCGGACACTGTAGATACAAAATATTAAATCCCAATAAAATTAAAAAACTACGCGATGTAAAATATAAATTTTAAATTTAGTAGCTGGTAGCGACAATGCATGTCGCAGTGAAGGTGCAAGAAAACTAATTGTGGCAGTTACAGTAATAAAATAAAATAATTTATCCAATCAATGTAATTTATCTTATTTAGCTGCACAAAGGTATCAACGGACCCACTGGGTACACAATAATAATAATTATTATGATCGGTAATCAACTAAACTAAAAAATATTATTATTAATAAGAGTAAACTTAAAATGGTTTATTGTACTCACCGTTAAACTTAAATAAAAAAAAAACAAGAAAGTCTGTCTCTAAAATTATAAAATTCAAAAGTAGAATGTTTAAACTACAAACTATACAAAAAATCAATCACGGAAGACTTAAAAACCACCAAAACGAATACTATAACGCATACTGACTTGATGGTAGGTTGCTACGAACCACTACTGACCTAGGAACCAGTATTAGCTTCTATAATATGATCTGTGATTGTCAACTGTCGAAGTCTGAGTTTTATCGTGAAAAGGATTCCACCATATAATTCAATTCTCTACGATGATATTGGCGTTGCGTACACTTACACAGTGTCCTTAATTACCCCAGATGAAGCAATGTAGCTTAAGAGATAAACATCGTATTACGGTGTGGTGTGTATACATGCTTGCTTTCATGAAAACAGTCACTTTGTGTGCCATTCTAGCGACTAACAAAATAATTGCTTTTGAGAAGCTTTACGGGGCTTAACTAGGTGGACTCAAGAGATTTAAACTGTGAATTTCGTTGGGTGTTTAGTCACGCATAAGTTTTATTGCTGTTTTGGGTCGTATTTTAGTACATAAATACAAAAGTTTACACGATTTGGCAACATTGTTAACCAAACTTCATTAACGTAACAACAAAAAGGCAACCTTTTTTTAAAGTAACGGTACCTTGTAGTTCTGTTTTAACAATACGGGCAATAATAAAAATTACAAAAACCATTTTACGTCTTTAAATATACCAGTAAAAATGCGATAAAATAAAATTAAAACCCTGATGTCATGAACAATTGGATCGTGTTATGCAAGAGGGATCCAACCCACAAAAGCATTATATTGAGAAAATGGCGTTTAAAATATTAGAATATTAGTTTTCTGCTATGTGCCCAAATTAATATTTTTGTAGTTTTTTTTTTGCCTAATATATGTTCGTTTGTATATGTAAACATATCTTATTACTTAAATTGATACTATATATATTATAATTGGAAAAAATGTGGGTTGGGTCTTTATTGCAAATTGAATCATGGGAATCATGTGGCTTGGTTCCTTGTTGCAGAAATGCTAACGCTGAATAAAAGTTAGGAGACGGTTTCAAGCCACATGGATCTTTTTATTTTATTTTCTAATGTAGATAATTCATATAATATGTAGTAATCTAATCAGCCTGGTTCGATATTGCGATTTTAACTTTGTTAATGGCAATTTATTTTTGCATGGCAAGAGGTTTGGATCTATATTGCATAATGCAAATCCTTAGTTACAGAAATAATAATAATTGTATTATTTAATATTAAATTTTAGACAACTATAAAAAAATTTAGGTTATGTTCAATAGATAGCAGCACATCTACATTATTGTAAAATGTGTATAACTCAAAATTGCCCATCGTGTGGGTTGGATCCCTCTTGCATAACACGATCCAATTGCACTTTTTATGTTGACGTTCTATAGCGCGTATACTTTTAATTATGATAAAAAAACGTTTGATTAGAAAAAATAATTTTACACGAACAACTCATAGGTTTTGCATTTAAGTCAAAATTTACACTTAAATCATGAAACCCACAATGAAATATAATAAGGAAAAATTCAAATATTTGCATAAAAAATGAAAAATAGTTATGACAGATTATTATTACAATTTTAAAGTATTTTAAAAAACTCTAAAATTTACTGGTGTGAAGTTGGCAGAAAAAAGTTAGCAGCCAAAATGCCGAACATTTCCGAATGGGCAGTGGCGTCGGATAAATCAAATGGAGAATATTATACATATACTCACAAATCATAAGTATGGCAATGGATAAGTATTAGGATTACTTAAATTTATATTCAGTAGCTTTCAATTGCAAACTGTTTGCCATTAGTGGCATTACTCGCAATGCAGTTTCAGTTTTTTCCATTTTCGGCTGCTAACTTATTTTACGTATTTTCTCAGAAACTAAACATAGCAACATATTCATATTTACAGGGTAAGTAGGGGACTACTAGAGCTATAGTTTGCCATTAGAAGCATTACTCGCACTGCAGTTTCAGTTTTTTTCATTTTCGGCTGCTAACTTATTTTACGTATTTTCTCGGAAACTAAACATAGCAACAGATTTATATTTACAGGGTAAGTAGGGGACTACTAGAGCTATAGTTTGCCATTAGAAGCATTACTCGCACTGCAGTTTCAGTTTTTTTCATTTTCGGCTGCTAACTTATTTTACGTATTTTCTCGGAAACTAAACATAGCAACAGATTTATATTTACAGGGTAAGTAGGGGACTACTAGAGCTATAGTTTGCCATTAGAAGCATTACTCGCACTGCAGTTTCAGTTTTTTCCATTTTCGGCTGCTAACTTATTTTACGTATTTTCTCAGAAACTAAACATAGCAACAGATTCATATTTACAGGGTAAGTAGGGGACTACTAGAGCTATAGTTTGCCATTAGAAGCATTACTCGCACTGCAGTTTCAGTTTTTTTCATTTTCGGCTGCTAACTTATTTTACGTATTTTCTCGGAAACTAAACATAGCAACAGATTTATATTTACAGGGTAAGTAGGGGACTACTAGAGCTATAGTTTGCCATTAGAAGCATTACTCGCACTGCAGTTTCAGTTTTTTCCATTTTCGGCTGCTAACTTTTTTTTTTTTTTTATTTATTTATTTTACGTCGGCCTTTTTCCGCAACGAGGCCAATCACCGACGCCAGGGAATTTGTCACACACTATCTGGTAATTTTGCCGAATCCCTCTTTGTCGAGGGTAGGGTTCTTTAACGTGCCAACATCCATGACACGGGGCCCACAGTTTAACGTCTCTTCCGAAAGACGGCGCCACCTCTTAAACCAAATTCCAAATTTAACATCGACGTTGCCGGCACCGGGAATGGAACTCGGGCCTACGATCTGTAAGGCTGTAGCGCTAACCACTAGACCACAACGTCGACTGGCTGCTAACTTATTTTACGTATTTTCTCGGAAACTAAACATAGCAACAGATTTATATTTACAGGGTAAGTAGGGGACTACTAGAGCTATAGTTTGCCATTAGAAGCATTACTCGCACTGCAGTTTCAGTTTTTTCCATTTTCGGCTGCTAACTTATTTTACGTATTTTCTCAGAAACTAAACATAGCAACAGATTCATATTTACAGGGTAAGTAGGGGACTACTAGAGCTATAGTTTGCCATTAGAAGCATTACTCGCACTGCAGTTTCCGTTTTTTTCATTTTCGGCTGCTAACTTATTTTACGTATTTTCTCGGAAACTAAACATAGCAACAGATTTATATTTACAGGGTAAGTAGGGGACTACTAGAGCTATAGTTTGCCATTAGAAGCATTACTCGCACTGCAGTTTCAGTTTTTTCCATTTTCGGCTGCTAACTTATTTTACGTATTTTCTCAGAAACTAAACATAGCAACAGATTCATATTTACAGGGTAAGTAGGGGACTACTAGAGCTATAGTTTGCCATTAGAAGCATTACTCGCACTGCAGTTTCAGTTTTTTTCATTTTCGGCTGCTAACTTATTTTACGTATTTTCTCGGAAACTAAACATAGCAACAGATTTATATTTACAGGGTAAATAGGGGACTACTAGAGCTATAGTTTGCCATTAGAAGCATTACTCGCACTGCAGTTTCAGTTTTTTTCATTTTCGGCTGCTAACTTATTTTACGTATTTTCTCGGAAAGTAAACATAGCAACAGATTCATATTTACAGGGTAAGTAGGGAACTACTAGAGCTATAGTTTGTCATTAGTGGCATTACTCGCACTGCAGTTTCAGTTTTTTCCATTTTCGGCTGCTAACTTATTTTACGTATTTTCTCGGAAACTAAACATAGCAACAGATTCATATTTACAGGGTAAGTAGGGGACTACTAGAGCTACAGTTTGCCATTAGTGGCATTACTCGCAATGCAGTTTCAGTTTTTTCCATTTTCGGCTGCTAACTTATTTTACGTATTTTCTCGGAAACTAAACATAGCAACAGATTTATATTTACAGGGTAAGTAGGGGACTACTAGAGCTATAGTTTGCCATTAGAAGCATTACTCGCACTGCAGTTTCAGTTTTTTCCATTTTCGGCTGCTAACTTATTTTACGTATTTTCTCAGAAACTAAACATAGCAACAGATTCATATTTACAGGGTAAGTAGGGGACTACTAGAGCTATAGTTTGCCATTAGAAGCATTACTCGCACTGCAGTTTCAGTTTTTTTCATTTTCGGCTGCTAACTTATTTTACGTATTTTCACATAAACACTGCTGTTTTAAGTATAATATGTGTGATATTTGTCGCATGTATTAAAGACTGCAAACAATAAAGTTTAACAGTAAACAATTTATAAAAAAAATATTTCTTATCCTTTCTATAAACCCATTTCTATGCCTAAAATTTATATTATTAAATAACATATACTTTCCAGATAAAAATTTCCGGTGAATGCTGCAAGCGCTAGTAGTTTCAATATATACTGCAACTGACTGCATCCTGCAGCACTATTGTTTACCATGTAAATATAAAACTTGCAGCGAAAAATCAAAAAAACTGAAACGGCATTGCAAGTAATGCCACTAATGGCAAACTGTAGCTCTAGTAGTCCCCTACTTACCCTGTAAATATAAATCTGTTGCTATGTTTAGTTTCCGAGAAAATACGTAAAATAAGTTAGCAGCCGAAAATGGAAAAAACTGAAACTGCATTGCGAGTAATGCCACTAATGGCAAACTATAGCTCTAGTAGTTCCCTACTTACCCTGTAAATATGAATCTGTTGCTATGTTTAGTTTCCGAGAAAATACGTAAAATAAGTTAGCAGCCGAAAATGAAAAAAACTGAAACTGCAGTGCGAGTAATGCTTCTAATGGCAAACTATAGCTCTAGTAGTCCCCTACTTACCCTGTAAATATGAATCTGTTGCTATGTTTAGTTTCTGAGAAAATACGTAAAATAAGTTAGCAGCCGAAAATGGAAAAAACTGAAACTGCATTGCGAGTAATGCCACTAATGGCAAACTGTAGCTCTAGTAGTCCCCTACTTACCCTGTAAATATAAATCTGTTGCTATGTTTAGTTTCCGAGAAAATACGTAAAATAAGTTAGCAGCCGAAAATGAAAAAAACTGAAACTGCAGTGCGAGTAATGCTTCTAATGGCAAACTATAGCTCTAGTAGTCCCCTACTTTCCCTGTAAATATGAATCTGTTGCTATGTTTAGTTTCTGAGAAAATACGTAAAATAAGTTAGCAGCCGAAAATGGAAAAAACTGAAACTGCAGTGCGAGTAATGCTTCTAATGGCAAACTATAGCTCTAGTAGTCCCCTACTTACCCTGTAAATATAAATCTGTTGCTATGTTTAGTTTCCGAGAAAATACGTAAAATAAGTTAGCAGCCGAAAATTAAAAAAACTGAAACTGCAGTGCGAGTAATGCTTCTAATGGCAAACTATAGCTCTAGTAGTCCCCTACTTACCCTGTAAATATGAATCTGTTGCTATGTTTAGTTTCCGAGAAAATACGTAAAATAAGTTAGCAGCCGAAAATGAAAAAAACTGAAACTGCAGTGCGAGTAATGCTTCTAATGGCAAACTATAGCTCTAGTAGTCCCCTACTTACCCTGTAAATATGAATCTGTTGCTATGTTTAGTTTCTGAGAAAATACGTAAAATAAGTTAGCAGCCGAAAATGGAAAAAACTGAAACTGCAGTGCGAGTAATGCTTCTAATGGCAAACTATAGCTCTAGTAGTCCCCTACTTACCCTGTAAATATAAATCTGTTGCTATGTTTAGTTTCCGAGAAAATACGTAAAATAAGTTAGCAGCCGAAAATGAAAAAAACTGAAACTGCAGTGCGAGTAATGCTTCTAATGGCAAACTATAGCTCTAGTAGTCCCCTACTTACCCTGTAAATATAAATCTGTTGCTATGTTTAGTTTCCGAGAAAATACGTAAAATAAGTTGGCAGCCGAAAATGAAAAAAACTGAAACTGCAGTGCGAGTAATGCTTCTAATGGCAAACTAGCTCTAGTAGTCCCCTACTTACCCTGTAAATATGAATCTGTTGCTATGTTTAGTTTCCGAGAAAATACGTAAAATAAGTTAGCAGCCGAAAATGAAAAAAACTGAAACTGCAGTGCGAGTAATGCTTCTAATGGCAAACTATAGCTCTAGTAGTCCCCTACTTACCCTGTAAATATGAATCTGTTGCTATGTTTAGTTTCTGAGAAAATACGTAAAATAAGTTAGCAGCCGAAAATGGAAAAAACTGAAACTGCAGTGCGAGTAATGCTTCTAATGGCAAACTATAGCTCTAGTAGTCCCCTACTTACCCTGTAAATATAAATCTGTTGCTATGTTTAGTTTCCGAGAAAATACGTAAAATAAGTTAGCAGCCGAAAATGAAAAAAACTGAAACTGCAGTGCGAGTAATGCTTCTAATGGCAAACTATAGCTCTAGTAGTCCCCTACTTACCCTGTAAATATGAATATGTTGCTATGTTTAGTTTCTGAGAAAATACGTAAAATAAGTTAGCAGCCGAAAATGGAAAAAACTGAAACTGCAGTGCGAGTAATGCTTCTAATGGCAAACTATAGCTCAAGTAGTCCCCTACTTACCCTGTAAATATAAATCTGTTGCTATGTTTAGTTTCCGAGAAAATACGTAAAATAAGTTAGCAGCCGAAAATGGAAAAAACTGAAACTGCAGTGCGAGTAATGCTTCTAATGGCAAACTATAGCTCTAGTAGTCCCCTACTTACCCTGTAAATATAAATCTGTTGCTATGTTTAGTTTCTGAGAAAATACGTAAAATAAGTTAGCAGCCGAAAATGGAAAAAACTGAAACTGCAGTGCGAGTAATGCTTCTAATGGAAAACTATAGCTCTAGTAGTCCCCTACTTACCCTGTAAATATAAATCTGTTGCTATGTTTAGTTTCCGAGAAAATACGTAAAATAAGTTAGCAGCCGAAAATGAAAAAAACTGAAACTGCAGTGCGAGTAATGCTTCTAATGGCAAACTATAGCTCTAGTAGTCCCCTACTTACCCTGTAAATATGAATCTGTTGCTATGTTTAGTTTCTGAGAAAATACGTAAAATAAGTTAGCAGCCGAAAATGGAAAAAACTGAAACTGCATTGCGAGTAATGCCACTAATGGCAAACAGTTTGCAATTGAAAGCTACTGAATATAAATTTAAGTAATCCTAATACTTATCCATTGCCATACTTATGATGACTGAGTGAGTATATGTATAATATTCTCCATTTGATTTATCCGACGCCACTGCCCATTCGGAAATGTTCGGCATTTTGGCTGCTAACTTTTTTCTGCCAACTTCACACCAGTCTAAAATTTAGTGTTTTTATTATTATTATTCCATTTAAACAATTGGAGAAATTTTTATCTAAGGAGTCTAGAACTACGGTTCTAGAGGGAATTGGAAATTTGTAAAGGTTTAAACATTTTGTAATTTCAGATTTTTCCCTACACATTGGAATCTAAATATGAAGAAAATTGAAACTTCCTACCTCATATGGAACCGCAAAAAGATGATTGAATGCACCAGAAGCACCAATTTTGAATAAGATTTAACATATCGTTATTATGCTGATGCCCCCTTTAGGACAAGCGTTATCCACTCGCAAAATATGAGCTTCCTAGGCCTGGTTCATATTTTTTTTTTAATTTACATGCGTACAAAAGTTTTTAAAACATTACTGGCATTATTATTTAATGATTTTAAATTTTCTTTTTCGAAATTACTATATAATTATTATTCGGTCTAACCTGCATTTACAACAATAGCTACCCATACACCAGCATTAATTCCCATCGTTTTTTCCTTCCACGTTCTTTCCTTTTAAGAAATTGAAATGAAACAAAACTTTTTCTATACCGCTAACATAAACATGATCTTGTCGTCTTTCTGGTCAGTTTTGACTGCGGGATAATTGTCCTCTTGTTTTTCAAAAGAATTATATTTCCACTAATAGTGCAGGCGCCAGAGGTAGTTGAGTATGCAAAATGTGAGGACCGGCAACTATGCTTAAATTCTTTTATTTATTTATTTAAATTTTGAAAAACTTGCAAAATTTCTTGCTAAACCAAATTTCCTACTTCTCCTGAATTAAAAAGCATTTTCATTTTATTTATTTTTATTTTTTTTTAAATAAAATATTTAATTTCTAATTGACATAAAATAATTTCGAAAACACTTAGAACATTTTTGAACCAAAGCAAAAATTTATTAATTCAAAATTTTATTGAATACCTATTACTCGGTAACAATAAGTTTTATTTATTCGGAAGGATTATTAGCGAGGTGTCCCTGGTCGCTACATCCGCAAAAAGCGCCCTGTGGCCTAGAATTTTTTTACCGCAAGTCTTTACGACTATTAGTTTTAGTTTTAGGTAATTTTTGGCCGTAAAATGCCTGGTACCCCAACAGTATTTTACTTTAAGCTAAATGATGCTTCGACTTTTATGAAAAACCACTTTTTTTTCTTTTTCTTTCCATCTTACTTAATAATGATTTTCACAAATAAGTCTTTTAAAACTCCTTAATTTTTCTTTTGCTCTCCTCATTTTTCTGCCAAGGACAGGGCCTTTGCACTAACCCTTGACTTTTCAGTATGCTGAAGTCTTGATTGGCGGTCTTTGGACTATTCAATTTTACACCTGTTGTACACCATTAAAAGCTCCATTACGGCTCAATCCCACTATTATTTTTTTCTATTGCTAACAACATCAGCATTGTACCTTTCACTTTGTTTTCCTGATGATGAGTGTTTCTACACTCGAAACATGTTGAATTATTATGAATTATTCTAGGTTCGCCTAGTTATTCTAATAAAAAATGGTGGAGAAAGACTTTGTGCTTTTCTTTTTTCTATATCATTTATCTCCACTTTGAGTATGGACTACTTCTTCAAAATATAAATATTACTTGAAATCACGCACGGATAATAAGTACGCTGGAAAATACCTCGAACAACTAACCAAGAATTTATAATGTCAGCCCATACCGTAAAGATTCCCCGAAAGGCAAAAATGGAGCGTAAGGCCGTCATCTCTTACTCCACTAACGATCGATAATATTAAAAGGAAAGAACGTGGAAGGAAAAACGGCGGGAATGAATGCTGGTGTATGGGTAGCTATAGTCTAGTTTCATTTAACTGCCCAAATGATATGCCAAAAAATTCCATTGAGGTGTCAGCTACTCCACGGAGACTATTGTGTGACGAACAATGCAATTTGATGTCAATTCTACTTAACACACATCCATTATGGTGCAAATGAATCTACATGTAAATAGGTTAAAAGCAGCTCATTTGTTGCCACATTTGCTAATGAAATTGATGCAAGTAGGTTAGTTGAACGTAATTTAGTTAACCTATACAATGTATGTAATTCCAGGAAAATTGAGAAATATACTTTTTGTTTTAAATCCAATTTTAGAAATCTAGTTATTAATAAATTGATTCTACTACTATACAAGGTTTCTTTATGTAAGCGTCCATTAGAATATGTCGGAAAGTAATGCGATTTAAATCCTGGAAATTTGTAGAATGGGGTTTTCGGAGACGCTCTCTTCAAATAAAATAACAGCATCCATAATATGCAACTTCCCGTTATACCGGAAGTTCTCTTGGTTCTTTTAAATTGCCCACCCATTATTATATATTATTTTGTATTTCTTTCTTTATTTCTATAACTTTTATCAAACTTTATCCGTTTCTGGAAAAACGTTTTTTTTTTTAATTTGGACCTTTAAACAGGTAGCTTAAAATTGAATATCTTCTCAAAGACAAAAAAGTGAAAGTCGGAATTTCTGTTGAGAAATTAGATATGATTGTGCTCGATAACGAATTGTAGGAAAATTATGTTTTAGATACAGGGAACTGGAAAAGTAATAATCTTTGATCTTCATCAAAGTATTTGAAAACTTTTTTTTTAAATACGATTGCTGATTCATTCAATGAATAAGCAAGGGTGTCCCTATATCTAACTTAAAAGTTTTAAATTTATTTACGATTTTTCGCAAAATCCTCCAGAAAGGAGATGTTCTCGCCTACCTATTAAATAAACTAGCAATGTATCATCGTTTTTATAAAGACATTCTTACTTTTAAATTTATCTGTAGGTATATTTTTATTTATTTATTTACTTATTTTATTTTTTAATTTCATACATTACATTCAATTTCAATAATAATTAATTACTTAACTATCATATAATAAATATGGTCATTAGCACCTAAATGACTAAACATCCGTATGTGCTATTTAACGAATACCCAATATAATATTATAACAATAATTATCTATTTCTATGATTTTAAAACTGAAATAAAATAAATGAAACAAAGTATATTGGTCTTACTCTCTAATATCAGAATAACAACTTAAATTTCTTCATATTGTTAAATATATATATGTCCTACACTTTTTCTTATATACATTATGCCCTGTAACATCTCTAATTTCCCGAGGTATTATATTCAAAATCTCCAAAACATAGACAGATCGCGCGTCAAACACGTCGCACGAATACAACAACTCAGTTGAATAACGCCTATTTTTCCAGTGTATTACTTTTAAAATATTGTTCTGCACAATATTCAATGGTTTCAACGCAGTGCTGTACAGGCCGCTCCACACAACTATGCCATATCTAATCAATGACTCCACAACCGCGCTCTGTATATAGAAATTAACAGTTTTCTATTTAAAATTTCTCTTAATGTATAAAATTTATAATTAGTTTTCTCCACGACCATTACTGAATGCAATAATTCCAAAATCATTTTTGATAATAGAATGTAAAAATTCTCGCTCTTGAGTTGGAATATTTATTCTGAAACACTTGCTTCTTATGCGTTTTGCGTGTATTTTCATTCCATAACAAGATACGGAATGAATATTCTGTAATTGATATAAACGACATAGGTTGCCATGAATTTCGAAACTGTCAGTGTCAGATAAAAAGGGCCGCGTTGTAATAATTATTTTCAGACAAATTTTAGTGCAAGTCAAAAAATGAGTGAAAAATCGGATGAATCAGATATGGAACTGGATGGTCGTGGAGAAAATATAGTCTGCTACTCGGTTAGAATGAAAATTCGATACTCGTGGTTCCTCACGCTCGCTACGCTCGCGTTCGGAATCTTCCACTCGGATCGAATTTTCATTCCAACCTCGTTACAGAATCTACTATTCTTATATTTTTGGTTAAATAAGTAACATGAAGATCCCATCTAAAGTGTTTGTCTACAACTACACCCAAATATTTTGTGGATGACACTTCATAAATAGTACCATTCAAGTTGTTAATATTAATAGATTCAAAGTGAGGGCGATTAGTTCCAGTAAGGGAATAAGCAATAGAATTCGTTTTTGATACATTTATTGACAATTTAAAGGTATCTAACCAATCTTTTATTTTAGTAATGCCTATTGTTACACTATTTTTCACATCTTCCCATGTCCCGCCGTAAAATGTCGTCTCGCGTAAAGGCATCTGCAAAGGATATTATTGAGCCGTTGTGCAGTTTTAGGTTCGTTAGTGAATTAATATATGTAATAAAAAGTATTGGACCAAGAACAGTACCTTGTGGCACTCCAATCGTTATATAAAATTTTATTTTCCAACACTTCATTATCGAGCACAATAATATATAATTCCACAACCGACATTCCGAATTTGACACTTTTATCTTTGAAAAGATATTTACTTTTAGGCGGTACCCTGTTAACAGGTCAAAATTTTAGAAAAGCAAATTTTTTTCTCAGAAACCAATCCGATATTTCTCTGTCTTAGTCTATATTAATGTGCGTGGCTTTCTTTATTGGTAAAGTAGACAAGAAGCGGTTTTTCGGCCACGTTAAAATGGATTATTAAGTGGGATCGAAGCAGGGGAGGAGAAGGGGTCATCCATGTAAGGACCATGCCCGCTGCCACCATAACTTCAAATGAGATCCAATAAAATAAGGGATATAATCTATCGGAGTATATCTAAAAGCGTATTCATTTATGATATCAAAAACAATAATAATTACACATTTGTTGATAAAATCAACTTCTTGTTAAGTCAATTTCGTTATCAACATTCCTGAAACACGTTTTATAATGTAAAGATTGAAACGCATACCTGGAAAACATGAGTTGGCGTGACTATTTTGGTTACGCACGAAAAAGAGTCATTAGTGGATTGACGACACGCCCCTCAAATTATATTTGTGAAAAAGTTGCTTGTTAGAATTTACCGTTTAACTTGCTTCGTATTTTGCGTGATTTTTGCAAATTATTCGCACAAAGGTTATAAACTTGTTTGTGCATACTTACTGGAGCTGCTAAAAATAAGACTAGTCTTGAAGGTAATAAAGATAAATAGCATAATTGAATGGGCCAACAAATTTTCAAAGCGAGCAAGGAAAATAATTTTATGATAACAACATGCAAGCTCTTATAATGTGAGAAAATATAATACAAACTATAATTCACCATGCATATTATGCAGTTTGCTCCGTGGAGGACTGTCAGCGCTTGCAAGAGGACCTCAGCAGGGTCGGTATGTTTTGTAAAAAAAATAAACTTTTCTTAAACTATAAAAAACGTTTCAATATCTCCTTGACTAAAAATATTGGTGTTATTATATTTGACTATTACTTAAATGGTAAAATGTTGAATCGAGTGGCGCAAATCAAAGATCTTGGTGTATTTTTTGACTGTAAGCTTACATTTAACCCGCACATAGACTATGTTGCTAATAAGTGCTCTCGAATGTTAGGATTTGTAGCTAGAGTATGTAAATATTTTAGATCTGAGAAGGCAATAAAGTCAATTTATTTTGCATATGTTTATAGTAGATTAAATTTCGCCAGTGTTGTATGGAATCCTTATTATGATAAAAATAAAGTTAGACTTGAACGTTTGCAAGGTAAATTTTTAAGATTTTTAAGTTGAAGAGTTAATGGGGTGTACAATGTACCAAGTATTTCTGTTATAAGACAACAATTTGGATTTGCAACTCTGGCAACCCGAAGAATACAATTAGATTTAGTTTTTGTTTATAAATTGATGAATAATCTTTACAACGCGCCTCATCTCCTCCAACAGTTTTCTCTGCATGTACCTTCTAGAACCACTAGACAGCAGTTTTATTTTCATTTGACCCAAACAAATACTAATCTGGGCGTAAACGCCCCTATATTTAGACTAAGTTTTTTCTATAATATGTATTGTCAAAACATTGATCTGTTCTCTACTTCGTTACTACTGTTCAAGAAATACCTTAAGCGTACTTTAGTATAATTTAAAACTTTAGGTTATAATATATTAAGATCTTGTGCAATTGAATAATTATAGATAAATAGTTTTATGAAGAACTCTAGTAAACAGGGGATACTGTTTTTGGGTAGTTCTACCTGTTTGTATCCTTAGTTTCTAAATAAATAAATAAATAAATAAAATGTAGCACGAAGAAAGCTGCTATTGGTGAAAGTATTATAAGAACCATAAAAGATAAAAATAGTATAAGCAATAATCTGCTAAAAGATCTTATATATTATATATATAATTTTTTACTATTATTCTCAGCACGGGGACGTGAACGCCACATCCATTCTGCCACCCGCTATTCCCAACCGGTCACCCATCCCAATTATCTTTACGTCGTCGCTTGGTTTTAACGCCTCGAATACTTTATCTTGAATAAATGATTTGCATCTGACATTTTTTATAATTATAAATACTGTAAAAATGAGTGCATGTAAATGTGTTAATAGTGAAAAAAAATTATATTAACCGCGATTTTAGACAAATAATAACCCTCGTGTCTTAAATTCCTCGGCGCTCCACGACTCGTGCTCTGGCGATAATAATATACAATATACTATTATTGTTGATATTTTTCAAATGCTTGAAATTATTACCTACTTTGTATGTATATTTTTCAATCAAAATGTATATTTGTTCATATGAAAAATATTTCTCCCCAAAACTAATAATTTACCTATTTTTTTTTAAGCCTAAATGATATATTACAATGTTTTTTATATATTACTGAAAACACGAACACTTGACATCATGTTAAATGTCCAATCTTAATAGGTTACTTTTTCACCAGTTTAATCTAAGCGACTACGAAATTTACAAATGACTTTGTTTCGTGCAAAAAGAAAAAAGTCACGCCAACTACTTTTCTTAAGTGTGTATTCTGATTATTGTAACAGAAGTATTTTTCTAATTTTAAAATATATTAAAAGGTTAAAGGGGCTGCCTTTTTTATGTTTTCTTGAATAAATGTACACATTAGCTTAATAGAACGTAAATAAACAAAAAAGGCGTTTGACAGTGAGTCTTTTGTTTCCACTTAGTGCTCTAGATGTTCCCAGGTACCTGATTAATATAATAAATTGAATAATAGGAAACTTATGGTAAAAATTACCAATCTAAAAGAATAGTTTACCCCTGAATAAGGAGTTTGCTAAGGTGCGCCGCTGTCACCATTGCTTTACAACATTTATAGCTATGATTTGACAGGAAGCATTACCAGCATGGATCAAAATAATTATGTCTTTCTATTTGCCGACGATACGTCCCTAATAATACATACAAAAAGAAGTGTATAAGCAGCTGCCAACCTACAACCTACACACAAGACACACATGGTTGGTTTCGAAAATGGCCCTTGATTTCTAATCCTCTCAAATCTCAATACATTCTGTTCCACTATGCTATCCAGACCAGTTCGCAATAGACTAATCTTTTTAACCGGCCGATTAGACCAAACCCATCAGCTAAATATCTGGATATGAAAATTGATGCCAAACTAAATTTCAACAAACACATAAAATCATTTAGAAGCAAAACCATCAGGCGAGCGGAACATTTCTGATCTTTAACTTAGAAGAACCAGAGAATAAACACAGAATCAGCCGTAAAAATATGTAACTGGATCTGCAGGCCCATTCTGGAATACCGGCACATGATATATTCAAATCTCAGACCACCAGCAATGAAGAATATCGCAGATGCAGAAACGACAGCCTTGCTAAAATAAGGCATCCTCAAAATCCATTGCACAACCCCAGCCACGAACTGTACATAAAACACACTTACAACCTATAGAAGAAAGAATTTAACAGTTAAACATAAAGATCGTAAAGAGACAACACAATATGGAGATACTTGAAATTCGCGGCAGAAGAAGAGAAGACAGACAACTTGGAAAAACTTGTTAGACCAGCAGTAATATTTTTACTGATTTCATGATTAAATTTTTTTTTAAGAAAGAAAATTGGTTAAATAATAGATTCATATTTTTTTTTGAACACTTTCTTTTTTTTGTTAATTACTTTTATATAGAAAAAGGTAAAATAGACACAAAATGTACGTACATATCACTGTGGCTAAAGGACGTAGATCAAAGGCCAATTGGAAAACCAAAAAATTGTTTATAATAGTAATAATAAATTACATAATTTATCCATATCTAAAAGGCAATAAAAAAATACTCTTAAAACTTTATTGGGAACTATATATAATTAACTTATTTTCGTCATTTGTAAAAAGCGGGGACTAAAATATAAATAATATGCGCTCATGTACTCCGAATTGATTATACAATTTATATTATTAGTGAATGGTATCTTGTTTCGGCGCATCGGTGCATATTATCCCTTAAGGTTATGTGATATAAGATCAACCTTTATGAGAGTAAAGGATTAACTTTGCCTTTTTAAAATCTGCGTGTGAGCTCCATTTTTTTACATTTTGTATTTATGTATTTTCTAAATAAAGATTTTACTTATTTATTTAACGAAATGATATTTTTAAGTCCAGACACATTTAAAACGAATTCAAAAAAGAAAAAAATAATTTTGGGGCTATAATGCATTAATGCATTGTTATAATCGTCTCGTCGATATAGAATATAGTAAAATAAAGTTACGTTCATTATTCCGTGTTTTATTATATTCAGAATTTTTTTAATAATGTTACATTTAAAAATCTTCGAGTCATAATTTTATATTGTGCTGATATTTGTGCTTATAACAAGATGCGAATCATAAAATAACGAGTTGTAAAGATATTCCTGCTAAACTTTTTGAAATATTTAATTATAGCATAGCTTACCACATGTTTATATATGTTTATGTACCACAAAAAGTTTATTCAATCAATACTCTTATCTAGGGTAACTGTAAAATTTAATAAAACTTGTAACCAGCCTTATCACGAAAAGTTTACTAAACTGTTTATTTTATTTGTCTTTTGGAAAGATAACGAATTATTGTTATATTAAGGGTTAGAGAAAATCACCGCGTCCCTCTTTTACATTAAGGTTTGTGTTGGGTCCGAATATATTCCAAAACGATAGAGCTTCTTGTATTACAACCGGCACAATATGCACAAAGGGCACATGTCGCATTTATGTACCGTACATTGTGTAAAAATCGGTGCGAATTAAAAAAATAAAGACAACGTTATTATAAAGAAACTTTTTATATAATCGACGCTAGATGTCGCCATGCGCTTCATCCTCTCAGCTGATCGCCGTATTTACTACATTTAAGTAGTACACACTTTCCTTTATTTCGTTAGATCTTAACCTTACTGATGAACCATGATATTGCGAAACGCGTCTAAGGATGGATCTGACGAAATTAAAGGAAGCATTTTTTCTGTCTTCTATATAAAAGGCTGATCCGTCTTCCGTCTTCAACCCTGTATATTTATGTCATTCAACTAAATTATGGTTTCTTTATTAGTCATTAGGAAATATAATTTGCTACTGGCAGTTTTTCATTTTAATATTATATAACGAACTTACTCGGTTCCTCCCTCAGGATGCAAGATTTCTGCATCGAGAAATTACATACCTGAAACAAAAATAAGTTTTTAGTAATTGCATTTTAAGACATCACAAAAAGACAAAATTAAAACCCCTTACTACCAGCAATCTACTTTAGGTACATCTTTATAACAAATACCTACATAAAATTACATTTCGCAGACATGTGTGGTTACCTAAATAACTAAAAAACAAGGCTAAAAATAAATAAGGATATAAACACGAGACGACACAATAATAATCAAGATAATCACAGTCTACGTGATCAATGGCCTTTAAAGAGAACATGAAGTTATAAGCTAGGATGTCGTAACTGTTATACTCACTTATTAAGCATTGATAAATTTGACAACTGAAGCCATATTATTAACGGCTGCGTATTACGTGGATGACAGTGATTCATTGGGAAAGTAAACGTTCCATCAACTGCAAAGAATCTTGTTTAAAGAAAAATTATGTTCTATCTCTATGTCATTATAAAAATATTATTTAAACAAAAAGTGTAAATTTTTTTTTCACGATTACTGTAGGAAACGTGTTTTTTCCTACCTATGATAATAAGAAAATAAATATAGTTTAAAAAAACTAAAAAACACGCTTTAATAATTAATCAAACTAAAAAGCGGAAAATAAATATAGTTTAAAATAATTCTTGAAATTCTTAATATAGGCAGAAAATAATAATGAACGATAAACATTAGTATTATTGTAAATGAAAAAAGCATGGGGTGTTCGATATATGAAAAATTTAGCACAAAGCGCCCCACGCTTTTTTTACAATAATACTAATGTTTATCGTTCATTATTATTTTCTGCCTATATTAGGAATTTCAAGAATTATTTTAAACTATATTTATTTTCCGCTTTTTAGTTTGATTAATTATTAAAACGTGTTTTTTGAAACTATATTTATTTTTCATTTTTGAGTTTTAGTTATTGTTAAAAAAAAATTTTTTTTGAGTAGAGATAGTCATAGAGAGGTCCGGAGTAGAAATGGAATACTGTCACTAATTTAACAGTGACTTTTTGAAATGGTAAATTTAAAGCAGTGGATCCATTTTTTTAAATGACTAGATTCAAAGCATTGGATCCACAAACCCGAACAAACCCGCTCGGCCAACGGACCAACAGTTTTAAGCTGAGTGCTCGAGCCGGAAAGTAGGTAGATAGTACGCATGCGCATACGATGAGCTCTATCTCTCTCACTCTTATACAGAGGATCTGTAAGGAAATTATTTAATTCCGGCGATCCTGATCAGATAAACTTATCAAATTATTGTATTGTCAGCGGTTCTTGATAAGCCTACAAAATTTAAATAAAATCTGACCGTTTAAAGTAGGTCAAAATCGGGTTTGTTCGGGTTTGTATCAAATTATTGTATTGTCAGCGGTTCTTGATAAGTTTACAAAATTTAAATTAAATCTGACCGTTTAAAGTGAATCAAAATCGGGTTTGTTCGGGTTTGTATCAAATTATTGTATTGTCAGCGGTTCTTGATAAGTTTACAAAATTTAAATTAAATCTGACCGTTTAAAGTGGATCAAAATCGGGTTTGTTCGGGTTTGTATCAAATTATTGTATTGTCAGCGGTTCTTGATAAGTTTACAAAATTTAAATTAAATCTGACCGTTTAAAGTGGGTCAAAATCGTGTTTGTTCAGGTTTGTTCGGGTTTGTATCTAATTATTGTATTGTTAGCGGTTCTTGATAAGTCTACAAAATTTAAATTAAATCTGATCGTTTAAAGAGAGTCAAAATCGGGCTCAAAGAAGTCGGTTACAAACAAACATACAGGTGAAGCTAATAAAAGCGTGTTAAAAACACTGTTAACTTTATGTTTTATATCACGCGCGTGTTTTTTTCAACAAACTTTCGGGAACCGTGGAGCAAATTGGGGTGTTGGGTGGAGTAAAGCACAATGTGGCTGTTGTTCCCACCCCAAAACAATTGTTATCAGTCATACCTTTCAGTAAAAGTAACTACTTTTTAACTGTCGTTAAACCAAGGGTGGCGTTTTCGCTAGAGGCCCATTTAAATATATTAAGTTATTTCCGTAACACCTAGTATATTGAATGTCGAGGGTCACCCTTAGAATGTCAATTTCTTCATTTCAGAAATATCTTTGTCAAACTACGTCATTAAGTTCTCTTATATTTCTAGAGCGAAATGTCCCAAGAGTCAATAGAAGTTTGAGGGTTGATTGTTGTTTAATTTTCTCGGGAGGCTGACCGAACTTCCGGTATCGGAGGGGACAGGAAGAGCCGGTTAATAGCTCATTAATCTCCTACTAAAAGGGCCAAAACCGACTTAGATCTTGGAAGAAATTATTAATTGCGTGCGCTTAAGTACAAACAAGCCATTTATCTTAAACTGAAGCTCCATTTATTATTCAATCTACTGGAATTTATAAGAAAAATTTATCAGATTTAAAAAGAAATTTTAGGCCAAACTTTCATATACAGAATGTCCGCGGATACGGTTTACAATAGCACAAATGGATGAAAAATTTAATTTTTAGGGAAAAAGTCATTCTTGTTAAAAAAAAGTTTTTCTTGTAAAAAAAATGCAATTCAAGAAGAGAAAATTTTAATTTTTTTATACAGAGTTCGCAAAAACTTCAAAAACATGATTTTTCTCCAAGAGTAAACTATCTTTATTTTTTCTTTTTGACCAAATGCCAATTAGAAAACTTCTTTAGAATAAGGTTTGTATTTTAAATCCGAGATTAAAAATAAATCTTTGATTTTTTTAATTTCTAGAGGTAAAAGAACTTTTTTTTGGATAGCAGCATTAGCGGTCAAAATACATACATTATCAATGACAGAGGGGTATCAAAAAGTTTCAAAAACTGATTTTTGGTGTTTCCTGAAATATGTATTTTTAATTTCACAAATGAAATGACCCCGAAAATAACACAAAAAAATCTTAAAATAACAACAAATAATAATTTTATAATTTGCTATTCAAACACTCCCCCTCCATGTTCAACACAGTTTTCCAGCTGTAAACGGATGTGGTCAAAACTTCTTCGAATTTCTTCAATGGAAATTGTTTGAACAGCTTCAACAATTCGCTGTTTTAGAAGCTGTATGTCGTTTTCAATTGGACGGGAGTACACTAATTGTTTGAGGCGACCCCAAAGATAAGCATCTGAAATAGTTAAATCGGGACTTCTTGGGGGCCACAGAACCGGACCATTCCGACCAATCCATCTGTGGCCAAATGTATTATTAAGCCATTCTCTCACTTCAATTGCGAAATGCGCAGGGCATCAATCCTGTTGAAAGTACATTTCGTTCCTAAATTGGAGAGGCAATTCTTCTAGGTTGTCAGAAAGGAATGTTTCCAACATTTCAAGGTGACTCCTACGGTTACAAGTGTTTTCGAAAAAGTATGGGCCAATAATGCCATAATAAGAAATCGCACACCAGATATTTACTTTTTTGTAATATTGTCTTCTTGCAGGAATTCTAAAACGGGGATTATTTTCGCTCCAGTATCTAATATGCGCAGAAGACACTTTCCCGTTTGTTGAAAATGTCGATTCATCGGAGAACATGATAAATTTATGAAAATTCCTGTCACTTACAATTTTGTTTTCGACCCAAAGACAAAAATCCAAACGTTTGGCTTCGTCTCCTTCTTCCAACGTTTGATTGAAAGTTGGCTTAAATGGGAATATTTTGTTTGCCTTTAAAATATACTGAATATGACTTTTTTTTACTACATCAAGTTCTTGAGCTCGGTGTCTTGATGAAAGGGTAGGATTGTCAGCAACAGACTACAATACGATTAGGAATGCTGCGTGATTCTGATCATAGTTTTTTTTTTTAATTGGAAACTGAACCAGATTACTGAAATTTTCTTAATAATTTATGTCTCATTTTTGAGACGAAAACGTTAGAGTATCTATGATTAAATTTCTCTATCACAAAACTGTAAGAACTTTCGCTCGCACCGTCACATTGAACTGAATAAACCCTTTGTTCTAAGGCTAAGGTCAACATTTTCAAAACTCATCAAAGTCTATTTGACAACTTCAAATTTGCTCCATACGTAAAGCAAATAAATAAAAAGGTAAAAAAATTCCTTGTTTTTACAAAAGATCACTCAATCAAATTTTATTTCAAAACTACTCTTTTACACAGATACAGATGTGAAATATACAGGTATTTCTATAAGATATTCAAAAACAGTTGCATATAGCACCTAGGTATACAATACTACAGGTATTTAGTGCCTATTTAGAATGTTACATAATTAAAGCTATCACAGCTGCTTAAGCAATAATCTCAGTAAAATCAAATTTTATATAAAATAGTAGTAAAATATATAAACAAAAACAATATACTTAAAAAAAACATATTAGTTTCCTAGTAGTTCACCTGTCCTGAATATCAATTTACTATAAATTTGGAGGCGATTAGATTGTAGGAATGCATTTAAAATTTTAAAATAAGATACACACCACTCATTATAAAAATAGAGTCTAATAAAATTTTATATTATTAATATTTTTATTGAGCAGCAAAATTTCCATTTACGTCTAAAAATTAAAAATAAATTTAAAAAATCAAAGATTTATTTTAAATCTCGGATTTAAATTAGAAACGTTATTCTAAATAAATTTTCTAATTGGCATTTTGATCAAAAATGAAAAATTAAGGTAGTTTACTCTTGGAGAAAAATCATGCTTTTGAAGTTTTTGCGAACCCTGCCGGAGATGCTTAGTTTTGAGATTTCTTATTAAAATGCTTTTTTAATTAGTGTTTAAGGAGACACGCACTTTTTAAAAACTGTCGTCTTTTTAAATCTCGTCCCGCTAACATCTCGCAAGATGTTTTCTCGTCTCCTTTCGAAAGAGTCTCGCAATTTTCGTTCTTGCAATATGACGTTATAAAATAATTTTGCAAAATTTGGATATAAACGCGTTTGAGTTTGTTGGTTACAGGCTTTCCAGACTTAACAATGTTTTGCTAGTTTGATGATTTTACCCAATAAACGCCAACTGTTGGCAATACTGATTGTGGATCCTGCTTACATAGTAATTATTATTATTAATAAAGCTAGGTATGGGTTTTAGTTAGTGGCGGCTCATGATGAAAACACTGGAAGCTCAACAATTATACAAAATTGGGAGTATTTTAAAAGGATTATATAAAAAATAATAATTTGATCGAGCAGCTTTCCGATTTCCTCTGGAGCAAACAATATTCATGTAGATACAAGCATGGGAAACAAAACAACGCACAGCCAATAGTACTTCAGAGTTCCACTTTAAACTCAAACAGTCTTTTAAACTTTCTTTTTGCTACTTTGGTCAGTAAGTTTAAAAACGGTTTAGACCGCCTGCTATTTTTCACAATTTTTAAGAGTAGACAGGGTAGGATACTTGCAAAGGATTTCCTTAAAAATATTACCACAAGACCAATGATGCTACCGTAAACATTTCGATAATATATAATTAATTATTAATTATTAATTAATATATAATTAATTTGTGTTGGGCTACATGCTTGGTGAAACTGTTGTTCCATTGCACAGGAAGAAAAAATAATAACTACTTGTTATATTTCACAAATATAATCAGTTTCCCGACACGTGTTTCCTTACGGGTCATTGTCAAAGAAGTACACTGTTAAAGAAGTACAAGAAGATACTAAATTCTACGTGACATTACAAAGGTATTTATATCATATTATGGTAACTATAAACATGTCATAAAATTAAAATTAGGATTAGAAGATTGAATGGTCAACTGTGGGTTTTCCTAATTTTTAAAGGTACAGATACATATTTAGTCCTAAATAAGTGTTCAATTTAGAATTAGGGACGCACCTGAAGGTATTTCGGTTTGATTATTAACAACATTACATTTGTTTTTTATGGCTTTTTGATAGCTATAGTTTCTAGTAGATTTAGTTTTCTGCTTTATTGTGTATGTATATGTTGTTAGTGATTGAGTGACTGTCTTTTAAGCAGTGATCAGTGTTTTATTTTGTTTTTTTTTAAATAAATGTTTTGTGTTCATTAAGTCTGGTGTCAAAATTTCTACCTGTTTGTCCAATGTAGATAGCATCGCAGTTGTCGCATTATATTTGATAGACCCCACTTTGTAAAAGTTTGTTTTTAGTTTCTATTTTAGCATTGGATATGTGTTTGTGTAAGTTGTTTTTATTGACTTGTATAGGAATAATATTATGGTTTTCAAGTTTTTTGGAGATTTTTTGGCTTGTATTCCCTGTATATCTTATTTATCAAATACTACTCAATAAGACACGGAACACAAGCCAAAAAATCTCCAAAAAAACAAAAAACTTATGGTTTCTTCCTGTGCAATTTCGATAATATGTTGTCATACATGGGTCAAAATTTAAAAATAAACAAATTTCACGATTCTTCAGATCAATAACGACATAATATATGGTTAATTTTTTATTAGGTCGATGATAAGGATAAATCCATAAGTTTCACGGGTGCACTACGCACGTGCTAATGATTGATATTAAACCGTTTAGGCGTTTGCGATCTATTCGGAGATAGAAGAAGGTCAAGATCACCTGCCGGTTAATCAGTACATGAAATAGGAAAAGTGCGAATTTTAGAACCAATCAGGTAAAAAAGAAGAACCTACTAAGTGCCTGTTTTCGAAATCACAGTCACAAAATATATTCTATATAGTCTGTGGCATAGTTTAAAAAACAATAGAATAGCTTCATAGCTTGCGCTCATTAGCATTGGTAAAAAGCGGGATTATTAATAATATAGTGATATTTAAAACGGTATAAGCGAGACGTTAACGGAATTTATTATTATAGAGTTTATATTTCGAGGTATGTTAATAAATCTATGTGATAAAATTGTATTTTTGATAATGTGTGGTTTTCCTAGGGGGCAAGTGTTCACGAGTCCTTAAATGGCAGCCACCACAGGTTTTAGTATTACCACGTGGTTCAAATTTTAGAATATCAAAAGTAAGATACACCCTTTTTGACTATTCAAGGTACAAAACGGTAAAGCTGGTTGCCTGTAGACTCGTTGATGACGACGTTGCGAAACAGAATGCATGCAAGTGCAAAAATAGATCAGTTTACCGGCATCAGTGTTCTAAAAACACGTATCTGTTTCGTTTAGCCGTCATTTTGGTTAAAAGATGTGTTTAATATGATTTAAATATAGTGTAAATTATAGTTGAAGAAATAGTCCATACTTTAAGTGAAGTGCAAATTTGAAAGAAAAAAACAAGACACTTTAAGTCTTTCTCTACTGGTATATTATTGTTGTTTTAAGTGGATAATTAATAAACCTGGTCATTTCCTTGTGTTTTCTTCTATAAACCATTGTGGAAATTTAAGTTAAATTAAGGTCACGGGACGAGAACGAGATAAGACGAGAAAAAGCGAGAGGAGGGTGAAACACTATTTCTATTATAGTAAAATTTTCCAATTTTTTTATTGCTAATAATTTTTTTTAATTTTGCACAATGATATTACACGTTAAAATATTAAAGAGAAGGGTACATTTTATTGTGCTATAAGTTAAAATATCTATTTTAAAAACCAAAATTAGTGGCATTTACGAGCTGGTTATTTATTGGCTTTTAGTTCGTCATAGACTTTTATGCAAAATAATTTTGTTGTGTTGGATGTAACCAAAGGTTATATTTTGGTTATTTTTAGACAAAAATTAAAAAACAGGGTAAAATAAGTATTAAAATGCATGGAACATGATCCGTTCTCTATACTATCGTCTTTAAATTCTTGTGTAAGCAATGGATATAAATGCGACTTTTCCATCAGACATGATTATGAACATGCAATTTAAGAAGAAATATCTAAAAAACTGTACGGTTCCTAAAAAAAATTTCAGATTAATCATCTACACCCCAAAATTCATCATTTCCGAAAAAATCATCCATTGTAGCCTAGTGAAAATATAATTGATATTTACCAAATTAAACTCGACTTATTGCGGACTTGTTCACTATTACGTTACGTACCTCCGTGTCATATCGCGACATCCGCGCAACAATTCTTTTACGTGTAACCGGGTGGTACATAACCAGACTGCCATGGGAAATCTCATGTAAATTTTGCTACCCTAACATACTGGCTCACCCATTTTCACCAAATTTATATCAAAATTGTATTAGACGTTTTTAAAGGTCCTTGTGTGATGGACTCGCACACCAAATTTTATTATTTTCGAATAAAACAATTAAAAGTTATTTAGAAAAACTGTTCGTAAAATTCTTACCTCAAAGAAACAACCAGTAATAATTCTGATAATGTCCAATGTTACTACACTACGTTTTATTAGTTGCAACATGGTTTACAATATTCAAGAAAACAATCATTGTAATAGTTTAATAAACGCAAGTACTTAAAACGATTTTTTTTTAATTTGGAGGCAATTCAATGAAGTAGTCCATTCTCTAAGAGACCCGTTTCTGCTAAACAAATCAAAAGAACACAAAGTCGGCGTCTCGTGACAAGACGTAGACTCGAAAAAACAATACCCAAAAACCTAAGACTAGGACTAAATTAACAGCTAATTTAAATGGAAAATGTTTTTAATTAGATGCTCAAGCAATCCTTTGTTTTCTGTCAAGCAATATCCTAAACGGTCATAAAAGTCAGTTCGTTATTAGGTTGATCCGCAGATATTCTATTGTATATTTCTAAAACTGCGATTAATTCATGGTATAATATAATCCTAATGTGCATGAGACTAATTAGACTAAAACATTTTGGGCATATTCGCTTACATCTTATGCAAACTAAATATTCTCAGGAGAAACTTATTCTAATGCAGGTCCAATTTGATTTAGCAAAAGTATCAAAACATTTTTTTCCCCAATTTTGTTCCAAAAAAAAAAGGTTTTGTTCATTTTCTGTTCTTCAATATCTACAACGAACAAACACGAACAACAATTTTGTACGTACTTCGGTGAAACAAAACTTGCGTATTTTTCCTTTGAATAACTTAAACACAAAACTTGGCTGTTTTTATTTCACCACCTTTTTTTAATTTCTGATATTTTTGATATCTATGAATGATATTTATACTATGTATACTATGTAATTTGCCCTGTACTGTGATGAGTGATGCTTTCCTACAACAGTTCTGCCAATAAGCCTGGTGCTAATTTCATTATTTTCTTCTAAAAGTACCTTTACTGTCCAAATTACGAAGAACATAAAAAACTTTTGTTTTCTTGGAATGGGAGTTACAGGAAAAATTGCAGAGAATATTTCGGATACTCTTCGAGAACTATTTTCTTGAATACTATAAACATGTTGAACCTAATAAAAAAAGGCTGGTAACATTTTTGACATTATAATTATTATTGGCGGATTCATTAAGATGCATGGATAGCCGTAATAAATTTTTAAGAATTTTACAAAGAATTTTTCTAAATAACTTTTAAATGGTTTATTAGAAAATAATTAAATTTTATGAAAGAATTCATCATACAAGGACCTTCAAAAAAGTCTCATACAATTTTGATGTAAAATTAATAGGAAAGCCAATATTTGTAGATAGCAAAATAGTTTCCATGGCCGGTCTGTCGGTGCACGGGTGCATTTGTTCCGTGTATATCCACGTAAAAAACGAATCCGTGCTTTCCCTAGAACCTCTTTTTAGTAACGCAACTACGTTGCCTGTTAAATTAAACTCCAAAAAAGGTAGAGCAGCGGGCAGTAACAATTATTATATATTAGTATTGAGTATTAATAATATTGAAAAACCTTCAAAATCCATAAAGCTCGATTATAAAATAAATATGCAACAACATGTATACCTAATTGTACAACAATATGTACACATTTTAATTCAATAATAATTATAAACATAATGTTTCTATAGACCATAGTAATTCCGTGTCTTTGTAACCTTAATTAATTCGAAATGTCAACGGACTGAAGCACTGGTGCAGTAACGATGCACTGGTCTGCAATAATATATCAGTTTAATATAGAATACAAAACTGTAAATCGTCATGAGATTACAAATTATGCCAGAAATAAAGGAAATGTTATCATCATTTACTGCAGCACTATAGAAATCGGTACTGACACTGTTTAAAATTGATAAGGTCGGAGTCACTTGAAATTGCACACAAACTAGTGAAAAAACTTGTGACCTTATTTAAATAACCACCCGCATATTGACAGCAATGACAATCTGAGGGCGTAAAAACCTACATTGGTTGTCTTGTTGCAACTCGATGACTAAACAATATGCCAGTTCATGGGAGGACAGACGATTTAACCATAATTTGACACGAGGAATTTTTTTTATGTGAGCATTATTGTAAAAATTTACCCGTGGGACAACTAGCCTCGGTCTGCCCTGCTAAAATAAAAATCAGCTAAACAACTTTTATATTTTTATCATGTTTTGTTATGTGCGTCCATTTATTTGTATTAGAATGTAACGGCTCTCTTGCCTTCAAAAAAGAAAAATGATGTTTACGTTCATGTTTTAAAAATGAGTGTCATCGTTTTTAGTCACAAAGTCTTGCCAATAATAAAAGAAAGTACGAATTTTAAAACTGAGTGTTTATTATAAGTGGGCAATTCCGAACTAACTGTTTTAATACTTTTGAACACATAAATTAATAAAAAGAAAATTTATTTAATTGTAAATACGACAGAACAATAATTGACAGTAACATACTAGTTGGCACAAAAGGGTAGGATTTTAATTAATATTTAATTAACAGGTAAATAAATAAGACACTCTAAGTCTTCCTCCACTGGTTTATTAATAGTTATTTACATTACTAGATGCGAAAGTTAATTTTTTGGTGTGAGGAGGTTTTTGAATTGCCGAGGCAAAGCCGAGGATTTAATACCTCCGACCACCAAAAAAGGCTTTCGCATCGTGTAATGTATTAAATTTTTTCTACTACTGTTCTCTGATCAATATATTATTAAGTAATAAAGTTTGATTTTATTCAAATTAAAATGATAAAATAAGTATTTTTTCCGCCTGTAAAATAATCCATGACAACTAGTTATTTGAGTATTGTTGACAACTAGTTATTTGAGTACTGTCAGAGTCTGTGCTCGATTTTGTTGTCCTGGCACCGAAAGTAATACTTAACATAGCTAGCAACGCTACTTTACATAGCTAGCAACGTATAATATTCAGGTAACTCGAATGTTTACTTTCGTTATCTGTCATGTTGCTAGAGCCCGGAAGTTAACTTATCTATACAGTAGTAGAAAAAATAAATTTTTATATAAGGGTAAATTCTCTACATGTTTCGACTGTATAAACAGTCATCATCAGGAGAAGAGAATAAGGAAAAAGAGAAATATCAGGTGCAAACAGTACGTACTGAGCTAAAAGATGATGGAGAGGACAAATAAAGTAATCGGAACAACGTCCACCGTCGTGGTATACCTAGCAAAAGGTCATTTGTGGGGAATTGGCAGAAACAAGATATAAGGTAATGTAGCAGTAAGCTACTTGTCGAATAAGTGACATCGCACCAATAAATTAGTGACAACGCACCCTAAGTGTGAGGAGAGAAGAAAAAACATAACGTTGGAGTGGTAAATGTTGACTTTTAAAGTAATGAGGAGTGACTAAAAAGTCACATTTTGATAAACCAGTGACATAAGAGTGAGGAAAGAAATTGGAATACGTAAAATTAATGAAGAATAGAAGAGTAGATGAATAATCACATAATATGTGATACACTCCACTTAAAGTATGGACTATTTCTTTAAATTTAATTAACAATTAATCAGTCTTCCAATCCGACCCTGGTAATGTTTTTAAAATGACTTAAAATAATATCGACCACTTATTTTAGATTTGCGCGGACCCATCAAGTATTTTTTAGGAAAAAGGTATTATAAGAATGGCATGTACGTGCATCAACTTTAATTTTTTTTTTAATGAAACATATTGTATATTTCTACATTTTTACATTCTATAATCAATTGTAAACATTTTTCAAAAATCATACTCTATAACTATACATATCGTCAACATTTTACCAGATATTAACTTTTAAAACAAAATAGACAAACGACAAAGTATGAAAATAAACTACTTATAAGATATTGAAAATGTCCTCCTTCAACTGTTCTGCAGTAGATCAATCAATCTAAGAATTCCTGTTGTACATTTTGTACTACTTGTGGTGAAATGTCTCATATTACTCGAATGGATTCCTTAAACGCATCTATCAAGTTGGGTTTTAATTTATAAGTTAAATTTCTGACATAGAAAACAAGGTAATCGAACCATTTTTATTTGAGAAAAGCCTCACTGGAGAGATAACTTCCCTTCGAAATGATCTGGTTTTAGCTTTTACCACTCTGTTTCCAGATGATAATCATCCTGATTTACCAAGTTTAACCTTATGGTTTCACAACAGAATTGTGCCCCTCCCCCCCCCCCATTATGGTGCTCATGTAAGGGAGTAGTTAAATACAATTTTTCCGGGATAGTGGATAGGTAGACGGGGGTCAATAGAGTGGCCACACAGATCGCCCAATCTTAACCCACTGGACTTTTTTTTGAGGGGCTACGTCAAAATTTTTATTTATAAATCTAAACCCAACTCGACACATAAAGGTGGCTACACACGATCCGGCAGGTCTGTCAGACGAGACTGAATAGTTCGACGAAAGGACGGTCGCCGGATGGACTATCAACCCTCCACACGTTCAAGTAAATCTACCAAATCTCTCAGGCTCAGCCAGCCCATGATATCTATAATAATTGATGATGACGACGCTCTAGAGCTTTTCGGACTAGTAATCGCTTTGGATAAAAAAAAAACCAAGAAAAAAACGAAAGTGTGCTGTAAAGGGTGGCTAAAAAAAGAGACACGTATTACCATGAAAATTCGTTGAGTGAATTAAAACTAGCCCCAAAGGACTGGCCCAATTATGGATGAATGTCTTTATATTCCGTTTCTTGCATTGGTAGCACCGTTAATAGAAAGAAAAAATATAGTGATGAGGAAAAAATATACCTGTCCTAATGCGATGTTAATAATCAATAAAAAAACTGGCCAACTCGTTAATTCCAATAAAAATGTAAGGTCCATTGGGGCTAATCTATTAGGATGTTGTCGACGACGACTCCGTCAAAGCAAAATGCATCGTTAGAGCTATAATATTTATGTGTGTGTAACAGAGATGGAGAAAATGTGAACTCGTACTTCCGTTTTCATTCAAAAACTATTTAATATTTTGGGTTTTACAATTGTGTTGCTAAAACAAATACGAATGGCGCGTATAAAAGTTAAAACAATAATCTGCATGATTGTTGATTTTTTTTCAGTTTGAATTTTATTTTTGCAGTTCTTAAAGAATTGTTCCTAATATGGTATTTTTTAGAAGTCAGTGCCATTCGAGTTATATAACTAATGCCAAAAAACAAAAAATTGTATCTTCAGCTGTATAGAAGTTATTCCGAAACTACCAACCCGCTACTAGCTTTGTTTCAAACATCTCATGAACTGAGCAGTCCTATAACTGATATGTCAACCGGAGCATACACACGTCAGGCGACCATCTATCAGTCGGACTGTTCAATTTGGTACATACAGTTTGCCTTCAGTTCCAAGACTGTACGATCTGAACTGAAGACATAAACTTTCTCAGGCCACACACCACTCAGTTTTCTAAAACGATGCGACCTTCAGTTTTTAAACTGAAGGAAAACTGAGCTTTCGCCACACACACAAACATTTCGTCAGTTGTCAGTGCTTAATCGAACAACGAACATTCTCTCTGTAGTGAAAAATGTTTTTGTACGAATAAAAAAGAAAACTAGCAGCACTTCTTGTGGTATTATTATTGCAAGAGCAAGGGCAAAAAAACGTTTTTGGGTAAAAGATGTTTAATAGAATCGATTGTTGCATTTGGATCTGTTTGTTTATAAAACAATAATAATTTTTCGTAGGTCTTATTTTTTTCGTGCCTATTTGAGTATGACACCTTTAGGAGTCCATTCGGTGGGTAATACGAGACATTTATCCACGAGTAGTATAAAATGGATAACAGGTACTGCAGAACAGTTGGTGGTGGACATTTTTAACATCTTAGAAAATAGTTTATTTTTATGTTTTTGTTAACTGAAATATTATTATGCATTCCGATGTTAATATTGACCTACAGATAAATAACTTAAAATAACTAAAAATAATGTCGATCTTTGAGTTGTGTAAATTGTTTCCAAAACGACCAAATTTTTTTCAATTTGGGTTGTAACCTACCCCTAACGATGCCTATGCTGGTTACAATAGTTCATTGCTTCGCGGCCAAATTAATTTGTATCTTTGCCAGAACAAGCAGCTGTGCATTTATGTTTCACTAAACCTGCAATAATGTGTAACCTAATCAGTGGATAAAGGTTTGTACTACGGAATTTGATTTCGTTTGGTGTCAAGCTTATGATTGTAGAAAATGCAAGAAGGAAAATGGCTGTTCACATATTTACGTATTGGTACCAGAGGGACCCATATACATTCTTTGTTTTTTGCCAAGTTTTAATCGTCGCGACGGCGACGAAAATTAAAATTGCTAGTATATGACAGAAACCGATATTATCACTTTCGGTGAAAATTCTCGGTTCGTCTATGTTCATAAAAACCAATAGAGCAGCTAAACCCTTTTTAACTGACGCGGCGGTCTTTTTCGCTGGAGCACAGGATGGCATATTGACTTTACTCTGTTTCTCTCCTTTCTTATTTTTAGTGTCACAATTGTTGCCACCGCTGCAAGAAAACTGCGCATAGTGTGTGGGCAATTACAGTTTCAATCGCCCAGTTCAGCAATGTTAATGTTTTCGAATTTTAATCTGGAAGCTTATTGACATACATTAGCTTTTAAAAAAAACTTGTCCTTAAAGCTGCACCACAAATTACTGTATTGACTTCAATAACGACTAACCCAGAAACTTTATAATATGGAGAGTTACTGAAATTATAATATAGGGCAGCACCAGAGTGTCTGCTTAAAGACCAAAGTATTGCTTTATTTAAATTTACAATTTAAAATAGTTTAAATATTGTTCCGCCTTGAACTTTTTGTCTACTATTGAGCTACAAACTTATCGCTATACAAGAATTTAACAATTAGCTAGAGTATTTGTCACTTTTAAGACAAACCACTTTAAGTTAATAGCGTTGTCTTATCGGTTACAGACAGACAATTCATTGTGTAGCAGTGTTAATAATTATTAAACACTAGAAAAACGACCAATTTTTGCCTCAAGCTACATTTAATAATTATTTCGTTCCAATCTGCTACCTAAAATAATAATGATCATATAGTTGAACTGGCGACATGGCCAAATTAATTTAAAGAATTGCTGGAGCTAGGCAGCTGGTGCTAGGCATGCTCTACTAAGCTGCAATAATGTGTCAGTTAATAAATTGATAAAGGCGATGATATATATTTGGCTCTACGAGCGTCACGTCGGTTTATAGTAGTGTACATCGATTACAAACGTTACGTATATAAGAATGGGGAGGTTTAGCATTTACAAGCGGCAGTAACACACATTTCATTCAGTACTCACATAGTCGATAGCTTAGTCGAAATATTTCCTTATTGTGAAATTAAATCCATGTAAAACTCGTAAAATTTGTACGACACGATTCTGGTGATTGTTTCTAATATTATTTGGTAAAAATTCCTTACCCATATCACTTTGATCATATCTAGTTCCAGTTATCTTCCATTTTAAAATATTTATGATAATTATTATTTGTACTATTGGTGTAAATTATTATACAGGGTTGGACAAATAATGTTCCGGAACGGCTTAATTACAGACGAACGGAAAGTTATATCGGATCCGGGTTTTGGACAATCTATAGGACTAAAATTTTACTATTTGACTATTATACCATATGTCAGTAATGTCACCAACTGTCAAGTGTTGACTTTATTTTTTTTTTAAATGGAACACCGTCTATATTTTTACATTTTTAAATTCCACATAAAATTATAATTATTTTTTATTAAATGCACTATTAGTCTATACTTCATAGTTTCCGAGATATTGACTCTCGAAAAGTGACATTTTTAAACTTTGACAGCTTATAACTTTCTAACAGTACGTCTTAGAGCAAAACGGCTTACATGTCCCTATCTTCAATTTTTATTATCTTCCGAAGAAAATCAACTTCCAGTTAAACCGGAACAACTATATTTCCTGCTTAAGAGTTACATCCGGTTTAACCGGAAGTTGATTTTTTTGGGAAGATAATAAAAATTGAAGATAGGGACATGTAAGCCGTTTTGCTTTAAGACGTACTGTTAGAAAGTTATAAGCTGTCAAAGTTCAAAAATGTCACTTTTCGAGAGTCAATATCTCGAAAACTATGAAGTATAGACTAATAGAGCATTTAATAAAAAATAATTATAATTTTATGTGGAATTTAAAAATGTAAAAATATACAGGGTGTTCCATATAAAAAAAAATAACGTCAACACTCGACAGTTCGTGACATTACTGACAAATGGTATAATAGTCAAATGATAACATTTTAGTCCTATAGATTGCCCAAAACCCGGATCCGATATCACTTTTCGTTCGCCTGTAATTAAGCCGTTCCGGAACATTTGCCCAATCCTGTATACTATTATACTTGAGCCCCGAAAAGTATGTGTACAACATTCGACGACGAACAATTTTAAAATATCCGGAAGTATTTACCCTTACGCTCACCTGAAATATTCAGTTAAGATAGAAAACATTCTATACCGCGGTGGGTGCTTCGCTATCGAAATGTATTTGCTGCTATAAAGGGGGAATGAAGCGCTAGTGGAATGGGAATGAATCGCGTTAGAACGGAAGTTGGCAACGTTAAGTCTTTTAACCTCGCACAAAGTCCATTTTGTATCCGTTTATTTACATTCAAAGCCTTAGTTAGTAACTTTAGGTTTGCCAATAATGTACTTTAGGGTCCACATGGACCCAAAACACAAAAAAGAGGCTATTCCTGTAAAATCTCAACGATTCAATAAGAAAGGAAAATTACAAAACTTTGGTAAAAGCCGAAATGGAATTACACTCTCCCACTATTTTTGCGTTAACTTTTAAAAATACGAGAGGAAATACGAGGTTTTTGCAATTCTCTTTCCTAACTAAGCTATAAAATAGAATTAAAATGATTGCATTTCAATCAATCAAAATATATTTTTTATTAATGCCCTCTTTTAATAACCGCACGAATTAATTTGAATTATCTTCAAATAAACGTTAAATTAGGATAAAAAGTTCTTTACAATAAACCGTAGTTTGTTAAATTCGTTTAACACAAACCAAAGTTACAGCCTATTAAGTATTTTTAGTTGTAACCCTTCTTTACGCCGTTACCATGGTAACTACAAAAAAAAAAGTTAAATAATTACATAATTTATAGAGGATATTGCTGGAATTATAAAAACTTAATATCTGACCTAGATTGCATAAATATTGTTAGAATAAATTAAGGATTTTGTATCATAGCATAGTGACTATGCCCCCTAGCGGTTGAATTAGAAACTTAAACATTATATCTATTACTGTTAAAGAAGTTGACTAATCTGAGACAAACATTATTATTAAAATTATCGTTAGATATATTTGTTTTATAACAGTTAAACTATCCCTTTAACCAATCGTAAAGTGTGGTAGATAAAAACTAAAAAGGAATGTTTACATGTGACATAACTTTTAGAACACTTCCGCTTTATTTGTAGCCGGTAACCATACTAGGTACAAGAAAACCTTACACCAGACCACATACCAAAAATCATTCAAATCAACTACACTAAGAATTTTCTATTAAACGAAAATAAGCATAGCCGAGAGGGAAATTCCAATACTTTTTTAAACCGACCTCTGTAAAGGATTCTTTAAGGCTGAACAGGAAGTACACTTTCACGATACCTAGCAAGAAACAGTGGGAGAAGAATGAAGTCATATTTTCTGAGGATGCTCTAGTCAGCGACACCGATGGATCACGCATGACTGGAATTTAGTCCTCGGGAGCTGGAGTATACTTGGAAAAAACCGACATTCGTAGAAGCTACCCGCTGGGCATCTATACGACAATTTTTTAGGTGGAGTGCCAAGAGCGGGTAATATATATCTGCTTAGACAGCCAAGCTACCCTCAAGGCGGTAAGTAAACTCAGTGTTACATCAGTATCCGTTGAAGAGTGCGTAGATGCCCTGACCTGGAAAGGCTTTCAGATATCAAGGAAGTTAAACTGGTCTGGGTCCCGGGACACCAAGAAATTCAGGGCAATAAAAGAGCAGCTCGCCAGACTCGGAGCCGATACTCCTTTCCAAGGGCTGGAACCAGCACTAGGGATCTCAACTTAACAGGTGGGGTAGGTTCTCAAAGAGTGGTGTTCCACGGAAAAATGGAGACAAACACAATGAAGTAGACAGGCCAAGGAGTGGTAACAGGATCAGAAAAATCCAGATTGTAGTGGCTCCTGAACAGAAGACGGCGCGGCGGGCCCTTAATCCATTATTAGGGATTCTGACTGGGCACTCTCACCTGAGGAAACATTTATGACGTTAATTAGCGTGCAGGAAGAGCCAATTTGTCCTCGGTGTCAGGAAGAGGAGAGATACCGATACACTCGCTGGGGACGTGTGAGTATCTGGGAAGACTGAGACATAAGATCTTTGACTCGACGGTTCGCCGAAGCGAGGAAGTCATTGCCTGGAAAGATATCCTGACTTTTATAACGAAATCGGGAATATTCGGTTGGGCGAAGACACAATTTTAAAAATAATTTTTCAGTCAGGTCTTTGATTAATGGGACATAAATGTCGACTTTAGAATAGAGTTGCAGCGTAAGTACCAAATTTTAAAAATATATGGAATCTTTAGATACTAAATGATTTTTTTTGTGGATATAGAAGATAATATAGAATATAATTAAAAACCAGTAAATACTTTTGGCTTCCACAAACTTACTCAAACACCAAAAACCTTAAAACATTACAAAAATACCATACTAAAATTTAATTAACATACGAAAAAACTTCTTTTAGCTACCTAGGCTGCGGACCGTCGAACGTCGAGGAGAGTCGTGTCTCACCCCGCCGATGGCAATGTTGCCAAGTTGAATATTTAATGAATACGTGACGATTCGAAGACGTCGATTAACCCTCAAAATTCCCGTGATTCTATGGTCATTACTATTAGAGATATCGTAATAATTATTATAAACGTTTTTATTCAGATTTAAATGCTTTACAACTATTTTCTGAAACTTTTTTTCTAGAGTTTTTTGTTTTTAAGAAGCTACGGGTCAAAAAAAATATTTTTAAGTGATTTTTTATCCCTTCTGCAAGTGTTGAGGACCAAATAATGCCGAAGAGTATTTTCAAACAATAATCCACCAAAAAATCAGCTTCCTAATCCTATCCTTTATTCGACGAATGTTGATATTGTAATTTATACTTAGTCGTGCTATGCAAAATTAATTTGCAATACACCCGAAATATAACAAATTTTAGCTGCAAGCTACATTTAATTTACAACCGATCTGCTACTCAAAATAATAATTATTATGTAGTTCAAATGGTGACATCTCCAAATTATTTGCAAAATTGCTAGTCTGGCCAGCTGTGTATTTATGCTTTACGAAGCTGCAGTAATATGTCAGTTAATGAATGGACAAAGCTGATAATAAATATTTTGCCTTACAAACTCCCGTTCGTTTATATTGGGTTATTGGGTGTAAAATTTGGATTTGTACAGTTGTAATAAAATGTAGTTAACAAATCTACTTTACTAAAAGTGTAATATTGGTTAAAGTTTTAGCTAGTAAAGCGTGTCGAAAAGAAAAATATTTTTACCTATATTAACAGGTTAAGACTTAACTTAAACTTTAAACAAATTTAACAAAAATAAAACGGAGTTGCTTTTAAATGCAAATAAATACATTGTGTTCCTAATACGGAAGTTAAAAATTGTTCTGTAGATTTGAAAAGTGAATCGTTGGACAGACATATTTTGCATACAGACATATAAATGCCTCCCATTTAAAATCAATCTGAGCCCTTCAAAACCAGAAATATTTCGCCCTATGGATGTTTCAAATATTACCCATTATTGATAAAGTTTATGAATATTAATTCTTAATTTTGTAACGCTTCGACACTTCTAAATATAATGCGAAAGTCACCAACGTCACATGGGAGTACACTACAACATTCTATGGAGCCTTTTTGCTAATCAGTTAGTGACATTTCCTTTGTACAATCGTCTAAATGTGCTTAAACAGTTACCTTTGATCTCTCTGGGTAAGCTAAGGCAACCGCCAATAAACTGCAAGAGCCATTTGGGGATTAAACATAGGATAATTAGTTTTAGGGTATATCGCAGTGGGTGGCCGATTCGTTCCCTTTAACGTGTCCGTGTTGCCGGACACACAAAAACATAAATCTAATAAAAGTAGGTACCAGACATGTAAGGGGGAAGTAAATATACCAGTTCGAAACGATAACCTTGTTAATATAAAAGAAACATTCATCATTAAAGGCGATGCGAAAATAAAACGAAAGTATGAATGTACCGGGTGTCCCACTAAGAATAGCTCTCGGTCGTATCTCAGAAAGGGTTAGTCGTATGGCTTGCGGAAATTTTTTTTTTTGGTAAAAGTGGCCATGAGAAATTGCTGGAAATTATTTTTAAGTTCCTTATTTCGCCGCAAGAGGGCACAATTAATTTTTTTTTTAATTCTAAATTTCTCCGAAAATTCCCATATTAAGGTATAACTCTGATTACATCATCGAAAAGCTTAGACAATTCTGCATCATTTTGGTTTAAGGCTCGTTGGCGTACCGACCTTGATAAGAGTGGGGGAAGATATTGAATGGGTAAACATTAAAATCGCTGTAACTTCTAAACGACTTATCCGATTTTACTAAATTTAACCTTGTTTGGAAGAGAAAGGTAAGTATCTCCAATCGCCGTACCTTACAGTACACGATAGTGTTTAGAAAAATTGCTAGAGGGCGCAATTTGTAATAATAACAGTTTTTTCGATTTTATCCCGAAAATTCAAATCATACGGTATAACTATGACATCATAATCGGAAAGTAGATGAAATTTGCCAGAAAAGACGTGAAGACCGCAGTTCGATATCCTTGTTCGTTTCAGAGTTATTGCCAAAACAATAATTTTTAATACAAATTGCGCCCTCTAGCAATTTTATTAGAAACTATCGTGTACCATAGAATACAACAATTGAAGTTACCTACCTTTCTCTTCCAAACAAGCTTAAATTCAGTAAAATCGGATAAGTCGTTTAGAAGTTACAGCGATTTTAATGTTTACACATTCAATAGCTTCCCTCACTCTTATCAAGGTCGGTACGCCAACCAAAATGATGCAGAATTGTCTAAGCTTTTCGATGATGTAATCAGAGTTATACCTTAATATGGGAATTTTCGGAGAAATTTAGAATTAAAAAAAAAATTTAATTGTGCCCTCTTGCGGCAAAATGAGGAACTTAAAAATAATATCCAGCAATTTCTCATGGCCGCTTTTACTAAAAAAAAATTTTCCGCAAGCCATACGACTAACCCTTTCTGAGATACGGCCGAGAGCTATTCTTAGTGGGACCCCCGGTACTTTAAAAGACAGTAATGACATCTATTAATAAGTAAATAGTTTAGGATAATTCTGTTTATTGTCGTTACTAATCAGAGAGATTTAATTTTATCCCATTGGCTAGTAACGTAACGATACATTGAAAAACCGGGCATGCAAAAATACATCATACTAATTACAAGCAACCGAAATATGTATATACACCGCCCACTAACACAACTCAATTGCTATTATTTGGGCTCAACACGTCCACCTATTGCTGATTTTGTTATATGCAGAGCTACGAAGCCTATTTGTTAATTTGCATTTATCCTCGAAAAATTACCAGTTTTAGCTTCAAGCCATGTTAAATTTTCAACCGATCTACTATCCAAAATAATTAATAGACAGTTCAAATGGTGACAGCTAAATTAATTTTCTAAATTGTTAATAGGACGCACGCAACGGTCTATTTATGTTACAATAATTTATCGGTCAATAAATGGCCTAAGGCCATTACCTCGTTCAATTAACTGGATGCTACGTTTAGGATTTAGACCAAGTAGCAATCATTAAAAACCTAGGCCATTCCTAAAAGTGGTGAAATTCCTAACCCCAGGATAAATGTATTGTCTAAAACTGCATGAAAGGCAGGGGGAGAGTTCCTTGGGGTTCAAATTTAGAGACAGTCTTACCTCATCGCTGACAGAATTAACCTATGGCTAACAATAGTTCTTTACTACCTATACGAGCATCCTATATTTTATAGCAGGATTGATTCAAATATGGTTAAGTTGCTTAAATCTTCTCTGTACCTAGCTGGAACTAATTCAGTTTGTCAGATTTGGATATTGAAAAAGGTAATACTTTACAATTCTATCATTAGAAACCTAAAGGAAAATAAGACAACATCATTTATTTCTTTAATGTTGGATTGCACAAAGATTTTAAGGAATAACTAACCATCAACTTTTTTTACTGTTGTGACTTAAATGGCATTGGCAGAAATTACTTTCTTACAATCCGAGTGACCCGGTTAGCTTAATTCTGGATTTACTAATCAGGCAACTTTGATTGTGATTTTTTAATGTTTGCATATATGTCATGTATGTCATAACCAAAGATGCCTGCATGGTTAGTTTATTATTGTTAAAACCGTTGAAGTTAAATAATAATTACCAAAAAAATGTCTCTAAAAGTCTCAAAGTAAAATGCTCAAACACACACTTTTGCTATTATAAATTTGCAAAAGACAGACACAAAAACTTTTAAAAAACACCAAAATCAGAAGAAAATAATATGATGCAACCTGACACCTGAGCTTGCTACAGCCCACTACTTAACTGGGAACTTTTAGGAAGAAACCAGTATCAGCTGTTAATGTCACGTGTGGTTGTCAACTGTCGAAACGCTTTGTTTTAAGAAAAAGCTGACTATATCAAAAATTTCCTTTAATCATCGATATCGATCTTTGCACGGCAATACGAACCAATATTAGGTTTCCAACCCATCCGCTACACAAAACAATCATAACATAGCTGAAATAATGATAAATTTGCAACCTTGTTCTGACGAGCAGCTGTGCATTGATGCTTTATTGGATTGCAATTATTGTGGGTTATTTAATAGATAAACACAAGCTAATGATTAATATTTGTCCTTTCAATCCGAGGCATTGGTAATAGTGGCTTGTAGAGCTTTAGTTTATTTGCATTATAGTTTAATGGCATGAGAATGTTATTGATGATATTTGGTAATCATAGAGTTATTGGTCATTATTACCTTGGCTGGAGTTTTGAACGGACGGGCGAAATATAAGATAAAAATATAATAACCAAGGTTAATAAGGGTCAAACTCGACTAGTTTTCATCATAGACAATTTACCTTTAGATAAGCAAACAATAATCACGAAAGTGGCAGTTTTATGGCCTCGCGCATGTTAACAAAGCTAGACACTATTAGTCATGCGCACTGCAACATTATTGTTTGACGAATGGGAAAATAGACTGGTTCGGGCTTTAAAATTTAAATTCTTGCTAAAAAATTGGCATTTCTTATTTCTTCTCAATTTTACTCTTCTCAATCTTACCGAAAATACGAAATACCATCAGGTATTTTACCCCTATTTGGGCATAATAAAACTATGCAACGGCTGCTACTAGTACTAATCATTGTTTATATTCCTATCCGAGTCACTAATAGCACAAACACAATTCACTTAACTACACAAAAACTAGAAATCCGTAAATTAAACAACCACACACAATCCACGATAGCTGTAAAAAACTACAAGGAATCCACAGAGAAACCTTAAAACACAACAAAAATGGCGGCCGAGCCGGTTCTGGAGAGTATCTTCACAGAGAAATAAAGTATCGTGAGCATGTCGATAAAGTTGGACAGGCCGATAACACGAGGTCTGTGCGCATGCACGAGGGTGTCCAGAAGGAAGGCGCTGACCGGCGAGTCATGCGCTCGGACGTATTTTTTCACCCATAAAACGTAACTTTTGTTTGCGCAGGAGATAAGCTGTACGTATCTAAAGGTAAATTGTCTATGGTTTTCATTAATAATCAATCAATAAAAAAGCGCATAACACCTATTTAGGAACAATAAATTGACGACTGACTACTACGAATAAAAGTAAAAAAGTCTAGGACTGCATTTATGAAAATATTTAGAGGCCTATCATTAAACATCAAAATCAGGAATTAAAATTGCTAAGTTTTCCGTGTGCTAGTATAAAGTCCTTTCCTGGATCTTGATGGAAGCTTAGTGCGAAAAACTCGAATTGTAGTTGCACTGAATTGTAAAGATTTCTTAGACGGATCGTGTTACCAATCAATCAGTCCTTGAACGTCCTTGATTATTTTACCTTATCGACCTTTTTCGTTATCTAATTGCTGCTAATGGGTTTAAAAGTTGCTTGCTTGTTTCTCGTTCTGCATTAAAAGTAAGTGTAAAAATATTGAACCGTATACATAAAACTGAAGGATATCCTTGTATGTACAAGGTAGAAGTATAAGGTTTTGAGTTGAAGAAAAAGGTAGGAGTATAAGCATTTTCTCTTTTTCGCATTCATAATGATTACCTTATACTTGCAAGGATATCCTCCCAGAATAAGTAAAGGGTATGTGAATAAACGTATTATAAATATAAAACCATACTTTTAGCGGCGAGTCGCTGTACAGAGCTGAGGTGGTTGTCCGATTTCAAAATTGTATTGCCATAGGAAATATTTACTAGCTGACTTAAATGTGTAAGTGAGGTTTAAGGCTAACCTATTATAATTTGCTTTATTGTCTATATTTTTTTATTGATTCATACTTGGTCGGCTACTGCTCCCCTTTCTATTATTACTGGTTTCTGTTCTGGTTCTTTAAGCAATTTATTAAAATATAACGTAAATCATCGTAGGTCAAAGTAATTCCTCAAAAAATTCATGTTGTAATTTCTCCGGAACTTCATAATATACTGAATACACCCACTAGCTATCCACTCTCCTACAATTTCTAATGTACCTTTCTAGTTTTCTACGTTCCTACTGCAGCTTATTGTTTAGGGAAGATTAAGTAAATGAGATAAGAAACCTAAGGACGTGGTTTAATATAACAGTGGGCCTCTTCGGAACAGCTAGCGATAAGTATAAGTTGTCACGAGGACAATACAATTTACACCGGTAATGCACTGTTAGTGAGCCCAACAAACTAATCTATATTATATTCTTTTTAACGTTATAAAGCTTACTTTTTTAGGCCGAATTTGACCAATGATTTTTATTTATCTATTTATCCCAAGCAGGTTTACCCTTTATTATAGAACAATTTTCCTTTCATCAGTTACAATTAATATGTAGTTAGTAAGGATACAAATAATTTAATTTACAAGTTTGCCCGGGTGAGCAGCTGATAGGCATTTATGCTTTGCTAAGCTGCAATAATGTGCCACTTGATAAATGGTAAAAGCTAATGATAAAATAAATATTTGTAGTTCGTTGAAATTGAGCGTATTTATAAATATATATATAGCTTAATTAATAAATATAAAATATCGTGTACCCATAAATAGGTAAAACTGTTATAAACTAAAACAACGATATTTAAAAAAATACATCAATCACATTAAATATCAAAACACAGATCATTGGTGACCCTTCAGAAGGCTATATTTGTAGGTTCTACAACAATGTTTCTGAATTAAAACAAGTACTTTCCTATTTAGTAAATAATTTATTTGAGTTTGGCATTTTTCCATATAATCTAAAAATAGCACTTATTAAACCATTGTATACAAAAGGAGACCCTGAAAAGCTAGACAATTATAGGCCTATCAGCTTATTACCAAGTTTTTCAAAACTATTTGAATTAGCCATGAGCAAAAAATTTGTCAGTTTCATGAAAGATCGTAATTTATTTAATAAATGCCAACATGGTTTTACGGAAGGCAGATCAACACAAACTGCAATTTTTCAATTTTTTCAAGCCATTATAGATTACCTTGAAAGGGGCGAGGTGGCGCTTGGAATGTTTCTTGACCTATCTAAAGCCTATGATTGTCTAGACAGGGAAATACTTGTTAGCAAACTTGAAATGTATGGAATTAGGGGAAATGTAAAAAAATGGCTTGTCTCATCTATTAACAATCGAAGACAAACCGTTACTATTACTAAGGAAGATAAAACTTGTAAGTCAGAAATATTAAATAATGATGTAGGCATAGCACACAAGGTAGCATTTTGGGCCCCCTGCTTTTTATAATATTTATCAACGACTTGGTTTTCATAACAGAAGATGGAAACCAGCATATTGTTAAATATGCAGATGATACTAATTTAATTATTGGAAATAAGTTTTTAGATGACCTTATAATAAAGGCCAAACTCTTTTTTAACCCAGTATCAGATTGGTTTTCAAAAAATAGATTAATTTTAAATAAAGAAAATTCAAATTCAAATTCAAATTTATTTCAAAATTACTCTTTACACAGATACAGATGTGAAAATATACAGGTAAATTTTACAAAAACATTCAAAAACAGTTACATATAGCACCTAGGTATAAGATACCTGTATGTGCTTATTTAGGAAGTTACATATTAGATGTATCACAGCTTCTTGAGCAATAATCTCAATAAAATCAAATTCATAAAAAGTAGTAAAATATATAAACAAAAACAAAATATACTTTGAAAAATAATGTAGTTAATTCAAAAAAACTTACCAGAGTAGTAATAATAATACATAATAAAAACCCAGTGGCAGAAATTAAGAAAAAAAAAGTCACAGAGACCCACAAATAGTTTAAAGTTTGACGATATTACAACACCTCAGTAAAAATATTCATATTTGCCAAAAAGAATTTCTTAAACTTAGTTTTAAAACGGTTTTTATCTTTTATATTTCTTATTTCTAATGGTATTTTGTTGTACAATTTTGGACCCAAATATGTTACAAAATGTTGACCTAAGCTGTTGTTACATAATGTAGTGTTTAAAAGCCTATTTTCCATACCCCTTGTGCAGTACATATGTGCCATATATTTCGATTTGTACTTTTCATTGTTATGGATAAACTTGCATGTCATTATAATATATAAACTATTTAAATTATTTATTTCATTGGAATATAACAAATTGGTGGGATACATTCTGGGTTTTTTAAATATAATTTTAACAATATGGTTTTGAATTCTTTTAAGTTGTTCTAAATGTATATTATATGCCCCTCCCCACACCACAATTGCGTAATTTAGAAGTGGTTCAACCAAGGTATTATAGATCATTATTAAATGTTTACGGCACAAAAAATCTCTCATAATATAAAATTTGTGAATCAAACACCTTATCTTTCCACTAATGTATGGCACATGCTCGTTCCACTTTAAATGTTTGATATTATGACACCAAGATATTTAATTTTGTCGCATTGTGTTATGCGTTCGAGAATATTATCTAGCAAGATATAGTCAAAATCCGGTCTATTTGCTTTTGTCAAAGAGAAAGCCATATAATGGGTTTTCTGAAAGTTGATACGGAGTTTAAAGGTGTCCAAATAGTTTTTAACTTTAGCAAAACCGGACTTCAACTTAGCCCTCGCTCCTTCCCAAGATTTACAGGAGAAAATGATGGCAGTATCATCAGCATATGCCAATATAATTTTATTTAAAACTAAACAGTCAAGGACCACCAACTTTAAGTATTGTTAATAAAGAGTTAATGTTCTCAAAAGATGTAAAATTTTTAGGTATCAATATCAATGAATGCTTTTACTGGTCGGTCCACTTAAACAATTTAATAAAAAGACGAAACTTCGTTTGTTATGGAATTAGGGTCGTTGGTAAGTATATGAATGAGGAAACAATTAGGATAATGTATCATGCTAATTTTGAATCGTTAAAAAAGTATGGAATTCTATTTTGGGGAAGACACAACACGACACAAGACATTTTTGTGGCTCAAAAGCGGATAGTAAGAATTATGGGTAAGATGGATTATAAGCAAAGTTGTAGAGGCGTTTTTAAAAATAAGTGTATAATGACAGTTTACGGTAGGGTAAAATTGGTAGAGATGCCCCACTTTTTCTTAACCTGGCCTAAATTTTATAAAAATAAGTAATAAAAAAAATGAGCATGTTTTTCAGTAATTGAAACTTTATTGAGTTACAATATTTATAATAAGATGCAAAAAAAACAAGTTTTATTTCACAAAAATGTATAAAGAAAATTTTTTGTAATTGGCCATCTTTCCCTTAGGGGTTGGGTAAGATGCCCCACGCAGGGTGGTAGTGATGGCCTATGTACTCGGATACAAAATAAGTTAGGTCTTCTTTTTAGTAGTTACTCTTCCACAGGGATCGCAAAAAATAACAAATTTGCTGCATCCATCGTCAAACCATTGCTCGCCGTGTATACATTTTACCCAGTCATCTTTTCTGGTGGTTTAGGAATATTTCTCTCCACATCCCGCAATATTAACAGGCCATCTCTACCCTCTTTGACTGGGGCATCTATACCAAAAGATGGTATAAGATGCCCCACCATGTAGTTTGTATAAATATACAGGTACATGTGTTTTGAGGTTAGAATATTGTAGCACATGCATTCCACAATTGTTTGACCAAATTGCAAATTAAATAAAAACATATTAATGATTTTACAACCTATAGCGTAATGATGTATAAAAATTTGCACCTACCTCAAAAAAACTATCACAAAACTTTGTCAAAACCAGACAATTGTGAGCAACTACACCACTTTTCGGGCTTTAGCATAAACAACTGATTGGGTTTGGACAATGTAATGTTGTAAATGTTTTCGAGTTATAAAGGTAGGCCATCTCTACCACTGGGGCATCTCTACCAACTTTACCCTATATATATTTATGAATATTTAATGTTTTTCTTTAAGAATCAGGAACTTTTTAATTTTAAACAATCACATTCTTACCCCACAAGAACAATGGATTAACTACCCAATACATCGACTGACACTTACAGAAAGATCTCCACATTATATGTGTTTAAAATTATTTAATGCCTTACCAAATATAATTAAAAAAGTAGATTGACAAAAATTGTACAAAAGAGAAATTAAAAAACTACTATCGATTTAGAACCTTATAGTCTAGGTGAATTTCTCGCTTAAAAGTTTAAGGAAAACAATGTACTTTTCTTTAGATGGTGACGTCATTTCATTTTATGTTTTTTTTATTCATGATTTGAAATAAAGAAGTTTATTATTATTATTATTATTATTATAATTAATGATGAATCCTTAAATACTTTTCTGTAATTAAAAATTATATTTGAAATAAGCTACAACAGATCAAATAGTTATATTGTTCACTATTATACCGTATGCATTTAAAAATAAAGCACGGCCTGCTCGTATCATACTGTACTAAAACCATTAGTGCATAAGATCCGATAAATCGGATGCGTACTTTTTGGAACGTATGAAGGAAATAAACATAACCTAAAATATTACCGATGCTTTAAACAGTAGCAGTTGTTTTATTTATACCTTTAAGAGTCCAAAAGTAGTTTATTTGCACTAAAAGTAATACAGTAAAAAAATCCTTGCATAGACTTGTCGTACAATACGAACAATAATACTTATTTAAAAAAACTCTCGCATCGCTGATACTGACATAATGCTTAAGAAAACATCAGTATCTGAATAAGGTTGTTTTTTATAATGTTATACAATCACTTACTTTTTTCATCTGATTTATAGGGCTTTATGCACAAAAGATCTAAAGATGTACCGGTTTTAGATTAGGTAACGGCAACCAGAGAATAGAACAGCCTATTACCATTTAGATCGAGCCCCCTAGCCATGGCAACACCATAGAATGTGATAGCGACGTTTTGTGATAACGACTGTTCAGGTATTTTTTATATATTTTCTAGTAAAGGAAAAAAATGTTCCAAATTCATAAAAACTATGTAAGATATAAAGATATAGAGATAAGATAAAACTAAAAGTCTCTGTAGGTTTTGTAGTGAAAAAGTAAATTTATTTGCATTAAATGTGGAAGATGTGTATTAGAAGTTACCACAGAATATTATAATTTAGTAGTAGTATACTAGTAAATTAGAAAAAATCGGTCACATAATAAATTTACAAATTCTATGTCAGTAAAAATAGGGATAAATTTTGCATATTTTTTATTACTTTCAAAATATTTTTTTGCTGGATTAAAGTATAAAATACCCTCTATTTACAAGATAATCTTAAAATTCCGTGGAGCCTGGGGATAATAAAAATTTCCATTTAATATTTTAAGCTGATAAACATTTAAACCGAAAAATATTTAAAGCCTGGTTGTAAGTTTTGTAATTAATTTTTTTTAAAATTAATATTAAGTAGGTGCGTCGTTGGATATTGCGAGAACAATAAACAAAAGTAGGAAACTGTAAAGCAGAAAGCACAGAAAATAAGACTTAAGAAGAATTTCATAAATATTCTAAAGCTCTTACAAGAGATGAGGTTTATAAAAGAGGCTTCTCCTATAGTTTTTCTATAAAATATGTATTTCTAAAGAGTAAGTTAAGTAAAAAGGTACTTTCATATTTTTAAGGGATTAATTATTGCACCGGGTGAACAACTAAGAATGGTCGTCGGCTATATCTCAGAAACTGGAAGTCATAGAGCTTTTAAGTAAAATATTTTTAGTAAAAGTGCCCAAAAGAAAATGTTGGAAATAGTTTTCGAGTTTGTAAAACGTTCGCAAGGTGGCGTCACAGTCATGACCACTGAAAATATTAAGATTTTCTTCGTGTTTTGACTAAATAAGAGGTACCGAAAACATCTTTGTTTTAATGCTTACATATTTCTTTATACATTTTATAATTCAGAACTTTCTCTATCCAGTGAAATAAAGTGGTGGGGGAAATTCAAATGTTTTTTTTTTACATAAACTACGATTACTCCCATTTGGCATAACCGATTTTAACTAACTTGGTCTCATTTAAGAGGAGAGTATTTTATTTACAAATTGTGCCATTTTTATTATATCCTTGAACTTTACCTTCGCCGCTAGATGGCGTTAACTGAAATATAAGCGAATATTAGGCTTTCTCGCGACAAAATTAAATACAATGATAGGTCTGTTTTAACAGGATCAGATAGAAAATTAAACTCTTAACATTTTTGTATCTTTTATAGAATCGGAGTTATTGACTAAAATAGACTAATATATCGTATTTTTCGTTTTAAGGGCCATTTAGTTAATATATTGGATGCGTTTCGCACACATTAATTATAAATGAACAGACAGTTACAAAAAGTGTTAACTAAAACAATAAAAAATATTATTGAAAACTTCTTCCTATATTTTCACAATTTATAATAAATTATTTATACTGCAATTTACTTCTTTAAAATCGCACACTAAATATTGGGGGAAAATGTATTAATGACGGCCCAAATGTTCAAAATCATTATTAATGCAAGCCTGCAACCTCTCCTGCGTGTATAAAACAGTAGTTTCAATTTCCGCAACTGATATATTTCCTAACGCCGCTGTTTCTCCATCATATTTTCCCTGCTTGTGGGCCGATTGGAAAAAACAATGTCCTTAACCCTCCCCCACAAATAAAAATCTAGGACGGTGAGGTCTGATGACCTAGCTGGCCAGGGAAATAAACGTCCCGTCCAATCCACCTGCCAGGATATGCCCGATCTAAGAACTCACGTACGTTTACAGAAAAATGAGCCGGACACCCATCGTGCTGAAAAAACATGGCACGGCGAATATCCAAAGCAACATCTGTTAAAAAAAGCGGCAGCTCATTTACTAAAAAATTTAAATAAACCACTCTAGTGCAAGTTTGGTCAAAGAAAATGGGTCCAATGATTTTACCCCCCAGAATGCCGCACCGTCCTAGATTTTTATTTGTAGGGGAGGGTTCAGAACATTGTTTTTGCCAACCGGCCTACAACCAGAGAAAATATGATGTATCCACCTGACCTAATTTCGTTAAGAGAAGGATATTCATCCGTTTCACATACCATGGATCTAATGTCTTGTCTCAAAATTTGTGCTGCACTTTTTAAAATTCTTGTACGTTCTTCTTGGGGGGATACATTTTGTTGTTTGCACCATTCATCATTAATCAATTTTTCAACCTCTATAAACCTAGCAGAACAAGGTGCTCAAAATTGAAAATTTTTGTATGGAAAATTAGGTGCTAGTTAGGTGCTAATTAGGTGCCAACTTTAAAAGTTAGGTGCTCCTATGGTTTTTGAGAAAATTATATTTTTGTGTTGTTCTGCTAGATTAACGTTAAGCTAGCAGAACATTACTGTCAAATAAGCTAATCAAGAACAAAATGTAGTACCAAAATTAGGTGCTTATTGAATATCTAAAAAAAAATTTAATTAGTTAAGGTTTTTAAAAAATACCGCCATGTTCTGCTAATTTTAAGAGGAACAAATTCCGCCTAAAAGGTATATCGGCAACCGGTTTGTTCGTTGTTACCCAAAGCATTTTTTTTGTATTTAAATTTTATAAAATAATATTAGTTGAAAAAATTGAATTAAAAAAAAAATGCTCTGGTAACAACGAATAAACCGGTTACCGATATACCTTTTAGACGGAATTTGTTCCTCTTAAAATTAGCAGAACATGGCGGTATTTTTGAAAAACCTTAACCAATTAACTTTTTTTTAGATATTCAATAAGCACCAAAAAAGCACCTAATTTTTGTACTACATTTTGTTTTTGATTAGCTTATTTGACAGTAATGTTCTGCTAGCTTAACGTTAATCTAGCAGAACAACACAAAAATATAATTTTCTCAAAAACCATAGGAGCACCTAAATTTTAAAGTTGGCACCTAATTAACACCTAACTAGCACCTAATTTTCCATACAAAAATTTTCAGTTTTGAGCACCTTGTTCTGCTAGGTTTATAGAGGTAATTTTTCACAGTTGTCGCGAAAACAAAAAAGGCTCTTTTTACCGGGCACATCTGAAATCACTACAATATTTTCATATTTCTCAACTATTTTGGCTTTTAAGTATTTTTCAGACCAAGATTCTATTTCTGGAGGTAAGGCATAAACTAACTTCTCGTATATTTCTTTAAAGGAAAATGGGCAGTTTTCAAAATCGTTTTCAATATCTAAACAAAGGCTTTCGATTGCCGTCTGTATTATATCATTCATTGGCCTTCCGGGTTTTTTGTTGGGTGATGGTTTTTTAAATCTCCAGTAGCAAGACACATGGTACCGTGCTTCAGCTGCAACAAGATCATTTTCCATGCATATTCTTTTATAATTTTCCCTTCCCCAATCGTCATTTCTTTCCGTAGCTTGTTCTGATATAGACGTTTTAAAATGAATTGTAGAAACCACGCGAAAACTATCTTGCTTTACGTTTAACACCGTGGAACAAAATAAACAGTTACCTTTAAAATCAAAACACTGGTTTAAAGCGGATCGCAGCACTGATTTGGAGTATTGTGGACTCAGACCAAGTGCTTGGTCTGAGATTGTGGAGCATCAGTTACATTGTCACGAGGTTCTTGTAATTTTTTAATGTTTGATGGATGAGTATACTTCTTTCTGCACTCTTTGCGAACTGTTATAGTATATTATTAACCAAGGTTTAGACAGCCATCATTATTGCCCGAGCATCAAGTTTAAATCACGAGGAGCGGAGCGACGAGGGATTTAGGGCGCGAGGGCTATAGGCTGTCTAAACCGTGGTTAATATAATTTTTTTCCACTACTAACACTTTTATTTTGTACAGTATTAATAAATTATAAAAAATATTAGGTAGGTATAAATATATATTTTAATCAAGTTACCTGCTTTGGCATATTGGCAAGATAATTTGTTTTCTTGTCAGTTGGCTTTGTTAATGTCAATTTTGGTTTATTTACGTCAACAGATTTCACAAGTTTTCCGTTTCTTTTAAAAAATGAGTGAAGAAAATGTTAGTGATGTTATTATGTGTACACCTCCAGAATTAAGGATGGAAGCAGAAAAAATTAATGATGTGTTGCTACCCCAAAAATCCAAAGTGTTGTATTTAAAAAGTTATAGTGTTTCTTAGGTCAATTTAATGACATTAAACTGTGGGAATTTCCTAACCATAGGCGTTCCACACAAATAATTAATATGCGTATACACACTTATAAGTTTGTTTTACATTAGGTGTTTGTACATACTACACTTTATAAACCCACTGTATATATAATAATATTATATTAAAATAATAAATATAAGGTAACTAAAAAATTCTATATACAAAACTAAAATCAGAAAAATAAACCTGACACGGCACGACACTGCTCAGAAAATGCTTTAATTTTTTTACCAGAACTTCCTTCTCGTCAACCAGACTCCGGCCCGTTCATCAAGGCATAACCACGTATATTTTATCTCCGTCTCTTCCACGCCATCGGCGGTCACTGGCCTATCTCTGTCTGGCAGAATCGATCGTCAGACGGGCCGGGTACCGGTTCAGCTTATATCCTGGTGCTTTAACTGGCGCTTATCACCCCTGACAACGTGCATAAATTGTGAACGGTTGCCAGTTCTACCAAATTTTCTGGTTTGTTAATATATTATGTATAAGTATACGAGAAACAAGGGTTTGTTAATTAGTTGTTTTTAAACACTGAAAACACTTTTTGTCTTGATTTCAGTTATATTGTTTCTTCAGGACTAAAGAATGTATTATTATAACAATGAATGGCTTGTTATTTTTTTCTGTCACACTCAAAACTCCTCGGTTTAAAGTATATTTGCGAAGTAGCTTTCAAAGAAAGTTACTGACTAACAATTGAATACTGATATAAATGAAATATCTTTAATAAAAAAACTTAAAGAATTGAAGAAGAAAGATCTGACAACCCTGGTTGTGCGGTCGGTCTCTTTGAGACTGTTTACCGCCGTATGGAATGATTGGAATGGCCTCAAACTGAGATTGGATAAATAATACTCAAATTTGAAAGCTTGGTGCCAAACTAAAAAAGTTGAAAAAATTTCAGAGAATATTTTATTAGTGTACTTTCAAGAACAGGCTAGAAGTAAGAAAGCATCAAGTTAGTGGGCGACCTACTCAATGCTAAAATCCACTTTTTCTTTAAAAGATAATATTGATATTTCGAAATATTTTAGCTAGTGGCATTTTTAAAACGACAAAATACAAATTAAAGAGCCAAAAAATCACTAGTATTCACTAAAATGAAAATTGAACGATTTTTTAAACAAGCACCAGATTAAAAATTTTTATCGACAAAGGTATGGAAATATTTACTTAACTTAATAAGTTAATAATTATTAATACTAACCTTATTATTCCAGGTTGTGTTTGTCATCGGTTTGGCAGAAGCATGTCGAACCGATGAATTGTGCAAAATGCTTGTCAAAGACTTAGATGTTCGGGATGACATTATAATTATTAATATTTCCACAAGAAAAAATGATTCTGCTAGAAAATGTGTTGTAATGGAACCTCTTTGGATGGAAGTGATTAAAAAGTATATTAAACATATAGGCCTACTCCAGACTTGCCTAAACTATTCATTAGGTTTAATGGCATCAAACCAACCAGACAGCATATTGGTCATAATACAATTAGTAAAATGCCAAAGGTGATTGCGAAATATTTAAACTTACCAGATGCAGAAAAGTACACTGGTCACTCTTTTCAAAGAACTTCGGCTACTGTATTGATTGAAAATGGTGGCGATATAATAACTCTAAAGCAGCACGGAGGCTGGAAATCAGCTGCAGTGGCCGAAGGCTATATAGAGGAATCATTGGCAAGCAAAAAGAGAATTGCTAGTATGGTCCAGGGTTCCACAGCTTCGGCCTCAGTACCCGAAACTCAAGCCGAAACTATTAGCCAATATTATTGTGCAAGCCCTTTAACTAGTTCGGTGCCAAGGCCTATGACTCCCGTCATACCGCAAGTCACAACTTGTTTTCAAAATGAGGAAATTAATATTCCTAAAACCCTTACAAACACTGCAAGCACAGGGGTTATTAACATTAATTATAACAATTGCACCATAAATTACTATATGAATATTAATACAAATCAATAAGACTAACTATCTACTTCGCTGTGTTTAAATTTTCTTTATAAAAATATAATTTGTTATTGTCTCAGACGAAGTTATTGTGTTCTTTAATGTTTTTATATTATCCTGGTCCTGAGGTTATTTAAGGTTATGTTAGGAATGGTAAGTTATTCGTCGATATACCAAAGGGTCGATATTAAAAAAAAATAATAATTAAAGTGACAAAGTCCGTCTTTAATTAATTTATGTTTTACCTATCTATTATTGATCTATAATACCTTAGAAACGGAATATGTTATGATAGCAATAATACCTGCTATCACACCTAGGGCATTATAAGCGGGCATTATGATAATGCCCGCTTGTAGAATACTTGGTCCAGAGAGAGTTCGGACTGTATTTTTCCGACTAAAAATAATAAAGTTTGTTAAACATATGTATTAAAATAAAATCAATAACTTACCAGTTCCTGGAAATATGCCATTAAAACATTTTCGGTTATTTGAAGAATTGTGTTCGTATCTTTCCAAATACCAAATATGCCATACTCCCGATCATACTGTTGCCTTGATTTAACTGGCAAAAGATTTTCGGTCGCTTTTATGACCTTTTCTCTTATATTTTGTGGAATTTCTTCCATTTTGAGCAAATCGTTAAATAAAAAATGCCAACTGACTAACTGACAGAAACATCAAAGTCAAACTTAACACCAGTCATTATCTACTTACGTATACAGGTACAGGTGCAACTTATTTTTTATATTGCGAATAAATAATGTAATTAGTCATTGAAAAACTCTTTTTTAGGTAAAACATAAAGCATTGTATGCACCACGGGCTTTACTGGACTATAATGCCCATCAGGCAGAAACCTATCCCTCGGGCCAGAGGCCCTCGGGCTATTTCTACCTTCAGGGCATTATAGTCCCCGTAACGCCCTTGATACATAAATAGCTATTATGACATTAATAATTTTAAGCATTATTACGACCCGAATCTGTCCTAATAAATATGGCGCATTATTTTGTCTCATACCCTATATTTGTTATTAACAGTATCGATACTTTAAAAATATCAAGCATCTCTGATAATCTGATGTGTATTGTTGGTTGCCTAACCACAAGAAATCACCTTTCATGTTATTTGTTGGGGAATTAACAAATCAAGTAACCTGGTTTTAAATAGATCGGTCACTAATGGATTTCAATGCTTTATTATTGACCGTTGTCAATAGCAACTGAGAAGGGAGAGAAAAACGATTTCTGGCGGTAATTAATCGGTCAATAATGGCGATGTAATAGGTTAGTAGTGGAAAAAAGAACTTACAGATTTAAACATTTGCCACTTGCAGTCATTGCGAAGTTTGCTGGCGTTTACAAGTCTTGGAAAACCTTTTTTTCCTACCACCACTAAAGTTTTAGAAGTACCTACTTTACTACATATTGCACATTTGTTTTTTTTTTCATTCTAATAACAGTCTCGAAACACGATAACACAATAATCAAAAATGCACGCGTCTTTTCGCTTACACGTGATCTATAAGACTAACATATTAGCATTAGCATAGTAACAACCTTGGCACCGTACCTTGGTACGCGCATTGGTCGCGAAGTAGCGTCTTCAAACTCGTGGCTTGTTGCCTTGGTTACACAGTGGCGTAGCAAATTATCTTTGGTATTTTAAATAAATTAGCAAATATCAAATAGAATAGATAACGTTTTTAATAAATTGTTATGCACCTAAATACATGTGTTTTATTAACTTTTTTAATAACTTTTAAAATAAGAAATTATTTTGTGGTTTGTACAGTGTCACCAGTAAAGTCCGCATCATATGGGATTTTTTTTTATTAATAGCTTTATTCAAAATTTGACTTTGGCATCAAGTTCTGCTTCGATCGAGATGAAAATTAAGCAAAAAAATAGTAGTCACGTGATTCGCATTATCTGTCAAATTTTAGTTTTTTCCCAAAAATAGCTCAAAAATGGGATTATTTCTAAAAATATCGAAAAAAGTTATTGGAAAAAGTTTTTTTAAATGCAGTTTCTAGCCCACATGCAAAATTTCAGCTGCATAAGATAATTTTGATTTTTTACCTATATTTTGTAAATTGCACCACATTTGCAAAATAAGACTCAACGCAACCTACATAAAACTTCTTAGTTTTGACAATGCTTTCAGATACATTTTCTTTAAAGTAGCGCCATAATAAATGTGTGTTTTTCTACAAAATCAAAATTGGGCTATTAAAATTTGGTAGCATGTGATGCAAAGTTTATTTGTTTTTGACCCTGTATAAGGTAACTTTATAAAATAAGTATTTTTGAAAACGTTGTTGTGTCTGAAAGCAATACACGTTAACGTTATTATGGCATAGCTTAATAATAAATTATAATATAGGGGCTTTAAATTAAATCGTTGAAAATAGATAAACTTTACTTTGTTAAACTAAAATTTATTTTCCACTTAAAAAACACTTTACTAAAGACACTGTGTTCTTTCTTGTCTTAATATTAAGGTGTATTACTTTCAGAGACAAACTGCGTTTTCAAAAATACTTATTTTATGAAGTTACCTTATACAGGGTCAAAAACAAATAAACTTTGCATCACATGCGGCCAAATTTTAATAGCCCAATTTTGATTTTGTAGAAAAACACAAATTTAATATGGCGCCACTTTAAAGAAAATGTATCTGAAATAAAGCATTGTCAAAACTAAGAAGTTTTATGTATGTTGCGTTGAGTCTTATTTTGCAAATGTGGTGCAATTTACAAAATATAGGTAAAAAATCAAAGTTATCTTATGCAGCTGAAATTTTGCAGGTGGGCTAGAAACTGCATTTAAAAAAACTTTTTCCAATAACTTTTTTGGATATTTTCTTAAATTTGACAGATAATGCGAGTCACGTGACTACTATTTTTTTGCTTAATTTTCATCTCGATCGAAGCAGAACTTGATGCCAAAGTCAAATTTTGAATAAAGCTATTAATAAAAAAAAATCCCATATAATGCGGACTTTACTGGTGACACTGTATATAATAAAAAACTTTTAATGCTCTAGTATATATTTTTTATTTCTAAACAAAAAAGTACTCTTCATGTTTTTTTATAAAAAATCAATTTACTGAGATATTAACAAAAAATGAAAAAAATCAAGATGGCCGCCATTTTTATCTTACTTGTCATACTTTTATCAAATGGGACTTTTGGTATGTTATAGTACAAGTCACTATGTACCGATATCAGCCAAAACTAGCTTGTCTCTAATTTGTTCAACCTCACCCTATTGTAAGTTGTCAAGTTTACTGAGGTATAAGGCCAAGATTGGTTGGATGGTTTACCCTCATAAATGCTTTATACTGCAGTTAGGTATTTAAATCCTTCTGTCTTTTTAACACTTACATCCAATTTGTTCCTTACTTGACCTCCTACTTTACCGGGAATGTTGTTAGATTTAGCGGAAAAAGATTCAACAGTACTAATTGAGTTTCTTAAACGTATATTTCAAATCGATATAAATACAGTTTGTTAAGCAGGTAATAATAACGCATTATTAAGTCACAATAAGCAACCCCCGGAAACCCCCAATAAATACCTTGTGTATAACCAAAATGTACATATAATTATTATAGTCTTCAGATTGGCAAATCCCTGAAATAAGTACCGAACTGGACATTAAACCTTTAACGTTTTAAATTTTTTCATAAAGCCAAAAACATAAAAATATGCTCTTAAAAAAATATTTTATGAAAAATATGCATTTTATTATAAAATTGACAAAATATGCAAAAAAAGGTATATTTCATTTAGCATATATTCCGCCCTTTAGTAATGTTGTTTACTGACAAGAAACTTTAAACTCGGCTTTAAGAAAAAGGTTTTTTCATCAACAGATTTGACAAGGAGTTTAACTGTTTAAGTTAAAAACTGTTATATTACTTTTTAAAACAAAAATAAGTCCATCGCAGATGTCCCTATACAGGGCGCGCACCATGTAACGAAAATAAACAGACAAAAACATTTTTTGAGGTCGAGACGTATTTTTTTGCTATAAGATTAAAAACATCCCTAACCATTAGACTATTTTGTTTTTTTATAAATCAAAATGGGTTTCCTTTGATGGTTAATAACATTTCCTGAAATGAACATCTTGAATATAGGATTTAAAAAAAACATTATTTACCCGCAAAAGAAAAACTTCACGTCAAGCACACAATAAGCTGAAAATTCGCTTTCAGATTCGAACATCAAAAGCATAACACGACAGAAACGACAATTTTTTTTATAATAGGACTGATATTCCGCGTGACTAAAAAAATATATTTACTCGAGCCTAAACAGATTATAACATATTTTTATACAGATTTTCAGTAGGATAAAATAAACCTTATTTATATTATAATTTGGAAAAAAGAACGCCTGCACTTTCCTTCTTTACTTTTTTAAGTCGTTTCTTTGATAAAATTATTATTTACTTGTTACATTATCATAACATTTAAAAGAAAAGTTTCGGGACTTTGTGATTTTTTAAACAAATTTAAGTTCTTTGTTTTGTTTCTTCATAGCCTCGTTCGTAAACATACTATAACATGTCCATTTTATCATCAGAAAGATGATACAAACCCGAGTAGAAACCCTTTTTACACCAGGCACATTTTACGCGTGATTTTAGGACATTTGAAAAAGGTTAGAAGTAAATTTCAAAAGTGATAAACCTGCCAGATAATAAATAATAAATTTCCTGAGGTTATATTACGACAGAAATGGTTTGTCTGCTGTTGCACAGAAGAATAATAGGTAAAAGATGAAAGCTGTTTAAAATATTTTTGAGAAAGTGCATCGCCATTACGTGGCTTTTCTTTTAAACTCAAATGAATATAGGCTTTTGCGTAATCTATGCATCAAAATAATAAGAAAAAACTCAAATGTTGTTATCCAATATTCATTTGTTTTTAAATTATAACGCAAAAACAAAATATTGCATTAATTTAGCTTTCCTGTATTACATGGTATTATTGTCCGCTTTTGATTGTTGTGCTGTCACTATCCTGTTATAAATGCCATACATTTATTCACATCTCGAATACGCCAATATGGTTTTTATTTATGGTTTGTGTAATGAGAATGCTTCAGCGGCTGCTGAAGAATATCGTTAACGATTTCCATATCAAAGAACACCGAACAGAAAGGCCTTTATCAGAGTTTTCAAAAAACTGTGCGGGACCGGAACGCTTCCAAGAGTTCCAAGTGCTAATGTAACAGCTCACGAAAAATTGGAAGTCAGTTGGGGATTTCCCAAAAAAGAGTGATCAATACGCTTCACGAGCCAGGCTCATACCCGTACCATGTACCTACAGCGTGTACAGAATCTTCAACCTGGAGACTACGCCAAGCGTATGCAATTTTGTGAGTGGATAATTAATAATCGTCATCTTGTACCTTGTACCGCACATAAGTTTTACTGACGAAGCTACATTCACCCGTGACGGCATCAACAATAATAGAAACTCTCATGTATGGTCGGACGAAAATCCGAAAATAATTTTCAACACAGGATTTCAGTAAACGTGTGGTGCGGCATGATCGACAATAATTTAATTGGCCCTTTTCTTTTGGAAAATCGCCTTACAGGGGATCACTACTTAAGTTTATTACAAAATGAATTGCAAGAACTACTACCTTTAAACATCAGAATTCAAGTGTATTATCAACACGACGGAGCGCCTGCCCATTTCGATCGTCGGGTCAAGCAATATTTGGACCAAAAGTTTCCAGAGGTTTGGATTGGTCGCGGTGGTCCTATTAGTTGGCCTCCTAAATTGCCAGACCTCAAACCGTTGGACTATAATTTATGGGGTTGGTTAAAAAATGATGTAAACAAAGTAAAAGTAGATACTAGGGATGCATTAATTAGCCGCATTAGAAATGCTGCGCTCAATATTAAAGAAAGGCACAAATCAATTAAAAGTTACGCGCGCCCTTCGTAAACGAAGCAGGAAATGTTTGGAAGTCAGTGGCGGTATTTTTGAAAATTTACTAAACCAATGATTTATTTAAAACAATGCCAATGTTGAATTTTTTGGTTTAACAATATTATTATTTTATTTAACGCTGTAATTTGAAAACAAATGAATATTGGGTAACAACATTTGGGTTTTTTCTTATTATTTTGATGCATAGATTACACCCTTAGAGTTTGGCCCATTCCTCCCGACTCACCCTGTATATCATTGCCATTATGGTTTTTATACCTAATTCTCAGTGGGAGGGCGCGCGGTGATGAACGTTTGATTAAAAAAAGTCAGCTGTGTACATTATTGCCTCTGTTTGTTGTTAGGTTTCTAATTTTTATTATCAGGAGAGAAAAACCTTTCATAAAAATAAAAAATATACAGCAATTTTACGCCACAGTTCTTTTGTTTTAAGCCAAGTTACTTTTTAAATGGCAATTTTATATTCAACGGTAAAATATAAACCAAATGGCTATATTGGCTTAAATAAAAATACAGGGTAACTCAAAAAATAGGCCTCTGTTCAGTCCTGGTTGGATGACCCTGTACATACATATGTCTAAAATTCAACTAGAAACAACTTTTTCTATTAACATTTTTAGAAATTCGGAAAAAAATGCCGTGCCTCAGCATTTTATTAAAAAATGTCTCTCTTGATAGGTACAGAATAAATACATAATATTATTATATGGTATCATTTCAGACAAAAAAGGAATGCCGTTATTAAAATTTAATTTGTACAAACCTTCTTAATAAAAGAAAGTTCCTTATGGTGCGGACTTTAATGGTGACACTGGTATACACTATAAAAACTATTAAAACTGATAATGATTTTTTTTTAAATTCTTTTTAATCATACAACTGTTGCCAATTGAAACATACATTGTTTCACTGATTCAGCAAACATAAGGGCCTTTTGTGCAAAAGCTGCCTGCAAGGCACAATGTTTTATTTCAGAATTCAAAAGCTTTTATCGAACAGTGCAATAGTAGGTATCAGTTTGCAATCAGTAAACATGGTGTGTATAATATACACTTTTGCTGGGTTAAATTATATTCCAAATTTCCATTTATTGATAAAAAAACACCGAAGAATTGTTGCTTAGATGTAGAAAAAAATATTGTCGTCAATAATTTTATTAACAAAAATGTTTTGAAGATTAAAATGACCGTATTCGGGCAGTTTTGTTTACTCCATGAAAAGGAAACGCTTGGAAAAATGCTTTTTTAAATAAACAGTTCTGGTAATAAATTAAATGGGATAAATGAACGTGGCCATAGTTTGAACATGTTGTGTATATTTGAATATTCCAGTAACGTATAAAAATCCCATAAGGACAGTGGTATTTTCGAAAACTTTCAGCTGATATACCGTGCGAGCAAAAATTATTTGAATCAAAGAGGGCTTGCATTAAAAAACGTAGGGCTTGGTTTAGCACATCAATGAGATGGGGACGATATTATATCTAACCAAATCTAGGTTAAAATTTTGTCAAATTCATATTATGACATGATATGCCAAACTAATGAGTAATAAAATAAGTAGACAAATACAAATTTATTTTTGTTGTTTACAAAATTAACAAAGTAAGAATATACAGAAAGAAAAAGAAAAATAATTACATAAATTGCTGAAATTGGCCACCGCCATGCTCCGAACATAAATTCACACGTCTCTTCATATTTTCGAAAGTGTTGACCAGCATCTCTGGAGAAATGTTACCACATTGTGTTGTATAGAACCTGTTTCCCTAAACACAGCCACAGTTATTTTCAGGCAAAGGCAAAGGTTAACGCGCGGAGATCGGGTTTTTCAATAAATGATTGGTGCAAAATCGGGACGGATCGAATATATTCCGATATTTACAAAAACCACCTAAGATGGAAATATGGAGAACTAGAGGGTATAGGAGGCCGATCGCAATGCATTGGATTTGGTCCCAAATTAGCATCAGTTATTCGTCGTGAGATGGCGCTTGTGTTAGAAGTGGGCTATCAAATAAATGGTTTCTTATGGACGCGATAACTATTTTTATTTAAATTAGTTCTTTAAGGAACAAATAAGGACTTTTATATGAATTTACACTTACTTTGTTATACTTATTAGTAAACTCGGCCTGTATAAAGTTCCAACGATGCTTGGTTTTTAAAATACATGGTATTAAACATTCTAGCTACAGAGCGGTTTTTTTTAAGTGAGCAACTAAACAACTATTGAAGTTAGAAATATACTTATTTGGCTATGTTTCCTCTCTGAGGAGATCCTGTCTTACACCTCGACACAAAAGAAACTCTACTTTTATAAATTTTACCATTATTCATTATAAATAATATGAAAATCAATTACAATACAAGGTTATTTCTCTTGTCTTGTCTTCAAACGTTATTCGTTATTTCGAAAAAAATAAAATGTCAATTGTCAAAAGTAAAAGTCCAAAACGAAGAAGAAGACAACACCAGACCACTTGCGAAGCGAGAGTATCTATCGGCCAACTAGCGAACTAACCAAAAAACCGGGACAGAAATTGAAAATGCTGCCATTGTCGATCGGCCTCCTACCCTCTAGCTCTCCATAGGTGGAAATAAAAAATGTGCCGACCCAAAATGGCTTGTTAAAAATAATAATGTCTTACTTTGTCTAGTGAGATTGTTTTTAAAACTCATTGAAAAACGGGGAAATGTCATAATCAACGACTCTTTCTTACTGTAAATCCATATTGACAAGCTGTAAGTCCTGGTTTAAAACGGCCCTGTATAGGTCCAAATGAAATCTCTAATTGGACCAACCAACAAGCAATTAAAATAGGACTCGACACTACCAATAAAAAATTACGAACCACTCTTTAAAAGCCATGGCTGTAATAAAACTAGCGAAAAGCGTGGTCTCTGATCAAAACATGATAGAAATCACCAATCAAGTGCTAAAAGAACTTCACAAAGAAATTATAGAAAAAATGAGAGACACCGGTGGCGGTGGTTGCAGTTACACAGTAAAAAAATCAGTTGATTAACAGCGATCCATGTCTGATTTAATTTGTTTGATTACATTTTTTGATTTAGTTTTTAATCAATTATTAAATCATTTGTATGATTTGCACTGTTATTGACACAAAATAATCATTTTGATTTACTTTAAATCTATACTGGTCAATTGCGTAAAATATGTCAACGTTTTAAATCATAATCTGATTTTGGGGGAATTAAAAATACCTAAGAATGTGCTGACGCATGCGTAGCATGCAACGACATAATCAGTTTTGGAGTAACTACCATAACTTAACCCCAAAATTTCACATTTCGGGCGGGCAGGTTGACAAGGGTCACGCGTCGCGCTGGCAGTTGACTTTGAAATCTCGTGATTGTTAGTTGATTGCGCAGGTACATTTTGTCAAAGTTTACATATTCCTGTTAACACACTTAAAAATAATGATTAAATTTTAAATCAAAATGAACTCCGTACTGATTAAATCCAGATTGATATATGATTGAAAATTGAAATATTTTTATATTATATAAATATTTTTTTATTTTATTATTCCGAAACAAAAAATAATAAATGGATACTCTAAAGTGATTAAAAGATTAAATCAAAAATGATTAAAGGATCACCTATCATTGCCAATTTAATCATTATTAATTAAAAATATTTAATAAAAATTGATTAAAACATAATCATTAATAATTTTTAGGTTAATGATTTTTGATTAAGACAGGTTAATCACGGACTCTTTGGTTTAATCAATAAGCAGTGTTAATTTTTTTAAGCAAATTTCACTATTCCTTCCGACTCTAGAAATTAAACAAAAAAGACGCATTCGTTAAAAATTATCGGTAATTTTAAAGCACTTGTGGTATTACCCCCGAAAATTTAAAATAACAATATCTGAACCGGGAAGTTGGCATTTTTGAATAGGCAATTAGAACGTTTATTACTGAAAAGGTACAGCCTGTCAAAGTTTAAATGTTCATATCTTAACTATAAATTCCTCCCGCGATAACGCACATTCTAAACATTCGGTAACGTAAAATTTAAGAATGTCAAACGCCTCGTCATTCGAGGTCGGCATTTTGACGCAGCACGAGGAAAAAGTCGCTTCCTTCCTAAAAAAAAATTTCGGGTACAACCACATGGGACCTTTACGTTAAATAGGTTCTACACTATATGAAATGGAAAATTACATTTTTTGTAGGTCCAACATTTTTTATGACGGAAAATATCATAAATCGGTCAAAATTAAAAGTCGTAAATTTTTACACATACCTCGCGATATTTTCGGACCTAATCGAGATAATTACATTTTTTTTCTTAATTGATAGAAGAAATGTAAGCAAAGGCTACCGAGTTAATTTTGTTTTTTTGAAAAGTCTAGTTTTTTTGTAAAACTAGGTGAAATTTCAACATGCACTTTAATTGCAGCACTTTTTACGCTAAGCGAAAAAATTTTTTGTTTTAAAGAATTTGCCCATACTATCTTCATACGAAAGAAAACCAAAACATTGACAAAGTTTAAAAAAAACGCAGTTTTCCACAAACTAGTTTTCATGTTATCGTTAAATAAAATTATTCGCTTCCTTCGATTCGAAACAGGACGAACCGATTTGTTGCTCGGTATCGCTTTTCCGCCGCCAGCATGTGCTGACAACGTAATTACGCATCTTTTCAAGTAAAACTAGTTATTTTACAACGAATCGGAAAATACGTACTTACTAGATAATTTCTTTCCCGGAAAATATAACTTGATCGAAATATAATCAAAAAGGGACTGGTAGAGTACTTTGGCGGTCCCTTTGTTCGCTTTTCGCTTCTCATTTGAGAATAATTAGCTAAACATAATATAATATAGGTAATAATAAGTAGGCCTTAATATGCTTTTATTATCTTACTTCCATAGCAACAGACTGTCAAACCTTCGCTTATAAACAGAATTTTGTTTTAACGACTTGTCCACTTTTATAGCCTCTTTTACATAGGTGGTATATTATGTTATCAATCCAACAATAAAATTATAACCTTCGTCTTCTGTCACAATGAATTGGAAATTTATTTGTTACCACAATCATAAAAAAAAGAGGACATGCAAAAATAATTACAGTAGTCTTTGATATGTATTTTTAGCAAATTCGTTAACAAACATGGAAAGACAAAAACGCTGTGATTTAAATGGTGAATTTAAAGTGGCTAGTTCTAGAAAATTACAGTATAATTTAGGAAACTCATTAGATCTACCAATAAACGTTCACTAAGTATTAGACTTTATTAATAACCACTTCCTAAAGAGGCACTGAGTTAACTAAATGATTTAAAACAATAACAATAGGAGGTAGCGTGAAACATTTTAAAGTAAATAAAATAAAATGGTCAAAAAAATTGACAATTTCTATAGCTTTCAAAGCTGAATAATAGTTCACTTCTTAGCAGCGCTAAAATCGGATTACAGAATTTAGTAAAATCTGTTTATACAGATTCCTGATATTGCAACAACTTGTAGAGGGACAACACGTTGAAAAACATATTTTTTGGATAATCTTCTGTTACCCAAGTATAGTGATGTAAAATTCTTGGTAATAATCTTTTGGAGAATATTCTCGAGAATATTCTCAAGTTAGAGAATTTTTTGAGAATGGTAAGAAAACCGCTAGAAATGGCAATAAAAAGAAATTAAAAATTACCTATTCTGCTTATTTTCGGCAAATGTCAAACGGCGAACGGCGTTAATCAAACAAAACGTAAAGAAATAAAATTTTTAACATACCTTTCCAAGAATAACTAAAAACTAAACAAAAAAAACTGTCAAATAAAGAAAGATCACATTTAACTATTACAAACATACGAGTATACATTAGCGCTTCTAGGGGATTTCCCTAAATCACTGTTGCCAGACGTAAAACACTTTGCCAGAGTTATAGAAAAGGTTAGAGACACTCAAATTTTTAAAAATCATTGCAACATTTTTCAGTGTAAATCGAGGCGGTGAAAATTTTGTAGAAAAACTTCTCTAGAGAATATTCTCGAGAGAATTTTCTTACAGAGAATATTCTCCTCTCACATCACTACCCAAGTAGCATATTTAGACACAAATTCTTTGCTGGGAAACGTTTCGAAGCATTTTTGATGCAAATATCAAAATTGTGTCGCGACAAATGTGTTCCGAAACTTTTTCGACACATTTTCAAATTTTGTTACATAAAACATTTTTGAACTGCTTGTTTAAAAAAATTCTACAAACCACGTCGATACATTTAATACACAAGATAATGAGTGTTTTTTAAAACATTTTTAGATAAAATTGTGAAGTTATGGACACAAGCGTTCCCAAATTGTAGCGACACATTTTCGATTTACATGAATCGAAATAATATGGTATTTTATTGTTTCAAAATATTTACCAAACAATGATGTCATTTCATTTACGAAACTTGTCATGAAAATAAATTTCGAAACTTTTAGCAATATGCACTTACACTCACTACCTGCTCGTCAATCGGAACAAATTATAATAATAATAACTAATTATTTTTAAGAAGGAAGACAGGACTTTAATATCTACTCTTAATATTAGAATTTTTAAATTGTTTTTAGTTTGGTTTTTTGAATTTTTACTTTTCTTTGTTTTGAATCAACCATTTTAATTTATTTGTTGTAACTTTATCAAATATTTCTGTGTGTTCTTGTTGTTTTAGGTTAGGTAAGTCGATTTTACTTTAGCTACGTTTGTTTCGGATAATTTTCTATACATTATCGTGTTTCTGTTTCGATATTGTATGTGTTAATTATAGCTAAATAATATACAAAACATTATAGAAACGCAATACTAGAAATTGTGTCTCGACTCCATTTTGAACCAGAATAATATCTTGCGTTCTACAGGCCATTTTGACAAATAATTTTTTATCTTTTTAAAATTGGTTTAAGTTCAATTTCTGCATCTTTTGAAAAGCCGTAAAGGTGTCACATTAATTCCATTTTACTAGCCAATAAAATTTAAAAAAGAAATATGTAAAATTCTGAATATTATCAATTTTATTTTTTCGCAAAATATATATTTATCTGTAAACGCAAATAATTGAGAGCGCGTTAAAAACATACTCCTTTGCAGTAACGAAGTGAAATAAATCAGGACTTATGGAAAATACTATTGTGACAAATGCATTTTGGCGAAATTATTTCGTCTTTATATTCTTTTTTTACTATTTCAGAACCAGCAGGTAATTCAAATTATTTGTTTTCTTATTGTGCCCATTTTGACATCTTGAAACAGCGCCCTCTAAGATTGAAAATAAACGCATTTGATAACATTTTTGACATATTTTCCATAAAAGTTTCGATTATGTATTGATACAGCAAAAGTCACAGTACCAACCATTCGGAAACACGTACAATAGCGCTATTTAAAATGTGAACGGTTTAAAAATATACATTTCCACTGTTCAAGTGTATAACTGCCAAGTCTTAATCTGAATAACAATCCGGACAATGCCGTTCGCATGTTGTGCGTTAGCTGTGGGATTTATGTTGTCCGGAGTTACACCGGTATTGCGTCTAATCCTATTCCAAGATGCCCCTAATAGATAACGGATAATATTAACCATGCCTCCGGAAGACAAAGGATCGATTAGTTTCATTAGTTTACAAAGGAATACTTACACAGGTCTAGCCGTCCGTATAATATTATTTTAGGCCTTAATACTTACGCTAGCTCCCTCTTAGCTAATAGTATAAATAGAGCCATGAACGTTAAAAATTTTACTCAAATCAGGACCACAGAATTTATTAATTTCTGAAAATGTTATAATTATGTATAGTTTCACTTTCCTCTTCTAACATTTTTCTCGTCGCATTTTGTTCTCGGAAGATTAGACGATAGAATGTTAGGCGAGAATCTCGTGAGACGTGTTAGAAATGATGTGAGAACCTAAAATAATTCCAATGACTAAAATGTGCGATTTTTACGAAATTTCAAATTTTACAATTTTGCAGCGTTTCTTTATTCGTAACTGCAATTTGTGAATGTTAAATACGAACCGTCCATTTTGTGGAAAAAAATATGAATGCTAACGTATTCAATTTAAATTTTTAATCTATTTTTACTTCTCCTCCAAGTCTTTGAATTTTTTTTAATTTTTCGACTGCGGCGCAATTTCTACAGTAACTTTGATTTTTGAAAATTGTAAAAAATTTTGTTTCCAAGATGTTAAAATGACACAATAAGGGAACAAATAATTCGATTTACCTGCAGGTTGTGAAATCGAAGAAAAACAATATGAAGACGAAATAATTTGGCCAAAATGCATTGGTCACAAATGTGTTTTGTATAAGTCATGATTTATTTTCACTTAGTTATTGCAAAAGAGAAACAAGAAGCATTGACGAAATAAATTTTATCGTGTAATTTAGCTTAATATTTTTAACGCGCTCTCAATTTATTTGCATTTACAGAAAAAATAATATTTTGCGAAAAAATAAAAATATATAATATTTTCAGAATTTTACTTACTTTCTTTTTTAAATTGTATTGGCTAGTAAAATGAAAATAATGTGACAACTTTACGGCTTTTTAAAACATGCAGAAATTTCATTAAAACCAATTTCAACAAGATAAAAGTTTATTTGTCAAAATTGCCTCTAGAACGCGAGATATTATTCTGGTTCAAAATAGAGCCGAGACACAATTTCTAGTATTGAGTTTCTATAATGTTTGGTATATTATGTAGCTATAAATGATAGATACATTATTGAAGTAGAAACACGATATTGTATCGAAAATTATGCGAAACAAACGTAGCTAAAGTAAAATCGACTAAAATCTAAAACAAGAAGAATCCACAGAACTATTTGATAAAGTTACAACGAATTTAAAATAGTTGATAAGGTGATTCAAAAAAAAAAAATTAACATATTCAAAAAACCAAACTAAAAACAATTTAAAAGTTATAATATTGAGGGTAGGTTTTAAAGTCCTGTCTTCCTTCTTAAAAATTATAGGTTATTGTTATTATAATTTGTTCCCATCGACGAGCAGTTAGTGAGTGGGAGTGTATATTGCTAAAAGTTTCGAAATTTATTTTCTTTTTTTCGTAAATAAGATGACACCATTGTTTGGTTAATATTTCGAAGCAGAAAAATACCAATTTTTTTCGATTCACTTAAATCGAAAATGTGTCTCTACAATTTGGGAACGTCCATAACTTCCCAATTTAATCTAAAATGTTTTAAAACATATTCATTCCCTTGTGTATTAAATGTATCGACACTGTGGTTTGTAAAACTTTTCGAAACAAATAGTTCAAAAATGTTTCAAGTAACAGAATTCGAAAATGTGTCGAAAAAGTTTCAGAACACATTTGTCACGACACAATTTTGATATTTGAATCGAAAATGTTTCGAAACGTTTCTCAGCAAAGAATTTGTGTCCAATTTGTGTGTAAATATGCTACTTGGGTAAAGTAATTACTTGACCGCTTGACCACCAGTTAGATTTTCTAGCTGCGCTACTGTATAGCTCCATCTTATGATCTCCATATTATGTTTAGAAAAAAATACTACTCGCAAATTTTAATAGTTTGAACTAGTAAGAACTTTCTTGTTTCAAATGATGCCAATGCGATCTTTATGTATACAGCTTGGGCGTGAACTTCCTTGCCAAATGGACAACTTTTTTATTATCAATTTTGGGAAAAAAAATTCCTTACAGAAAGTTTTTTTTTTAATATTGCTGCCATAAACATTTATTTTTAATGTTGTACAGGGTGTATCAAAAAACGAAAAGCTTTAATTCTAAATGGAAAAAACTGTATAGGTACTAGTATTTATGATCCGGCAAAATAAAAGGGAAAAGAGCGCATTAAATCGTTAACTAAATTGTAGTATACAGGGCAATGATAAATATTTACAAACAACAACTTTTTCGATAACTAGTAACTACATAGTGAATATAAACAAAAATAAACAGAAGATTATTTTTCAATAAGCCCTCCGTTGTTCATCAGACACCTAATAAGTTTATTTCTTCTACACTGAGAAAAAATTCCAATACCTGATATAAGAAATATTATATCAGTTATTAGATTTCCACATACGTATTTGGACAGTGCGACAGTTCGCTACTGTAACTAATCTCGCTTTGCTAACATGTGATTATAGTGGTTATAATTTACTTCTAATAGTAGTTATAACCTGTAATAGCTGCTCTTAGTAATTATATGATTAGTAGCGGCTATATGTTTTATACCTAATATAAAGCTGTTAATAACAGCTAGTGAATATGTTGTAAGTAGTATGATAGTGTTTCTTGTGACCAGTATACATCGGTATACCGTTTATAAGAATTTCTAATATTAGTAATAATGTAGATAATATCGAATATTATACTGTTTTTTCCACATAACAGATAGCTTATACCCAATATAGGAAAGTTCTTATACCTGTTATAATAAGGTTCTAATACTGTGTATTAGAAAATCTGATATACTGGGTGGTCCACTTACGATGTCCGATGAAAATTATTTACCTGTAAAAAGCCAAAAGCCTAATAAATAATTATTATATGGCGTTTTTACGTTAAGGGACTCAACTAATAATTGTATTCGCTATAGAATTTGTTCACAATAGACATTCTATATTATAACAAAAACAACTACCAATATAACGAACATCTTTATTGAAACTAAAATACAAAGAAACAGGTAATTATTAGTTCAAAAAATACGGTTTATAACTGTATACCTACAGGTTTTTGAAATCAACAAATAAAATATAATTCTCGAAAATATACTTTGCTATGTATTTTTGGAGCAAAAACCGTTTATAACAGTATAGATTTTTAATCTAGTTAAGTATTAACAAATAAAATATAATTCTTAAAAGTATGCTTCAACATATATTTGGCCGAGTTAAAAAAAAACAACGTTTATAAAAGTATATAGAATTTAAAGCTACATATTAGCAAATTAAAGTATTTGAAAATATACTCAGTTATAAAAGCTTTTAAACAAAAACTACCCTTTAAAGGAATGACTCTGTCAGTTTTATCACTTGTTAAACACAGAATGCACAATGCACAATCATGTCCCGACGCGACGATGGCGGCATTCGAGAGCATAATGACTAATGACGATGACCAGGTGGCGTTGGGGTGAAGTATATCAACCCGGTTATTTGGGAATATAAGATTTCTAATAACACGCAATTAACAGGTCGCTGCGAGTATTATGCTGTCTTTTAATAATGCCTGTATTATAAGCGCGGGAAACTGATTTGCTAAACGTATAAGCATGACTTTTAGAGAGTATAAGAAAAGTTTAAATAAGCGAGATTGTTATGGATAGAGATTTTTTTCATAACTGTTATGATTACTCTAATAGTGGTAAGCGAAAATATTGTTGTCGGTGCAAATTAGGGACTTACAAACTTTCTAATGGGTTAATTATTCTCAGTGTACTTCTGACGGTATTTGGTAGTTGATATCCCCAAAGCCCGGCACATTCCTGAATGATGCTTCTTCTGAGGTCCTTTTTGCCTCAAAGCCGCCTTTTTATATACCCTTTCATTGAGGACACACCACAAGAAATAATCCAGTGGGGTGAGATCCGGGGACCTCGCAGGCCAATGACAAAAACGCAAATTTTGATTGAAAATAATTGTTGCCTTTATACTAAAAATTAATTATACAAATTTCCTTCTTCAATCTGGTTTATAAATAATCATGTGGATTTGGAGTAAGTGAGTTTAGCTAGCCACCTATATGACAGATGTTAACTAGGTGCAAATAAATTAGAAAATAGTTTCGGACGGATTCGTTTAAAATAACCACGTGGTAATACTAAAACCTTTATAATATTAAGCTTCCTGTAAGAGGAATCAACAACTAGTTTTGTCAATCACGTCCATTGGGTAAAATCACCAATATTGTAATTACTTGCCAACGCTGGCGAGTCTGTAACCAATAAGGAACGCACATCATATCCGGTTTTTTTGGGGATGACACCTAAAAATTGTGACGTCATATTATGAGAACAAGAAAATCTCTGAAGAGCAACCTGTGAGAAGTAAGCGAGACGAGTTTATCAAAAAAATGTCGCCCCGGTTTACGAAATTTTTTTGCCAGACGTATAATATATATAATGTAAGATTTGGAACATTCGAGAAAATATAATTAAACGTAGTAGACAACATTCTATTTTCAAAAGAACGATTTCAGACTTGCATTGCCTATATATTTGTTATTGAAAACATTTCGGTTACACACCGAAAGTAGGTACTTACAGTCAATAAACACATCGCTGAGAAGAAACCTATGACAAATTATAGTTCTTTACTTCCTGCAACAGAAAAAAATAGGTTGCCGTCCTTCAACCTACACTAAAAGGTTTGGCAAGCCTATTTGAAATTTACGGAATATAAAAACTGTCTACAAATATATTGAGTAAGGCCCTAACTGCCTGTAAAATATATTATTTTCAAAACTTACGTTGGGAGCGGACCAGCCTGCATAAATTGCTTTGGCCGTTATCCAAGTTTAACTAATTTAATAAAAAAATTAATAGACTCTCCGAACTGCCCTTGTAAAACAAAATGTAGTGTGACACAATTTATCCTTGTCTCGGGAAGACAAAGGATCGATTAGTTGGAATAGCGGTCTTGAAACAGAGTTTCTTGTATGTTAGTGTTACGCAAAAGCGGGTCATGTCAAGCAATTATATTAGAAAGCTTATATATTTTAAAGTACAGATGTGGACGACATTATTTTTTCTAAGACTTCAACTTTATATGCTATACAGTGTCACCAGTAAAGTCCGCATCATATGGGATTGTTTTTTTATTAATAGCTTTATTCAAAATTTGACTTTGGCATCAAGTTCTGCTTCGATCGAGATAAAAATTAATCAAAAAAATAGTAGTCACGTGATTCGCATTATCTGTCAAATTTTAATTTTTTCCAAAAAATTATTCAAAAGTGGGGTTATTTCTGAAAATATCGAAAAAAGTTATTAGAAAAAGTTTTTTTAAATGCAGTTTCTATCCCACATGCAAAATTTCAGCTACATAAGATAATTGTGATTTTTTACCTATATTTTGTAAATTGCACCACTTTTGCAAAATAAGACTCAACGCAGCCTACATAAAACTTCTCAGTTTTGACAAGGCTTTATTTCAGATACATTATCTTTAAAGTAGTGCCATATTAAATGTGTTTTTTGTACAAAATCAAAATTGGGCTATTAAAATTTGGTCGCATGTGATGCAAAGTTTATTTGTTTTTGACCCTGTATAAGGTTATTTCATAAAATAGGCATTTTTGAAAACGTAGTTTGTGTCTGAAAGTAATACACCTTAATATTAAGACAAAAAATAACACAGTGTCTTCAGTAAAGTGTTTTTTAAGTGGAAAATTAATTTTAGTTTAACAACGTAAAGTTTATCTAAACGAGAACCTTCCTAACCTGATGCTACCTTGGTAAAGTTTGTGTGACCACAGACCACATGCTGATGCCATCTGTACCAAAGTCCCCCATTTGGTTCGCCAACGCTTAATATCGTATTCCAGCAAGGTCAGTAAAAGCTCAATATATTGGAGGATTTATACAATATATTAACAACTAATAAACATGTATCGTTACAGAACAAGCAGTACAACATACTTTAATCCATTATTGATACTGGTGAATTGCGAGGTTAATTCAGAATTTCAGATAGGGTGCTTTTAATGCAGCTATATTCTGCTAATCCAATTAAGCAAAACATTAGCGTTTCCCTAAACCGCAAACCTTATCCGATCGGGAGGCGCCCTTATAAATGTTTAAACAGCTGTGTGAGTGTTACATTAGAACGGTTGATCCGCGTGGGCGTGAATGAGATGCGTTACTTATACAGAAAAGCCATCCTAGGATTGTCGGTTCCCAGTTAAGATGTCGCGGTTATATAAGTTAATGTTGTTCCGCTGACAAAGGACAATTAATTCTATTTAACGAATAGAATCGAAGTTCATAAACGAAATAGTTAATTGAACTATTTCCTATAGTAAACAACAAAACATAGAAATAAGCTAGTCAGCTCATAAGATACTGATTTACCGTGAACAAATAATTCATACACAGTATTGCACGCCCTGGTAACTGGATGATCGGCGACGGTCTGCTGTAAGCGCCCAGTAAATAATATTAATCCTATACAATCCTATACAAAAGGGTGGCCACCGGCCATATCTCGGAAACTACTAAGCATTGAAACTAGGGGAAACATTTTTTATGATTAAAGGGTGTCATGAGAAAATTCTGGAAATTAATTTTAAGTTCCGCATTTTGCCACAAGCGGGCACAATTGAAAATTAATTTTTTAAATCCTAAATTTCTCCGAAAATTCCTATATTATGGTATACCTCTGGTTATATCATTAAAAAGAATAGATAATTCTGCATAATTTGGTTTAAGGCTCATTGGCGTACCGATCGTGAGGGAAGTGTATAATCATTAAAATCGCTATAACTTCTAAATGACTTATCCAATTTTACTATATTTAAGCTTGTTTGGAAGAGAAAGGTAAGTACTTTTAATTGCCGTATAAAACGATGCACGATAGTTTTTAATAAAATTGCTAGAGGGCGCAATTTGTAATAATAACAGTTTTTTCGATTTTACACCGAAAATTCAAACCATACGGTATAACTATGACATCATAATCGGAAAGTAGATTAAATTTACAAGAAAAAATGTGAAGACTGCAGTTCGATATCTTTGTTGGTTTCAGAGTTATGACCAAAACAATAATTTTTAACACTCTTATCGAAGAAATTATTGTTTTTACAGCTACGTGGCCACGACAAAAAAATATTTTTAAACTTTATGATTCTTTTATGTGAAGGTTTGTTACTAATTATTATAATGGCCCAACCGCGCCATTCTAGTTTTAATTTTTAACAGTTGGTGGCGAATAAAATGTCAAAATAAATACAAACAAAAGGTTATCTAAACCAAGCCAGAGCTTATTAGGCTATTTAAAAAAATTTAATTTCATCTAACGAAACACAAAACCTTTTTTTTTCTTCTCGATAACGGTGGAAAATACGAAAAAACTACAAGAAGTTAAAATGCTTTAGAACAAAACTAAAAATGCATTTTATATTTTAGAATCCATCAGCGGCGCACTGAAAAAAAGTTCATGGGGAGAAAAGGGGGCATTACCCCTGAAAAAATATCTCCCTGTAGATTCTTAAAACCATTTGGTATGCCCAATGATGTAAGTCCTACAGCGTAACCTATATTCCAAATTAGAGCTAAATATCTCAAAAACTACAAGAGCTATAAAGAAAAAACTAAAAAAATCTTGAAATTTCAACACCCTGTAGATCGGCAACGAAGCGTTTGCGGACCTATGTTTATATGAATTTTTAGTCATTAAATAAGCTAATGAATTACCCCTTTTCGTATTTACATGATATTTAGGAACACCCTGTATATTAAATATTTTATCAATAAAGATAAAATTGGCATCTATGTCTAATATTTTAATTGTTTTTTAATTATTAAAAATTAATTTTAATTTTTGTATAGGCTAAACTATCATCTACTAATCCTATCCAATTTGAAGAAATTAATCTGCATAACACACAAAATATCTTCTCTCTAAAAGGTCTGATTAGGGTGTAGTTTTTATGGACGCTAAGATGAGAAAAAGTGTTGTTGTAAGTAAGAGTATGTTACTGATGGATTGTTAAAAAAAAGGAAACTTTGCCTTAAAAAGTATTGTTTTGTCAAAATCCTTTATTAGACAAGATGGGTCAACGGGTAGCTTTAAAAACAGTGGAATATATAAATATACAAACTTAAGATGTAATTTCGGAAGCTTTTCTGCAGTAGCAGTACTGTAAAACTCGTCATTGGTGTCTTAACAACTCCAACTTGTTTATGTCACACACAAAGACAAAATGAACCGGCACCGTGCGAACGACACGTAACGTTAAAAGCCAATGACTAACTGCCACAGAAAAATTATGGGTTGGTACACCCTAATTAAATTGTTGCGTGTTACGCACGTGTCAGCAGCTTCCATGGCATTTTAAAATCCCTCAAATCAAACATGATTTAAAATATTGGTATATTTTATACAAACGATTAATATCGATTTAAAGTCATCCAATAACGTTAACCTTTCGAATTTAGAATTGTTGTCATTTTTGTTAGATTTAAAGTCCTTATAAAGGGTGCAGTGTGGTGACAGGGTATTAATTATATTAAATGATTTTTTATATTCTATGATTTTTCAAGAATTGCTTCTCATATGTTCAAAAATAATTTTTTTAAGGAAATTAGAATCATAGTATTTTAAATTAAGTGTAAGTAAATACAATGTTTCTCACATAAGAATGTACTCTACAAGGATATTCTTAACGGTAAAAGATACTGGACTAATTTTATTGAGGAAAAGTGACCCAATCAATTTCCGTAGAAAAACTTGTCAGATATTTAATTTTGGTTAATATAATATTTCTTTTTATAGATAGTTTTGTCGTTAATAATATATATTTATAATTGTGAACAAAACATTTTTAATTTACGACAATCATCAATGTTGGTATATAGTAAAATATTTGTTATTTTCCGATCATTAAATTCCTTTTTTAATGACGTTCCAAATGTAGTATTTACAAAAGGTTTTAGACTGAATCACTCATCATCAGTTGTATTGATGTTGCGTGATTGTTTCCGAGCAACTACAGATTTCAGGGGCCAAAATCAATATTCTCAAATTACTATTTTATTGATTGATTTTAAATCCGGTTCTTGAATAAGAAACCCCAAATCTAACAGATGATTTATAACCCCGATCTTCAATATAATATAAAAGACTATGGTATAAAATGCCACTTTATTTGAAAGGATAAAACAAAATCCGTAGAAAGGTTCTTATATCTTTAACTTATCTTGATATGAAACTGAATTTGTAAAAAAAGGATCTCTGGCGGCCTTACAGAAACTGACAGGTTTTTATTTATCGCATTTCGTTTCGGGAAGAATCAGTATATTCATGAGTATATTTAATTTAATTTTTTTTTAAACGACGACTTTGGTAGATATTCGCTCTTTGGCCTGTACCATTTAGGACGGATATTTATAAAATGTTTTTTAAAGAACTTGTCTGGTACTTATTTATATGATTGTTACTCCAAGCCGACTAATGAGAAGATGTGTTAAAAAAAAATAGGCATCAAAGCTGCATCAAATCGATTTATTTTAGCCGTGAAATTGATTTCTTAAATCCAAAAGTATCGGTGGTACTGATCGGTTTCCAAATTTTTAAAGTTACATAGATTATAAAATTCAAAATTGGAATATCTAATGACTTTTTAAACTCGAAAAACTGCTTTCGATATAGACGCATTTTCATTTACTACAATGGACAGAAGTATCATCGTACTGATAAAAAAAACTGAGAAAGAAAATACATGTCTCCTGGATTTTTAAAGATGCTCTAGAGCTGGAAAGGTAAAAACACCTAACTTTTCAAAAGTAACCTAGATGAGATAATTTAATGTTTTGAGATATGAGATTAAGTAAAAATAGTAATTTACGTTACGTCCTAGAAGTCTGCGAGTCCATGAAAACAGCGGTTTAACTGTTTTTCGGCAACCGTTCGGAAAGTGGTTACTATTTCAATTATAAAAAAGTCAAATATTTTGTTTCAATCATAGCTAACATCACCTAAAAATGAAAAATAAAACTAAATAATAAAATAAATTTCATAAAAGATAAAAAAATACAAACACAACATTGATTAAAGCAACGCAAACAATGAAGTATTTGACGATAGAACAATTTCTATTTAATACTTCTTAAAGCCCTTGTGGCATACTTAAAACTAGATTTTGTACATAATTCTTCCTTTACTTATTCGGAAGCTTGAAGGGAAGAATAATTGATATATTAGTTTCTTGAAGAAAATTTCGTGTCTGCTGTATGTTTTGGAGCATTATCATGCTAAAATTTTGAGCATTAAATAATTAAACACATTTCTATGATGATCTTCAGTAGGAATTTAAGGGGGACCTGAACCTGTGTGAAGAGTGGGGATAAGAGAGGGGATAAGAGAGGGGATAAGAGAGGGGATAAGAGAGGGGATAAGAGAGGAGGGATTTAAACGATTGTGGTTCGCAGGTGTGGATTCCGATCCATGGATTTTGGATTAATTAGAACGAATGCAAACACCCTACTAGCACGGTGTGGGTTACTCCCAGTTCGTTTGCAATATTGCTAGTAAAAGCACCATATCGCAAACATTTGAAAATAATGGCGTCTTGATGGGGGTTAATTGTGGCATTAGACAAAAATATGCTTGACAAGTTAATGATAAAGTGACATATTGACATTTAAAGTTTTCATACGAAATTGTACTGGTATTATTGTGCCGATAAAAAACAACAAAATTTTCTTTTTTCTCCTAGACTATTAGGAATTATCCTTTGTCGTGACTGCCAGCAAAAACAAACAAGGTTGCTGAATAAGCATTGCAGATATTTTTATGATATTGTACCTTTTGTCAATGCTACCAACTGTAAAGCTTCCTATATATTTTTATGCTGGAAAGGTAGGTATTTGATGTTTCAGCTATCCGCCAAGGGTAACAAGATTGGAACAAAGAATAGCAAAAATAATATAAATCATAGCAAAATCTTTCCTGCTTATCCACAAGTATGTTAAAAATTAAAACATGTTTATATTTATGGATTATGATGCATTGAATATAGCATATAAGAAATTCGGTTCGGTGATAAAAATAAAACTTGGCCCGAGTAATATTTTCCATATTTTAAGAGTTTGGTTTTCTATATAAAATACCAGATCTGAACCTTGAAAATAATTCTCAGTACCATAAATAATTGTCGGCTCCACAAACGGGACAAATCAAATTATAAGATCCGATCTTTTATTCATACAAAAATCCGGTGTGGCCGCCGGACGCCGATATTGATATATAAATCATAAATTGCTTTCAATAGCGTGTTACTGATACTTTGATTCAGATAAACAGTATATAGAGTATTGACTGCCTGTATGTCGTTATTCTCTAAGTGGATCGAAGGGATCGGATGGAATTTTTATCAAAATCAACTCGGTACTGATTAAATCCATGTCCACACCAGATTGATTAAAAAAATTAACTCTGCCAACTAATTACATGAAGAGTCAGTGATTAAGCTGTCTAATTAATGTATTATATACTAATTATATTTTAATAAATTTAAATCAAATATATAATCAATAATGATAAATTGGCTTCGATGTGAAATAATTTAATATTTTTTTTATTTAACCTTTAATCATTTTAAATTAAATTTCAGAAGCTTATGGACAATATTTAAAGATATTTAAGACGCCCCCAAAGGATTTCTTAGCTATACTTTTGCATAGGCTGTTTTTGTCAAAATCCTTTTATTAGAAAAAATGGGTAAGCGTTTTAAAAACGTTAGAAGGCAGAAGCAACACATAAACATAAGAATTTAAGATGAAGATATTAAAGGTTTTCTGCAGTTAAAGTTTTTACAACCACCTGCTTATTGAAAACAAAATAAACACCTTCTCACAGTACGCCTGTATCTATAAAACGCCGAATGTGTAGAACGCCGAAGAGTTTACTTTTATTTCTAATGCTTTTTTCGTCTATGAAGGTTAAATTTATATTTTTTTAAAAAAATTTTCAAGTTTTAATTTTTTTAAAATTTTTCATAAGTATATGGTTGTGAAAATTTCAAAAAATATATAAATTAACCTATTATTCGGAACGTATAAGAGATACGGCAACAATGTATGTAACTATAAAGTGGCGTATTAATAGGATTTACAAAATAGCTTAGTAACGGTAAGACTGACTGCCACCTGCTGACGTGCCACAGGAAAGTTATGGGGTGGTACTCTCGACTGATTAATAGTGTTTTCTATTATCTTGCCCTCAGATCGCTCCGAGAGCGATCTATGACGTCAACGATCTGCCCCAGAGCACTCTGAATTCGGCCAAGAGTGACCGCCCCGAGATCAAAATGGAACACGCGCCAAGTTACATTTTCAACATAACCTCAATGTTGTGTTTTACGCACAAAATATAATTTTCAGAAGAATCTGAAGAGCTCAGAAATACTTGTAGCTTGTAGCAGCCGACGTTTTCTATTTCTAATCATTCTTACCCGAACAAAGTACAAACCACAAAAGTACAAACAGTAAACAGTAGGGTTATGTTGCCTTTCTTGTTTACCTCTCGCTTGCTCCGAGAAATTTCACAGATCAACTGAGAGCGCTCGCGGAGCACCCCGTTTCAGATAATAGAACAGGTACTCCGAGAGCGAGCAGTAAATGGAACACGCAAATCTCTGGCAGAGCAATTTCAGATTGCTCTAGAGTGCTCTGAGAGCAATAATAGAAAACACTATTTGATTTTGCGTGTTATGCATGCGTCAGCCGCTTCAAAGACATTTTAAAATCCCTCAAATCAAACATGATTTTAATCGATTTCAAGTAATCCAATACTTATGATTATTTTGTGTAAAAAGCAGTATAAATCATACGACTGATTTTGAAATTGATTAAAATTTAAATCAAAAAATATTATCTAAGAAATTAAACCATACCTAATAATCAATTGAGTTTTTTACTGTGATTAATTTAATTTTCCTTTCTATGTAAAGTGACATAAGTTGAGTCGATGTTCGATGATTTGTAGAGCAAAATATAGCATAATGTTCACGACTGCCTTTAATATTACGAAGAAGTTAAATAATTGAGGAAAGTAAGTTAATAAAACTAGTAATTTGTAGTGTAACGACGATTAAGCAAGTTAAATAAATCATTAATTTCATAAACGTGGGTACTAAAACTTGTTGATTATATCGTATGTCATGTTTATGACCACTTATTTGTAAAACGAAAATCCCGGAATTGTATCTAGTGAGTTTGCAAACCTGATACCATCTGTATTAAAATCTATTGTTTTGTTGTAATTTTCACATACCACGGAAAAACATTTAATTTTCACAATTATTTTTACTACAACAGCTTGATATTTCTTTGAGTTTAATATCAGAAGTGTCACTGCGTATTTTTGGTGGCCGGCACTGCGTAGAATAAAGAATGATGTTAAAATCTAAAGTTACCACAAGGTATTATATTTCATTGTTGCCAATCGTCTCCCATCTTCTTACTTGTAGTATTTTGTTTGATCACTGGCCATTAATAAATTAATTTTTACTAAAAACAGTTTAAAATCATTACTGTTCGATGGATTCACCTGGATCGAATAGCACGATGTAAGCAGGAATTGTTTGATACAGTATACACACTACCGACTTGAATTAAATAGACATGGGCTTTAGGTCTTCGCTCGGAAAAGCGATACGAAGGTTCTAAGTGGGTGATTTATTTTTGGCCAAATATAGAAAGAGGCACATTTTTCTTTATTTCGCTTTTTCGTGAATAACCACATAATAAATGTTTAGTCGTTTACAATAGAATAAGGAAACCTTAGATACAATTTATGTAACTAATGTTTGAAACACAAAAGTATCACAAGTGATAAAATCATATTATCAGCAAAATATATGACCAATCATATATAGTAAAAAACTGATTAGAGGAGGTAAATTTTACGTTAAAATTTAATATAGGTAATCGATATAGTAAAGTCAAATCCTCCTTTGGGAAGTTACCTTCAAATATTGGCTCCTCTATTCATTTTTCATCAAAATTGTATTAGACTGTTTTGACGGCTGATGGACTTGCACACCACAAGTTTCATTATTTCCTAATACGCCAATTAAATTCTATTTATAAAACTATTCGTGAACTTCTTACGGCTCCGATACGTGGAACCACCAGTAATAATCATGAAAACGTAAAATGTTATACGACGTTTCATTTTCTATTAGTTTTAACGTGTTTTACAGTATTCAAGAAAAAATAATGATTGTACTAATTTAATAAACGCAGAACCAATATATATGTAGATTTAAAACATTACTAAACATGCCTATACCACGAACTTCTTTACTATTTAGTTTAAATATCATTAAAACTACGTTTTTAGGAATTTTGTCCCCACTCCCCTAAGTCGTTGCAGTTCCAGAACCAGAGTACATATATCGACCTATATCGATATCTTTATTATACCGTGCCAGAACCGTGCGTGGGCGCCGCCGGCTTGATTACCGCGTGGGAATATAATCAGGTGTGAAGAAACACATGACGTTCATTGGCGTGGAGGAACGCCCAATTTGTCCTGGCAGGTCAGGAGAAAAAGGATGCATAGGGAGCGTGTAAACCTCTGAAAGAGACTGAAAATCGGTTCTTTGATTCGGCTGTTCTCCGAAGAGAGAAATTATCACCCTCGTCTGAAAGGACATCCTGACCTTCCCACCGAGGTCGAGAAGGTTCGATGAGGGTGCCGGTGGTTAAAGTAGGTGGGGGAAGACTCAGGGGTAGGCAAGAGAATCGCCTTGGTCTACTTGCCAGGTTGCTACTACTATAAATATTGGAAGAGTCAATATTAAGGAAAATTAAGAGTATTTTTAAGTATTTTAAGGTGCCACATCGGCCACCAACATTTTAATACTTTTTACCAATTTATTATTTATGCAACAAGGGCAATTGTTCAATGACCGTACTGAATAATTATTTTCAAAAGGCTTTTTATTATTTCCTCACCGACCACGATATAATCGGCACAGAGGTGCAGCTTGAAACTGATTTCTATGAGTTACCCAAAACAAAAAAAATTCGAAACTTGAATGGCCAGGCGATATCAAATTTAATTCGGGAATTAATTGGAAAAGAATGGAATTACACTTCTATTAATGTTAACGTTATTTATTCTGACTTCATAAAGAATATCCAGGAAGCGCTTGATAAAATCGCTCCTCTCAAACAGTGTGCGTCAAAGAAATATCCTTGGGTGTCTAAAAAGGTAAAAACGTCTCAAGTAGAAAGAGATCGAGCGTACAGAAAATTTTGTTTTACCAAAGACGAGCAGGATTGGTTAAATTATAAGCAAAAGAGAAATGGAGTAATCTCTATCATAAAATCAGAAAGAAAAAAATATTTTGAGACAAACATTGATGAGTGTAGGGGGGATGGTAAGAAAATGTGGCGTACATTAAAGGAGTTAGTGGGCAGTAAAAACAAGCAGACTGATTTTTCAGATGTTGACTTTGGAGGTTATACAGGATCAATGGAGGAAAATTTTAATGACTTTTATTTGGACAGTTTAAAGGAAGTAGCAGAAAGTATAGACATACAAGAATGGCATAGTGAAATATATAAGTATGAGCAAACAACTTTTTTAAAGTTTAACAAAATCACTCTTGCAGAGTTACGAAGAGTTGTTTTTAATTTAAAAAATAAAAGTACTAGTGACCAAGACTTAAATATAAAGCTAATCAAGGATCTATTTTGCGTAATAGGATATCCCCTTTTATACTTAGTGAATACCTCATTTGAGTCTGGTACTTTTCCACAAGAGTTAAAGACTAGTGTTATTGTACCAATTCCCAAGGTGCCAAAGCCAACTACTCCTGGCGAATTTAGACCGATTAACCTACTTCCAACGGTTGATAAAATATTGGAGTCTATAGCTAGTAATCAATTAAAATCATATTTGGAAACCAACAATCTGTTGTATGTGGGTCAGTCGGCCTTTAGAAGCAAACATTCATGCGAGTCAGCAATCCAGTACGTTAGTGCGAATTGGAGAAATGAAATAAATGCAGGAAAAGTGGTATTGAGTGTTTTTGTTGACCTAAAGCGCGCCTTCGAAACTATCGATCGCAAAATTTTGGTCAAGAAGTTAAAATTGTACGGTATAAGTGACAAGGCTATGGATTGGATTGTAGATTATCTAAGTGAAAGGTATCAGATGACCAAAATTATTAATAATAAGTCAAAAAAAAAAGGAGTGTGTTTGGGGAGTACCTCAGGGTAGCGTGTTGGGCCCTCTATTGTTTGTTATATATATAAACGATATGTATAAAGCTTTAAAAAAATGTTTTGTTAGTCTTTTTGCAGACGACACGCTAATTTCTGTTTCCGGTACTGACTTTTACGAGATAGTTAGAATTTTAAATGATGAGCTCGAAATTTTGTATAATTGGTTATGTAAAAATAAACTGAAATTAAACGCTTCGAAAACAAAATCCATGGTAATAGGTTCTAAAACAAATTGTAATAAATTTAGTGAATTAGGTTTAACTTTATATATTAATACTTCCCCGATCGAGTTTGTTACTGATATAAAATACCTAGGTGTTATTTTGGATCCTCAGATGAGCTTTTGTACGCATGTCGATTATTTATGTAAAAAAATAGGAAAAAAGGTAGGGTTTTTACATCGAATTTCTGCATCTTTGTCTGCCTGGTCCAAGAAGCTTATATACAATACTATTATATTTCCTCATTTTAATTATTGCATATCATTGTTAATTTCATGTAACAAAGATAGTATAAGTAGACTTCAAATTCAGCAAAATAAGGTGATGAGGATTATTTTGGGCTGTGATCGGTACACGCCTGTAAATGATATGCTGGGGTACTTAGGGTGGTTGTCGGTGGACCAGTGCATTAAAAAGGCAAACATAACATTAATATATAAAATAGAACACAGTTTGATGTCAATATATTTGCGATCTTTTTTGGAAAAAAGATCTAACTTGCATTCACATGATATTCGTTCTAAACACAACTTTAACGTCTCATCTGTTACAACTACTAAACTTCAAAAAACTTTATTTTACGAGGGTGTCTGCCTTTTTAATGCTTTGCCTGAAGACATGAAGAGTTCACCAAATTTGCGTTCCTTTAACAGGCTGTTAAATAAATACCTAATAAATAAGTAAATTTTACATGTTACCAAATTCTATCACATTGTATCTATTATGTAATTTTTTTTGTTGAAACTAGCCAAGTGCTAAAATAAATATCCATTATTATTATTATTATTATTTGATTCTGCCATGGTCGAAAAGAAAATAAAAAACATTTCTGCGATTTTCCCTTCCGTAATTTTTTTATTTATAAGAAAAAATATTAATCAAAAGTTTTTTATGTTAGTCAAATTGAAGCAGACGCCAAATACGGGTCATGCGGAAAACCGGGATCAGCAAACAAATGATTTAAGAAAATGGCGGATTTATTGAAAAGGAAGCGAAACAAAACGAACTTCATAGAAAAAGTGTATCGAAAAAGTTTGGCAAAAAGTTTACGGGATTAGATTGGCTTTGTGCTTAATGTTTTGTCTCTGAAATGTGGTGGTTTTCGGTAGAACGTCTTCACAAGTTGTTTTCATAACAGAAAATAAAGTTTTACCCAAAAATTAGGACAGTTTTAAATGGATTTTTAATGGTTTATTATTTCTCAGTTCGAAAGTTTCGTATACAAAAAAAAATAATTAACAGTTTACGGTGAAGCATAAGAACAATGTTTTTACGAAAAGATATTAACCTTTTACGCCTAAAATATCTTGGGACAAACTTTTTTAAATTAAAACTCAATTATCCAAATTTTATCATACTCTTTGTAATTTGCGACACCCGGTTCATATCTAAGTGCGAATTTATTATTTTTTTTTAAAGAAATAAACCAAATGAGTGCATTAAATAGAAAAAAACTGCGAACACAGTCATCAACGATGTCTTCAGTTATGTCTAGAATAGCTGTTTTTTACAAAAAAATTATACTTCTTGCCCTGGAGCATATAATAAAAAATACAGAAATTTTCCCGGGATATTAACTGACGTTAAAATACAGCACGAAAAATTACCACTTATAAAATGTGACTTACTGGACATTTTTAATTTTTTGCACGGCATTCTTTTCCACACGGTAAAATATTATTAAAGTGCATTAATTACGTTATGGGCTATTAATCTGCAAGAAATACTCTGTAAACCGCATTAAAATCAGTGCTGTCGTTTCCGAATTATAAACTTTTAATAAATGTGTTATAAAAACAATTTGTCGAACTTTTTAATGAGCAGTTTCTATAGAGAAAAGTGTCTTTTAAACTTTTTGTAGTAATACTGCAAGGAAAACGTATATTACACAGGCCTGCACTTTTTAACACTTTGAAAGTTGATTTAAAATTTTTTAACTGTTTTCTAGTAATTGGGTAGCGCTGATTTCAAATCTGCTTTCAGTTTTTTTATATCACGTAAGGTTATTTTTCAAACCGGTAAAATCCAAAAATATAGAAAAAATACGATTTATTTAATTTATAAGCTAGTTTTTTAATATATTAAGGAAAAAAATACAAAAATATACAAAATATACACATATAAACTATTATAAATGGTTATTTATTCGTTACGCTTCTTCAAAAAATGTTTTATTTTTTCAGAAAAGCTTCTTTTAGTTGTTTTTCTGTTCCAACAGAAATCGGCCATCATTTTTGTGTCCCAGCGCCCCTGGTATCTGTTTTCCATCTCTTTAATATATTGATGAAATCTTTCACCCACGTCCCCAAGATTTTTAGGGAATTAGTCCAAATGGGAATGTAAAAAGTGAATTTTTATGCTCATATTCTGAAATTCCTGAAATTTTCCAGCATATTTTCAACGATCTCAACATAGTAGTAATTTATGTTCAACTTCATTAAAAGCATTCCATGCATGGTTTTCCTTATCTTCCATTACCTTTTCAAATTCTGTATCTTTCATCAAGCTGCTAATCTGCGGCCCTACAAAGATTCCCTCCTTTAATTTTGCCTCTGACAGAGCCGAAAATGTTTTACACAAATATTTAAAACAATATCCTTCTTTGTTTAATGCCTTAACAAATTGTTTCATACGTCCAAGTTTTATGTGAAGTTTTGGAAGTAAAACTTTTTGAGGGTCAATAAGATTTTCGCGAATTACATTTTTGTTTCCAGGTGTTAAAGTCTCTCTTTGTGACCAGTCTCCTTTTATCCAATGCTGTTCTCGCTAGCTAGACCACTCGCACAGGAAACATGGAAATTTAGAAAATCCAGACTGCTGGCATAAGAGAAGACTTAAAATGTTTAGATCTTCACACACTTCTCAGTTGTGATTTTCATATTGTATTCTTAAAAGTAATTCCTCTAAATTTTCATAGTTTTCCTTTAACTTAAGTGTATGGCCAACCGAAACAAAAGCAAAAACATTGTCATTATACACTGAGAAAAAGGATTAATTCCCAATACCCAGATATATTTCATCCAACTAAATAATCGAGTTGGTAACGAGCAACTAAATCACCGAATTCAAAGAATTATATAATTTAATTGGAATTTCAATAAAGGTTTAATTGATCCACAACTATACCAAAAATGTTTAATAGAAATTAAATTGCGTAAATTATAATTTATTTGATTTTTGGATAGTGCATATTTAGCAAAATTAAAATTTTGTTGTCACAATGACGATTTAATTCATGTAATGAATAATACTTCTTTGTGGTAATTATATTTTATTTTGAACAGATTTTAATATTCTTGTGACAACTATACTATAGTTTGCAAAAACGAACTCAATTTTGCTCAAAAGTAATGCGTTATTCCAAAAATAATATGATTTTATTGGCGCAATTATATCAGATTGTAAGAAATAGAAAAATATGTTTTAGAAATAATGTATTATTGTGCTAAAATAAGTTAATTTAATTGTAACAATTATTTATAGATTAATTTTAAACCCTCAAGATATTTTTTAAAACTAATTTATAATTGTAACAATATGTTGATTTTATTCAGTCAACTATTGCATGCATTTGAGAATAATATTATTTTATTGGCGCAATTATATCAGATTGTAAGAAATAAAACAATATGTTTTAGAAATAATCTTTATTTTTGACAAACCGCGTATACGCCTGGAAAAATTTAATATTTGATAGTTGCATTTTAGGTTTTAGACCAAGCGGAACTTTTTATGAAGAATAAGTAACTGTTTTTCGCAAAATTAATAATAAAAAAGTTTCCCATATGGGTCCAACTTTTTGCCGGACACTGTATAAGGAATAAACATTTCGGACAGCGGTTTTCACCAGAAACTGTAATATTTTGATGCTCTTCTTCCTGGAAAAAAATAAAAATACCATTTAAAATTTTCGAGAAAATCATAAAAATCTGCGACCTTGTCATAAAGCGCCACCTACTGACACGAAAAATAACTGAACTCAAAATGTTATTATTCTAGTAGAGCGCCTATAAAAGTGCTTTAAAATTTAAAAAGTTATTATTTGAAATAGGTTATTCCAAAAAAAAATTATTGACTTTTTTTCAAACAACGTTTACCCCTTCCCCACCCTTTATTTGACAAGGTAGGGAAAAAACGTAAATACAAAAAAATTGTGATATTTTCAGTAGGTTACAAAAGAAAAATTTCAATATAGGTTCACTTAAAACAATTTTGATTAAAACAATATTTTCTGCTCCGAGGTTGGATTTACGCCCTCTAGCGGTGGACTTTGCTGATTTACCAATAATTTTTTTTTCTCAGGGTCGTCCGATTAACGGATCCTGAGATACCTATAGCCGGCGTCCCTTATTAATGAGCCACCCTGTATATTCTATACGGAAAATTATATTTATTTTTTAATAAAAATGCATATTATTATAGTATATTTACTTAATAGTTTCCGAGATATTGACCCGTTTTCTATAATCTTCTAACGTTCCATTTACCGTGAAACACCCTGTATAATGCACCCATTTAAATTACTATGTGCATATTTATTTTATTTTTACCATTTTCTGATTAATTGGTTAAAAAATTAAATTTTAAATAATCGTCAAGTTTAAAAAAATTATTATCATATTTATTTTGGCAGCCAGATTTTATATACAATTATTTAAGACAGGATTTCTCAAACTACTTAGGTACCTACTTATTGAAAATAATTTGGTTTAAATAAATTGCATTGAATATTTATAAATGCATTAATAAATGTTATTTGTAGAAAAATTGGTACGGTTATACAGCGTGCGCATTGGAAAATTTAGTCAAATTGTTGGATTTTCGTAGCGCAATTCGCAACACATACATATAATAATGTACGCCATCTTCCCGGCGCGGCGCGGCAATTCTAGAACCATATACCTACCTAGTGGATAACAACTAAAATATTAGATAATAAAATAGGTATAATAATTGATGACTTACCGACAAACACAGGTACTAACATGGGTAACCCCCAGGTTTTTAATATTTCCTCCATTTCATCCATAACTATATTATTTTAATTGGACCACTTGAAGACAAGCAAAAGAAAATACCGACACCCGAAACCAACCCGGGCGCTTCGAATTAAATGCTTCTCGTCGCGGTCGTCTTTACGTTGGGACTCTAGCTGTAATTCTGGGAATCACCAACTAACTTGCCTACAGTAATATTTAGTTCGCGGAACTCTGGCAAAATAAATTTATTTTGGAATATCTGTTTTATTTGCAGTATTAAATTATAATCTCTAGCATTCTTATAGCATACTATGCTAACAAATATCTAAATTCCTTGAATAAAATATTTATTAACAAAATTTAAAGTAAATAATATTAGTAAACTGTAATTGATTGCATTAAACTTTTGTTAATTTAACCATATATATTCCAATTCGATTTTTTAGTTGCCCGAATTAATCAAAAATATTTTACAAAATTATGTCAAGAGTAATTTAGTGTAGTGAACTATAATCTTATTTATCCAATTAAAAAACCAATACTAGAAATGTTAAAAATCGCTTAATTGCCACCAGAAAGAAATTTTTCTCAGTGTATAAAAGAACAGCTTTAAAGCTCCTTTTTGAAGTCGATAAAACGTCTCCAGTCGGAAGGTGTGTAGCACCACAGAAAATCATTTTTTATTCATCAATCATTTAGAATTTGAAGTACTACATTCATTTTAAAATGTATTAAAACGCCTATTATAAGTTTTTTTTATATTTTTTCCTTTTTTTTTTGCAAAAAAAAAAAATCTGTGGGTGATAGAGACCAATTGTATTTTAATTAGTTATTTCTATATAAAAACTAAGCTCAACAAACAAAAATCACTTAATCACAAATTTCATGCAGGCCTGTGTTATTAGTTGCAGTCTACCAAAACATGCATCGAGAGACTGGGCCTTGGTGCTTCTCTTTATTTTTACATCTCGTTTGTGCGACTAATTAGCCCATAGCCTCCCATACACCAACATATAAGTTGGACCAAATTGATCCGTTCGGGTTTGGTCTGCGAGCTAGGCTCGGCGCGTACCAAAACTCTCGTAATTTTTGGGCAGCCGAATTTGGCTCGCCGACTTAATAACCCGATTAGATTCGCCTGATTGAATCTACTCGTCAATGGGACAAAACTCCACGTTTTATAACAGTTTTGGCTTGGCTCGCGATCTGTTGGAATTCCTGAAAGATTTAACCAGTGGTTTTAGATCGAATCGGATTTATTTGTACTCGGTGAGTTTTAAAAAAGAATACCAATCGTAAAAGACGCACTATGGCATGGCATTTGTTAAGTATGGTTATATGCCTTATTTTTCAAATTTTTGATCGTGTAATCTTTGCATCTTACTTGCCCCAAACATGGATAACTTTGGTAAATGTTAATAAATTCCGTTATAAATTCTTTTGATAAGTAACGTGAATCGGCAGACATTATTTGTTAATATTATTATTTTAATTTAACCTCAAACCAAGTTGGAAGACTTGATACGCGTCCCAAATTAACCTAGCGAATCTACTGACGGGTTAAAACTAAAACCTGCTGATTTCATCCGTGGCAGATATTACACAGCCCGATGAAGCTCGACTCGCCACATACACGTAAAGTTTTATCGGTGTATTTGGCTCGTGCCATATCAAATTCGTTAACTTATCCGCTGGTGTATGGGGGGCTATTAGTTGTGTTTAAATTGATCATAATAAAATCAAATTACATATCATGGATTTTAACTACCCCTTATTTACTGAAAATACGAAATATCCCTATTTGCGCAAAATAAAATCATACTTCGATACTTATACCGGTCATTGTTTAAGCTTGCAAGCCGAATCAATAAGTAATCAGGTCAAATAAAAGAAACAGTACAAATTCTTTAAGATCTGTCAACTATAAAACTTGTCTTTCAATTCGTTAATATTAAACACCCACAAGAACAAAGAATACAATATATTCCGCACCGTTAACAACAACAATGGAGTCGGGCAGGTTCTGAAGTGTATTAAGATGATGTCGCTAAAGAAAGATAGGCTGATAACAAGATGGTTGGATGGTCGAACAAACCCATGACATTATCGATGTCCTTGATAAGTCTGGCCAGGTCGAAGCTATTTCTCTTGACATCCAGAAAGCTTTTGATGTTGTTCCAAGTGGTATCCTGATAAATAAACTTACGGATACAAGACGATTAGATGAATGAATAAATATTATTATTAATAATAATAATAATAATAATAATAATAATAATAATAATAATAATAATAATAATAATAATAATAATAATATTAATAATAAAATTTTGCTGTCGCTTGATTTTAAAGAAAAGTGTAGGTTTTTGTTTCTAAAATCGGAAACATTACAACCGTTGTTTAAAACAATACAAAATTGTTAAAAAAAAACAAGCCACCTTTATGATTTATGCAAATAAAGTTTTTGTTTTTGGGTAAAATATGGATTTGGCCTTTTCCATTTGGCCTGTTTTTATTTGCCTTCGTTCAATTAATTCCCTTGGTAAATTAATATTGAAGGTTTTGGAGGAAAAGTAAACAGACATATTCCATTTTTTCGCAATATCCTGCTAACCAAACTATGCTTCGCGTGCACTATCGCGTGAGAAAAAGTATAACTTTCCGTACTTACCAACAATTAGGTAATTATTTTTATTGGTGTCCACCATTTTGTACGAAAATAAAAACACCGTTGTATAATAAGTATGTATACAACTTAATATTTTAACTTCTAACGCTGACGCCAACGCGAACGCAGAATTTATAATTCCAGTTTTAATGTAGCCGCGGCGGCACAGGCACACAGTGGCGGCTCGTGACTAGCGAGTCAGGGGGGCGCTGGCTTTAAATAAAAAAAATTTTTAAATGTCTATTGTTTTCGAAAGTACGTGTCTGTTTTTTCTAACTTTCTCGTTGTGAATTTTAATTTCATCAGCATAAGCACTACTTTAACAAGTTAAAATATTAGTTTTTATCCTAACATCTCAAAACTTACCACAATATGACGATGTATTGCACTATGTTCATGTTTTCTTTATTTTCTCTTAAAGATGTTTTAAGTCCTTCACCCCATTTATAGTCCAATTATCATCCCCGTCAAAAAGAAGACACACGAAACAAAAAAAAAAATTTGTCCTCACAACCGCATATCCAGGATTTTTATTATATATATATTTCTTTGTCAACCTTACGCGTAAACTGTGCCTTACTTTTACATTTTGATTGCACCTGTACTATGTTTAATATTGGTAGTGGCCGCCCTGCATTTTTTAAATCAAGTTTTTCACTTAAGCTCAGAGAACTAAACACAAGCTTCCAACTTTATAACGTAACTAATAAATCAAATCGAAACAAATAAACAAAACATCAGCCGCATCGACAGGTCGCCTCGTCAGAGTACATAATATATCGATTATTCTACCGTGGCATCGCGATTCGCGAACAGCTGTTGTTGGGCGCGGAAAATTGGAGCTCATCCGTGGCCGCTCGTTGTGCGATGTGTAGGTGACGTCACGCCTCCGTCGTCATGGCAACTCATCGAGAAGTCGCGTTGAATCGGGACGAATAATCGATCGCCCGCGCTTAGTATAACCTTGAGAGCGCGCAACTCGCCTGTCTATCAGTATAACCTGCCCGGTGGAATGGGGCTATGTTTGGTTTGAATAATTTATGATGCCCGCGCTTAGTATAACCTACCAGCTGGAATAGGGCTATGTTTGGTTTGAATTATTTTAATGGATTGCTTACATACATTGCTTTATTGGTTTTTTAAGTAAAGTATTTTTGGATTCTATTTAAAATAATTGCAGGGAGGGCGGCGCCCCAGAGTCCTTCATTAACGAGCCGCCACTGCAGGTACATAGATACGGCAGCATCACTATTGTCTATTTCGTAGTTGTTTGGCATACGTTTGTCTGCCGCCGTATTCGGCGTAATCACACAGAAGAAATATTTAAATAAATATTTCTGTTTTAAAATTTGGCCTAAAATACATGCGATATATTTAGAAATGACGGACGTGTGAGGTGTGCAGTGGATGGTATCCCTTGCACAACCGGGTAGAAATGGCCCTGGCGTCTAGCACCTTAACCAGATAAGTGCGCTAACAGCTTTACAAAATGAGTACTTAAAAGTACAATCCTTACTACAAGTTTACAATTTTAATGGCTTTATTTTTTCGAAATATTTTTGCAAAAGTATTAATTTTTAACGCGTTTCCTCTCATTAATAGCTTACTACACGCCACTGTAATAGTTGTACCACCAATTATTAACTTAATATTATTCGATTTCCAATTGGCAGATTAGGCAGCTATTTGATTTGTGCATGGAAAGCCAAATTGCTTTATAGATCTGACCTTTTTTTGCCCAAAGACGCCTCGACGTTATAACCAACAGAGGTCAGTTTTTACCATACGAAGCGTATAACGTACTACTCCAAAATAAAAGGGTAAAAAGATCATCTGGACAAAAAACATAACTGGTCCTTTTCGCCCCAAACGCTTCAATTTAAATTAAGGGTTATCCGAAAATTCACCGACGTAAAAAGTGTTACAATGTGATATCGCTTTTGTTAGAATAATGTACCCCTTATTGTTATTCAAAACAAGGCAAAACGTGGAATTTTAGGGTGTATTGTGTGAAAAATTACAGTGTTTGAAAATTTTTATGAGCCTTTGTAGAAAATAATTTTATTTCACCTACATGCCTATTTTTTATTTAAAAATTCAATTTGCATACTTGGGGTTAAATTTGCAATTACGTAAAGTGTGCTGTAAATGCAATTTTTTTAAAATTAATTGGTAGGCGTCATTAGTGTACGTTGAAGGAATGGAAACACCGCTTCCCCTGAAAAAGTACCTTAAAATATAACTAAAAAAAAATATGTTTTGATCTAGAAACCGATAATCAAGATTTTCCATGTCAGGAGTAAATAAATACTTTTTATTGGTCGTTTTTGAAGATTTTAAATTGGCCGTCAAAAACACAAGTTCGGAGCTCTTCTTAAACAATTTTTGTTCCACCAATTCTTTAAAATGTAATTTATTTAATTTTAAACAACACAACCTATTAAAAGCAACGTAATAGTGACATAACGGACAAGTGTGTAATTGTCTTTTGTATTGGAACACACAGGGATCCAAAGATAATGGATACCCTAGGGCGGGTATACCACAACGACCGTTTCGTCCTTATTAGGACTCTATGGGCAGCCATAACCCGCGCAACTCCACAGATACCGGCACAATGTACTAAAGGCCATTTTGCAAAAGTCAGTCTTTAGCGGCCGACAACATAATAGTGGCATAGCGGACAAGTGTGTAATTGTCTTTTGTATTGGAACACACAGGGATCCAAAGATAATGGATACCCTAGTGCGGGTATACCACAACGACCGTTTCGTCCTTATTAGGACTCTACGGGCAGCCATAACCCGCGCAACTCCACAGATACCGGCACAATGTACTAAAGGCCATTTTGCAAAAGTCAGTCTTTAGCGGCCGACAACATAATAGTGGCATAGCGGACAAGTGTGTAACTGTCTTTTGTATTAGAGTACACAGGTTGATTTCGCTGTAATGGCGCTACGATATCTTGAAGCCAGCTTGAATTTTGCAAAATGGCTTTTAGTACATCGTGCCGCTATCTGCGGAGTTTCTTGGGTTATGGCTAGGGTTGTGCCTGGTCAATTGACCACGGTCAATTGACCGATTTTGACCCGAGAGATTTTGACCGAGTCAAATTCGGTCAAAAACTTTTGCAGTCTTTTGTGAGAGAATTTGGTCCTCATGGGGCATTGTACATAGCAAGCTTCGCAACCAATTGAAAACCACTCGCTCAGGAAAGCTTGTTTATATAAAGTACAACTTAAAGCTGTTAAGTGGCAGTGGAAAGAAAAAAAAATGGAAATTCGGAGAAACCAGATGAAACGAGTGATTCAGATTCTGGAGAACATAAAGGCAATGCCGGGGGTGAGTTCAGTGACGAAGATGATGTACAAAGATCTAAGCTATCTACCAAGGCCAGTACGGCCAGCAGTCTCTCATTTCATCATCAATCAGTCACTCACTTATTACTTCATTAGTAATTTAGTATTGTTAGATTAATATTAAACATAATGTTTATGTGTCATCTTTGTACCTCAGAATGGTTTCTTTATTTTTTGTTAGCTGTTTTTTAATAAAGACACGTTTCTATGTAATTCCTCATGGCTTCATTTCTTTTGACAAAACTGAGGAATTTGACCGGGGCAAAAGATTTTGACGGTCAAAATTCCAACCCTAGTTATGGCTGTCGGTAGCACCCTAATAAGGACGAAACGGCAGTCATGATTTACCCGCCCCAGGGTATCTATTATGCTTGGATCCCTATGTATTCCATACAAAAGATAGTTACACACTTGTCCACTATGCCAGTATTAGGTTGCTTTTAACTATTTTTTACGGACACAATAATTAGCTCCTAACACTATTTATGTTATACGCGAACAATCTATTTCAGGAAACTTTGAGGAATTGTATCGGGTTACCCGTACTTAAATGCATTATAATGTCTATAATTTGATTATAGTTAACGCTGTGTTACGTTTCCTACAGAAACAGCAGGCATAACTTTAAGTAATGCGAGGATTGCGAGGTTCAACTAAAGCAGTGCTGCAAGTGGAATTGTTTCCTACAGTGGTAAATAGATACAACTTTATCGATCACAATATGAAGGGTTTGTGTTTATATTTTTAATGGGGTGCGATACCAAATTTATACCTGCGAAATTTATTTTTACTGGTGATATTTTTAGTGAAACGTTTAGTCGAACGCCTACAATTATCTCTGAAATATCTTGGCATTCGTTAATAATACCTACAAAAGTAATAAATATGAAAATTACTTCAATAATATAATATCTTGAAATAAATCGCTTTAAAGGGTTTTCAATAAATGGTATAAATACGAGTCGTGAGTGAAAAATCCCCAAAAGCGATGGTAGCCGCTATGGGGATATTTCCACCTTCTCTTTAAGTAACATAAGTATAATGCCTTTATAATTTAATTTTACATTAAAGTACAAAGCAATTTTTTTCAAATTAAGTTCTAAAATAAATAGGGTTATGTGTAGGGCTGTGCGATATTGAAATTTCAATATCGATAATTATTAATATTTTATTTTTTTAAATCGTTATTCGATATATCGATAATATATATTATCGATAAAACATAAAAATATTTTATTATTAATATATCAATATTTTCCTATGTGCCCTGTAAAACTCTGTACCTTCATTTCAAGGAGAGACTCTAATTATGAAAACATGAAGAAAAAAGATTCAATTAAATATTGGTCCTTAAATGTGTTATAAGGAAAGCCGTCCGAGGGTTTTTGATTTAACATACCAATTATTCTTCGCATCTACGTTCTTCTATGATTTGGTAGGTTTCATATTTCCGTGATTCACGCACTGTGTTAAAAGTAAACAACTTTTTGTCGTCTTGGCTAATCCTCTGACCCTGGGACCGGGTATCGAACAGTTCATTTTTAAGTGCTTCACGTGCAGTGTCCAAAATCGTTACAAAGTAAAAATGCCAAAATATCGAAAAAGAAAGCGATAAAAAGAGTTGTTACGTATGAAAAAGAAATTTGCAAAGCGAAATAACGGATATAAATTCAACATCTTCCGCTTCGGATAGTTCGCAGGGTAAGTTTTATTTTAAAACCTTATAATAATTCAGGGGGCAGCCTTTATTTAGTCCATTCTGCCGAAACTAAGTATCGGAATGTTTGCTTTTATTATTATATAGTTTGTTTTGACTAAGAGGCCCGCAGACACTTGTTTGCTATCAAATAAAGCAGAATTTTGTTGTTTTGCTTTAACCGAAAACATTCTTGTATATACAATTATTATATAAAGGGTGTAGTTGTTTTGACTACAATGCCCGCAAACACTTGTTTGCTATCAAATAGAACAGAATTTTGTTGTTTTGCTTTAACCGAAAATATTCTTGTATATACAATTATTATATAAAGGGTGTAGTTGTTTTGACTACAATGCCCGCAAACACTTGTTTGCTATCAAATAGAACAGAATTTTGTTGTTTTGCTTTAACCGAAAATATTCTTGCATACTATTATTATATACAGTATACAGGGTGTAGTTGTTTTGACTACAATGCCCGCAAACACTTGTTTGCTATCAAATAAAACAGAATTTTGTTGTTTTTCTTTAACCAAAAACATTATTGTATACAATTATTATATACAGGGTGTAGTTGTTTTAACTACAATGCCCGCAAACACTTGTTTGCTATCAAATAAAGCAGAATTTTGTTGTTTTGCTTTACCCAAAAACATTCTCGCATACAATTATTATATACAGGGTGTAGTTGTTTTGACTACAATGCCCGCAAACACTTGTTTGCTATCAAATAAAACAGAATTTTGTTGTTTTGCCTTACCCGAAAACATTCTCGCATACAATTATTATATACAGGGTGTAGTTGTTTTGACTACAATGCCCGCAAACACTTGTTTGCTATCAAATAAAACAAATATTTTGTTGTTTTGCTTTAACCAAAAACATTCTTGCATACTATTATTATATGCAGGGTGTAGTTGTTTTGACTACAATTCCCGCAAACACTTGTTTGCCATCAAATAAAACAGAATTTTGTTGTTTTGCTTTAACCGAAAACATTCTTGCATACTATTATTATAAACAGGGTGTGGTTGTTTTGACTACAATGCCCGCAAACACTTGTTTGCTATCAAATAAAACAGAATTTTGTTGTTTTGCTTTAACCGAAAACATTCTTGCATACTGTTATTATATACAGATTAACATGGAATTTCCATGGCCAGTCTAGCGGTGCACCGCCCGGTAGATACATATTGTCCGTTTTGAGGCGGGGAAGTAAAATATTGCCGTTGTTGCATGCTGGAGATAGAAAAAATCTTATATAGAAAACTTGTATGAGACTCCATTGTGCATTATTTCAAAAATATTTTGAAAAATACAGGCTGGTCAAAAATTGGGATACAAAAAGTTATACTTATATATTTTTTTAGGACACATTATTATAGAATTTTTAAATTTAAGTAACATTCCACCCTCATTTTATCAAGCACACTTGCAAAACTGTTTTTGAACTATTCAGGTTTAAAAACGAGATTTAAGGCACATTGACGAGCTACAGCGTACAAACAGTGTATCTCAGAGAAAATTGGTTTTTGAGTTCCTATTTCCTATCAAAATATCAGCTATCGGTTTATCAACCGATAACCGTTAAACATAAATCCTAGTTTAACAAGTTTAACAATTTAACCGTTTTTCTCTCGATCACACGCACTAACAAAAAAACAATTAAATTTTTACATAAGGTAGTGTTTTTTTAGAAATGGTAGTTTTAATGTAGAGGTCTTATAGGATTCCTGCAGAAGGCGCTATATGTCGAAGACTCATTAGCATAAGCAAGTTCGGTTTTATCGTCAGATTGCTCCAGGCCCGTTCGTTTATTGTTTCAGAGACAGCGAGAAATCTGAAAGTCGTTCATTTATCATATCGGCGAGCAACTAGAGGTACATATTTTTCGTCGGAGAATTTCGATCGATTTTTAAGAGGAAATTTTCAAAACGCGTAAGATTTAAAACACTAAACGTGTTTAAGTAATGAAGAATAAAAATAAACTCACTTTCCGTGAAATTCGCCAAACCTATACAGGGTGTCCCGAAATTAGCTGACAATATTTTAAGGAGATAAAGTACATCCAAAAATAAGACTAATACCCTCTATTAATATACCTTCAAAAACGCTTCGTTATGGGGCTAGAGCCCCCCGAATTGGAGCCATGATAAGCAGTTTTTTCACAATATCTCAAAACCGATTAGGGTATCGAAACAAAAATTTGATACATGTTTTACCCATGACAAGACGCAATAAATGATTTAATTAGCTTAACTTTATTTCTTCCAGTGGCGTCCCACTGGGTAGGTAGTTGGGAGAATATGGCCCTAAGTTTTTTATTTTTAGGATTTTTTAACTTTAGGTGCCATTTTTAGAAGCCTTGAAGTATTTTGTTAAAAAAAGGTACTCTTGTTTCATTCAGGTAGGATTCACCATTTTCCAGTAAAATCGATTTTAAAATTTTCGGTTTTTTGAAATCCGGTGAAAAGGCTAAGGTTTTTTTTGCATATCTCAGCAAACACTTAATATTAAAACATGAAATTTATTAAAACTTCTACTAGCGATAAGGCATATGTAATAAAGGATGTTACTTTAAAATATCTTTCCAGTGACGTCGCACGGGGTGGAGCCTTAAGTAAATATTACTATTATTTATTTTTTTAATTTCATAGTTTTAATGTATTTTTTTTTAATTTAAAATTTTTTGTTAATAAAACCTTCCATTATTGTAATTTGACAGAATGTAGATTCCTTTGTTTTTTAAATATTTATTTTCATGGAGATTTTAAGAGAGTTTTAAAATAAAACAAAAAAGAATAACAAATTGCAAATCAAATTTGTTTGTGAACCACTCGGGAAACTAATTCTTAAGCAAGTACCAGTCATGTGCCCCCAAAAATAATAATCAAGCGGATTTAAATCAAGGAGTGATCTTGGTGGCCAGGCTATGGCTACCAATCCACCTGGTAATTTTCTTCAAGCCAATTCCTCATTTGACGTCCGTAGTGAGCTGGTGCCCCATCATGTTGAAAGAAGTGCCCTAAACGTAAATCCAGTGGCACATTATCTAATAAATCCCCAAGTTGATTATGTATTATTATTATTTGTCGCTAGTAGAACTTCTAATAAATTTTATGCTTTAATATCAAGTGTTTGCTGAGATATGAAAAAACCTTAGCCTTTTCACTGGATTTCAAAAAACCGAAAATTTTAAAATCGATTTTACTGGAAAATGGTGAATCCTACCGCAATAAAACAAGAGTACCTTTTTTCAACAAAAGACTTCAGAGCTTCTAAAAATTTCACTTAAAGTTAAAAAATCCTACAAATAAAAAACGTAGGGCAATATTCTCCCAACTACCTACCCAGTGGGACGCCACTGGAAGAAATACAGTTAAGCTAATTAAACCATTTATTGCGTCTAGCTATGGGTAAAACATGTATCAAATTTTGTTTTGATACCCTAAACGGTTTCTGAGATATTGTAAAAAAACTGCTTGTCATAGCTCCAATTCGGGGGGCTCTAGCCCCATAGCGAAGCGTTTTTGAAGGTATATTAATAGACAATTTTAGTCTTATTTTTGAATGTACCCTTAAAATATTGTCAGCTAATTTCGGGACACCCTGTATAACTACCGTGCGAGCAAAAATTATTTGCATCAAAGAGGGCTTGGATTAAAAAACGTAGGGCTTGATTTAGATCACAATGATATGGGGACGATATAACTAACCAAATCTATAAGGTTAAAATTTTGTCAAATTCATGTTATGACATAATATGCCAAACTAATGAGTAATAAAATAAGTAGAATTTTTTTTTGTTTACAAAGTTAACAAAGTAAGAATATGCAGAAAGGAAAAGAAAAATAATTACATAAATTGCTGAAATTGGCCACCGCCATGCTCCAAGCATAAATTCACATGTCTCTTCATATTTTCGAAAGTGTTGACCAGCATCTCTGGAGATGCTAAAAAAATGAAGTACCTAATCCATAACCGTTAAACAATATACCAAATATACCAAATCTGTAATTGATTTAACACTAAAGCGGATTTGATACACTAGCAATTTATTTAATATGGGCACAGAATATAATTGCCCCGGTCATATTATCAAGTGCACCTTGATCGCAACCTTGATCGCATTGAAAGGGTCCAACGACGTTTTCTAAAATATCTAAGTTTTAAAATTAATGGTCAGTATACTGAAATCGGTATTCTAGAAGAAACTCTATTTCAAAGGCGCTCGTTTTGCTCCTTAGAAGATCGACGTACAGTTTCACAACTTAAATTTCTTCATAATATCTTGAATAATAGAGTTGAATGCCGTGATATATTAGAAAACCTGCAATTCCTCGTCCTTAGAACACGTCATTCCAACACTTTTTATGTACTAACTGCGCGTACCAATACCTGTAAATACTCCCCTATTTATCGATTGTGCAACACATATAATCTGCACCAAAATAGATTTGACATTTTTAGCTGTGGTTTATCCAGTATAAAACGTAATTAGCGTATTAGTGTCTTTTTAGGCATAATTATTCCGTTTTAATATCATAATTTAAGTCTAAATTTCTTGTTATTACATAATTTTTTGAATTGATATAATATTACCTATATTTTATTTTAAATAGCCCATTTGTTAATTGGTTCATTGTAACTGTGAAATGGTGTAAAATAAATAAATAAATAAATAAAATAAATAAATATGGGTTAATAAAACATAAGTTATCGATACAAACTATGTCTTCGCAAATCTGTTGCATTAGATCATTTTCCTTAGTGCGTAATGCTGGGAGAGGTTTGTAAAAAAAGAAACAAAAATCTAAAAAAAAAAACATACAGTGGCGCGGGTAAAAACTTAGCTTATGAAAAGTATTATACGTTTTTTTAATTGATTTTGACCAAAGTAATTTCGAGGCAAGAAGTATGTTGCCTTATTAAATAGAAAAAGGATCGTCCGAAATAAAAGGAAATTAGTGAAGCCAAAAAACATCCACAAAATGAAAATGGCGAGGGGCGGTGTCTGTTCATAAAACGTAGGAAGGCACCCGGAATACGAGAGACGACGCAGACCTCAGGGCACTTGGGCCGCTGGGAAAGAATAAAATTACATTATTGTTGTAATGTGTAGACATGTACGTTTTAGATTAAATTCTTCTTATAGCAAATAAATAAGGAGATATGCTTCCTTCTTTTTCCTTATAAAATATCTACGTTTGTTAGAACATCCATTTTTGTTTTAATTAGGTACAATGTACAATCTCTTATATAATTGCTTTAATACCTTTTAAAATGTAATAATAATTAAAATCCTCCAGCAATATTTAAGAACAGTTATGGATGAAAAACTCCAGACATTTATGGTTTGTCCACTTTATGATGAGAAATATGACAAAAAATAATCAAACCACGGACCCAATTACACTTATTTGGGGCATTTGTCATTTATTTTAATAACATTAATGCCCAATTGCACCGTTGCAGTATTAAACGATGATTACTGAATCGTTGATTATAATATAATCAATGATTACTTTTATTGGAGTTGCACCGAATAAAATAAGGGGATGTTTACCTAATCAGAAAACACGCTTGGCAACGTTGCATTTTCTTGTTCTTCGCTAACTTCACAACGAAACTATCACACCTTTTTTGTTTCTGTGGCTTTACTTACAGTTGAAAATAATATTAAAAATGGAATCTACCGAAGAAATAAAAAGAAAAAGGGCTCGGTGCGTGAGTTTTGGTGCTGATGAAAAGGTGGTTATTGCAAACATTTGTGCCAAATATAAATATATTTTGGAAAATAAAAAAACGAATAGCATTTCTGCAAAAGAAAAAAAAGAAATATGGGGAAAGATTTCGGATGAAATAAATTCTACATCAGTACATGGTACATATAGGTCTCCTGATATTTTAAAACGCTTTTATGAAAATAGGAAACGGGAAGTAAGAAAAATTGCTGCAGAGGAAAAACAACAAATCTTTGCTACTGGAGGGGGGCCAGAAATTAAAATAAAGAAGGATGCATGTCACGACATCATATTATCTATGATGAATTCCAAAAGCGTTTATGGGTTGGAGAACAATTTAGATGGTGACGCACCCCATAATGAAAATATAGGAAACAGTTCTGCATACACTGTAGAGTCAGTACGTATCTTTTTTTTTAACTGGCATTTATTGTTAAACAAATATAAATTCTAATCAACAAATTATTTTAGAAATAGACATATAATATTACTTTATTGTTTACAAAATTACGTTTAGTCTTTGTTTTAGAGTTCTTCTGCGAAGCCGAATGATATAGAAATTGTTTACGATGAATCAGAAATAGAAGACTTGTATGATAATCAGGTGGGTAGTTATGTTTGCTAGCTACTGTTAAACTTGGTACGCATCTTCAATGAATCAAAGTTTATATGGTCATACCAAAGTTATCATAAAAAAAGGTTTTTTCATAAAATTTTACACCCCTAGTTCAACAGAAAGACTTTTTTAGGACACATGTAAATATGAAGTTTTTTTTTCTCAAAATGGTCCCAATAATAATAACCTTCTTAAATATTAGCATGTTATTTAAAAACAGCCTGTATATATCCTATATTGATATAGCCATATTTATATTTTAGGATATTGAGGAGTCTTCATGGAAAAATTATAAGGCTGCAGATCTCAATAAACCAATAACACCAGCTTTAAAAAGGAGAATTGACAATAAAGGTATTTTTTATTTATTTCATTTAATAATAATGTAAAAACCTAAACCTGGACAAATTAAAAAATAAAGGCAATGTAATTACAAAACCCACCTTCCATTAAAAAATAACTCTTGTCTTGTCTTTAATCATCAAACTTTTTTTTTTAGATGACAGTACACCTAGAAAGAAGCTATTGGCTTCACGTCGTCGTCCTGCTGCCACGGTAAAAGCACTGACATCTTCAGGATTGGGTGCAAAATATAACTTATTGGTTAACAAACGCATAGAAATAGCTGATCTGCAGAAAAAAAAATTGCAAGAAGATATATCCCAAGCAAGTGAGGAAAATAAACTAAAACTACAACTTTACCAGATTAAAATAGAAGTGGAAAGAAAAAAACTAGATACATAAAGAATAAAGTATTTTTATTTATAAGAAAACTTTCATCTTGATACTTATCTGAGTAACTCTGAGGTGATGTCTTAACAAAGTGTTGTTTCCTTATGTGTGTACTTATTGGACTTTTTTTATTAGTTTATTAAAAACGAAATAAATATGGAAATAATTTGTTTTATTAAAATATATCATCAGGACCTATCATATGGATTTCTATGTTTTGGTTTTTAATATTTAAAAAATATACAACCCTAAGTATAGGTTTCTTTTATATTATGAAAACTTTTTTCTCATATATAGTTTAACAACTTAAATTTGCATACGCATAAATAACTTTTTTTTTTTATATAATATCTTATAACCCTAATTGAGAAAAATAATTATTTATTAACTCATTCCGAAAATAATTTGGTGGAACGTCTTCATTCATATTACCATTTGGTACATCTGCTAAATTACCTATTTCTATAAGATAATTTATGTCATTTTCGTCCAAATCTTCAGGTAGTGGAGGTTCATCTTCGAACATGTCTTTAGCTAAATTATAAAGCACAGCGGTAGCTACAATAACAGACAGAACGGTTTCTTCCTTAACTCTCATTCCATAAGCAATGATCGGAAATCGTCTTTTCCACACACCAATACAACGTTCCACACAATTTCTGGTTCTGATATGAGACTCGTTATAAAGTCTTTCACTTCTTAAGGCGGGATTAACCAAAGGTGTTAAAAAATAAGGTCTCATTATGTAGCCACTGTCTCCTAAAACCCAAATGTAATTAGACTAATAAATATATACAGCTTACAGGATACAGCTTGTTACTGTTTCAGGATCCAATCCTATCTAGGTACATGTATTATATTCTTATCTGTATTGTATTTATTCTGTCCTTTGCTTTGTGATTTTATATTGTAATTGTAATTTTGACCCTTTGCATGTAATTACCAATTAGGTGTTTGTAGAGTGAACAAATAAATAAATAAAATAAAATAAAATAAATTACTGCATGTAGGACTACTTACCCAATAAAATAGAATTTTGAAACTCATTGCCTTCAAACCGACCCTTTAATCTAGAGTTATTAAATATAGTTGAATCATGAACTGAGCCTGGCCATCTAGCAACTAAATCCATTATCCTTAAATTGGAGTCGCAAACAATCTGCGCATTTATAGAAAAATATCCTTTTCTGTTTCGGTAGATTTCAGCATCTTCACCTCCTACAAAATTATTAACATTTTTATTTTATTATTGTTGAATAATTGCATTAATATACCTACCAGGGGACTGTATCCGAATGTGAGTACCGTCAACAATACCAATTACCCGGGGGAATGAAGCCATTTTGAAAAAGTCTGTTTGGGATTTCAATATTTCAGCCCCTGTGGGCATTTTAATAAATTGGGGATAAAGCCTTGCTATGGACAAGGAAACTCTTCTAATAATTCGAGTGGCTGTCGCAGGGTCCATTGGAATAAAGTCAGATATACTGGCAAGATGCCCAGAACTAGCAAAAAAACGGAGAGTGGCCAACACTTGATTTATTGGGGAAACACTGTTATTGCTAAAAATTAAAAATAAATATAGTGCGACTGTCAGTAACAGTTAAAATTATACTTACAGATCATTGGTATACTCTAATTCTGCCTCGACCAAGGTTAAGAGACGCAACACAGTTTCCTTGGTAAGACGGAATCGTTTAAAAAAAGTGTAATCATCAAAATCATAGAAACGGTTGTTTCTTACATATACTTTTTTAGGAAATCCACAATCAATAATCTCCAAAATATCAATATCATCGTCGAAAATATCATCATCGGAATCCATTCTAAAGAAACTTTAATTTTTGTTCTGCTTTTAGAAAAGTTAAAAGGCAGTTAAAATTCAATTCAATCCAAAAACATAAAAACTAGTCTGAATTTTGAGGTTATAAATCGATGTTTATAGTTAATCGCATCTCTAACCGCCCAAATTTGACCGTTTAGATAATTTAAGCGATTAGCAAAAATAAACAACGATTACACCACGGTGCAAGGAATTTTTTAAAATTAATCATGGTTTAGCTCTAAACACTGTTTATAACGAATGGTGCAATTGGGCATAAGGGTGAAAACACACGAAGCGGTTTGTGACGAGTCGTCGCCGAATCGGCGAACAAGCGGCTCAAAACACACGCTGCGTGACCGCAACTAGCGACCGAAAAAGTTTTTAAGCCATTTCTTGTGCTGTTGTCTAGTTGTGCACGTTGCGTAGAGTAGCGATGACTTCTTCTGAATGTTCTGATGATAGCGCTGATTTTTTTTCTAACGATCGTTAGCGTGCTGTATAATAGAATTAGCAGAAAAAAGAAACGCAAATACTGGATGCATCCAATGATAACTGAGAGGAAAAATAGGGGATTTTTTATACGCTATACAGGGTGTTTCAGAACATGTGGGCAATCTCTCGGATTCATATAGATTAGGTGAAAATAACATAATAAGTTCATATAATATTTTTTCCTAAGAGCCCCCCTCGAGGAGATATATGCCCCTAAAGACCGGCCCTGAAAACTAGTTTTTTATTGATAGCCTTTGAATCGCCCTGTATATTTTGATTAAAATTTAGTATAATCTACACTATGGTAAGCTTTATTAAATAGGTTAACAATAAAATGTATAGTTCATTCTGTGGGCCAGGGACGGACTAGCTTGGGCATAAAAATCTTACATCTTTGACAGGTGTCTTGCAATCGGGATTTTTATATTATTTTTGGATAGCTTACGTATTTTAACGCAAAATAGATACTTTTCGCAGATTTCGATAAGTTGAACCGTTTTCGAGAAAAAGACAATAACGTTAATAATTATTATAACTATAATAATAGGATAATGAACGGATTTTTACTTAATTAAAAAATTTATAACAAGGCTCAATGTGGGCTCCCTTTACTTTAACACACTCCCGAGCATGATGTACTGAAAACTGCTGCACCCTCCATAACACCCCTATTATAACGAAAAAACACGAAACAGATTCGGGTACGATTAAACCTTTTTAAAGCATGTTAACGGTCAAGTTGATTTTTCTCGAAAACGGTTCAACTTATCGAAATCTACAAAGAGTATCTATTTTGCGTTAAAATACGTAAGCTATCCAAAAATAATATAAAAATCCCGATTGCATGACACCTGTCAAAGATGTAAGATTTTTAATGCCCAAGCTAGTCCGTCCCTGGCCCACAGAATGAACTGTACATTTTATTATTAACCTATTTATTAAAGCTTTCTATAGTGTAGATTATACTAAATTTTAATCAAAATATACAGGGCGATTCAAAGGCTATCAATAAAAAACTGGTTTTCAGGGCCGGTCTTTAGGGGCATATATCTCCTCGAGGGGGGCTCTTAGGAAAAAATATTATATGAACTTATCATATTATTTTCACCTAATCTATATGAATCCGAGAGATTGCCCAGATGTTCCGAAACACCCTGTATAACGAACTGATTGAAGACCCAGAAAAAATTTTCAAATTTAACAAAATGTCTAAAGACACTGGTCTTATATGAATTTCATTAATTAATTTTTCGATGTCCAAATTTTCCATATTTAACTGGCAACACTCAAATCTCTTTTAACTACCTCGAAAACGCTCACGTCTGTTTCGTCTCATATACGAGCACGTAATGATGTGCCGACTAAAGGATTGCGCAAACCTGCGCGATGAGTGTGAGAGCGGGAGCGGGAGCGGGAACGGGAACGGCGCGACTGCTGCTCAACGCGAAATCCCGCTGCGTACACAGACTTGCGCGACCGCGACGCGCCATTCTTACAATTCGCGGGCAGAAACACAGCAGCCTTTTTCTACCAACTACTTTACAGTAATATCATATTCTTCGGATTCAGACGAAGAAGAAATACTTCTGATATAGGCTCTCGCCGAGGAAACCTGGAGGTACCTAAGTAATTATTTTAATTAATTCAATTAATAGCATATTCAATATTTAGTTTTATTTACCTATATATACCTATTATTATATTAATAAAACTAAATTTAAAGGTATAGTATGACAAAAAGTATACTTATTATTTATTCAAAGGAAGAAGAGAATATGGGTTCATGAAATAAATAAAGAACGGACTCGTTAAATTCAAATATTTAGTAATTTCGCAGTTGGTCGCGTGAAAAAACAGTGCATGCAGCGAACAATCTACTACTCGCGGTCGTCCCGCACTACCGTCACCAGTTTGTCGCGCAGGTATGTACAGTACCATAAGAAAGTATGTGCAGCGTCAGTCGTACGGGAGACGTTTCATTGACGCTCCCGCACTATTCGCGTAGGTCTGACTGATCCTTAAAGTCGTAAAACCGCTCGCGGTGCATGATGCTCGCGAGGGTAAGCACGGCGGCCGACTCGGCTGCCGAATCGGCGACGCACCGTCTGTTTTATACAATAAAAGTTTCATTTAGGAGGTGCCGCTTCTGCGGCCGACTCGGCTACCGAGTCGACAAGAACCGCTCCGTCTGTTTTAGGACTAAGGTGCTCACTCACCTAGACGAAGCGTCGCGTCGCGTCGCGAAGCGTTCTTTTTCCGTTTATTAAAGTTGCTTGTAAGTAAATGGATCCTCGCCCACTTGAGCGGCGCGTCGCCTGGCGAAGCGTCAATCGACGCGCGATAAGTTTTGATAGCAACCAGGCGAAGTTTTACGCGACGCAACGTTTTGCGTCGCTCAAGTGGGCCGGTGTTGGGAGACGCGAAGATCCAAAATATTTAAGCTTCGTTACCTCTCGGCAGTTGTCGACCGTCGATCGTAACCTAAAACTCTACGCCAGTGTTTGTTTACTTTTCTTCAGACATACGAAAATACTTAAAAAACTTCTTTTTATCGTTTCTTAGATCCGAAAATAGGTGATGGAATTCACCAAAATTATCCCTCTTTTTGTTTATGTCATGAACCCACATTTTTTTTGCTTTCTCTTCTACCTCCATGCTGTCAATAAAACTGAGGACAAAGAGGTCGTCTGATGAAGAACTACTCATTGCTTACTGAACGGGTACAGTTTACAAAATGATAAACATAAACGACGCGACGCGACTCTTCGCCCAAGTGGGCGCGCACTTCTGAAACGAAGCTTTCCTTTAACCACGCTTTGCGACGCGACGCGAAGCCTAGGTGGGCGAGCACCTTAAAAAGGAATTAGATTTATCTCCATCCTTGTCACCTCGGCATTTTGCATTTGACCGACAAAGAGCAAAATTTCATTGACAAAAAAGTAACCAAATAATTTTTAGAACCTAGGCTAGGTTTGAACTTTCTTGAATAGATGCGATTGGTGGTAAGTTGTTAAAAAGGATCTGATTGTGTGCCAAAATTCCTCAAAAAAAACTTACAAAATTTATTATTTGCTACGTTTGTCACTTTTCGAAATTCACTTCTAACCTTTCTTTTTCTTATGTCATGTCACGACGCGTAAAATTTTCCCGGTGTAAAATGGGTTTTTATCATCTCAAACCGCTCAAAGATTCTCGTTTTAAAAAAACACATAAATTCATCCAGTTCTTACTTTTATAGATAGACAGAATTTTTAACAAACAACAGAAAAAATATAATTATGAGTGAGTTAAGATTCTATTGTAAAACCATTTTTTTCTAATAAATAAATAATTGCAATCGTTTCGACATGAATGTAATCAGCATTTGAGCATGATGCGGATTAGAGTTGTTCCAAATTCCTTCTAATTTGTTTCGTAAATCATCACCATTTCCCGGTTGAAAACCATTTGCATTATTAATTTTTTTACATAGTCGCCCAGAGATTTCCAATTATATTTACACCAGGACTTCTTGAGTTCCTAGTAAATAAATATGGTTTCTTCGCTCCCAATCCCAAATCCTTCTTAAAGTATGAACAGAGCAGTTGTCGTGTTTGGTAAATATCATTTTAAACAACATTATTCAAGTGAGTCTGGGTCATATACTAACTGAAAATGTATAGTACCAATAAGTGTTTTAAAACCTTTGTGTGTACTTTCCTTCAAATCTGGCATTTGAAGGACGGAAAACTCTTAGCCAGCCTGCACTATAGGGTAAAAGGTATTTTTATTTAAAATATCATTTCTTGTATACCCAACACTTTTCTTTCCCCTTTTTGGCAAAGAGGCATGTTTATTTATTAAATTTTTTATTTTTCTTCTACCAAATTAAATATCGAATTGAAGATATTGGTGCAAGAACCGGACAAGTTCATATTTTATAAGTTTTAGGGAAATTGAAAAAACTTTCTAATTTTGGATAATTCTCAGAAACAGACAGCATACATGTTTTTTTTTGTAGGTATATAGAAAAAAATTGATAGGAAAACATTAAAAAACAATATTATAAAAAAACATAAGAGCTAGAATTTTTTGAAAATTTGGACTTGTTCGATTTTTGCACCAAAAATACTATTAAAAATAAGTAACAACGTAAATGATAACTTTGAAGAGCTTTATTTCAAAAACTGAAAACTCTCAATAAATCACAGCAGTTACTGAATAAATAAACCTATTACCATCGAGACCCGGACTATTCCGCATATTCTCCCACCCAGCCAAGTCCCTACGCTTTGTGAAGCTGTTGGTGAAAATACCAGACAATTCCTGGACTTAGCTGTTTCTTGCACCCAAGAATGCCAGCGGCCAAGTCCTAAAGATATATATTAACATTGCATTCCTTTGGACTTGGCTAATTCTTGTACCAATCGATCGGCGATATTTTAATACTTACATACATTTTAACGGAAATCGTTATTTCGACCAAAAATGGACTTGTTCGGTTCTTGCACCAAGGTCTTTAACTGTGATTTTAATGGCTTGGATTATCGTTAATGCTTTTGTGATATAGTTCGATATTTGATTTATGTAGTCATATTATAAGAAGAAAATACTCCAAGCGACTATCTACATGCTTTGTATCTATTAAGGGCTTTTATTTAATAAATGAATCTTGCTATGAAATTTTGTTTTACAGATTAAGTACAAAAAATAATAAGGAACCAACAAAACAAATTACAAACCCACCTTTTTTGACTTTTCCACTGCCAACTTATTAATTATTTTGTCGAAATGAAGCTATTTATACCTACAAACTCTCGTTCAACACTAGCTGAAATAAATGCGAACAAAATAAAAGAAAATTGATGAGTTTCCAGAAATATTTTCGTCTAAATTTTTCAATAAAATTCTTCAGAAAGCCGAAAAGTCGAGGCGCAACCTTTGGCTTTGTCGGTGTGAAATAGTGAAACGTGAAACTCTATTGATACCGCCTGATATGAAGCAGACAGATTTTTATTTATTTAGGTAAAATTATTTTGGTATTCAAGGTTTTTATTGTAATTTAAGTATTATATTTTTTTACGTATAATAATTTTTTTTTCAAAGCCGATCTGCCGCCCCCAAAAAGTGCTACCGGAGGGCTATTAGTCCTCTTGGCCCCTCGTTAAATAAAGCACTGGTTAAAATTTAGGCAAAGTTGTCCTTCGGTAATAATTTAAAAACCCATTTTTTTCCAAAACCACTGAAATTGTATGGATCTTAACATCTTTCCTCGATGGGAAACTTTTAATTTTAGTACATAATTATTATCAAAATTATGAATTTTCATGTGTCGAGGACATATAAAAGATAGATTGCCCTTAAAAATAAATCTTAAGCGTCGAGTCGTCTGCAGCACTCACGACCCACCTATTTCCGAGAACTTTGAAATTGCTATAAGCTTTACAAAGTTCTCGTTAATGGTAATATAATGTTCATAATTTGATTACATTACCTGCTATGAATATTGGTACATTACAAACTAAGTAATAGAGAGTACATATTGGAGAGATACGCGAATTAAGTTCATATTTAATATAATATCTAGTTTAAATCTATACTTCATGCTACAGGATTCTTTGAATAATAGTATTGAAGTGCAATAAAGAAAACTATGGCAGTACATATCAAACAAGCTATGATTTAAATACATCTTGTGAATTGTATTACCCGACATTATTTAATAACAATGTATTATTGTTGGTTAAGGCATCGAATATATTAACCAGGTGGTTTGTTATTTTATTATTTATTTAATTTATTAGCAGTATTTTTTATTGAACAAGACTCTGTTATTAATTTAAATGAGATTAATATAATAATAAATAATTTTTTTTAGAACTCGAACGTATTTTTTTACAATACCCATCAGTGTTAGATTTTAATTAAGGTAAGGTGGGGTAAATGCAAGATTGGGGTAAATGTGTTATTTGGTCCTATACTTTACGCCCTTGAGGGTGAGATCGCGCCGCATGTATTAATTTCGTAGTTAAAATGTCCCCGTCCATTCTGCAATGCGCATATCTATGTTTGTCACTTCAGTAAGACGCTTATGGCTGCGGGATAAACACCTGATTTTGCAGTGAGCTTTCAAATTAGTGTTACAAGTTTCGGTGCCGGCTATTTTACATTACGAAAACTATTAGCAGGTAAATATGAGTTTACACGGTCAGATCGGGCCAATATATCGATTCAAATCAGAAATTATAATAAATACATTATCTACGACCGATTTATTTCATGTAGTACATTTGCCCCGAGAGAAATCGGTTTTGGGGTTAATGTTTGTAGTGGGTAAATGTAATAGGCTCTGTAACATTTATCCCATTATTTGTTTTCGTTTAAGGCTTGGTTGATCATTTTTTGTTTTAGGCGTCATGGTCAGAACATATGTCAAAAAATCCCAGGACCCAAAATACAATGAAAATGACTTTATGTTTTACCTATCTATTATTGATCTATAATACCTTAGAAACGGAATATGTTATGATAGCAATAATACCTGCTATCACACCTAGGGCATTATAAGCGGGCATTATGATAATGCCCGCTTGTAGAATACTTGGTCCAGAGAGAGTTCGGACTGTATTTTTCCGACTAAAAATAATAAAGTTTGTTAAACATATGTATTAAAATAAAATCAATAACTTACCAGTTCCTGGAAATATGCCATTAAAACATTTTCGGTTATTTGAAGAATTGTGTTCGTATCTTTCCAAATACCAAATATGCCATACTCCCGATCATACTGTTGCCTTGATTTAACTGGCAAAAGATTTTCGGTCGCTTTTATGACCTTTTCTCTTATATTTTGTGGAATTTCTTCCATTTTGAGCAAATCGTTAAATAAAAAATGCCAACTGACTAACTGACAGAAACATCAAAGTCAAACTTAACACCAGTCATTATCTACTTACGTATACAGGTACAGGTGCAACTTATTTTTTATATTGCGAATAAATAATGTAATTAGTCATTGAAAAACTCTTTTTTAGGTAAAACATAAAGCATTGTATGCACCACGGGCTTTACTGGACTATAATGCCCATCAGGCAGAAACCTATCCCTCGGGCCAGAGGCCCTCGGGCTATTTCTACCTTCAGGGCATTATAGTCCCCGTAACGCCCTTGATACATAAATAGCTATTAAAAATGCAATTTAAATAAATAACAATTTACATTTGTGTTTTACTTTAGTTCTTATTTTATTGAAAATGATACCATTAATCATAATTCATTAAAAAGTTTGTAACTCCTTCAGTTATAATGGAATTTAGTTGAAATAAAAACCATATACGTAGTAAAAACCGTTCCTTTTACATTTGCCCCGTTTTCGAATCTCATATAGAGTACCTCTTGCAAAAACAGGCAGCTATTACATTTGCCCCATTTGTTGGGGTAAATGTAATATTATGTTGATATTATTTTAAAAAAATATGTTGTAAAAATGTAGTTTGAGCTTTTACGAAAATTCCTTTATAAATTAATGGCAAAATTACTGAACACCCCATTGTATTTTTTGCAAAATTTTATTTAAATCATTCATATTTTTATGGAAGTCCAAAAGTCAACTATTCAAAAAACCAGTTGCATTTACCCCACCTTACCTTATTAAAATATTCTTATAATAAATTTTAAAAAATATGTCAAATTATAGTTGTAATGATCTAGCGTTTTACTATTAAGCAGTAAAAAAAGCTAATCATATTTGAATAGGAAAGAAAAACACAAAGTCTTCCTCCACACAATTTAATAGTATAAAAAATTCTTAGTTAAAGGTCTCGACATGTTTCAAACGCAGAAACGTTCATCATCAGGAGACACAAAAATAGATTGCTGATGTTTTTAGCAAAAGAGAAAATGATAAGTGGGCATAAAACCTTAATGGAGCCTTTATGGCATCAAAATTATTTGTGCATAATTTGTTTTTATACAATAATTTATTGTTATTTATATATTTGTATGCATACATGTTAAATTATATTAACTTATACAGGGTGTCCCGAAATTAGCTGACAATATTTTAAGGGGATAAAGTACATTCAAAAATAGGACTAAAATCCTCTATTAATATACCTTCAAAAACGCTTCGCTATGGGGCTAGAGCCCCCCGAATTGGAGCTATGACAAGCAGTTTTTTTACTCAGAAACCGATTAGGGTATCAAAACAAAATTTGATACATGTTTTACCCATAGCTAGACGCAATAAATGGTTTAACTAGCTTAACTGTATTTCTTCCAGTGGCGTCCCACTGGGTAGGTTGTTGGGAGAATATTGCCCTAAGTTTTTTATTTGTAGGATTTTTTAACTTTAGGTGAAATTTTTAGAAGCCTTGAAGTATTTTGTTGAAAAAAGGTACTCCTGTTTCATTGTGGTAGGATTTACCATTTTACAGTAAAATCGATTTTAAAATTTTCGGTTTTTTTGAAATCCGGTGAAAAGGCTAAGGTTTTTTTTGCATATCTCAGCAAACACTTATTAAAACATGAAATTTATTAGAAGTTCTACTGGCGACAAATAATAATAATACAATTACCAGGTGGATTGGTAGCCATAGCCTGGCCACCAAGATCATTTGTTTTAAGTCCCCTTGATTATTATTTTTTGGGACGCATGACTGGTACTTGCTTAAGAATTAGTTTCCCGTGTGGTTCACAATCAAATTTGATTTGCAATGTGTTATTCTTTTTTGTTTTATTTTAAAACTCTCTAAAAATCCCCATGAAAATAAATATTTAAAAAACAAAGGAATCCAAAACTATGTTTAATTTAAAAACGTTACATTCTGTCAAATTACAATAATAGAAGGTTTTATTGACAAAAAATTTAAAATTAAAAAAAAAATTACATTAAAACTACGAAATAATAAAAAAATATTAGTAATATTTACTTAAGGCTCCACCCCGTGCGATGTCACTGGAAAAATATTTTAAAGTAACATCCTTTAATACATATGCCTTGTCACTAGTAGAACTTCTAATAAATTTCATGTTTTAATATTAAGTGTTTGCTGAGATATCCAAAAAAAAAACCTTAGCATTTTCACCGGATTTCAAAAAACCGAAAATTTTAAAATCGATTTTACTGGAAAATGGTGAATCCTACCACAATGAAACTAGAGTACCTTTTTTCAACAGAATACTTCAAGGCTTCTAAAAATTGCACCTGAAGTTAAAAAATCCTAAAAATAAAAAACTTAGGGCAATATTCTCCCAACTGCCTACCCAGTGGGACGCCACTGGAAGAAATAAAGTTAAGCTAATTAAATCGTTTATTGCGTCTTGTCATGGGTAAAACATGTATCAAATTTTGTTTCGATACCCTAATCGGTTTTTGAGATATTGTGAAAAAACTGCTTATCATAGCTCCAATTCGGGGGGCTCTAGCCCCATAACGAAGCGTTTTTGAAGGTATATTAATAGAGGGTATTAGTCTTATTTTTGGATGTACTTTATCTCCTTAAAATATTGTCAGCTAATTTCGGGACACCCTGTATATACGACGAGCCATGACCGATTTGTGTAAAGTAGCAAATAAAAACTTTGACATTGATTTTTTTATATTTATTGTTAGTATGATGTTCAAATTCAGATTTCTTTATATTATTCTTTAGATTTTTTAAAAGATAATCAGTCGCTTGTTCTGCACCATTAAAACGGTTCATGTGATCCCAGTCTGTATTCTCAAACAGAATTTTTAATTTGTTAAAATCAATCTGCCTTATACGCTGATATTTTTTTAACTGCTTATGCAATGTTTGTTTTCTGTTATATTAATCATCAGTGGTAAATGATCACTTATATCATGTTCAATAATGAAAGACTCGATAGCTTTTGTGATAGATTTTAATTTATTAAGAATAAAAATGTGATTAAGACAGGACTGACTCCTCGGTTTTGTAATATCCTGACAATAAGAGACAACCGTTTAAACCCATGATAGAGAAGTAGTGATTGTGTTTAACATTACCATCGTCTCCCAAAAGCAGGCTGATATTAATATATGTGTTAAATTTAGCCCTACTTAGCGAGTAAATTTATCAAATACTGATAAGCCAAACCAGTTCTGAGTATTTTTTCATAGTAATATTTGTCCCCTCTTACCTCCTTAAACAAAACGGTAGAGCAAAAACTTAAAAACAAAAGTGATTCAGAATTTTCATTAGATTGAAAAAATTCTACATTTGATACACGTTTAATATGATAATTTTTGATACAATTTCGCCTGGTACACCCGATAGAATACAAACCAATAGTTTTATGTGTGAATTAATAAATTTTTCCAAACTATGTCAATAAAATTTCCCTTAAAATACTCCTATGCAGGCAACCTACAGCTTTTACACAAAACCTCCGGTCGCTACAGCATTATGCACCGGAACATGCAGGTCTAAATCACCCGATTTAGAACAATGCCCCAGTTCGAATAAGCCACCTTGGGAGTTATAATTTTTTTCCCACATTAAAACACCACCTGTACGCCATAAAACCTTTCGTGCAACCGCAGGTATACATGTGTTGCAAAAAGGCATCGGCAAAGCTTATTTATGGCCTTTTAAAATTTTCCAGTGCTAGACCAAATTTTCATTTTGTATTTTGTTTTTACGCCTTTAAAGGTTAATTAGATAATAAAACAGACATTGCATAGCACATTGTATTTAGTTATCTTTATATGCCATTAATTCAAAATCGGTTTTTTGGAGTTTCTAGAAATACCTTAAAAATTCATTAAAGGTTAAATTTATTAAATAAAATTTTATTCATTCAACTCATGCGCCTAATTAATTACACCTGTGAAAATAATAGCAATTATGTCTGTGCTATTCGCCTCTTACTTTACTTATCGACAAAAATAATATGATTTTATGCTACCAATTTGACACTGTAATTTATAAAATTCATCAAAAAGTACACTTAGATAAAAATAACAAAACTACAACATAATCAAATCTAAAAGCTCGTGGCAAACTTAAGAAAGAACTAAAATGGATACTCCTCCACAAAAGCTAACAGAATGCATACAAGGAATATGGAAATATGCCTAATTTAATAATAAAAAATACAAAAAATTATTATCATATAGACAGAAAATTGAACAAAACCAAAACAGCATGAAAACAATGTATAATTTAATTAGTGAAGCGTCAAATGAAAATTTATCGAAAAGTACTATAACTCCGATAAAAGATGGACTTAACGAAATTACAATTAATCAAAAGGAACTAGCAGACACTTGCAAAGGAAATATGGAAAATACTATTTCAGACAAAATTAAAACTCCAAATGAACAACAGCCACAAAATAAATAAATAAATAAATAAATCTTTATTCAGAAGTTACAGCAGTGATTCTTTTTAATAAAATATAAAAAAAAATGGAATATAATCCAACCTCTGAAAAGGCGAAGTTCATCCTTTACTATAGTAAAGGTTGATCTTACACTTAACCTTACTTAAGCCTAATGGAACTATGCACCGACGTAGCCAAATAAGTACCATTTACTAATTATATAATCAACAGTACATCAGTGCATGATCCCTTAAAACAATTAAACAAAAATATAACAGTAAATCAACTTAATAATAAAACAGGTAAAGTAAAGAAAAATACATAATAAAAACATAATTTCCATGATTTCCAAAGATAAAAAAATTATGCCCGAATGAATGAGGATCAAATAAAAAAGAAATAAAAAAATGAAAATAATATTCCATTAAAAGAATTTAATAAAAAAATACATTCTCATCAAAATACGACGAAAGGTGTAGGAATAAATCTATAGCTTATAGTTCCCCCCATCAAAAACTTTTTCATTGAATTTTGAAAACGTTTTCCAAAATACAATTCAAATCTTTCCGGAACCAAATTGTAAATTGCCGATACATTATATAATAAGTAAAGCTTCTCCGAAATAAGGTAATTTTGTGACGTGGTGGTGTTATCGTTCCTTTGTGTCTTATATTTATACTATGTGCATCAGCTCTAAAAACAATTTTCCCGTACAGATTAGAAGGTATTTTTGTTGCAATTAGCCTGTGATAAAAAGTAGCGCAGTGCAGTCGCCTTCTATCCCTCATGTTCAACCAGTGCAACATCCTCAGCCTATGACTAACTGGATTTCTTCTACGTATGCCACAAATAAAACGCACGCAAAAATTCTGAATTTTTTGAATTCGCTGAGCGTCGGCTGCAGTCAAACATGAACCATAGACTACGTCGCAGTAATTAAAAGATGACAAAACCAGGGAATCACATAGTAACCGCTTAACCGAAGCATCCAAAACATGTCTGGATCCATATAATAGCCTTAGTTTAAATATAGTCTTCTTTATACACTCAGATACGTGTTTGCTAAATCTTAAGTCTTGATCAAACCAAAAACCTAGGTTTTTTAGTTCCTTGTTAAATTCTAATGTCACGTTGTTTATAGAAATCGAGATGTTATTTAAGTACTCCCGATCTTTAGGCCTACAGAAAAGCATGGCTTTACTCTTGCCTGGATTGAGTAATAAAGAGTGATTCGGAGAGGCATCAAATAAAGAGCTTATTAACAAATAACAAGCCCGGCCAACCTCTGATGGGGGCTGAGGGGCACAACATGAGCTAATTTCCATTGTGGGGGGTAATCAGACTGAAGAATACAAAAATTAATGACATGACAGATATATTTAAGCAGAAATGGACAGCAAAGAAGAATGAATTTAATATTTAGGCCATCCACACCAACTGCCCCGGTTTTTATAGTTAATAGGATTTTACTTACCTCGGCTTCATTCATAATCTGAAATTCCAAGAAATTATTTACACTATCCAGAACCCCATTGTAATAAAGAGTATTCCTAATACCGGAAACCGCAGGTATCGAATTTACAAAAAAATCATTTATTTTATAACAATTATACATCAATGTTTCTATATCCAACAAACAGCAATAAAATTAACAAACACATAAACAGTTTAAGGAACCATTGTTCCTCTGGTTCTGATTGCATATCCTTTAAAGTATTTAAGTTTCTGCATATGAAACTCACTAATTCTATAGTACATATAGTAGTAATTTTTAAGACAGGTTTTGTTCCGAATCGCTCCGAATCCTTTAGCCATTAGAATTCCACGCGGAGTCGGAATTTTAACGCGCTCTCTCTCTCTTCTGTCTTTGTTTCACACGTACGAATATTTGATGCAAACAATCAGGCTATTCATAAATGAATGACTCAGCCTATTCTATGAGAAGTCTATGGGTATTCTGGTCTGGCGACTAATGAACTAATAAATATGTATACAACTAGAACAACTATGATGCAACATTTTGTAACATACTATGGCCCAAAATTATATAACTTAATACCTAATAATAATAAAACCTTAACTGACAAAAGGGAATTTAAAAAACAATATAACTACCAACTTTCTTTTTTAAAATTTGTTGGTTTTTTCTTCCATCATTTTAAATTATCTTATTTTGTGATACTATTGGGAATTTGTTGTTTTGTCTGAAGGTACATATCATTTAATACTTTACATAAACTTATTTATTAATATATTAACTGCAAACCAAACACATAATGGTGTTCCACACCTAGGTGTAATTAGAGTATATCCTGATATATTAATTTCAGTGTTGTTAATCTAAAAAACAACATAAGTACTATGTTTTATGTAAAATATACATTTTGTTCAAACAAATAAAATGTAATTTATATAATGAGATCCCAGGATGGTACCGAGCCCTCGATAATGTCCGATTCAAAAAATATGTTAAAAAATATTTACTAGACTACCTGTTGGCCTCCTGGTAATTATTGCCTGGATGCTGTACATTTCGTTTGAATTCGCCAGTTTGTTGTATCTCCCAGTTTTATTTTAATGTCTGTGAACAATTTGTTTTTTTACAAATTGTTATTTATATATTTGAATATATAACCAATAATGACAAATTTCTGCCGATTGCCCTATATCTACCGCCTGTGTTTGCAAACGAAGGTTATATTAATTATATTACACTAAATAGGTGTGTTTTTTAATTTTTCTACTAGTTAAATTATTTATAGTTTCCTAACGGTACCTCTCAAATTATGATGTTTTAGGGATATCACTATGACAAAACGCCGCACCAAGGTTTTTACTACGCTTGACCTTGACTTTTTAATATTTATTCATAATCTAACGTTACAGTTTGTTTAAAGATTGTAGACAATGATGTATCTTGAATAATAGATGTGTTTTGGACTTCCATTGCCTTTAGTTTTTCATATCACAACGTTTCAACTGGTAAGTAACTCCAGTCGTCTTCAGGTGAATACTGAAGACGACTGGAGATACTTACCAGTTGAAACGTTGTGATATGAAAAACTAAAGGCAATGGAAGTCTAAAACACATCTATTACTAACGTTACAGTATTGATGATCTATGCTTGTGATGAATTGCGTTTTTCGATTAATTTTTAGTATTTCTTCGAAATAGAACTATTTAGTCTTATTTATTATTTACAATGGTTCGCCAATGCATTGTGTGTAAGAGACCCGATTATTCTAATCCCGGATAAATATTTCTGCGGCAAGTGAAGTTTTTTTTTTTTTATTACGTCGGCCTTTTTCCGCAACGAGGCCAATCACCGACGCCAGGGAATTTGTCACACACTATCTGGTAATTTTGCCGAATCCCTCTTTGTCGAGGGTAGGGTTCTTTAACGTGCCAACATCCATGACACGGGGCCCACAGTTTAACGTCTCTTCCGAAAGACGGCGCACCTCTTAAACCAAATTCCAAATTTAACATCGACGTTGCCGGCACCGGGAATGGAACCCGGGCCTGTGAGGCCGCTGCGCTGACCACATCGCCGATAAGTGAGGTTATTCAGGTTATGTTTTTTTTTTAAATCTTAAAGTAATGATGTAGACAGTTCTATAGTTTAAGTAAATGTTGCTAAATATATGAATTGTTTTTAATCCTAAAAAACACATGCCAATGTACTGTAAGGATAACAGCGAATTTTTACAGCTTACAGTGTTGTCATTTTTAACACGCTTTTATTAGCTTCACCTGTATGTTTGTTTGTATGTATGTTTTTAACCGACTTCTTTGAACCCGATTTTGACCCACTTTAAACGGTCAGATTTAATTTAAATTTTGTAGACTTATCAAGAACCGCTATTTTGACAGCTGTCAGGTATAAAACGAAGAAGCGATTTCGACGAAACAAATTATGGGCTCGTATGGAATTCGATGCGGAGACTTTGGGAAAAATAAGCAAAAAATTCTTCTGTCAAAATTTGACAGCTGTCAATATGTCAAATCGTTTAAAAAAATTATATTAATGAAAAAACTATAATGTCGTATGTATATTGACGGTGGAAAGTTGAAAAAATACGCAAAAAATTCTCTTGTCAAAATTTGACACATGTCAATATGTCAGAATTATTACAATAACCGATAGTACTGAAACAAACGTGGGGTCGTATAGATATTGTCGCTAAGAATAGAGAAAGTTTTAAAAAAAATTCTACTCGTCAAAATAAAATTTTGACAATTTTTTTTTTTTAATTTTGAAAATTTTTGTCGTTCGTTCGGGTTTGCATGTATGTTTGTTTGTAACCGACTTCTTTGAACCCGATTTTGACCCACTTTAAACGGTCAAATTTAATTTAAATTTTGTAGACTTATCAAGAACCGCTGACAATACAATAATCTACTAATATAGCTCAATCTACTCAATTTTTTTTTTCTTAACAATAACTCAAACGAAAAAATTAAAAATAAATATGGTTTAAAAAAACTAAAAAACACGCTTTAATAATTAATCAAACTAAAAAGCGGAAAATAAATATAGTTTAAAATAATTTTTGAAATTCTTAATATAGGCAGAAAATAATATTGAACGATAAGCATTAGTATTATAGTAAAAAAAAAAGCGTGGCGCGCTTTGTGCTATATTTTTCGTATATCGAGCACCCCACTCTTTTTTCACAATAATACTAATGCTTATTATTATTTTCTGCCTATATTAAGAATTTCAAGAATTATTTTAAACTATATTTATTTTCCACTTTTTAGTTTGATAAATTATTAAAGCGTGTTTTTGAGTTTTTTTAAACTATATTTATTTAGAGCCATCTTCTTCTAACTTATCTGAAACTTTGGAAGTATGTCTGATTGTGAACAAATAGTATTGTATGGAATGTTCGCTTTCTTTACATATTGCATGTTTGTGTCTGTGACGTGTTATAAATCTAAGTAGCAAGTAAACTTTGACTTTGACTTTGAAGGCCCGATTTTTGCTAGGACCCAATATTTCCTAAATGAAATATCATATTCAATATTATTAATAAAACCAAACCACAACTAACACCGAAAAAATAAAAAATAAACATTGCCGGTTTTAATTAATAATTTATTGTGATAAAAATACATTAAATAAACCATTATCACAAACATAAATCAGGCAAAATTTATTATTAGTCTTAGTTTTAAGTAGGTACTTGATTTTTTTATCATATTGTTCTAAATAATTAAATACATATCTTGCCGCTACAGGACGTGGTTGGTCAATTTAATTGAGTCCTTGGAATTAAATTGAATTGTGGCAACTGTGTTTCATTATTTGTTGGCCAGTTAAGTCATAGGTAAATTTTCCCGACCAATTTTTTTATGAATCAATGTTTTTAAAATTAAATTAAATCTCATTTATTTTTAAACCCGTGGTTGTTACTATTTTACATAAAATAAATCTAACCTTTTTTCCTAATATAATAGCTATTCTTAATGAGCTGCTAATTACGATGAACGAATTACGCAAACCAAGTAACAATGCCGAAGAGTCGATTAAAATAGGAAAAGTAAACCAATGATCCCAATAAACGTTGAGATCCAGTAAAATGTATTTTCAAATAAAACTGTGGGCGTGAAGTAAAGAAAAACTTTAAACATCTTTTTAAACTTAACCTTTTTGTAAAAGGAGTAGAATATAATATTTAATTTTTATAGTGACCAACCGAAACAAGATTTTCAGCTGAAACCGAAACCGAATCTTCGGCCTTGGTCTCAGTTTGGGCCGAAACCGAAACTTATTTATACATGTTAAAAATTTTCTTGTATGCTGAAATTAATATAATAATAAACTCTTCCCATTAAAAAAAAATTCGACAGAAAAAAATCTATTTATATAGACAACACTGCCTACGGAACCCACCCAAAGTTAGCTGAACGGTGCGCGACAATTCACGAACACTGAGTTTCGGCCGATTTTTGGCCAAAACCGAAACTGTCACCGAAACTAGATTTTTTGGCCGAAACTAGCCGAAACCGAACCTTCGGTCGGTCTCTAATTTTTAATGAAGAATGACATCAACAGCCTAATAATTATATGTGGTTACGCCACTGGACGCTATTAATGCACTGTACTTTTAAAAAGTCTCGTGCCTGCTGCATAACAAATATAGAACAAAGATAGTAAAGATTGGTACAAAGCCAAAAATCGTACAATTATACGTGACGTACAGCAACGGCTGGCAATTACATAAGTAATGTGAAGGCAAATATATAATTTATGCGCTTAACAAAGCAAAATATATTACACAATACGAAAAGCATTTTGTTTTAGTTTGCTCCGGTGCAGTTTATTAGCATTTTTTTCGTTTTTTTTTTTGTATCTGAATAAGTTAAAATTATTGGATGAGGTTCATTACATGTAGACGACGACTCGACAATAGTCGACGACTCAACAATAGTACAGTCATTACTTTTATTTACTAAATACAAAACTGCATTTTAACGCTAACTATAATAACAACCCGATACCATGTTCCCACCAGTCAGGAGCCCCGAGTTATTTCTTTAAAATGGGACAAAAATTAATTTGGGTCTAGAATAAATTTATTTACTTTTATTTAGCTACAAGTAATTAAATAATCGAATATAGAATATTACGCATAGTAAGTAGTGATCAATAAGAAAAATAAAATGAAATATTTGAACATTCTCGTAAATCCCCAGAGTCCGGGTAAATACCTAAGCAGTGTCCTGTGATGTGTAATCTATTTGTATGGGTCGCATTCATAGGTACATAGTTTATTATTAACTATATTTGACAAATAACTAAACTGTGTCTTGTGGGGCCAACCATATTCTGTTTGTATGGGTGCTTTCATAGGTACATGGTTAAATATTGATCATGTATAGGTTGGAAATTCATATGAAAAACATACTATTAGGCCAGGAATATTAGTCAAATAAGGGCAAGTATCTCGGAATGAGAGATAGTCAGCTATAAACTTGTACAAACCTTTATTTTGGCACCCTAAAACTTGTCCCAAAACCTACTTATCGTAGGGTGTCCGCGACTACAGATATTCTAAGGTCAAAGGTCAAAAAATCGATTTTTTTACACATTTATTGCAAATATCTCGTTTCCTATGGGTTTTATGCTATTCGTATTTATTATAAATATTATAGAGGATTAAATTCTCTACAAATTTTGTTTAAACATTTTTTTTATATCTTAAACCATTTTCTAGATAGAGGGCAAAGCGCGCAGTGTTTAAATATTTTTAGAGTATCATTCGATTCATCATCCCGATTAAAACAGGCCGTATAAAAAGTTTATAAATTATTGATAAATATGTAGATCTAAATAATTTGTATTTTTTATTAACTATACCGTTAAATTAATAATTTTTTTCAATAATTCAGTATCTATTCATTTAATTAATAACACTTACCTACTTGTGTAATTATAAAGTTATTAAGGGAAATACTTTATTTACATTTTAAGTAGAAAATAATTAAGTACATCTTTATTGAAATCGGTAAACTTATAGATTCTTTTAAAACGTTAAAAGTTGATAGCAATTAATAAAATATAATAAGCGGCTGTGACACGACTTCTGCGCTTTTTAGAAAAGGAAAAAAAACTTTTGTAAAAACACTCGAGAAACTTGCTGCAAACTGCAGCATTTGAAGAAGAAAACTGCCCAGTTTAATCATTATTTGAGAATGGAGTGCGAACCTTGTTGGCAATCTATAATCCTCCAAAATCTGAGGACTGTATCGATCGTCTTCGCTATGCAAATGCAAGTTAACAAAACTGAATAAACCTGTGCAGTTATCAAATCTTCCACAGCAGTGCATCCGCTCACCAACATTTCAACCGTGTTTGTTATCAAGTTCAGACTTGGTTAGGTCATGATTTACAACCCCAAAATTGGGGTTGGATAATGCGTGATGAATTCCTGGAACCTGTTATGACAATGAATCCACCAGCTCCGGAGGAATTGCTCTACACAATATTTTGCAAATGCAAGAATGGTTGTGGCTCGCGATGTGGATGCAGGAAAGCAGGGTTGCAGTGCTCTTTAGCTTGCGGCCAGTGTAATGGGCAAGCTTGTCTTAATGCTTCACCATATCAGAGTGATATCAATGAAGACGGTACTTCTGACCCGGAAATCCTGGAATAACTGGATACAAATGTCGTTGAAGACGAGAACACAGAGGAATTTGAAATTTTATAGCGACTGGAAGACGATGAAGAAGAAGAAGAAGAAAATTGAAATTAGAACTCGTAGTCCTTATTATTATTCAATTTTTTAAAATTCAACGTTCATAAATGTATGAAATGGTATTGTTTAATAAAAACATTAATTAAAAATTTAATTCTTTTCTTTTTATTTAGTTAGGAAGTAATTAGTATCAATAAGATTAGAATTAAAAAATAATTAAAGTATTTCCCTTAATAACTTTATAATCAGACGAGTGGGTATAATTTATCCAATGTTAGTGTGATGACATTCCAATCATTCCATACGGCGGTAAACGTCGGTCTCTTTGAGACTGTTTACCGCCGTATGGAATGTCATCACACTGACTTTGGAATAACAATAAGTGTTATTAAATGAATAGATATCTACTGAATTATTGAAAAAATTATTAATTATAACGAAATAGTTAATAAAAAATGCAAATTATTTAGAATTATATATTTATCAATAATTTATAAAGTTTATAGAGCCTGTTTTTAATTAAGACTACATAGGTTGACTTCGTATGATACTCTAAATAGTTACTACAATATTTTTAAGAAATACAAATAGCATAAAACCCATAGGAAACGAGATATCTGCAATAAATGTGTAAAAAAATCGATTTTTTGACCTTTGACCTTGGAATATCTGTAGTCGCGGACACCCTACGATAAGTAGGTTTTGAGACAAGTTTTAGGGTGCTAAAAGAAAGGTTTACACAAGTTTATAGCTGACTATCTCTCATTCCGAGGTGAAACCCCTTATATTCCTGGAGTATATGCAAAATGTCTATAGGGTATATTGAAAAATGTCTGTTCCTATTTATTTATTAGCTCGCTTGTGAATTAATTTTGCGATATTCTGTCATTAATCAACTTATCTTGTTCTAACAAGTTTTTGCTGTTTAATTAATTTTCCTAAAACTTCGTAGTATATTATAAAACTCCCACAACTTCTGTAGGTAACAATCGTTTGCTATATAGAGTGCCAAATATATCAAATAATAAAACTAAAATACAAGAATATTTATTAGAAAATGATATTTATTTTGAATTTAGTTACAAAAATAACAACTTTTAGAAGTCTATAAGTAAATAACGACTCTGACAGTGATGAAACAGAATTAGGTTTAGATTAAACAAATTTATTAATTATGTAATATTTTATTTGTCAGTGTTGTAAAATTAGTTAGGACAAATGTTATTAGTATACTTTTTAAACTGTGTGAATTTAAATTAGAGTTAAATTTTTTTTATTCCGTCCCCTAAAGCACCTGTTGTATATAATAACAACACGATATACTTTGAGATATACTTTATACGTTTTGTGAAAAAATATCTACGCACCCAACAACAAGTTTAAAAATCCACCACAGTAGAAAACATGGCCTAAAAATAAAAACCTTACTTTTATCAATTTATTTTGTCCATCTTACCTTTAATTTTTAGGTATTTATTGCTCTCTAAAAGGTTTTGTAGGCGTACGATTTTATAAAAATTTTTAAAGCGTTTTTTCTTTAAAAACTTCTAAAAGCTTCTTTTTCCAAGGTCGTTGTTTTTACCTGGAACAAAAAGAAAACAAGTTTTAAAAAGTTGGAATTTCTTTCGTAATCTTACAAAAGAAAGAACATTGGGATAATTACGTTATTCTTTTTATTACTGCCAAAGTTTTCATCGTGGGCCTGCTGAGATTGTTAGCTTGTTTTAATTGCAAAAAAAAATTGCCATTGGGCGTAATGTTTTTGGAAGGGTTATGAGTATTACATTTTCGAGTAATTTTGACAATAATTTAAGGCAATTTGACATGATCTTGGAGCAAGGCCAATATAAAAAAAAATACTGTTTTAATAACTTTACAATTTAATTGTTTTCTCGATTATTTTATTTATTACCCCTTTTTCTTAAAATAAATGATAAAATACATCATGTAATTAGACCAGGAGTACAACTATGTGTGAATCATGGGGCCGACTCTCCCCTTAAAGTACCCTTTCCCTACTAGGAATTTGGGGGAAAACACACTCAAGAAAAGCCATGCTATGTATCAAAAATTATATAAAGCTGAATGTAGCTTGTTTGTCCAGAATCGAAAACCCACTTAGAGATGAGGTAGAAAGTTTAAATTTTCCCCATATATCTCAAACTTGTTTTTAGGTAATTTGAAGCAAATGTCAAATAATGTACTCTTGGAGCTGTCCAATTTATTTTCGCGATAATTCTATGTACTTAAACGTGTCTAAGAGACACACTTTATCAGATTTTATACCAGATCAAAAACGGTTAATCAATGTTAATCTGCATATTCATGACAAACCCAAAACGCTAAGTTTATCGGTATTTATCTGGATGAATGTTTAAATTGGAAAGTTTATTGTCAATGCGTATTGGGTAAACTTAATCCATCATATTATTTGTTAATAAATGTAAGATCTGTTTTGAACACGAAACAAATACTAATGTTGTACTATGCATCTGTTGGGTCATGTTTGAGATATGGTCTGGTCTTTTGGGATACCTTTACGTAACAATATATTTACGGAACAAAAATTATTTTTAAGATGTCTTGCTAAACCTAGATACTATAGCTATAAAATGTATAATATCTTACCTCTTCCTTGTGTATAGAATTGGCTATGTTTGCTTTTTGTAATAAAAGATTTTGTTAAAAAACTGAGACCTACACAGTGTTATGTGTTACATAGCCTATATTTCTCCTTGGAATCTTGGTGCTAAAATTTTTAACGTCTGCCGAATTAAATAAAAAAGTGTGATAAAATAACAATGTTTAAAAACATCTTTAATTTTAAAGAGTTGCTACAGCATGGATGAGTTTTTTGACTGTGTATGACCCAGTTGTTTAATATTTATATGTTTTCTTTTACTTCATTGTTAGGATTCTTTTGACTGTTTCCATTCAATAATTTTATATTCTCTTATACTTAGAAAAATAAACGTTTGAATTTAAAGACAATAGCAACTTTTATTTATTTTCGTACCGTGCCACCGACAGCAGGTGTGAAATATAAAGTGCGCATGTAAGGCGAGCGTGTCGAGACCTGTTAGTTGGTAGGTTGGATTATACGCGGAGTTACATTCCCATGAGAACGCTCTAATCTGTAGAATAAGCAGAATCGTTATCTCTTTTCTTAGATTTTCTACGTCTAGTTCCCATGCCGAATCAGCATTGTGAATGTTATAAATATATGTAAGAATCGCAAAAAGCTCAGTTCTATTGTATCACGCTTTGCTTAAAATAAAATTTTTAAAAACTAACTTCTCTTTTTCGAGTTGTTAACTGGCGCAGTCGGATCGGATTTTGTTAGCGGTTCTGCGCATCGTGCGTGTAAATCGTCTTCGTTTCAACGATTAATAACAAAAACGAACAATTTTAACAAAGTGCCGTGCAATAAGCTCACCGACCAGGGAAGAACGGGAACAAGCATCGTCCCACGTCCTATTGGTGCGAGAATAGGGAACAAGCATCGTCCCGACGCTCATAAGTAATCCAGGGGGAGGACAGCATCGCCGAGCCTATTGGAACTCTAGTTAAGGAATGAAAACGACAAGAATCATCGCCTTATTGTAAGTGCATCCTTTTAAAAATATCCTTTCAATTTTATCATTTTGATTATTGAGTTGTCTCTGAATAACGTCTGTCTGTACGTCTGTACGTACGTTATATACATATTAGTTTATTTCTAGGGAACAGCTTTCGTCTGATCTCATTTTTAGTATAGTGTATTGTATATTTTATTTTTATTTTTCATTTATAACACTGGAAAACCCGTTACAAGACTTTTTGAATTTTATCGACATGGCACAGCCAAATTATCAATTGATTAGATATCAAGCCGATAATATTCCCAATTTTGACGGGAACGCGAAACAAATCAATCGTTTTATTAATGCTTGCGAAAACTTTTTTGAAAATCATAAAGACAGAACAAATAATGGGGCACCCATTAACATATGTCTTTTCGACACCGTTTTAAATAAACTTGTAGGGCGAGCAGCAGATTTAATTGCCTCCAGAGTTGAATTAAATACCTGGCCTTTACTAAAAGTTGCAATTGTTAGCACATTCTCAGATCAAAGATCAATTGATTGTGTTTTACAGGATATTATTACCCTAAAACCGGAACGCAATGAAAATCCGCAACAATTTGGCCTGCGTCTACAAGATGCGCGTAGCTTACTATTTTCAAAAATTAATATGTCACAAGACACACCCGAAATTAAATTACTAAAAATAAAAGAATACGACAATTTAGTATTAAAAACTTTTATAAACGGTTTGAGCTACCATATGCAGCTCGTAGTACGTTTAAAAAATCCAAAAACCCTTGAAGAAGCCATGAATCACGCGTCGGAAGAAGAAAACTTCCTTTATTATAAAAACCGAGGAAATTTTAATACTACTAAAACAACACCGAATTTAAATAATTCAAAAATTACCCAAAATGTACCCCAAAAAATGCATTATTCTGCTAATGCACCACACCCACAACGATTTATTCCTCAAACGAGTCAAAACTTTTATAGACCACCACTAAATAACCCAAATCCATATAAACCCCAATTCATGGGCTACGGTCAATTTAGGCAACCCTCGAATATTTTTCGACAGGGACCACCAAATCAAAATTTCCAAAGACAAAATTATCCAAACCAAAATTTTGTAAATAAACCCAATTTTAACCCCAGACCATATAATCCGAATATGCAAAAAACTGTTATGTCTAAATTTAGAAAACCGGAACCAATGGATACATCATCTGGTTATATACCAAACCCCCAACATAATCAAAATACGCAACCAAGACGCGACATAATCGTCGAAGAATTATTTAACCAATCTGTCGAAGATGTAAACAATTCTAATAACCCTGATAATCAATATTACGAAAACCCTGAGGATGACTCTCAATATTATTCCGAGCAAAACGAAACGTCGCATTACTATGACCAACAAAATTACTCCGCAGGAGAAACCGAATATTCATACGAAAACGACTTCTATGAACGCGATCCAAACTTGCAAAATGAAAATTTTCACCAGGACCAGAATTTCGAAAAAATAACGTAATTTGTTTAAATAATTATACAAATTCAGATTTACCCGCCATTATCATACCAGAAATAAATGCAAAATTTCTTATAGACACTGGCAGCGGTAAAAGTTTTATAAAACCTGACCTTGCTTATCAATTGTACCCAAATTCTATTTTTTCGGAACCTTTTTCAGTAAGATCTGCGCATGCGACCTCTTTTCACAACGAAATAGTAAATATACCTATATTTCCATCATTTAATTGTTCAGGAAACCATAAATTTTATTTATTCGATTTTTCGCCAAAATACGACGGATTAATAGGAATGGATTTTTTAGAATACGTCGACGCGAATATCGCCGTTAAATCACGTAAACTAAAAATGCCAAATGCAATTTTACCCCTATGTCAAGAAAACAATGAACAAACCTTAAATAACATAGAAACGCGGACGGTAGAAATAATAATACCCCCTCGTACATGTCAAAAAGTAAAACTACCCGTTAAACAATCAAACGGTATAGGTATTCTAAAATATCAAGATTTTGGCAGCGCTGAAATGCCAGAAGCCGTAGTCAAAGTTATCGATTCTTTTGCAACAACACTCGTAACTAATACCCGCGAAAACCCAATAAAAATCACTATTAATAAACCTTTCGATATTGAAATTTTAAATGAAACAGAAATAAATTTTATCGACAAAATGGAAACAGATACCGAATTAAACGAATATCTAGATAACCTTCAAAAACAAAATTTAAAAAATTTGCGCTTATCGCATTGTAACGACGAAGAGTTTAAAGCAATTCGAAAACTGTGTTTTGAATATCGAGATATTTTTTATAGCGAAGGTACCCCGTTAACTTTTACTAATCAAATTAAACATAAAATAAATCTTACAGATGAAACACCCATTTTTACTAAAACTTATCGGTACCCGGAAATACACAAAAACGAAGTAAAAACGCAGATTAATAAAATGCTCGAAAACGGAATTATTCAAAATTCAACTTCACCGTGGAGTAGTCCAATTTGGATAGTACCAAAAAAATTAGACGCATCGGGCGTGCGCAAATGGCGCATCGTTATCGATTATCGTAAAATTAACGATAAATCAATACCAGATAAATTTCCACTTCCTAATATAAGCGATATACTAGACAAGCTAGGAAAAGCCCAATATTTTTCAACGTTAGATCTCGCGACGGGATTTCACCAGATAGAAATGGAACCGAGCGACATTCAAAAAACCGCATTTTCAACAGACACGGGACATTTTGAATTTAAAAGAATGCCCTTCGGACTCAAAAATGCCCCCTCCACATTTCAAAGGGTCATGAATAACGTCCTACGCGGTCTCCAAAATGAAATTTGTTCAGTATACTTAGATGACATCATCATATTTTCAACCTCTTTGCAAGAACATATCGATAGACTAAGAGCAGTATTTGATAGATTACGTCAATCAAATTTTAAAGTTCAACTAGACAAGTCAGAATTTCTACACAAAGAAGTTGCTTATTTAGGTCACAAAATAACAAAAAACGGAGTGAAACCTAACCCCGATAAAGTAAATGCCGTCAAGAATTTCCCAATACCAAAAACGCCAAAAGATATTAAATCATTCTTAGGCCTCGCCGGTTACTACCGTAGGTTCATTAAAGATTTTGCAAAAATCACAAAGCCACTAACATTATGTCTAAAAAAGGGAGCAAAAGTTGAGCATACACCCGCTTTTATTAAATCCTTTAACCAGCTTAAAGAATTACTAATAAATGCCCCCATACTTAAATACCCTGATTTTGAAAAACCCTTCACCCTTACAACGGACGCATCAAATATAGCCCTTGGAGCTGTACTCTCGCAGGGAGATCCTCCAAATGACCACCCTGTAGCTTTCGCATCCCGTACTTTAAACGAAACGGAACAAAGATATTCCACGATAGAGAAAGAACTCTTAGGCATTGTTTGGGCATGCAAATATTTTAGGCCATATTTATATGGTAGGAAATTTAAAATCTATACAGATCATAGACCCCTTGTTTGGCTATTTAATTTAAAAGAACCAAATTCTAAACTTGTACGCTGGAGACTTAAACTTGAAGAATATGACTACGAAATAATTTACAAAAAAGGTAAACAAAATACCAACGCAGACGCACTAAGTCGTATTTCCCTCCATGCTATCGAATCCGAATCAATCATCAATAACCCAGGTGATATAAGTCAAGATATCGACAAATTCTTAGAACAAAGTTATAGCCAATTTAACCCTGAAAATTTAGACCCCAACGACGCAAGTCGACAGCTTGAAAATAAACAAAAAACCCGCAAAATAAACATCGTACAAAATATACAAATTAAACCCCCAGAAAAAATACCCATTCCCTCAACAAGCACAAACCCCACCAATCTTGACAACCCTGTAAATATTATCGAAGATCGTATCGACGACGATAATACAAACAACACAGTACACAGTACAAACGCGGAAGATAATTATGCTAATATGAGTATATTAGACGATATTATTAATAACAAGCCACACCAAATTATTATTAAAAAATCACCCTATGACGCGTATATCAAAACAAACCACGAAAATTTTGATGACCATCAAATCATCCATGCAACATTACCCACTAACATGGCAGTAATTACAAATTTTCTTAAAGAATTTTTAAACGCCAAAAATACGTATATTTATTTCTTTTCGAAAGAACTACGGCCTTATTTTCAACAAGCCATGAACAACCACTTTAAAAATTTGAAACTTATAGAGTGTTCAAAATTATTAAATAACGTAGCACCAGAAGAACGAGAATTAATGATTAAATACCGACACGAAAGTAAAACCAATCATCGCGGAATCGAAGAAACATGTAGATTTTTAAAAGCCAATTATTATTGGAAATCATTAAAGTCTGATGTTACAAAATATATAAATAATTGTGAAATATGCCAACGATCGAAATACAACCGTAAACCACCCGATCAACCCTTAGTTTTAACAGAAACACCGAGTAAACCATTCGAAATAATTCATATAGATACCTTTATAGTAGAAAAACAAAAATTCTTAACAATCATTGACAAATTTTCAAAATACGCACAAGCGTTACCCTACAGCGGAAATGCAGTTTCATGTTGCGACCAACTAATAAATTTCTTTTCATTCTTACGTGTACCAAAACAAATTGTTTCAGACAACGGATCAGAATTTCAAAACGAAGTAGTAAAAGGCTTATTAAACACACACAATATAAAAATCCATTTTACTACCCCTTATCATCATGAGTCCAATTCTCCCGTAGAAAGGTTACATTCAACCCTAATCGAACATATTCGAATTTTACGCGAATCAGACCCAAATGCTGACGTAACAAAATTAATGCCATATGCAATTATTGCTTATAACAATACAATCCATTCAAGTACAAATTTCACCCCTTACGAACTCGTATTTGGACACACCGATTCTAGAGACCCTATGGATTTAATACCATCTCATGTATACACCGAATATCTAAACAATCATAAAAATAATACACAAGTCTTATACGAAAAAATCACGGAACATACGAAAGAACTTAAACTAAAATCTATAGACCGGGCAAATAAAAGCAAAACCCCTATAGAACCCAAAATTGGTTCCCAAGTCTATAAAAAATCAGATAACCGATCAAGCAAAATTAAAAAGAAATTTTTAGGCCCTTATTTGTTAACACGTGTCCTAGAAAATAATAAAATCGAAATCGAAAATCCTAAAACGAAACGCAAAGAAATAATTCATATCAACGAAACTAAAATTATGCCCCTTGTTCCAGATGGAGCTGGACAATCGTCACAGGAACAGTAAAATTCCACGACCTTAACAACCACCCTGGAATGCTACCCTTTAAACTAGGAATTGCACAACTTGAATCTAACAAATGGTCCTTTATTCAAAACTTTGACTTAACCCCTTTAATACTTAAATTCGAAATTATTAAAAACCAAACCGAAAAGTTAACTTTTAGTATTAAAAATAAAACCCAGTATTATAACGGCTATCACAATTCATTAAACCCTGTTCATACGCTTGAACAAAAATAGAACATTTAATCGAACAAATATTACCATTTAAAACCACCCATAGAAATAAAAGAGGAATATTTGACCCCTTAGGCACCTTTATTAAAAGTATAACAGGAAACCTAGACCAAAATGATGCAGAGCAGATCGATGCAAGAATAAGAAAAATTGAAAACAATCAAAATAAATTAAGAATTGATGCTATCAATCAAATCACACTTTTGGATTCTACGATCAATAAATTCAAATCGATAATATCCAATATTACGCACAATGAATTGATATTAAAAGGTCATATCATGCAAATAGAGGAGACAATTAAAAATGTTGAAATAGGCCAAACCAACACGAATCAATACTTCCTAATCCATATTATACTTAATCAAATTACATTACTATATCAATCAATTTATAATATGCTCGATAAAATCGAAGTGGCGACTACTTTTGCTAAAATGAACATTCTTCATAATTCAATTATTAACCCAAATGAACTCCTACAAGAAATACAAAATATTAAAAATCACTTAAATACGGACAAGCTTCCCTTAGAAACTAACATTCAAAATATACTTAATTTCGAAAAAATAATAACAATTAAAAGCTTTTTAAAGGGATACAATGTTGTATTCATATTAGAACTACCCCTTGTGGAGTCAGAGACATATCAATATTTCAAATTATTCCCTTTACCAATCCCCGATAACCAATCATTTTTCGTCAACATACCCTACAAACCCTACCTAGCACTTGGCAATAATAAGTACACTTATATGGACGAAGAATGCATGGAACTTCAACCCCAACATCACCTGTGTAAAGAAACACGCACCTCCCTCGTGGAAGACAGCCCCTCTTGTGCAGTTCAACTTATTACGCACCATAGCAACGTCACTTCCTGCCACCCTTTCAAGACGCAGTTGCACGAACCGCAGATAACGAAAATAGTCGATGGAAAATGGTTAATCACAATTCCAAATCGCCTAATCAGTACAATCAATTGTCAAAAATCAGTTGATAACGTACCCCTGTTTGGATCCTACCTGTTAGAGTCTCCGACCAACTGTAAAACGAAAATCAAATCAATTACATTGGAAAGCTACGAGCCAAGCCGCATCAGCTACTCCGAAGTCAGCCTACCTGTGTTAAACTTAAGCCTAATCGAACCACATCGATTAACATACAACCCTCCTTCCATGGACCTCAACTATGTCAACCTTAAAGCCACCAAAGAAATTGAAAGCCAACTACAAGACCAGAAGAAGGACCTCGAAAAAATGACGTCAACCGTTTATATCAATCGGACAAGTTTTTGGACTATATTGATTTACATTATTCTCGCCCTGACTATAACTTTTATCATATACAAAAGATTTGTAAAGAAATCTAAGAAAATAATTCATATTAAAACTAATTCAAATAATGAAATAAATAATGCAATTATTTAACTACATTTTAATCAATCACAAATATTGATTTATTTTAAAAAATAATAATAATAATTAATTTTATATTTTTCGAAATCACGCTCTTTAGAACGTGCTTTCATCTAAGAGGGGAAGAGTTACATTCCCATGAGAACGCTCTAATCTGTAGAATAAGCAGAATCGTTATCTCTTTTCTTAGATTTTCTACGTCTAGTTCCCATGCCGAATCAGCATTGTGAATGTTATAAATATATGTAAGAATCGCAAAAAGCTCAGTTCTATTGTATCACGCTTTGCTTAAAATAAAATTTTTAAAACCTAACTTCTCTTTTTCGAGTTGTTAACTGCGGGAAGTTTTTTGTGATGGTTAGTAGCGATTTTGTAGCGTTAAAAAAAAGTAAGTTTTATATATTTTTTATATACCTGTATACATCCTATTACACAAAGACACATATGAGTTATATAACACAGCCATATTTTTTTTCGAAAGAGACTGGTATTTCATTTGACACCCTAACCTCAAAACATATATTATTCTTCGCGTCTTCGTCCTTCTATAATAGTGTTGGTAGGTACATTTTATCTACCTATGACGCACAGAGGTTCGAAGAATGAGAACAAAAAACTGTTTTTATTTATGTAGATAAGCCCAGGCGCTCATGTAGCCCATAACCGATAATCAGTTCATTTTATTGTGCCGAAACGTGCAGAGTGTTAAAATTTCGTGTACCTTTAAAAATGCCAAATTTTTCGAAAAGAAAGGCCTTTGGGGAGTTACGTAATTTAAAAAGAAAGTTTGCCCGGTTTGAAATAAAAGGTTAGTACCATATAAATAAGATAAAATAACATTTTGTTTTTAGTTTTTGGAAGAAGAGAAGTTTGGTTCAGTTATAAAATACAGGGTGTAGTTGTTTTGACTGCAATACCCGCACACTTTTGTGTGTCATATTATACAGGGTGTAGTTGTTTTGACTGCAATACCCGCACACTCTTGTGTATGAAAAAATACAGGGTGTGGTTGTTTTGACTGCAATACCCGCACACGTTTGTGTGTCATATTATACGGGGTGTAGTTGTTTTGACTGCAATACCCGCACACTCTTGTGTGTCATATTATACAGGGTGTAGTTGTTTTGACTGCAATACCCGCACACTCTTGTGTATGAAAAAATACAGGGTGTGGTTGTTTTGACTGCAATACCCGCACACTTTTGTGTGTCATATTATACAGGGTGTAGTTGTTTTAACTACAATACCCGCACACTCTTGTGTGTCATATTATACAGGGTGTAGTTGTTTTGACTGCAATACCCGCACACTCTTGTGTATCAAAAAATACAGGGTGTGGTTGTTTTGACTGCAATACCCGCACACTTTTATGTGTCATATTATACAGGGTGTAGTTGTTTTGACTGCAATACCCGCACACTCTTGTGTGTCAAAAAATACAGGGTGTGGTTGTTTTGACTGCAATACCCGCACACTCATGTGTGTCATATTATACAGGGTGTAGTTGTTTTAACTGCAATACTCGCACACTCTTGTATGTCATATTATACAGGATGTAGTTGTTTTGACTGCAATACCCGCAAACTCTTGTTTATTATATTATACAAAGTGTAGTTGTTTTAACGGCAATATCCGCACACTCTGGTCTGTCATATTATACAGGGTGTAGTTGTATTATACAAGGGGTAGATGTTTTGACGGCAATACCTTCAAATCCCTTTCATTATTGTAAGGCACTATAACTATCGCTTTATACAACTGCGTGTATACGTGCCTCTTGAAAAGCTTATCTATATGATTATATAGTATAATGTTAAGAAAAGACTTAGGTACATTAGGTTCCTTTTTTTTTTAATTTACAAAGGGGACAACAGATAAATAATAACCTAAGTTTTTTGGGCATATATCCTGATTCGGCCAACAAAACTGGACCGGATATACATAAGGAACTTACATCAAGGTGGTCAAAATTTTTAAAGGAAGGCTTACCGCTGGAAACTAGGAAGGCTCTGGTTGAAAAGTTTCCTATTCCATCAACTTGTATAGCCTTAAGACCCCCGAAAATGAATGACGAAATTTAGTAAATATTGACAACCGAAGTTACAAACAATGATAAGTTTTTAATAAGCTTGCAAGAACAGATTGGTACGGGTTTAAGCGCACTTGGCAAAATTTTAAATATAAAAATAGTCGAACTCGATTCCCAGATTATCTTAGAAGGGAAAAAATTACAAAAGTTGGCAGATTCAGCGCTGTTACTTGCAAATTCCTTTTATGCCATATCTATTAAACGGCGGTTTGGAGTCTAGAATTTATTAACAAAAAAGTACTTCAAGTAAAGTAGTATTGACTATCTGATATTTGGACCCACCTGTTTGGATCAAATTAAGTCATATCAGACTATTCGAAAAGCGGCTAATCAATTAAAGAAAACAAAAAGTTTTCCACGAGCCGACCTTCCAGGCCCTTCCACTAGGAATTCGCCTTATTTAAACTTCAAGATAGATAGATAGATAGAGTTTATTCATAATAAATAATACACGGTATTTCTTATACGTCAATACAAGGGCAGAATAAAGAAGAGGGATCAATCTCCACCTGTAAAAAGGTGCAGATCCCCGACCAGGAAGAAGGGACATCAGGAAGGATGGGACTACCAGCAAACCAAGTACAGGAACTTAAAATACCGCAAATAGAGGTAAATGTTATCCTTGCTGGCAGATAAATTTTTTTTATAATGCCTGGAAAGACCATATACTCATGGTGTATTAAAATGGATAAAAGGGTAAAAATTACCTTTCTCACAAAATCCACATCAAAGGTGGCATCAAAGTAAAATATCTGTGCCAAAAATCAAAAATTCAAAACTCCACACACTCTTTGTGTACTATGGAGATAAATAAATTAGTTGATAGAGGAGCTATATCAAGCTGTAAAAATTCAAAAAATCAGTTTTTATCGTCTTATTTTCTCATAAAGAAATCTGATAACAGTTACTGATTTGTTATTAATCTGAAAAAGCGGAATAAATTTATTCCAGACATTTTAAACTAGAAGATAGTAGATTTGCTTTTAGGCTCATAGCTAAATATTGTTTTATGGCAAAGCAAAACATAGAAGGTGCTTATTTTCTGCTACCCATAAATAATTCCTGCAAGAAATATCTAAGATTTAAACTTAAAAACACAATATACGAATTTAATTGCTTACATTTTGGGCTAAATTTAGCACCATTTGTTTTTAATAAATGGCTACGACCACTTGTCAAATACTTAAGGGAGTTGGACGTTACACTAGTCATCTATTTGGATGATACCTTGATAACTAAGATTACCAAGAATGTATAAATTTTACTAATAAAACAACTACCCTTTTACAATCCTTGGGGTTTGTAATCAACCTTGAAAAGAGTGTTTTAGTTCCTACAAGAGAAATTACATTTTGGGTTTTTTTATTAAATTCTCATTCATTGGAAATAAAAATTCAAAGTGACAAGGCCCTATTATTAAAACGTTAGCAATTAAATATCACATATTATAGAAAATTGGACAATTAGAACATTTTCTTCTCTTGTGGTTAAATTGGTTTCCATTTATCCAACCTTTAAATATGGATGGCTACATACCAAACCAATTGAACAAAAAAAAAATGAATATTAACAAGAAGATGAAAATTCCGTTAGACATAAAAACAAAATTTGATTGGTGGTCGGGAAATTTATCTAATTCTGGAAAATCCGTTTCTAAAAATCATATATTATGGAACTATCCCCAGATTCATCTAAAAGTGGTTGGAAAGCACACAATGAATTATCAGAGAATAAGGGGTTTTGAAGTGAACATAAACATTCTAGAACTCCTAGCGGTAGCAAGAAACTCTAATAATTGTTATACCTATATTGCTGCTCCGTTGTGACAATGTAACCTGCATAAAAAAAATGGGTAGTATAAGACACAATAAACTTAACAAATTGGCAACACATATTTGGCATGGTGCGGATTGAGAAATATTTATGTGTTTGCTTCTTATATAAATACTTTAAATAATAATAAATCATATTCTTTGTCAACATTAAAATTTTTAAATACAGAATTTAAATGAAATTACCAAATATTTTAAAATATAACTCACAAATTCGGAAACCCTTCCATTGATCTTTTTGCTAGTAAAAACGATACAAAATGCAACACATAATATGTAAGTTGGTATCCAGATCCAAATTCGATCGCAGTAGACGCTTTTACTATAGATTGGCGAAATCATTACTTCTTTGCAGTTGCACCGTTTTCTTTAATGTTGGGTACTACAAAAAAAAAAAAAAAACAAACAAAAAGACGAAAAAGCCACTGGAATAATTGTTGTAGTACCTAATTGGCTATCCCAGTCTTGGTACCCGATGGTTTGTAACCTTTTGTTGGAAACACCGTTAGTCCTGGAACCGAATAGAAATTTACTAAATTCCCCTTTTAGGAAGCCTCGCCCCCTGGTGGCAGCCAGCCATGCCAAGCCATGAAATAGATAAATCTTCCAGAATCAGTAATACCAGTGATGCTGTAATTTGTTTGGAATAATTCTTTAAAACAATATATAGTTATTTATAAAAATTGATATGGGAGTATTGTGATAAGCAAGCGATTAGCTTGATAATATTTTAAACTTTTTGTTGGAGGAGCACAACAAAAATCTCTCGTACTCCATTAAACACGTCTAGATCAGCTCTAGCTTTAATTTTTAACTTTAATTCACAACATGAAAAAATTATTAAACGTTTCTTAAAAGGAACCTATATAATAAGAAACCATCCGAACCTAAATATTCAAATACCTGGAATCCATCTCTAGTTCTACATATTGGAAGCTGTTTGCTTTAGAATCTCTATTATTAAAAGATATATCGCAGAAATTAATAATTTTATTAGCTTTGACATCTGCTCATTACTGCATACACTGCAACATTAGCAAAATTATTAAGACATTGGAAAAATCGAAGACAGTCTGTTTAATTTTGTCATATTTTAAATAAAACCCAAAGCTATGTATTGCATTATGCACAAATTATTTTTTTTTCCACAAAATTTAGACATGAAGACATTCTAATTTGCACTTATCAAAAACTTTATCATACGGCATCTAGACAAACTCTAAGTAGATGGGTAAAAGAAATATTGTTAAAAGCGGTAGAGACACTAAAATTTTTGGTAGTCATTCTGGTAGACACGCGTCAACTTCTTAAGCTTTTTGTTCGGGCCTAAACATTGAATTAATACTAACCAATGCAGGTTGGACAAGAAATCAACTGTTTTTAATACCTTTTATAATAAACCTACCATTGATAATAGAACAGAATTTGCCAAATGCATTTTAAATGGCATCTGAGTAATTAGCGAAAAACATGTATATAAATTTATATACTATATCAGATAGGCCTGTTTAATTATTATTATTATTATTATTATAATAACTTACTTATTACTATTAAAAATTTAAAATGTTAGGACTAGGGTTAGCATTAGTAAATCTGATGTGTAACGTTGTAACCGTTTGTTTTGAACCCTGTGTAATAACTGTTCATGTAAAAAATTCTATATTATTTATATAATTAAAATTTTTTTTTTGGATAAATACATAATATAAATATTGGGGTCTTATTAATCCCAATAACGAGTGTTATTTTTGCAATACCTACATATACAGATTATAATTATTGATAGTTCAGGTTTAACACTCTACGACACAATCGCTTGATTACTTTAAACATCTACCAACACTATTATAAAAGGACGAAGACGCGAAGAATAATTGTAAGATTAATCGACTTACCTTAAGGATGATTAATCTAAATTATTCGAGCGTCGTAGTCCTTCTATAATAGGACCCTCCCACCCTGGTTTACCCCTAGGCGATTGTACTTACCATAAAATGAACTGATTATCGGTTATGGGCTACATGAGCGCCTGGGCTTATCTACATAAATAAAAACAGTTTTTTGTTCTCATTCTTCGAACCTCTGTGCGTCATAGGTAGATAAAATGTACCTACCAACACTATTATAGAAGGACTACGACGCTCGAATAATTTAGATTAATCATCCTTAAGGTAAGTCGATTAATCTTACAATTTTGTGTTTTTCTAGCCAGTGGTGTAGCATTTTATTTTTTATTGTCATTTCAGGGGCTACTTGAAAATAATGCGATTTTACAAAAGAAAGCCAGGAAATTGAAAATATCGAGACTACGATGAAGAATCACTCCAGCGTGCGGTACAATTATATAGACAGGGTGGCTTAACTAAAGAGATTTAAGTGAACAATTCGATATTCCCTATATAATTTTATATCGAAAAGTTAGGCTTGCACACAAAATCGGTTTTTTAGAGTTTTCTCTTAGTTTGTAAAAAGTTGTTGATTTTTTAATGTTTTGTTGTTTTTGCAATATGTATTTTTTTAAAACGTAAATAAAACTATTTATTGCCATAAATCCAATATTGTTTTAATTAAATTACTAACTACGGGTTTTATTAAAAGACAATTTGCGTTTCAAGTAGCCTCAATTGTGAGTATACCTGTATTTTAGATGCGATTTTCAAACAAATTTCATTTAGCCCCATCACGGGGCTACTTGAAAAAATGTGTTTCAAAATTGTTTTCTCCAGTATGGCGAGGGCTAGATTTTTTTTCAGTGTTACACCTGATAGCCCTTACCCCAAAGTAATCTAAAATAATTTTAGTTTCGATGAACGTAGCTTTGTTGCAACGAGGTAGGACCTAAAAGTTGAAAAACTGTATCAAGTAGCCCCGTTTCACGGTACCTTTTTTGATATTCCAAGGGCGGGTTCTGGGCCCCTGAAATTTTGAGCAGATCCGGTTCTTGCGAGTTTATCTGCTTTTTCGTTATCTTTTATCCCTGACTGACCAGGAACCCAGAGGAGTTCAACCTTGTTTCTGGCTGCCAGGTCCTTTAGGTCGTTAAGGCACTCCATTGTGATTTTTAATGTAAATCGGAAGGAGTTCAGAGCCTTCAGGGCAGCTTGGCTGTCCGACAGGATATGTATCTTTTGGTCGTGGTAGCGCTTTTCAAGATTCTTTTGTACGCATGCTTGTATCGCATGAACTTCTGCTTGGTATCCTCTCTGGTTAGTTAATTGTTAATGAAAACCTTCGTACAAACCGACATTTACCTATTAAACACATTAATGGTAATGCAAAATGTCGCATCTGGATTTAACTATTTATATTGCAATATACATTTTTTCCATGTAAATTTTTTTTAAATATCTACCTATTAAACTTTTATGCATTCAAAAAATTTATATACCTACACAAATTTTTAATACTTCTTTATAAATTATTTTTTTATTGAAAATAGTCCGTCGTCAGTTACAATTTATAGAGGTTAGCTAATACTTGAATTAAATGCATCGAATACATCATAAAATAGCTTATTTTAATAAACCCGCTTGTGAAAATTGTTGAAATGTTTGCTTTATCCATAACAAATAAATAATTTATTTTAATAGATACAGTTTTTATTTGAAAAATTACCTGATGCAAAATAGAATTGGATTTATAGAAGTTATTTAAATTAAAAATCTGCTGATCTTCTTATTAAATCTTTAACAGGAATAGCTTTAGCAACAAAGAATCCAGCTCATCATTAAAACAATCCAAAAACAAGGGTACCTTTTATTGATTGGAAAGTTTTTGGTTGTATATATATAACCTAGCCCACCTTCTTTAATATATTAAATAATAAGCAAACAGTATTTCAGCTTATATTATAGCTTTAAAATTTTTATTTATATTTACACTTTCTGCTTTCGGACCACTTTTATTTCGATTTCCTTATTTCCATTTTACGTTTGGTGGAAAATAGAATATCCCTATCTAGATTCTTGAGGTTTATAGGCGTTGTGAACTTTTATAGTATCACATCAAATTTCATTTTAACACTTGATAAAAACTTGAGAGATATTCAAAAAGCTCGCAGAAAGCATAAGGGAATAGTGTTTTTATTAAATTTTTAAGAAGTGTCATATTGATTTAATGTAGCTAATAAATTGTGTCACTTTGAATATATACCGGATAGTGTGCCGACCCCCAGCAAAACAACAATACAAAACAATACTTTCTAATTTTAGGAGCAAAAATTGTAATAAATGCAACTGATTAGACCAAACCGATGATGTACTTGATGGTAGAGCACAAGATAATAATGCATATTTACAACTTTTACTCCATATAGAAGAAAATAGTGGAATTAGCACCCAGTTTATTGGCAAAACATTAGGAAAGCATTACTGGACATTACTGTGTAAAATAACTTAGTTATAAATATTATAAACATCAGGAAGTTCATAAAACACGAAGAACAATGATTTGCTACGAAATGATAGAAAGGGTAAATAACGATAGATAATTTTCGGGCACTGTTTTTTTTAGATATAACAACTAATGCACATTCACATTTAACAATAAATCAAATATTTAGAATTATAGATATTAAAGTACAGAAAATGAAGACAGATTTCTCCAAAAATAAGACTCAATACCCTCAAAAGGTATCTGTTTGGGCGGGCATATTTGGACATCGGAGAATATTTGGACATCGGATTACTGGTCCATTCTTTCTGGAATAAAATTTGAGAAAAGAAAATTTTGTGGAAAATTTACAAAATCAAATTGAACATGCATTAACAGAAGTTATTCCTGAGAATGTACGTTTCAAGTGGAAACGCAATGCTCGATAAAAGTGAGGAAATATTTCCGAAATGTTTTCGATAGACGCACAATAGGATTAACCGAACCACTCTGTAGATAGAAAAAATCAATCGTAATTATCCCTAAAAATATATAAAATTAATGGATTTCACTTCAAATTAAGCGTAAATATATAAATATGGAGGAAAATAATGTAATGAATGAACATTTTAAAACGTGAATTAGATCACCCTTAGCCATAGGATAATTTTGCATTTTCCAAGTAAATGTTCAGTTGCTGAATAAGCATTAGCAAACGTTAGCGAAGCCTATACCTATAGATCTTCATGGGAATTACAATTCAGTGGAGTTTTTATTGTCATATCAACGATTTACCGAGAAATCTAACCTGTTAGTGACTTTGGAGGTGTTTAGGAGACATCACTATCCATCGAGGATCCGTCGTCCAATCTATCGCAAACCATTGGACCCACCTAGACAAGCCACTATTATAAGTTGCGAGAATCTAAGTTTTGGAAAGAACCAAATCGCTTACCTACTGCGAGGTTCTTAGAGAAGATAATGAAGGCCAGTCTCATCGTTGCAGTATTTATGCAAGTGCAAATTCATGTCAGTAGAAAATTTCTCTGATTTTCTAAATTTGCAAATTTAACAAAACAGAAAATCAGGTACCTCTAACTGTAGAATCTGTCAGTTAATCGAAAAAAAATATCGAACAACAAATTTCAGAACATTTAAATCAGCAAGGTTCAGTTCAGTTATCTGAAAATACTGATATACCATATATCAGTATTTTCAGATACTCGTTTTAATCCTGAATACTTAAAGTTCGTTCCGGAATTTAACGATCTTAATAGATGTAATAACCGCACTTTTGGGCCTATACATAGAATTAAAATTAATTTTATTGCACTGAACCACCCTCAGTCAAACGGTGAAATCGAACGTTTTTACTCTACAATAACAGAGCACATACGACTTTTAAATACACAAGGTTTATCAAAACCACCCATGAATATAAAAGTGTTATACGCTATTCAAGCCTTTATTAATTCCTTATACTTACCAAAATAAAGCCTATAGATGCCATAAACGGTCACATATCATCAAATGACCCATTTAATTTAGAAATAGACAAAGTATTACTTAATGACTATGTCAACGAACACAAAGAACGCAAATAAATTTCAAAAATCTTCTAACTTAACGAATACTAATCCCCAAATATAATAATAAACTAACTGGACAACTTTTACTGGGACATAAATAACATTGGCAAACATAGTTCACTCACAATCCATGTCAAGCAGTGATATTTCTATCATTCCGTAAGAGCGGTATTCTTATAGAGGGTAACATTTTACGTATTCTCTAATTTTTTTTTGCTCAGTGTGCATATAAAATTACTATATAGTTATGTTTCTTTATCAGAATCCACTAGTGTTGGAAGTTTCCCTAGTTCGGAGTACTTTAATGGAAAATTAAACATTATTTGATAGTTGAAGTTTATACCTGTTCTTAACTTTAATTGTGTCATAGCAACTTTCCAATTGGTGATATCGACTTGTTATAACTTAAATTGGAGTTGAAGACTGAAAAATTAGTTATATCAGCTGGGAAAAATGTTCATTAATCTTTTGAGATGTATCTGAAATGGTTTAATCATAAATTGTCCACAATGAGTAGAAATGTCTAAAAATAATATCTAGGTATTGTGTTCCTTATCTAATACTATTATAATAATAAAATAAATTAAAATACTTAGGTTGATTTAAGAAATGATCAATGAAAGTGTTTACTACAATGCTATTAATTAAAGATTACAGCGGATAGCGGTAACGGTAACAGATATAAGTAGATGCGTACTGCCTTTTGCATTAAAGTACTTAAATAGGGAAGACCAAAATATTGGACATCCTTGTTCCAGGTAGATAATGAACCGTTTTGTATAGAAATTTACGGATTGCCGTAATTAGAGATTAAATTTACACTTTTACACACAAAAAAAACTACTCTCAAACCAAGCTTATAGTAATTCTCAAACAAATAGCCTTATTTTGAAACTAACTTGCTTTATTTTGTACCTAAAAAATATTCATTTTTAAACTACTACTAGTTTTAAATTATATCATCAAGTTAATCAAAATTATGTTCATAAAGAGATTACATTATCATCATAACAAGATAATCTTATACTTGTTTTAAAAATAAGTATTGTGGTCAAAGTGAAATATACTATGATGGGTTTGAAAATAAAAATAAATTTGTATTCTCACAGCGAGCACAAAGACAGTCTCTATACACAACTTGAGTAAAATCTAAACCCTTATTATTTCTTTGATGCTATTTGCATTACTTTGCATCAAACCAATATTAACGTATACTATATCTGCAACTAAAATTATTGATAGGTTGATCATTTATTTTTATTACCCTAAAACTAAAGTAGAGTCAAGTTAAAATAATGTAGTATTAATTTAAAACTATATTTTGATGCTAAGGTATTTTCTATTTAATTTTACTTTAGCATTGCTCCTATTCATGTATATGATAGTTTCAGTTTGAAACTTTTAGGTTCAACTGGAGACTAGATTTTTTTGTGTGTATATAGATCATGCCGAGGACATTATCGCCCATTAGATCATCAATTCTAACATTTTTATTAGCTTGACGGGTTTGTTTTAACTGATTTAAAAAAAGTAGATGCTTGCAAGTCAAAACTAGTTATTTTTTATGCATAGTTCTTGCACTCCATAACATTAGAATGGCTTGATGGATTCACTATTGTATCTATAATACTTGAATATTGGTGTTATCAATAAGAGGGAATACAATACGACTATTTATTGAGGAATAATTTCTTGTCATAAACGTACCAATAACCGTGGACATATTGTATTTACTCGAAGAGGATTATGGACTTATTTATACCATACATTTTCACAGTTTTATATCTATTCAAGGATAAAACTTTTGTCTTGTCAGAGTTTTATTATTTTTTGTCATGATTATCTATTTTACATCTGGTGGAAAATATAATATTGTTTTCTAGATTAGTAAAGTTCATAAATATGTTGAGGTATTATTTCTTCATAGAAAACTTTATCTTTCTTGAGCAAATTATTTAAGAGACGATAAAAATATAGCCAATAATTTGAGGCCTTCTCTTTAGTCCTCTTAAAATAGCTTTTTCAGCTACATTTTTTGCCTGGCCACGGTCTGCTTAGGAATTAAAAAAGAAGTGCTCTTCATACCTTGTACTGCCATTGCTGTCAACGCCATGGTAAATATTGATATTTTCTTTTTATCTAAAATGGTATGTTTGTTCGAGAATATCATAGACAGTGTTTGTTCGGGTTTGTTAAAAATTAAAACGATTAGAAAATACATTTCCAATATAGATTAAGAGAATAATGCACCAAAGGATAAAACTATGAAAAGTTCAATAATTAAAAATTTTTTAAAATGGAGGTGCAGTAATTGTAATACTTTTTAAAATTTTTTTTTGGTGGTCCTCATAATATAGGGTGATAAAAATGACTTATTATATATAAACCCGCAAATCCTGACAAAAACAAATCGCAGAAAAATATTTTTAAATGTCGCTTTGCCATTTATAATAAGCTTGAATATTCACCTCTTTTAAAATTTATGGCCCGCTATTATGAGTGGATTTATAAACACAGCCGCATGGCATGACAAGACAACACTCTTTGCATCGAGGTAAATAAAATTAAAGCAATATCTAAAAAAACCTGGCACAAGATGTACAACATAAACAATCGTTAGGTTAGGCACTGTCTAAATAGTCGCACACGTAGTCCTATTAGGACTACGAAAAAAATCGTTATAATTCTAATCTACGATTTGAATTGAAACAATACACATATCTAAAAATTACCCGTCTATGCGGAGACACGGTTTGGAGGAATAAAAAACTGTTTTAAAGTGCTCACAGGCTTACAATCCTTTATTTAGAGTACACATTTTCTGCAGGAATATTCGTTATAGAAAGTATTACACAAACTAATAAAAGCAGCAATTATGGGAAAAAATAAAGAAAATCTTAATCTGAAAATAACTAACTTTTTATTTTTTTAAAATTTTTAACGGTACATGCTTTACAACTCAATATACATTCCAATCCTTATGCTAGTTTTAATATATCTTTATTGTATTGCACCTAGATTACTATACAACCTGTATGTGCAAAAGAAAACGAAAAAATAAAATATATAGGTAGGTACCTATAGATATAATCATGTTTATAAATTAAACTTAATAGTAGACATTACTAAATTTCAGAGTTTAGAGTCTTTTCTTAAAATTGGAGTATTTTACATAATGTAAGCAATGTGAGCAAAGTTTATATACCACCACTGGCAAAAATTATGTACGTATTTCTAATTTTTAATATCTTTTATGTACATAACTCAAACTTATATTAGTTGAAACAATGTTTTGTATCCTACAGTGTTATAATTAACTAAGAGCTGTAGTTAGCGGTGTGATTAAAATTACGAATGTTTGGCAACGTTAGAATATAGGTAAGTCACTTTCATAACACATTGTATGGTTTATTTAAGACTTTTAAGACTTTTTAACGCTTGTTGTCAATGTCTAAAATGCCATTTTAACACTAGTGTGCGAAAAGTAATAAGTGGACTAGTGTTAAAAATAAATACAAGGCTCTTTATAACTTTGATTAATAACATTCATTACCATTAACATTTATTGTATAATTTGAGCAGCCAGAATTATGAATTCCATCTGCAGTTCCACTGATCAGGGTTTCGTTGTCATTTTGTATGCTTGTGGAGGAAATGGAAATAATAGTAAGTACTGGACGACGACGTCGTAAGACTGCTTTTGGCAATTATTATCTTTTTATTTTCCAGTGACTTTTCAATACACCATTCAGGCACTCTTAAGGACTGTCATCCACTCAGGCTGGCACCAGAGTATATACCCAATATACTGGTTACTGTCATCATGAGTTACAGATTGGCTGATGAATTTCTCAGGTTTAATTTGGTATCTCGTCAAAATCATAGACTTTTTAGGTTGATTACTTCTTCTTTTCGCGCGGAAAGAGCGACAAGTTTATTGAATCGAATCTAGTATCGTACTCAGAGTACATTCCCTCTTCCGTGGACTGTCAAATTCAGGTGGATTCCATATATCGTCGTTGGTTCAGCAATATCTCCTAAGTGCAAAATTGTAAATTTTACAGGAGAGCCAAAAAACTACCTTCTGTTTACCTTAAATGAAATAGTGATAGTCTGTTTTTGTTAATCAAGACTAGTTACTCTCTGATCTTAATGTAACTGTAATATTGCTCTTGAGTCGATGCTTTATTGAGATATTAAAACTTTTTATAATTTTCTGCACATAGGAGATATTAGTTAGTTTATATGCTTACACATGGATGATATTTCAAGTATTTTAACAAAATAAAAACAATATGGGACATACAGTATTTATTGAAAAATACAAACAAACTAACGTAGGTAACAAATTATAACACTGATAAACATTAGGCGCATTTTTTGTTTTTTTAATTTTGACTTAATATCGGAGATGTATGGAAGATTGGCACATAGATGATATTACTGGGAAATAATTTTCCAGTATGCACATAGGAGCTATTCTCCGTTGGGATTATAATGAATTCAAATTTAATATACACATAGGAGAAATTATAGACGCATGCGGAAAGTAGAATTACTATATTTACTATGAAAATTATAATATCAGTAAAGGCTGCACATATAGGAGTTATTACTGAACCACCGACGATATACCGATTTCAGTAAAGCATTTGATAAGATTGATCACAATATTTTAGTAGCAAAACTGAGTGAGATTGGTATATATGGAGACGTTCTGAGGTGGATAACATCCTATATATTTAATCACAATTTGTGGCAGTGAACGGTCACCAGTATCCTGTTTACAATGTAACTTCTGGTGTGCCCCAAGGTTCCCACTTGGGGCCTTTACTTTTCATTATATATTTAAACGATGTGAAAAAATGTTTTAACTTTTGTAAAATTTTGCTTTACGCGGATGATATGAAAATCTTCTTTACAATAGGAAGTATTGGGGATTGTTTACTGCTACAGAGTGAATTGGATTTGTTTTTCCAATATTGTATTTTAAATAAACTCTGTTTGAACTTAGATAAATGTATATTTATTTCGTTCTCAAGAAATGTAAATATTTTTTCTTATGGTTACAACTTTAATGGACCTTTACTTAAAAAAGTAGATAAGATAAAGGATCTTGGTGTTATTTATAATAAAAAAATGATTTTTAACCAGCACATTAGTTATGTTGCTAACAAATGTAATCGTATGTTAGGTTTCATATTTAGGTCGTGCAAGTTTCTGTCTTCCGTACACTCTTTAAAAGTTCTGTACTTTGCCTATGTTTATAGCAGACTAAGTTTTGCCTCTTTCGTCTAGACACCTCAGTATGCTGTATATAAAAACAGATTGAAAAGTATTCAAAACAAGTTTCTCAAATTTTTAAACTTTAAAAGCACCGGCATTTTCGACCCTCACGCCAACTTATTAGAACTTCAACGGACTTTTCAGTTATTGCCCCTTGAGTGTCAGCGTACTCAAGCTGATATTATTCGCTTTTTATTTAAAATTATCAACAACTATATCGATGATCCAAATTTGCTTTTCGGTATAGGTTTTAATATTCCTTCAGGAAACTTTCGTCATAATAATCGATTTGCAAACTGTTTTTATAGAACAAATTCAGGTAAACATTCTCCCATAAATCGCTTAACCACACTTTATAATACTTTATACCACAATATTGATTTGTTTAATTTACCTCTATCAACATTTTAAGAAAGCCTTAGAGATGATAATATTACAATCTTAGTAATAGGTATAAGTCTGTACACAACATTGTAAACCGTGGGTGCCAAGCCTGGGCCATTGCCTGTTGGCATCTTATTTGTGCAAATAAATAAATAAATATATGCTATCTGTATTGCAATTGAACTTCAACATTGAATTAAAATAAGCGAGAAATATATTTTCATAGTTTTTTCAAGAAACGTCATTCAAATTTAAATTTTCCATAAGCAGCTTCGTACTCTTCCCTGGACTTTTTCGGCCACAACTCAAAGGTAGCTCTACTAGCTGCTTCATTTATTTCCACGTTTGCATCGTTTTCTTCCAGATTATCCCTTCCAATTTAAAAAAGAACGTTTTTTGTTGGAAGATTGGATTACTCGCTACGATTATTATCCAATTTCATTTCTCTCAAAATAAAATTACACTTCTAACAGTAACATCATAAATAAGAGCTATTTCATGGATCGATTAGTGCGTTTAATTTCTTTAAAGAAACAAAACAGGAAACGCTGTTAACTGGAAAATTAATATAACGAGGTTCACGGTCATGAATATTAAAATCAATATTATTTAACTTTTCCTCTTATTTTATTTATCATTTTCTAGATCTAGATATGACAGCTTTATTTCTTTATGACCGGCTTTTATTAAAGTTTCCTTATTTCCATTCAACGTTTGGTGAGAAATAAAACCTAACTATCTAGACTGGTAAGGTTTATAGGAGTTATGAACTTTTATCGTGTTTTATCAGACTTCACTTTACCACTTAATAAAAAGTTGGCGGACATTCGGAATATTTTTTAAAGGAATGTTTGTTGGAATATTAATCGACTTGAAGCTATAATAGTAAGTTTATGACATATTATCCAACTATAACATTAAGTTCGTTGGTTAAGATAAAAATAAACCATATCCCAAAAAAAATCTATTTTATTTTAAAGAACTTAAAGCTTGTAAAAATATTTTCGTATTTTTATTATTATAACAACAAACCTACATAAAATATATTTTTCTTGAAAACGAAAAAAATAATAATAATAAATACATATCATATAAATATAAAAAGGAATAAGTATAATATTCAAATAGGGTCAGACTTAAATTGCTTTGTCAATTTACCTTTAAACACAAAATTTTTTGCCGTATCAGTTACGGGTTATTATTATATTTACTTCAAAAATATACATACTTTTATAACGAACAAAACAGGTAACAACATTATATTATACACCGAGAAAAAAATTTAGTTAAAATAACTCGATATTTAGTTAACCGAACTATAATCTGTAGTAGAATAGGCCCCAGGTTAGATGACTTGCTGATTTTACTAAATCTATTTTGCTAGAATTATTTATTGGTTGCAACTAAAAATACTTGCTGTTTTCTGCATAGTTGGAGCTACTATAAACTTTAGTTGCGCTAGCTAAAAGTATTTAGTAGTTTTAATATATAACCTATTAAAAATAGGAAGGCATTTAGTAGAAGAAACTAAATGCATTAGCTGTATTTGGTATCCTTACCATGCTATTTATTCTTTTGCTGTGTTACATACTTTTATTTGTAACAATAAATTGATAATCTTACTTAAATTAGATTAATGTATTTGCAAAAGCTACTATTTCTTATAGCTAACCTTAAAAGTTTATCTTGCTTGACGACCACGTCATTTTGCCAATATTCCTTGAAGGTAACTTAAATGACCATACATATCTGGATTTTTGCAAGGACTTATTCTAGCATTGACTGCTTTATTTTCTCACCATGCAGAAGCCGATTTTCATGATGATCCAATATGATTACGACAGGATGGTGCTCTTTCTCATTACATCAAAGATGTTCGACAATATTTAAGTGAAGTTTTTACAAACCGCTAGGTATATGAAGAAGGGGTATACCATTGAATAGCTGCCACAATCACCGGATCTTAATTCTCTGTAATAATTATTTTCTTTGGGGTGACCTAGAAACCAAAGTTTACGTAACAAAACCAGAAAATTTAGAGAAACTTAGGCAAATGACTTATACCTACCTACACGAAATAGTCCCAGATACGGTACATAATGTCAAGAATGAATTTTAGCTTAGATTAGGGTTTGTCAAAAAAAAATGTCAACATTTCCAACAATTTTTACAATAAAATAAATTGCGTCTACATTACCGAAATGCAAAAGTAAATAGTGGGCCGTATTCCCTTTCGACGAGTTATCACAATACACACCTTTACATTTTAAAAAAAGTTGGGGGCGGTTTCACAAATTAAAGGGAATTCAACTGAGGTGTACAGTATAGAAATAAAGAAATAACTCTTTTACAGGATTATAAGTATAAGACGAGCAAATATGCGAGATGAGAGAAACTCCAGAAGCTCGAAATACGGAAAAGAGCTCTCAAGTGAAGAAAGGAGCAAAAACCAAAAAGCTTGAAAAACAAACTAGAACTGTCTTCTAGATTGTATCTACTAGCCCTTCCTGTGCTATGCGGTTTATCTTGGACCAATCATCGCACGGAACTTAATGGACTTTTAGGGCATAGGTGATAGGTTAAAAGTGAGTGGGTTACAGCTAACCCTCCACTGCGACCATGCGGTCTATTGTGGCTCACACCTTGTTTATATTTCCCCCAATAAGTCTAACTTTTTGATGAAGTTAATGATGGTATTGGGGGAGACATTTTTCATGTCATCCGGCAGGAGAGTCACCTCACCAAATAGGGCCAATCTGATTCTTCCTGTCGCGGGGTAGGCGCACATTACGTGTTCTGCTGTTACTGCATCTTCCATGCAAAGCCGGCACTCATCAGTTGTGGCTATTCCAATTTTATACCTATGGTATCGCAGTCTGCAGTGGCCGGTGTACAATCCCACTAGTGCTTTAAGGCATGACTTGTTGAGCACTAGTAGTTTGTCAGTTAGCTGTTGGTTTATATGGCTGTTTATAAATGCGTTTGAGTGTGTTAGACCTGGTAAATTTTACCAGTGTCTTTCTCATTTGCTTTTTGCTTCAGCTAGTATTATTTTTCTGGCCGTAGCATGTAATATACTTATTACCGGCTCGGGTCCTGTGAATTTTAGTGCTGCACCTGGCTGGCGAGCTTGTCAGCAGCCCCATTACCCTCCAGACCCATGTGTCCCGGTATCCATATTAAAGTTATTTTGTTGTTCAGACTTAGTTCGGACAGTGTTTCGTGACAGCTCCACACCATTTTTGAGGTACACCATCTCGATTCAAGAGGTTTTAATGCAGCTTGACTGTCGGGATAATTATAGGTACTATTATCGAGGGGAGAGGTTACCGAGAAAAAATACTGTTTTGCTTTTGCCATATCTTTGTTTCTTTAAGTGATTAAAATTTAGAACGTAGCTTTACGTGACTGGTATAGTTAATACTTATGTTGTATGTTCAGGTATTTTGTTATTCAAAAATAAAAAGCATTATTTTGTTTTTGCTTAGCAACTGAACAATATATTATAAGCACTGCATTAGCATAAGGATGCTCGTAATCGCATCGTTTATCAAAAATATTTTTAAAGCATTTAAATAGAAACATTTAGCCACTTGAACAAGAAAATAGGCAAACACTTTTCAAACGAAGTATGTACATTGCACAGTGTAGTGAGTAAGCGAGATATAAGGTCAAAAATAAAAATCTAAAAAGCCATAACATGTCCAAGGTTTTTTTTCCGATGGTTGTAAATTTTATGTTTAAATTTTATATTTTGAAGGGCATAAATACGGTTCTTTGCCATTGCCGTAAAATATCTGTAATATCAATAATCTGTCATAATTGCATGTATCTGAAAGAAACTCTCCAAATTGGAGGCACCTGACTCAGTTGAAATTTATTATTACTAAGTTCTATCTTTACTTTTAAAAAATAGATATAAATTTGGAGCATTTAAAGAAATAATTGGACTAATAGAGTTATGCGATATTATTGAAAAAAATTATTCCAGAACTTTCAAAAAAATCAATAAAACAAATTAAAACTGAAACTTGCCCAACTTCAAAAAATAATTAGTATATCTTTAAAAATTATCAAAAAATAATAGAAGAGCACCTTTTTTTCACAGGTTCGTAATGTGCTGTTAAATTTTGAAATAATTTAATTTGATAGAACAGTCACAATTTCTTTTAAAAAATTAATTATTTTTGATGAAAAAATAAGAATCTCCATAGAAATGGTATCGATTCCAGATAGTACTCACAAATGTTTGTAGTAGGTCTCCAGGGTAAGTGAAAATCTATCGTTGTATAAATATTATTTTTAACAAGTATTTGTAAGGTTTAGGCTATTAGGTTTAAAAATGTTTATCCAGTACCGGATTTACATCTACTGTCGCCAGGCGTTAGTTATTGTTAATGATACCGCAACTTAACAAAACTAAGTAAAATGAACTATTATTGAACTATTATGTATGAGACGGCTTTGCACCCTCTGAGCATTGTACAGAAGTATATTTTAAAAATAAACTACAAAAAAAATAGACTTTATCCAACTAGAATGTTGTATTCTAAAAAAGTTTTTGACATAAGGTCTCTATATGTCTTGGAGACTAGTATTTTTGTCTATAAAAATAAAGATCTAAAAAATCATATCAGTCATTGCCACCTAACGCGAAATAAAGCAAATGATTATATAAAACTACCTAAAAGTAACACTAATATTAACTTAAGATTTCTTAATTATTTCGCTCCCAAGATTTATAATCTCATACCCCTGGAAATAAGAAATATCACTAAAATTCATATTTTCAAAAAAAAATTTAGATCTTACATATTTGAAAGGATTCACATATTTAGGAACCTATTCTGAATTTCGGTTATGTAGGTCACTTCTGTAGTCTGGTGGGTATCTACTCATTTATGTCTATTTATTTATTTATTTGAAAACTGTTCAATTATTTGAAATTTAAACTTATAGGAAAATTGCGGCTATTACACATACTGAAACAGATCTCAGTTTTGTAAGGGTTTACGGCGGAATAAAACAGCGTTTTTAGGGGGAGGAATCCACAGAATATTTATTTAGAAGTAGATCGTTTTCGCTGAAAAACACACCATAAATTAATAATACAATTGCGCAACACATGTCCGTTATATCCTACCTGACACTACGGCGGGTATCCGGATCTTAAGATTGATAAATAAGTTGAATACTTCGGTACCGAAAAGTTGCCAGCGAAAAGAACTGCTAAAATTGATCGCAGCACGTTTAGCTATCAATCTCACGATAAGAGTCCGGCAAAAAAGGTACATAAAAACTTGTGCGCTTTGGACCATTTTAAGGTCCAACCAGTTGGCCTTATTCTTGACACTGGTGAAGGCCAACCTAAAATACACGCCCAAATACTGGTCCGTGTCATCCGCCCCCCAATCTTTTTGATACGGAATTAAAGGGAAAAAGATTCACCCTGGTACAGTTACGCAAGGTACTAAGTCGGAGGAGGTCACGTATGGCCGCAAATGACTTGCGTGAAACATCCCCCTTTCCTTCTTATTTTCAGGGTCTTCCAAAATATAAGTAGCAAAACTAACCATCCTTTTGATCTTAAATGGCCCACTAAAAAGAAGCAACATTTTTTTCGTTTCCGCCGACAGAGCGGAGGAGGTGGGATCGGTACGAAGAAGGACTAAATCGCCCACTTCAAAAACGCGATAAGGGCGCGACGGATATCTAGCGGCCCTTCTTGCCGCTCTGCTTTGCAAACACTCTCGCGCCAATATTAACCTCTGCGCATGCGGTAACGCATCACCCTGACAAGGCTGGTACCGCACCCTTGGGGGCAGCAAAAATGGCCTATCCTTACCAAAATGCAGTTCAATCGGCGCAAACCCCGTAGACTCGTGTACCACATTATTCAGGAAATATTCGAAATTTTTTATTTCCCATGCCCATTTTGTATTTTTTGAATGACAGTAAGCCCGACATAATCTTCCTAACTCGCGCATAACCCGTTCCGAGCTGTTTCCTTGAGGGTGCCTCACCGAACAATGGGTAACTCCGATACCCAGTGACTGGAGGGTGGTTGCCCAAATCGCGGATGTAAATTGAGTGCCGTGGTCTGCCAGCACTCGCAACGGTCGTCCAAAGTTTGGAATATAACTCAAAGTCAACCTATTTAGGCAGGCGCGCGCGGTGGCCTTTTTTATTGGATACAGCGCTACTATCTTCGAAAACAGGTCCAAAATAACAAACACATAAGCAGCGCCTCCCCGACTAATAGGCAAAGGCCCGAAGAGGTCGACCGCGACTAACTCTCCTTTATTTTCGGCTACAATCGGATGTATGGGTGGTTTCGGTAAAATGACGTGTTTTGTTTTTTGACAAACTTCACACGAACGTAATATCCTTTTAATATCGCGATACATATTGGACCACCACGCCTCGCGCTTTAGCGCGCACCACGTCTTATATGCACCGAAATGACCGATCCGTTCGTGAAAATATCGCACGAAATCCGGGGTCACCGCTTGTGGCACACAGAGGACGTATGGCTCATCCATATCTGATCGATAATACAAAATATCTTCGTTCATCGCAAAACGGTTTTGGAGTTTTTGATCCGTATTCAGATTATTTCGAATGTTGTTAAGTTTCTCATCCGCTAGCTGACAATTTTGTATATTTTTAAGAATCTTGGCGAAGTAAGGCTCGGCTTTAAAATTAACTAAAACTTTAAATTCCCTACTCATAGGGGTAATGGGCCGCGCGTTCCCTGAAAAACGCGACAAGGCATCGGCCACATAATTTTCGCGTCCCGGAATAAATTTTATCTCGAAATTAAACTCCTGTAGGGTAAGCGCCCAACGTGTAATTCTCGGCGATAACAAACGACAAGTATTTAAATAAGTGAGCGCCCGATTGTCCGTATACAAAGTAAACTTTTTTCCAAGTAAGTAGTTACGAAAACGCTCCAACGCCCAGACAGCGCCTAATATTTCTTTCTCCGTCGCACTATACCGAGTCTCGCGAGGAAGTAAGATCCGGCTCGCCCATGCTACAACCTTCTTGTCGCCGTCGCCGTCGTCCGGTACCTGAAATACCTGAGCGCCCAGCGCGGTGTCGCACGCATCCACGACCACGTGCCATTCTAAACTCGGGTCCGGATGGTATAACAGGGTGGCGTCCATAAGTAGTCGCTTGACGCGTTCGAATGCCTCTTTTTCGATTTCCGACCACTTCCAACGTTGTTGCTTTCGCAATAGTTTGGTTAATGGTTCGCTGGCGGAAGAAAAATTTGGGCAAAAAGGCCGGTCGAAATTACACAATCCTAAAAATTTTTGTAGTTCCTTTATATTTTGTGGATCGCGGTATTCCTGGATAGCCTGTACGCGGTCCGGTGAGGGTTTCACGCCTTCAGGCGTTAGAATATACCCGACGAATTTTATTTCCGATCGGAAAAAACAGCACTTTTTTAATTTTAGCTTTAAACCGCATTGCTTTAGCCGGTCAAACACTTTTTGCAGATGCGACATGTGCTCCTCAAAAGAATTTGACAATATTAATACATCGTCAACATAACATTTTAAAAAACTCTTAAATTCATTTCCGAAAATGACGTCCATGCAGCGGACGAACGCGGACACTGCAGTGGACAATCCGAAGGGCAAAACTCGAAATTGATACGTTTTCTTGCCCACCATAAAACCGGTGTATTTTTTAGACTCGGGAGTAAGAGGAATTTGGTAGTAACCCATGGTAAAATCTAGAGTTGACATATATTTACAACCTGACATTGATAATAAAATCTCTTCAATCGGCGGTGGCGTTTCGTATTCTTTTCTCATGCGCTTATTCAGAAAACGGGCGTCTAAACATATTCGAACGCTGTTATCTTTTTTAACGGTGGTCATAATTGGTGAGACATATGGCGTCGCGGCGCGTTCGATTATGCCCCAAGCTTCCATGTCTCTTAACGCCTTCTCGACAGCATCACGATGCGCTAACGGTAGTGGGTATGGTTTAATAAAAAAATCTTTATCATCGTGCAATGTGATTTTGTGAAAGTACTCATCCGTTAGCCCCGGTATATCTGAAAAGATTATTTTGTTATCTTTTAGCACGCTACCGAATTTTTGTCGTTGTTTTGGGTTTAGAGCATTGCAAGTGGACAATATTTCCGTAATTTCGTTGTTTTTTTGTTCAGCGTCGTGCGTAATCATACGCGCTTTATCACAAGCTACGATTCTTATTTTAAAATCTGGATTATTCTCGAACTCGTGAAAGTAAATCTCGGGAATAACCATTTTTTTATTTTGATAAACACAGTCTATTTGTTTTTTCGCAAAATCGATGCGTGCGTTTACGGTGCGCAAAAAATCGATACCTAAAATGACAGGAAATACAAGATCAGGTACTAACAAAAATTCATGCTCGAATGTAAAATCGCCTGCACGAAATTTTAATAAACATTGTCTTTCGACCTTTTTTTGTTTCGCCTTAAACGCACCTGACAGTTTGACACCTGAGCATAAAAAGGAAGGGATGATGTCGTAGAAATTACTTAGGTGAACCCAGACGCTTTCGGAAATGCATGAAACCTCCGAACCACTGTCTATGAGGGCTACACTACTGTATCCATAAAAGCATACTTTGATTTGTGGTGACCTGAGGTCGTCTCTGACATGTTCAAAATCACAAGTGTCATGCATTTCGTCGCGGGGGGTTTTTAAAATTACGTCAGATACATGATTCCCCTCCACTACGTCTAGTGTGGGGAACCCTCCTCGTTTTCCGGGTCAGAATCCAAGGAGTCCTCACCTATTTGCATATTAGCGACATTTTTTTTAAAAGGAGCCGTTTTATTAAAGTTACTATTTTTTGTGGAACCGTCAAAATATTTTAAATTTGATTTATTAAAATGACCTGGCATTTGAACGGAATTATTTTTTCTATCAAAATAATAATCGGCCTGTCTGAGCTTTTCTAGAGCCTCCTGAAAATTTCTAACCCCCACTAACACCGATGAAATGTTTGGAGGAAAATGCCTTGCAATAACTTGGATTAAGATTTCAGGAGGATATGGTGGTTCTAAATACTTCGCCTGTCCCACAAAATAATTAAAATGATCAACAAAAGAAACATTATTATCTGAATACCTCGCGGCTTCGATTTTTAATTTTACTGACAATTGTTTGGTAGGCCCCCAAAAATGGTCCAGGAAGGCATTCTTAAATTCTAAAAAGTTATTAAACGTGGACAAATAGGCATCCGACCACAACTTGGTCTTTTCAGTAAACAAAGAGCTTATAAAAAATACCAAATGGTGATAAGGTACCACCTGACCTCGAAGGTAATTTTCTAAATTATTCAGAAACTCTACCGGGTGTATCGAATTATTGTCGAATGCTGGCAACTTTTTTACATCCAATACATTTTGCTCAACTCTAAAACCAGGATTTAAATTGTTGTTACTTAAGTTTACTTGATTAAATTGCTGAATAACCTCTGACACAAGACGTGTTATTCCTTCAGGAGTAAACAATGGTATAGCTGGCTGCGCCAGGGGTTGAAAAAGTAAATTTTCGTTTTGTTGTTGAAAAAACCGTTCCGGGGGTGGTTGGAAACATCTTGGTTCTGGAGCAGAGTTTGGAAAATTTACTGGCCTACCTGATGTGCTCGGAGTCGACAGTGATGGTGGAGGGGGTACCTCTGGAATGAGCCTCAGTGGTGGTTGCTGTGTTGGCTGTTGTAGGCCATCCAAAGCACGTGCATACTCCAACCTGTTGTTATTGAATGGTGTACCTCTTCTCCGTAGGTCGTATCTCCGTGCACCCTCTTCAGGAAAGCTGTTCCTTGGTGTATCCCTTGAATTGTTCATTTTATTCGCCGTTCCACGTTGTCGGGCGCCAGATGAAACAGATCTCAGTTTTGTAAGGGTTTACGGCGGAATAAAACAGCGTTTTTAGGGGGAGGAATCCACAGAATATTTATTTAGAAGTAGATCGTTTTCGCTGAAAAACACACCATAAATTAATAATACAATTGCGCAACACATGTCCGTTATATCCTACCTGACACTACGGCGGGTATCCGGATCTTAAGATTGATAAATAAGTTGAATACTTCGGTACCGAAAAGTTGCCAGCGAAAAGAACTGCTAAAATTGATCGCAGCACGTTTAGCTATCAATCTCACGATAAGAGTCCGGCAAAAAAGGTACATAAAAACTTGTGCGCTTTGGACCATTTTAAGGTCCAACCAGTTGGCCTTATTCTTGACACTGGTGAAGGCCAACCTAAAATACACGCCCAAATACTGGTCCGTGTCAATACAGGTGTTTAGTCATCTAGGTGATAGGTAGTTGCATTTTTTTTTGTGTAAAAAATGTATCTTATTATTTATTACTTAACAAAAACATTGCAGAAGAGATAACTTTTAGCTATTAATACAACTACATCTAAATGTAACGATTGAAATGTAATATATCCTAAGATAATAAATGTGGTGGGGGTACAGGGGTACTGTTCCCACCGAAATAATAATAATTATTGGTTCAATCAAAAATGAATGTATTAAAGAACGACGCATATTTATTTGTTATAAAGTTTTATTAAAAAAGTTGTATGCCTTCGCCGGGAATCGAACCCAGAACCTTTCGATCACCAGTCAAACGCTCTGCCATTTGCGCTACAGTTTAGAATCTCCTGCGATTTCAAACTGAGAAGTTATTAAGGGGAAAGAACACACTCACGACCGCTAATTAATAACATCTATTTATATCTTAGTGTAGATGAAACATCTGAACAGTTACAGCAGCCGTAACAATTCTTTTATTACATTTTTTATTTTTCATCTGAAAAAATTCAATCTAAAATTGTAATTTTTAATGTTTTGGATTATCGTCGATGGTTTTGTGATGTATTTCGATATGTGTATTCATAATATGGTCAGACATAACTAGGAACAAAGTATTATATACCTATACCTATAATTTCAAGTTTCTTTTTGTAGTTTCAGTAAATCCCGCACTGTGCGTACCTGGCCAATATACCACCTTTGCAAAGTAGAATTAGTTTTAGAAAAAATTGTAACTTCTTTCTTTTTGCACCCATACCACTGCACTGTACGCTACATGCTTTTGTGGAAGTAAGTGGAACTCAGCTGTTTCTTTTCAGGGCAAAAATGTATAATGTATACTGTATGCTTCTCCTAACTGCATGTAAAAGGGTTACAGTTTCCAAGCAAAACTTTGGAGTTTCTTTATATGTTTATGTATGAATTGAGCTGGTTGTAAAGAGTGTTTATAGTCACTGATTTCAATAATTATGTTGGTATTTTTTTGGGTAGAAGTTGTTTTTGAAAGACCTCTACTGCAGTAACCCGGCTACACTTATTAGGGTATTTATTTGTATACAACATTCCAGAAATATTAAAAAATGTAACGAAAAACCTGAAAACTAATAAAGTTTAAAAACCAATTTCAATTCCAAAGAATTTAATTTAAGATTAAAATACACGCTTATTGGCAATAAAACCGACTAACTTATATATTTGTATATTTAACATTTATATTTTTAAATATAAATGTAATAATAATAATAATAACGCTACCACGGCCACTGGGAGTGGGGATAAACACACAGTGTGTGTATAAAGTCTGGAAACGGCTTAATAACATCACAATTTACTGGCCGATTTAAACCAAATTTGGTACAGTTGTGTAAGAGGATCTAACGCACCGAATGACGATATTGGCGTTGTTGCCAGCTTTTTAGTTTGTCTGGAATTCGAACGAATTTTATATTTTTAAATATAACACCCAGTATATTTTTACATTTTTAAATTCCACATAAAATTATAATTATTTTTTATTAAATGCATTATTAGTCTATACTTCATAGTTTCCGAGATATTGACTCTCGAAAAGTGACATTTTTGAACTTTGACAGCTTATAACTTTCTAACAGTACGTCTTAGAGCAAAACGGCTTACATGTCCCTAGCTTCAATTTTTATTATCTTCCCAAAAAAATCAACTTCCAGTTAAACCGGAACAACTATATTTCATGCTTTCGAGTTACATCCGGTTTAACCGGAAGTTGATTTTTTTGGGAAGATAATAAAAATTGAAGATAGGGACATGTAAGCCGTTTTGCTCTAAGACGTACTGTTAGAAAGTTATAAGCTGTCAAAGTTCAAAAATGTCACTTTTCGAGAGTCAATATCTCGGAAACTATGAAGTATAGACTAATAATGCATTTAATAAAAAATAATTATAATTTTATGTGGAATATAAAAATGTAATAATATACTGGGTGTTATATTTAAAAATATAAAATTCGTTCGAATTCCAGACAAACTAAAAAGCTGGCAACAACGCCAATATCGTCATTCGGTGCGTTAGATCCTCTTACACAACTGTACCAAATTTGGTTTAAATCGGCCAGTAAATTGTGATGTTATTAAGCCGTTTCCAGACTTTATACACACACTGTATATATGCATGACAAACGAATTAACAAAGACAATACTTCTACAGCAAACAAAACTCGTCTACCCACTTAGCAATTATAACTTTAGTCAAGCGATATACCCTACTGCAGCTATACTCTAAGTGTGTTCCGCGGAACCCTAGGGTTCCGCGATACCTCTGTAGGGGTTCCTCAAGAATTTAGAAAAAAAATCAAAACACCTCTCTCTGGTCGAACGTTTTAACTCCGCGGCCGCGCGTAGGTATATTTATTTATTTATTTGTATTTGTATAAACATGTGTTACAATAGCTGGTACAATATCTCATAAGTTTGGTATCAACATGTATACTTGTATACTTGTGAGCGCGCAGTCCCTTTGATAAAAGCCGCCTCTGAATTGTTTACATCGCAATTTTTATATTTCTCTTTTTATTTTTGCTTTTTGTTTATCAAAGGCGCCGACTCGAGTATTTTCGAGAATATTCGAGATCGAGTCTAGGACTAAGTATAAAAGCGGCGATCGCGCGTCGCGCCTCGTCAGTCAGTTGACGATTAGCGTTCGGAGCGATAAGTTCCTACCTACCTACTTACAAGCTCGCTAGCGAAAAACTAGTGTTCATTGTTCTACTGCCTGCTGTATTCTGTTGTCTCAGTTTTATACATTTCTTCATTGTACTAAACTTAGTCTCTTATACGCAGTAACGATTGTGCATTATTTAGACCCCACCATCCTGACGTGTAACATTATAAATAAAGAAGAATGGAACGTTGGCTTAAAGGTGTTAAACGTTTTGCAACAACATCTTCTAATGACGCTGAATGTTCAAAAGCAGTACGCGCGGAGAATATAGCAATCACCGATCCAGACGATGATGCCACGACGTCAAGCTCGACGGTTTCAAAGACGAAAAAAAGGAAGTATGATGAATCATATATCAGTTTCGGATTTGTTGATTCCAACGGCTCACCTCTCTGCATGCTATGTAGTAAACTGCTTCCTAATAGTTCCATGGCACCTGCCAAATTGCGCCGACATTTACAAACTGTACACCCCGAGTCTAAAGACAAGAATAAATAATTTTTTGTTCGTAAAAAAGATCAGTTATTGGAAAGTCAAAAAAATATGATGCATGTAACAAAAACTATCAACGAAAAGGCCACGGAGGCATCATATTTAGTTAGCTATCGCATTGCACAAACAGGTGAAGCGCTCACTATCGCTGAGAATTTAATAAAGCCATGTGTATTAGACATAACAAAATGTATGCTCGATGAAAAATCTGCAAAGCATCTTTCTACTGTGCCGCTATCAAACGATACTGTTTCACGGCAAATCCATGATCTGGCAAGCTACGTCAAACAAGAACTAGTTACACGTCTACAAAAAACACGATTCGCCTTGCAAATGGACGAGTCAACTGATGTCGCTGGTTTGGCTATCTTGCTGGTTATCGTGAGATATCCATATGAAAGTTCTTTTGAAGAAGACATGCTTATGTGTTCACCGCTGCTCACAAACACTACCGGGGAAGAAATTTTTAATAAAATAAATATATTTTTTGAAGAAAATAATCTCAGTTGGAACAATTGCATTGACATTTGTACAGATGGGGCCAAGGCGATGACAGGTAAAACAGCAGGAGCAGTGTCACGAATAAAAAATAAAGCGCCTAATTGTAGTTCCAGCCATTGTATTCTGCATAGACAAGCACTTGCGATGAAGCAAATGCCGTTAAATCTAAAATTAGTTATGGATGAAGCGGTAAAAATAATTAATTTTATCAAATCACGACCACTACAATCCCGATTGTTCTCATTATTGTGTGAAGATTATGGCAGCAAACATAAAACACTGCTGCTCCATACAGAAGTGCGATGGCTGTCTCGGGGTAAAACTTTAACAAGGCTATTTGAACTTAGAGCCGAGTTACAAATGTTTCTTTCAGCAGATACTTCTTTTAATTAGAAGGACCGTTTGTATGATAAAACTTGGTTGTTCCGATTGTCTTTTATGGCGGATATCTTTCAAAAACTGAACGAATTAAATTTATCATTGCAAGGTAAACAGACAACAGTGTTTCAGGCCTATAACAAAATAACTGCCTTCAAAAGAAAATTAGATTTTTGGATTATTTGCGTTGGTAAGATAGAAATAGAAAGCTTTACGTCACTCAGTGAGTTTGTTAGCGATAACGACTCAGAAATGTTTCAAGATGATGTGTTTGAAGAATTGGTCCAATATCTCAGTTTGATGCGCGCATCTTTTGAAAAGTATTTTCCCGAAGAACAGAATACAAAAATGAAACTGAATTCATGGATTCATAATCCTTTTTTACCCAACTTGGAAAAGCCCGAAAGTATGTCAAACGAGATATATGAATCTCTTTTAGAAATGTCATCAGACACAAGTATGGAGTCACTGTTCAAAACGACGCCTCTCAACGATTTTTGGTACAGAATCCGTGATGAATATCCAATGCTTGGCAAAATGGCTCTGAATATTCTTCTCCCGTTCCCAACAACATATTTGTGCGAAAGAGGATTCTCAACCTATGCAGCCACGAAAACAAAATATCGCAATAGACTGGACGCCGAACCTGATATGAGACTTCAACTGTCTTCTATCAAACCTGATATCAACCAATTGATGAAAAATAAAAAACAGTTTCATACCTCCCATTAGTTAGATTTTTTCTTTTTTAATATCTTCTATTATTGTACTTGCCATGTGGTAAAGTAAGTAATAATTAGTAACTGTTACATTGTACTTTTATTATGCTTATTAATAAAGAATACACTTTTAAAAACTATTGTTTTATTGTAGGGTTCCATCAAGTATTTTGCTTCCCAAAAGGGTTCCGTCACCAAAAAAGTTTGAGAACCGCTGCCCTACTGAATCGACAGGCCCAAACCAAATCGACAATAATAATAACACACATAATACAGTGTATCCCCGGATGCAGTTGACAAGAGGAAAATGGTCTTTATTATTGATTTTACGACGAAAAGTTATTCTTTATAAAAAATTCTGCTTGTCGAGAAAATGAATTTACATAAAAATTTTAGATTAGATGTATAAATTATAAATTCAGAAAACATGAAAATGCTTAAGTACCATTATTTATTATTTTAGACAAAATGTTTATAAAACAAAGTTGTTTATAATCCAAAATAAAGCCTAAATACAAAATTTGAAATGTGAATTCTAATTTTTGTTTATAACGAATAACTTTTCGTCGTAAAATCAATAATAAAGCTCTTTTTCCTCTTGTCAACTCCATCCGGGGACACACTGTATATTATAACGATGATCAGAAAAAGTTTAACATGGCAAACATGATAAATAAATATAACAACGACACATAAATGAATATATGTATTATATGCAAATCTCGGTTTTTGACAATTTGTAAAAATTTACATTTTTACTATGTCGTATACATTAATGCATGGTCTATCTATAGCATACACAAGAAAACTAAATGCAAAAGTCGGTCTTTTATAGAATAAAATACATTCAAAACATAACGTAAATGCAAAACTCAGTTTTTGTTTAGACCTGTCAGATGCAAAACTCCGTATTTGCCGTTGACCAATCATTATATATTATACTCATCACGTGACAATCGCCTGTTGATTATACCTGCTGCCTTATAGGTCAAATTTTTATTCTGATGGTATAGTAAAAAGAGGGAAACAACTTTCAGGACTAAACCCTCTTCGGGGGGAGACAAATCGTCAATTGCTAGTCTTTTGCAGAAGCACTATGGCCCTGACTGGAGAGAAATTCCAGAACTAGAGTTCTACAAAATTGTCGATTCTCCAGGCCAGCCGAGTAGCCACTTAAGTGATACTGAGGATTAAGAGGACACAACGCAAGAAACGTCATTTTTCAGAGTTTAGGAAGTTAAACTTTGTTAACGTGATTTTATTAAACATTGTAAGTAATGAAGCAATTATTGTTATTATTCTGCTAGTATTTTGCATTTCTTAGTTGCAAAACTTGTTCTTTGAACGAGAAAGATGCAAAACTTTGTTTTTGAATAATTTGATTTGAATTATTTAATAAATTAGTTGATTCTAAAGGATATTTTTTACTTTTTTGGATAAAAATAACTAATAACGTACTTTTATAGAATTTTTGCATTTTTTTTTAAATAAACTTATCAGCGGTTTTTTACGTTTCTCTTAAAACAACTTATCCTGCAAAAGCCGAGTTTTGCATATAATGTACTCAAATAAACAATACAACTGGTTTGCTAAAGGAGAACTGCTACAGGAATCAGACGCATGCTGTACAAAAGAAGGTAATAGCCATAAGAAACTACAAGAAATATATTATAATTAAAAACCCAGGAGTAACAATAAATTCCGAAAAATGCAACCAGCTACCGGAAAAAAATAATAAACTTAAAACAAGCGGATGCAAACTTCAGAAAAAAAATATTTAGAGGGACGCAACACAGCCGAAAAAATTCTTTACCAAGAACTCGCACTTAAACACGGCACCTCCTAGACAAGGCAATATCTATCGAAGCAAACAGAAGAAATAAAGAACATGGAAAACATTGGTTAATACACACCGCCTGCAATCAATACACATTAAACATATATGGAAACACGAAAAAGTATAAACACGTCACACCCACCACTTACTGTTAGGAAACCTACAGCAACTAGACCTTTATACTTTCATATACAAAAAGCAACCATACTTAAGACGTGCGACATAGTACGAAAACTTATTGAGTTGATTTACTGACACACTTGACTGACTACCTCCACTTGGTCCAAATTCCTAGGCTTAAGAATGCTCCAGGGACAACCCTAAGAGAACGACAATGATAATAATAATTAATAATTCTTATTAGAGTGTTTGTACTTTCATATCAAAAAGAAACAAGTTGAACTCTACTTATTTGAGCCCTTAATAGAAAATAAGCAGCTTACAAAATTGCATCATTTGATAAAAGGGTGCACTTCTTTTCAAATTTGAAATGTGTAAATAATGTTACGCTCTTCATGTTGTAGGACGTTTCTAAAAGATGAAATAATTTATACACGTCGCAATGCTTCTGCTGTAAACAGATCGTTATTTTTATTACAAGCATTCGCTATACCATAAGAGTTTTAAGTTTAAATTGGATAAATGATGACGTATATTTTTTGTTTATAAAGTTTGATACTTTACTTTTGCAATTTGTCCATTTGCCATATTTATTAAATAAGAGGATAAATGGCCGATTAAAAGTAAAACGAAATAGAGTGAATGAGAACATTGCATATACCCAAAATTAAAGGTTGGTTTTTGACCTACTTTTCCAACCAAAGTAAAAATAACATTCGTAAAATAACATTAAACCCCTTCACAACAAAAATAAATCCCTAATAGACATATAAGGTCATTGCTGGATATGACCGACACTATCGACTGAAAAGCAGTACTATCTACCCAGGGTTAACACCAAACCCCGACTAGCTTAGACTGGCTACTTTGTCTAGGTAGATAGAAACGTCTTTATTTTTTAACTCGGCGAAGAGCAGCATTGCTGTTTACTTAACCGAGTAGATAAAATACAATATATTACATTTACGATAATAATAATTACAAATTATAATTACTATTACTGATAGGTAGTAGCTGTCTGGCAGTGTTAACCAGGCCACCGTACTTTGTACATAGTATATTTATTATACCCCATGGGCATAAATGTGCCGTGGTTGATCGATTCGGCCGCCATTTAAAAAAATGGCGGTAATCAACCAATCAAGTCTTAGAAAATAGGAGCACTGTTACGCTTACGCTGTCAAATTTACGCCCATGGGCACAAGCACAACCACCCAAGGTGGTTGCCGCTTGGTTCTACCATGGGGGCTAATATATTCATAATATTCAATTCGGGTAATTTTTTGCTTTTTTTAGATACTCTTTAAAGTCTCCAGTGGAGTTGGGTACACTCCTGATTAGTTCTTCAGCTATCGAGCAGAAGTAGTTATTGATTTACTCAGCATTTAGGTTCACATAAAAGATTCGAGTTATTCATGTGCAGGCGGGAAACAGGAAGGAAGGGGAGGGACGCAAAAAAAGGCAATTAAACTAAACTTTTTTTATTGTAACATTTTGTTACATTGTTGCAAGATGTGCTTATTTTTCCTATTATTTATGGAAAGTTTTGGTTTTGTTTTTACATTTTTTATAATCTCACGGGATCCGTCATTGTTATGAAGTTACCTTCAACCACAGAATTTCCATCAACAGACCCCTGTGGAAGGACTCAAGTGGCATGAAACATGTAATCAAGGCTTTCTAAGATTTGAAAAATGAGTGAAACGGAATTATTTCTAAAAGGAGAAATACGCTAGTCTGCCTAAACCACAAATATCTTTAATAAAAAAGTTATAGAGATTAGGTGAAAGATTAAAATTTTTTAAGCACATATATGTTTCGACCTTGGATAAGTTCATCATCAGCAATTGTGGAAAAGTTCAGGGTTACGCATTATAACATAGATAATGATATCTCGGTGTATAGCCAGTGCTGGATTTACCATTAGGCTGAGTAGGCTGGAGCCTAGGGCGGCAGGTTTTAGGGGGCGGCAAATTTGGCCCAAACATTTTTTTTTGTCTTACAGAAATAAATAGTACAATCTTTATTCATAGTCGACGGGTAGTATTTTTTTAAATAAACTTTATTGTTGGCCGTGTCTGTTAATGGTGATAAAAAAAGGTAGTTGGAACTTTACTGGCTTTGCAGAAAGAAATTTTATTTTCAATAAAATAAGTAGGTAATCATAAATTTTAAAAATATTTACTAAGAATTATTGACCAAATTTGGGCGTGGTCTTATAAAATTTTCGCCTGTGGCGCATTTCGCCTGCAGCGGACTTTTTCTTTCCCAAACACTTCATCTGTTTCACAACTCACGAGCCGTCACTGGTATAGGGGCGGCAAAAAGTGAATAGCCTACTAGCGGCAAATTTGTAAATCCGCCACTGTGTAGAGCGAAGAAATATTCTCAGAAGAAAGGTAATTTATAGATAACACAAAATAATAAATGATAGGTAGTTGAGAAAGTGGAGTAGGTAACTTTGGTAACACAAATATTTCATTCTTCGTTTACATGGTAAAGAAAAATTTTTTTGGGTAATTATTATACCTATACATCCCATAGTCGTAACATAGTGAAAAAACTAGAAGAAACCTGACACCAGAGCTGGGAAAGCTACTGGAAAAAAGTAGCTAGCTACAAGCTACTTAAAATTAAAGTAGTTAAGCTACCGTGTAATCAAGCTACCTACTTATAAATAAAAGTAGCCTAGCTACTGGAGCTAAGCTACAAGCTACTTTTTAAAGCTTATAAGCTACTCTGCGAAGGTTACTTCACTTTATGTCAGTGAATGCAGTTTTGAAAAACTACGTTCTTTGACATAAGAGTTTGGTAATAAAAATATTATAAAGTTTTAATAATGAAAAATATTCACTTTTAAACAAGATAATAACAAACATCGGCATCCAGCATGAAATGCTTAAAATTTAAAAGGAACCAAGCGACACTTTCCCATTAATTTAAAGAGAATCATCACTTGGTTTCCTTTATAGAAATTAGAAATCTACAGTATGAAAAATGTCGTTTGGTTCTCAGCCTAATAGATGGCACGCGGGTAGCGATATCCTGTGGATCATTTTACACAAACTAAATCACACCCTTGCATCTCCAATGGCAGAATTATTACAATTGAAAGGCGACCTCGATACGAGACAGCTGTGAGGCTATCAGACTCCTCCGGTATAAGAAGTATATATACCTGAACCAAGTGAAGGATTCCGTCTGGTGTCAATCTGGATGGATTGCAGGAAGCCCTAAATCAGAGGATTCGTTAATACGGAGGGTGTCCAGTAGAGTGCATAATGACCCATCTGATACTGATCTCGATGGATTGGAGTAGGGAGAGACTACGTCAACATCCATCAAGTCGCACCACTGAGACGTACTAGGCTGCAACTGTCGAGGTATATGGTGGATAAGAGGTAATTATAACAAGAAGTCGAAGAAGATCTACTGATGTACTCTTTTTATACAAGTTATTTAATCATTTAGTACAAAGTCCAAATATTCTCGAACAAGTTTATAATAATGTCCCCCAGAGGTCTCTAAGGACAGCTGAACTATTTTTTTTTGCCATTTAGACACACTTGTTCGGCTCAAAACTCCCCATTGTGTAGAATTATAAGAAATAGTAATGTGTTTGATAATATTGATTTTTTCTCAATATCCCTGCGAACAATGAGAGGCATACTAAAAAATGTTTAAAAACTGATTATTTTGATGATTGGTATTATTGTATTTTTATTCTATATTGTATTTTTTTTCTCGGATTTAAAATAATGAATAATCTAATGTAAAATATTAGTGAATTTTTGAATGAATATTTATTTCTCTTTTACCTTATTTTACTATTTATATGCATGATTAGACTGTTTTATAGTTTATAATTATATTATGTGGATACTTCAGTGGGTATCTCGTTACCTGTTTGTATCCCTGTTGGCGTTAATAAATAAATAAATAAATAAATAAGACCATAAAAAATTTGCAAAGAATAACATCTGTCAGTAAAATTGTGGTTCGAACCCAAGTAAAACTGTAGGTTATGACTGGCTGGCAATATCAAGACTTAAAATAGGGTTAGTAAAAAAAGTCGCACCGGCCTTCTTGCTTAGTGCTAAGCCTTTCCCAACTGTTGCATCTATTATTCTACTATATGTTAAACGAAATAATGGAAAGTTTGTCTTGCGTATTTTCAAAACGAAAAATAAAACAAAAATATTTGTATTTCTTAGGTATTGTTAATAAGTAAATACTTTGAAACTTTCTATTGCCTCAAAATAAGTATACAGTGTCACCAGTAAAGTCCGCATCATATGGGATTTTTTTTTATTGATAGCTTGATTGATTGATTGATAGCTTGAAAATGTGACTTTGGCATCAAGTTCTGCTTCGATCTAGATAAAAATTAAGCAAAAAAATAGTAGTCACGTGATTCGCATTATCTGTCAAATTTTAATTTTTTCCAAAAAATAATTCAAAAGTGGGGTTATTTCTGAAAATATCGAAAAAAGTTATTAGAAAAAGTTTTTTTTAAATGCAGTTTCTAGCCCATATGCAAAATTTCAGCTGCATAAGATAATTTTGATGACAAAACTAAGAAGTTTTATGTAGGTTGCGTGGAGTCTTATTTTGCAAAAGTGGTGCAATTTACAAAACATAGGTAAAAATCAAAATTATCTTATGCAGCTGAAATTTTGCATGTGGGCTAGAAACTGCAAATAAAAAAGCTTTTTCTTATAACTTTTTTCGATATTTTCAGAAATAACCCCACTTTTGAATTATTTTTTGGAAAAAATTAAAATTTGACGGATAATGCGAATCACTTGACTACTATTTTTTTGCTTAATTTTTAACTCGATCGAAGCAGAACTTGATGCCCAAGTCAAATTTTGAATAAAGCTATTAATAAAAAAAAAATCCCATATGATGCGGACTTTACCGGTGACACTGTATTTTGCTGATATAACTGATGTTGTAGGTCAAATTGTAAACAAATTAGCCATTGTGCCGACTTAATTAGAGACCCCTTATACCGAATGAATCTACGCAATAAAAACTAGCAATGCGTCAATAATAAATAATATAGCCATAAATCATTTATTATGATAAACATACCTAATGCTTGTATTTATCGGTCGTAAATCACAAATTAATCAAACCACTAAATTAAAACTATACTACAATAAAGTTTATTTTCGCATCCAATGTATATTTCAGCAATTTAATGAAGGTAACTTTGATCGTAAAGTTAAGTTTTATGAAAATAAATTATTTTTTATTTACCCCGTAACTACACTGATAAAATTAATTATTTGAATTAAAAAAATTTGGCATTCACTCAAATAAATATTTGTTTCCTATTAGCCAAACAATTATGTATTTGAATTGTACCTAGAAATTATTTAAAGTTTTACTATTATTCGATTTGGTACAAATAAATTTTTATTTAGAAGTAATCACTTTTTACAAAATTTTAGCTAATATTTATTTTATTCAAATTTCTCCTTACTTAAATGAAATACGTTAATGATTTGAAATAAATAATTTTAAAGTTAAATTAAATAAATATTTATTAAAATGAAATTTGTACATGTTTTATTAAAGTATTTATTTGTTTACTTTTGTTCAATATGTATTTGCCGTCACAACAACTTTTTTCATTGAAATACATATTTGTTTGATTTTTGTTAAGTATTTATTTGCGATCACAGTCGTTTATTTCCTTTCAACAATTTAAGTTATTTGTTTTAAATACATCGTTGATTTCACTGAAACATATCGTTGATTTTATTGAAATAAATCCCTCTACCCCTATGCTATCCAATAAACAAAAAAAAAAACTAAAGTTCTAATTTCAAAGAACTAAATTTTAAAATAATACCGTGGCATGTTTGTATTTTATTGTTTTAGTATCGCAATGACGTATACTAATTGGTTTTAATGCATTTATTACATAGTTAGAATAAAATATCAGAACAGAAAATCTAAATAAAATGGCTGAGCAACATCCGTCATAAAACTAGTAAAAGATATGAATTTTAAAAAATACACAATACTTATTGATGATCAAAGAAATAAAATCATAATAATACAACCTTGCAAACCAAAAATTTAAGAATACTCGCTAGTTTTCGCCGTCAACTGGGGTTTATATTCCAGTCAATAACTAGAGAACCACTTTAAATTATAACAAAAACTAAAGAGAATTTAAAAGTTAAGGGATGCGGGCAAAATACTCTTGTTTTTTGAATGAGGCCAAAATGGCAATATCAAGACATTTTAAAAACTACAGTTTTATGGCCAACATTACAACTAAATAATTTTGTAGAAATATATTTTTTGAGAAAAACAAAACTAGATCCTTTTGCAAGGATCATTTATGTTTTCATTTTCTTTCGAAACTAATTAATCTGGTATTTTACGATAACTGCTCAGTTGATTGGAATAACGTGGGTACGTGTTTTCACGATAAAAACGCAGTTTTAACGGCTCGATGGAGAGCTCTTAAGCGTTAGTTTAAAAATTAAAAAAAAACTATTTAATTAGACAAATACGTTAGGTAATTTTTCTTAAAAGTATTTTGTGTTTATAAAAAAATACCTAGGTTTAATAAGTATTATTGAGTCGTATTATGGAATAACTAAAATATCCAAATCGTTTCCTACCTTGGAGTGGGCGATACCCCATTTGAGTAAGATACACATCAATGGCAGACGGTCTCATCAATGGCATGGTATTTGGCATTGCATCTTTTATATTGAAGTATATTAAATAAAGTTTATACACAAACACTGAAATTATCACACAACAAACACATAAGGCAGTATCAATATACAACGCTAACTTTTTGATAGGTATTTTAATTCACTGCTGGTTTTCATTTCTAAGATGCAACGAGGTGTGCTGTGTAGCTATCTGGAAAAATGGCGACGAAAATCGACCAGGACAACAGGTCCAAACGACGCATCATGCCATTTGTGCGACCAATCATATTATTCAATGCGGGTGACGTATTCCGATAACCGGGGTAGCTTTAAATAATTAAGGATTTGATTTTAATACCTAATTATTAAAGTTAAATAACCAAGTTGTTGAAATACTTCGTTTTATAATGATTTAATTTGTGGTTAACGGTATTTAGTTCCTAATACGGGATTATTTCGCGTAAATATTAAATTATTTGAATTTTGTACTTTTGTAGTTTCTTGCTTAGATATTTATTTTAAAGCTTGCGTTGTTTGACCTAAATCCGCCAACAGTCAAATCATTTTATAAATAAAAACAAATACTCTGACATATTTTAATTAAATAAAACTGAGTTAATTCAAATCATATTTATTTGTCACCAGTACTTCCTCGGCAAATAAATCAATTTATTTGTTTAAAGGAAAACAGTTTTATCAGTGTAGGTAATGAAATAGTGTTTACAATAATAAATATTTTGGCGCCATAGAGAAAAGAACATAAATTTGCAACGCCATAATATATTATGCCATATCGTAACTTTCATAATTAGATTGCATAAAATGCAATTTGGAATGTTCTCACAACTTTATGTAAGTATACACTTCAAAATTACTTTTTTATCTACTGGGTGTCCTAAAATTTCAAAGCAAGATGGTAGGTACATATAAAAACTTGAGAAAGCGATCATATGAATCTAGGTCCTTAAATGTTCTCTAAACTTTATACCTTGCTTATAGCTAATATAAACCATACACAATAATTGTGTGCGAATTATTCGAATATAGTTTATGTAATCATTTAAATAATCGTTGTTTTTTATTTTTTAACTATTAGTAATATTTTACAGAAAAACCTTTATAGTGTAAAAAATCCTCGAAATCATATAATTTTCGTAAAATTTTAAAAATTTGTCATGAAAAAATTAGGAATAAATGCACGCCTCTGACTAAATTTGACGCTAACTCTCAATATCAGAAATTATAATTCATTATTATTCCTAGTTCCAGGGCTAAGACGCGCACTGTTACCTCAAGTGGTTGGAAAAGAATAAAATAAAAACTAATGAGGTCACCTTAAAGCATTTTCAGTAGTAAATAAAATAAAACAGATTTTGTTTAGCTTTTGGCTATTAATATAAAACGTAATATAAATTATTCCATTGACTTATTCTTTCTTCGTTAAACTATTGGTACCTTGCAACAAATCCACACATCACAAATCAATTATAAACTAATTATCCTCACCTCACTGATGAGCCATGATATGGCGAAACGCCTCTGGGAATGGTCCTGACGAAACGAAAGAAAACACGAAACTCTTCTAATTATTATAGGTTGGCAATAACCTCCAGAAAATAATTTAAAATTTTTTGATATTATATTAATAGACTTTATTTTATTTTTAATTTTATTATATTGCAAAAAAAACATTAAAAAATAGTGAATTATAGCTATTCATTAGATTGGTGTTTTCCAGAAGAAAAGCATTTTTTCCTTTTGGGTTGTAATTGTGTATGTCAGAAAAACTTGTAAAAAAATTACCAAAATACGAAACAGTTAACCCTAGTTTCATTTTGTGAATTAGTACATATTTATAAATTTTGTGTATTTATTACATTCTAAAATACTTCTTAATGCTCTGTTCTGTAAAGTTTGTAACCAATTTATCAAAAAATAAACATTCAAATATAAAGTTCAATTACAGACGTGACGTACATGATCATTTAACTAGAACTGTTTTCAATATTGATTTACCTTTAATACACACTAGAGCAGGTCAGAACTTCATTTATTATCAAGGTATGAAATTTTACAACGAAATACCCCAAGAATTAAAATTTTTAAATATAAAACGTTTTAAAATGATAACTAAGAAAATACTTAAAAAAGGGGAAGCTAAATTTTAAACTAGAAAATATTTAAACATGCACTTATTTTATGAATAATTATTATTTTCAAAATTATTTATAAATGATATCTTAACGATATTATTAGTTATATTATTTTATTAAAATGATTAATAATTGAAAAATGTTAAACATATTTAAATATTTTTATTTTTTTTATTGAATATTAACATTTTATTATTCTAACTTACCTTGTATTTTAATTAGTTATATTTAACAATAATTATATTTTTAAATGTTGTTATAAGAGAATCCCACATGAACATGAAATGTTCTTGGGATTTTATTTGGAACAAATAAATAATAAAAATTTTCACCAGTTCGTGGTGCTAGGTTGATAATTGATTTCAAATATGTTTTACTAGCAACCACTCATTAAAATTATTTAGTTTTTCGTTTATTTTGTTCATCAATGAGAAACATTTATCATTAACTGGATATAATAGTAGATATCATCTGCGAAACAATTAAATTAACTTATTTTAAATCTATTAAAAAGATTATTAAGGTATAAAATAAATAATAATGTGCCCAAATATACTAATTTGATGGGCTACTTCATTAAAACATAATTAAGAAGAAATGTAGTTGCTACATTTAGTAACTTATTTAGGTAAATAGCTTTTAAACCATTGTGTAACACTTTATCTATTTATGATTTCAAATGCCTTTTTTAAATTTTATAAAATTATTCCCACTATATTTTCATTATCAATTGTAATATATTTAAACAAATGGTATGGAATAGCCACAAGTATACTTTATTCTAAACCCCGAATGATAAATTATTAAAATAGTATTATTTTTAAAAAATTCTAAAATTTGCCTTTGCTTTTTCCATTTTTTATGGCCACTAACATATTGTTATTAGGCCTAAAATCTATTAGGTTTAAAAATGTTTATCCAGTACTGAATTTACATCTACTGTCGCCAGGCGTAAGTTATTTTTAATGATACCGCCACTTAACAAATCTAAGTAAAATGGACTATTATTTTTGTTTAAATCAAAAATGAATATATTAAAGAACGAATCATGTTTATTTATTATTATGGCTCGGAATTGTATTCGAATAATTTTTGTTTGTTAAAAAAATCGACTATTCAAATATTCGACTATTCTAAATTCGAATATTTGACTATTCGAATATTTGTTTATTGTGTTCAATAAATATTCATTTTGTTAAGAGTTTTTTATTTATTATAGAGTTCTCAAGTTCTCATATCTTAAAATAATTTAACAGAATTATTTATTTGTCATCTTACTTTATTCGACAAAACGCACATTATTATTATTATTCGATAATTTAGATATTAAAAATGACTAATACTTAAAAATGTTTCCTTATTATGTTTAAGCAGTTAAACCACTTCTACCATAATTAAACGACTGTATTTCGATATTTAAATAGACGACTATTCGAATATTCGACTATTTAAATATTCGACTATCTAAATATTTGACTATTCAAATATTCGATTATTCGAATATTTGACTATTCGACTATTCAAGTATCTATTCGACTATTCGAATTGTTCGACTTTATTCGACTATTAAAGTTATTCGACTATTCGAATAACATACCAAACGACTATTCGAATACTTATATTTTAAAAATTCCGAACCCTATTTATTATAAAGTTTTTAAAATTAAAAAAAGTTGTATGCCTCCGCCGGGAATCGAACCCAGAACCTTTCGATTACCAGTCGAATGCTCTGCCTTGTGCGCCACAGTTTGGACTCTCCTGCGATTTCAAACTGAGGAGGGGTTATTAAGGGAAAGGAACACACTCACGACCGCTAATCAATAAGATCTATTTATATCTTTCATCCAAATAAGTCGTCGACATATAGGGACATCTGCAGGAATAGATCAAACATCTGAACAGTTACAGCAGCCGTAACAATTTTTTTATTACATTTTTTATTTTTTCATCTGAAAAAATTCAATTTAAAATTGCAATTTTTAATGTTTTGGATTATCGTCAATGGTTTTGTGATGTATTTCGATATGTGATTCATAATATGGTCATATTATAGAACAAAGTATTATATACCTATAATTTTAAGTTTCTTATTGTAGTTTCAGTAAATCCGGCAGTGTGCGTTCCTGGCCAATATACCACCTTTGCAAAATAAAATTAGTTTTAGAAAAAATTGTAACTTCTTTCTTTTTGTACCCATACCCTTACCCCCAAACCCCGAATGATAATTAAATTATTAAAATAGTATTATCTTTAAAAAATTCTAAGATTTGCATTTGCTTTTTTTATTTTTTATGGTCACTAACATATTGTTAATAGGCCTAAAATCTTCACTGCTATCACTGCCCTAGACCTTTCTTACTGGAATGATTGTTGAAACTTTTAAATTTAAGGGGAATGTACCGGGTGATTGGTTATATTTTGCACCCCCACCTATCTCATTTATTTGAAGAGGTATCAAAAAACTTTAAATACCAAAGTTGTAGGCTTTTTGATGAATTTTTATTATACAATATCAGAAGAAAAAAATATTATCGCATAACTGTGAAATACGTACAAATTGTGTTTTTTTTAAATAAAACACCCTGTATATTATATAATATTCTTGTAGAAAATCTTCAGAGAACCAAAAGCTAAACTTAAACGAGTACACGGAGATACCGTCAGAAGGACGTAGCGCTAAGGGCCATCTAGTGTCGATGATGGACACTTCTAACAAACACCTCTAACAAACTTATATAAATAAGTATAAATATATACAATAAACATAAATAAAAATTTTAGTTTTTGCAATAAAGGACATCCGTATGGCATGTAAAATATTAAACAATATTTTAGTCAAATTGGTCCTAAATTACTTGATTTTATTAATTATTTTTTAAAGTCTGGATATATGGGTACCGGGTAATTGGTTATATTTTGCACCCCCCCCCCCTATCTTATTTATTTGAAGAGGTATCAAAAAACTTTAAATACCAAAGTTGTAGGCTTTTTGATGAATTTTTATTATGCAATATCAGAGGAAAAAAAAGATTATCGCATAACTGTGAAATACGTACAAATTGTGTTTTTTAAAATAAAACACCCTGTATATTATATGATATTCTTGTAGAAAATCTTCTTCTCATTTCAAATATATATATTTTATATGGTCTATTTTGAACGCTTGGGTAAATAAGTATAATTTAAAAACATAGCATAAGTAGGCTTAGACAATATGGCCTATTGAATGTAAGGCAATTGTTCACCTATTACACTGGACTTGTTAACTTTGGGATGCTGAATACAAAAATGATAATGAAATTAAAAACTTAGTTGCCGTTTTAAAAAAAAAAGTGGTTATATTTTATTTTTGATAAAATAATAAAAACTACATAATTTTACACTTTAGAGTCACTAAATGCGCTGTCGCTTTGCTACTCTTTTGTGAACTGTTTCTGGAGCATCTCTAACAAGAGTCCAACAGTAGTCGGCAAGCATGGAAGCATTCCAGTGTCCCTGGTATCTGTTTTCCATGGTTGATATGTCCTGATGGAAGCGTTCGCCGTGCTCATCACTTACAGCTCCGCAGTTGTCAGGAAAAAAGTCCAGGTGAGAATGTAGGAAATGGATCTTTAGAGACATATTGCAGCCCATTTTTTGATACGACGACAGCATATTTTCAACCAGAGTAACGTAATTGTCTGCTTTTATATTCCCAAGAAATTAGTTACCAATAGGCGAAAGTCTTTCCAGGCGTTTTTTTCAATATCTGTTAGAGTGCTGTCAAAGTGTTCCTCTTTTAGAATATTTCGAATTTGTGGCCCAATAAAAATACCTTCTTTAATTTTTGCCTCACTTAGCCTCGGGAATTTCTGACGAAGGTACTGAAATGCTGGCCCATCTCGATTCAGTGCCTTAACAAAGTTTTTCATTAGGCCCAATTTGATATGCAGTGGTGGTAACAAAACCTTTTTGGAGTCTACCAATGGCATGTGTTGTACATTTTTTTGCCCTGGCTCTAATGATTGTCGAACGGGCCAGTGTCGTCTATTGTAATGAAGTGACCTTGCCCGACTGTCCCATTCACACAAAAAACAGCAAAACTTGGTGTAGCCTAGCTGCAACCCAAGTAAAAGTGCAATAACCTTTAAGTCACCACAGATCTGCCATTGGTGCTCATCATATTTTATGGTTGTCAATAGGAACTTCATATTGTCGTATGATTCTTTCATGTGAACTGCATATCCGACAGGAATGGACGGAAGAATATTGCCAATATGTAATAGTACTGCCTTTGTACTTAATTTTGAACTGTCTATAAACAATCTCCATTCCACTGGTTTGTAGTTTATATTTAAAGCCTCCAATAAACCGCCAATATTATTGCAGAAAACTAAGTTATTTTCCATGTCAAAAAATGGCGCTAGACCTTTATGGCGTTTACGAAAAACACTTACAGAGACATCTTCTTCTAACAGGTTCCACTGCTGCAATCTTGATCCTAGTAACTCAGCCTTACTTTTTGGAAGTTCTAGATCTCTCACAAGATCGTTTAATTCTGACTGGGTTATTTTGTGCGGTTGGCGGTATGATGTGCTGGGTGCGAAATCGGGATCTCTTGAAGTTGATGGCATATCTTCTTCTTGGCACAACGCTGTATCGCTGTCTGATTCGTAAGTGACTGTTTCTGGGGGTTCTGGAATAGGAAGGTCGTCACTATGTGGTACAGGTCTGATGGCAGATGGTATATTTGGATAGTTAATAACAGACTTTTTCTTCTTGGATATACCGGTGCCTTGCCCAATAGGAGGTATCATGCAGAAATAGCAATCATTAACATGATTTGTAGGCTCTCTCCAGACCATTGGAACAGCAAACCGCATAGATCGGTTTTTACGATTTAACCAGCTTGTCAAACTTGAAGCGCATGCATTACAGCATATATGTGGCGCCCACTGTTTGTCTTGATCTCCTATTCTGCAACCGAAATAAAGATGATATGCTTTTTTCATCAATGGAGTCATAGATCGCTTCTGAGACGCAAAAGTCACTTCACCACAAACATAACAGAAGTGATCTGGATTGTTTACACACTTTCGAGGCATTTTACAATCTTAACTATTCGACTTGAATTACTAACTTCGACTGACTAACCTCTCCGCTTACCTACCTCTTTATATCCCCAAATATGGATTATAGATTTTTAAATACATTTCATTATAATTATACTTATAAAAGTAGTCTATATACAATTTTAAGAAACCAACATAATGAGTTTTTTATTTGTTATTACCTAAATAGGGATAAAGGACACAATGCGACTGAGCAGGTACTAATGGATTTATTGGCCTACATTATAGTACTGTGCTCAGGTAAACCATAGAAATGAGGATAAACAAGGGTCCTTTTATCCGTTTAGTCGTTTATTTATTTAAAATCGGGTAGTAAAGCATTATTTATTTGCCGCTTAATTAAATATTTCAATATTATCCCTGTTTTAGGGTGGTCCCGGCTAAGTCGCCATTGTGTTAATATCCCTATTTAGGTAAATTTATGTAAAACTCATTTCGTTCGCTCTCTTATTTTTGTAAACAGATTTTTATTATATAGGGACTGTTCAGTACAAGGCAGACATGAAAGTGGATTTACATGGGTTTCAATGGCTATCGCTCTTATTTTAAGCAATAGGGGGTTAGGATTTCGAATATAGGGGATCGTCCCTAAGAATCCACCATTCCTTAACTTGGTGAAAATGTAGATTTGGCAATATAAAATCCATATATTGTTATTACAATACAAATATACTACGTGCGTTCTCGCGGTTACAGTGTTAATATATTAGTAGAACATGACGTCACGTATCTCTTAAACGTGAACTAATATTTAAAAAAAAAGTTTATTTTCGATTTAAGCACACCTAAAATAGTAAGATTTAGTTGATTTTATTTCTGCAACATTTTAGCTGTTGTCCAGTGTTATTGGTCTGCTATATGAATATTATTGTTTATAAACAAATTAATATTAATTATTCTTAGAAATAAAACCATACATTTAATTATTTATAATATGTTTTATTTAATATTTATTAGCAAAAAAAAGTTTCTAAACTTTAAACTACCTTTAAAATGCCAAATTCTTACAATTATTTATAGAAACATTTTATGTAAGACGATTTTATGAGGAATATCGCGGTAATAGCCGACATTCAATCTAATGAATATGTTCGAAATGGCCCCCATTCGCTTCTATACATTTTTGGTAAACGGCTTTCAATTTGTCTATAGCCATGGATATCCAATATGGATAAGTATTACTGATAATATTGATTTCATCTGTCACTCGTGCTTGTATTTCTAATATATTCTCGCTCGATTTAAAATATATTTTGTTTTTTAAAGTGCCCCAAAGAAACGTATCAAGTGGTGTTAAATCGGGACTGTTGGGCGGCCACGATATAATACCATGTTTACCAATCCAAATGTCGAAGTTAGCATTTAAACGTTCAGTTACTTGAACAATGTTATGCGGGAGTGCACCATCTTGTTGCCAAATTATGGTGTTAGCCACGATTAAGGGCAATTCATCCAAACAATTTTCTACATCGTCTAAGAGATCCATATATCTGGCTCCTGTCATATAGTTCTGAAAAAATATTGGACCAATAATCTTATTTCTCAGTATACCGCACCAAACATTTAAGGAGCGCCTTCCAGATCTTTTTGTTTCCAGTATTTTGTGTGGATTAGTATCTGCCCAGGAGTGCAAATTTTTTCTATTTGGTGATCCCGAGGTGCAAAATGTAGATTCATCGGACCATAATATTTGCGAAAATAAATCCGCATTTTCTTCCAATCTAGCTAAAATCTCTTTACAGAAATAAAGCCTTCTTTCTTTGTCATTTTCACTTAATTTTTGGTGTCTATGGAATTTATATGGATGGATGTTGTATCTTTTTAAAGTTATATATATTCTCCAATAGGATTTGTCTAAATCGACCATAGCTTCTCTAATAGAATTAACTGGATTTTCTAGAAATATTAAAACATTGGTTGAGCAATTAACACTAATTATTAGTTAATCGAAATTAATTATTTTACCTTGAAAATATAGAAGAATTTCCAACTCCTCTTCTTCATTATTTACAGCCACCGTTATTTTCCTTCTTTTTAAAGTTTTTGTAGTTTGCAATAAGGTATATATATTTTTAAACGTATTGAGACTTGGTATACTCCTATTTAAATTATCACCGTATAAATCAATATACTCTTGGCGCGCCCTGTATCTATTTTTATTATTTTTTAAGTAAATCTCAACAATGTTGAATTTTTCTGCGTTTGAATATCCCATTTCGAAACACTTTAATGGATTTGTTTGGCAGATTCTTAAATCACAAACAATTGCCTTATATTCAATCGGCCATATTTATTGTCTAAGCCTACTTATGCTATGTTTTTATATTATACTTATTTACCCAAGCGTTCAAAATAGACCATATAAAATATATATATTTGAAATGAGAAGAAGATTTTCTACAAGAATATCATATAATATACAGGGTGTTTTATTTTAAAAAACACAATTTGTACGTATTTCACAGTTATGCGATAATCTTTTTTTTCCTCTGATATTGCATAATAAAAATTCATCAAAAAGCCTACAACTTTGGTATTTAAAGTTTTTTGATACCTCTTCAAATAAATAAGATAGGTGGGGGGTGCAAAATATAACCAATCACCCGGTACCCATATATCCAGACTTTAAAAAATAATTAATAAAATCAAGTAATTTAGGACCAATTTGACTAAAATATTGTTTAATATTTTACATGCCATACGGATGTCCTTTATTGCAAAAACTAAAATTTTTATTTATGTTTATTGTATATATTTATACTTATTTATATAAGTTTGTTAGAGGTGTTTGTTAGAAGTGTCCATCATCGACACTAGATGGCCCTTAGCGCTACGTCCTTCTGACGGTATCTCCGTGTACTCGTTTAAGTTTAGCTTTTGGTTCTCTGACTTTCCTTTGTCGGATCAGCCTCACCCGTGAACCATGATATGGCGAAACGCGTCTGCGGATGGATCTTATGCAATTAAAGGAAATAACCCTAGTTCTATTTAAAAAAAAAAAGTCGTTCTAAAAACGTATTGATCCGTATAGATAAAACAAATTTGCATTAATTGCACCAATCCAATATATATGTTCCGTCATTATCCAGACCGCATTTTATGGATCCCATTCAATAAATTCGTAACGACCTCGTGTCTGATTTATGTTCTGTTTGCATTGGCGGCGAAATATGTATTATACTGAAGGCTTGATAAAAATGCCGATCGAAAACAATTTATTTTTAAATAAATTTATAAGCTGTTTGCGACGTCAGACTACAGTTAGACCAGTTTTTTAATACATATACATTTTATTGGATACATCCAAATGAAGTTGCTGTTTTCACAACAAAATGTCACTTGTTTAAGCGCGTTTAAAAGCTGGGAACCTGTTTTTTAACTCAATAGCAATAATAATATTTTAGATTTGAAACGTGAATTTTCACGGGAAAAACTTTGTTGCTTTTGACAAATAATTATTAAATTTTTTTTTTCACCAACAATACCTATACCCATTAATACATATAAAAATAGTGCAATCTGGCAACATCTTCATAGGACTTTTACGAAAGCTGAACTTAATCCACAATACATAATACTTTGCGTATATACCTTGCTACCCCAATTTGTTTTTAGCTCGATTATAATATGACACAACATAGTACCAAAGTATAAGCATTAAAAATTGCTCAGCATGCTCTGAATTAAGTACTCCTTATTCAGTGACCGCTATCATGAAATATAGCCCTCTTTTTGGGGTAGATGTATTCTGATTCTCGTTGGACCGGGCATAAAAAAGAAAACACGACCCACTATTTACCTTTGCATTTCGATATTCTAAAAAGCCAGAAAAAAACTGGCCATTTTAGCAACAATTTATACTACAATTGAGATTTTGACAGTTCTTATGAATTTATTTATTTTATTTTGACAGTGTAATAAAATTATTGCTAGAACATGTTGTATAAAGTTTATCGAAATTTACTCAAATCTACCGCTAAAGAACCTCAGAACCAGAGTTTGTTTCAACATCAAAAGTACCAGTACTTACGGTATTCAGCACCTGTATCGGTTATAATTAACAAACTAACAACAACAATAACGAAAATGACATAATTTTAATGTCAAATAAGAGTTTACTTACTAAAAACTGAATGGAAATTAAATTGTCACAAAAATTTTACAAATAATTGCTTATAAGTCAAAAACTTGTCTAGTTAGGCATATATATATATACAAAAATAAAGGGCCAATTTAAGCAGCTTGTCAAATCAGTGTTACGTAGCTTCATCATGGTCACCTTTTCAAGTAACGAAATTAACTGTATTTTTACACCACCCTGTATATCGTAACGAAGATTTGGGCATAGGGTAAAAGCCCCTGGTATTATTTAACTGTCCACCAAATGTCAATATTTCAGACTTAAAACATATCGACATTTTTTGAAGTTAATGTTTTCCGTCAAAAAAATTGGAATTTAATTATTACTTTAGGATTATAGGATAGGTAATGTTAAAGAAATTTGTTAAGAAATTAATAGGAGTTTTGAAAATAAAATAAACTGTAGGGTGTTCCATTTAAAATATCAAAGTTGCTACTAATTCTTGGTACAATACTGTATCCTCAAAAATATTTTTATGTAAATTACCACATTCTTACAACGATTAGTTACCTGGTTCGTCATATACGTCTAACGTAGGATCCAGTAAATCACCCTGCATATTAAGTTTACGTTCAACTTTGTGTTTCTAAGGTTGTGATTTAATTTTACAAATAAATTAAAAAGACTACGTACTAGGTTTAAAAAAACCTTAAACAGAAAATAAATCTGATAACTCCAATAAACAGGACAATTTAAAAATATTAAAAACTATAGAAGTCCTGAACAAATTTCGTTAATCTTCATCACAATTAATCCCTTAAATTAGTAATCCGTTGGCATTGTTCGCGCTTAGGAAAACTTACAGATTTTAATCCTGAAACGATTAAAAAATACGGAGCCATTGTGTCCGTCTTTTATGAAAGGCGCCTAAAAAGCGATTAGGAAGGATTTAATAAATTGCTCTTTTGCCCGAATATTTACGGCCTAATTGTTTTAAGTGGTTTTTAAATTTGGGGGTATTCGATTACAAGATCATAAATCTAATAACATTTGAAGGGCACAAAAAAAGAATAAGGGAGTCCAATCTCCTCCTCCAATTAGGGAGGAAACTACATAAATATTTAGAAAAAATTAAATATGCGTCGCCTAGCTACGTTCAATATTCACAACCCATTTCTACATACAGGGTGGCCAATTTGTGTGACAAAGTAATATATATTTTTACAAAAGTTGTAGGGTATAAACAAAGACATGTTATAAAATTATTTTTATATATACAGGGTGGTCCAGAAAAGTAGGACAACAAAATTTTTTAAAAAGGGACACCCTATAAATTTTAGCATTTTTGTCTTTCCTACAAAATTGTTTCTATCACACCATATTTAGTTTTTAATTTTTTTGCAACTTTGCCAAGAAAAATTGAAAATTCCTAAAATTTTGGAAAAAACATAAAAGTATAAAATGACCTATATTTCTCAATTAGAAAATTTAAAATCAAAATTTTCTTATAAACTCTTAAGTATAGTGATGGAAAAACTGTTTTAAATCATAAAGTAATCAAAATTTTGTACAGAGTTTCTGTTGACATCCAAATATAAAGAATTTAAAAATTCAATAACTTTGTTTAGTTAAATAAAACACCCTATATTTTTTAGGCTAATCCTATAAGTCTCCTTTATTCTTGTTAAGTCATCCCTATACCTATCTTTACTAGTTTTGACAATATTTCGATTTTTATTTAAAATTTGGTAAGAAACCTATGATTTTAAATTTTCTAGTTAGCCATGACCAGCAAAATCAAAACAAAAAGATAATTGAAACCTTTAATGTCAGATTAAATTAAATTAATAACAATAGTTCTGTATTTATTTATAACTTAAATTAACCCAAAAAACAATACATAATTAGAGTAAGCTTTAAAGCAAAACCAGAACTATATTTCACCTTTAATTATAATATATATGTATGTACAAATGTTCAAAGTGGCCTTTATTTACTTCTAAACACATTTCAATACGTCTATGAAATGTTTCATTCGACTGTAATATTTTGAAAACAGTTTCTAATTCTGTTTTTCATATCATCTACTGTTGAAGGAGGCAAATGATTTTGTAAAAAATCTAAATATACGTCACCTGTCACTCTACCTTCTAAAAAATGTGACGAGTACGAGCGTTTTTTCAAAAAACTTACCGCTGAAGTTTAAATGAATTTAGACATTACTTCTGGGACTCACTGTATGGGACGAGCCTAAAAAATATAGGGTGTTTTATTTGATTAAACAGAGTTATTGGATTTTTAAATGTCAACAAAAAACGCTCTGTACAAAATTTTGATTACTTTATAATTTAAAACAGTTTTTCCATCACTATATTTAAGAATTTAAAAGAAATTTTTGATTTTAGATTTTCTAATTGAGAAATATAGGTAATTTTATACTATCATGTTTTTTCCAAGGTTTTAGGAATTTTCCATTTTTCTTGGCAACGTTCCAAAAAAATGAAAAAATTAATATGTCATATAAACAATTTTGCAGGAACGACAAAAATGCTAAAATATATAGTGTCCCATTTAAAAAAATATATATTTTTGTTGTCCTACTTTTCTGGACCACCCTGTATAAATAAAACATACATGTATTTGATTTAACCTCAGAACTTTTTTGGATAATTCTATAGTAGAGCCGATATATTACTTTGTCACATTCACCGTTTTGTGTTTAATGCTTGTTATGCAATAAAAAAAATTAGTTTTTAAAGTGGGAATATTGCAGAGTCATTAAATGTTTAACATCATAAAATAGGGTCCTTCACGTTGAATAGCTCATTACAATATCTCAGAAAGGAGTAAAGTTATCTTTAAACCTCGGACAACCGCGTATTCATACAGGGTCGGCTTTAATCTTTATACTTATTTTCTGTAAAAGTTTTTTTTAATAGTTTTTATTTACAGTAGCATTTTTATTTAGAAAATGTAATAGGTAACAGGAATCTGAAATAATGGTATGTAATTACGAAAAATATTCGATTATACGATAGTTTAAAAAACTACTATCGATGGCACTACCGGTAGTTTAGTATTTCTTCAGATCTTCTAGTTCATTTGGCCGTGGTGACAACGATTCACGTCGGCGCTTTTTGCCTACAACACCTAGATAAGCCAGAGGGGCCATGCCACCCCTAAACCTGAGGCTACTTGGCTACTTAGTAAACTTAAGCCCCGTAGTGAAAAATCTAATTTTTTGTTACAAACCATTAAACACAAATTAATAAACGAATTGAAATCCACTTTGTCAGTTTCCCACGTAGGTATTACAATTTTAAACACTAAATATCATCCCTATTTAAAGATATCTTCTCCAAAGCGTTTAATGCGGACCCACGTCAATCAAATCAACGTGGACCGACGCTCCGAAACTTCCCCTTTGCTTTTTCCTTGTGGAAAATCCATTGTGTTCCATAAGGAAATTGTCAGTTGGAGTGATGTTCATATTGTAAGTAAGTCGACTTGAAGGATTATGCATTGAAATCCATTGATGTAAATTTCATGAATTGTATGGGAATGTATTTAGGTCAAATAAATGTCAGATTGGGGCTAAAATAAATGGACTGAGATGATTTCATATTTATGGTGGGAATGTTTGATAGTACAAGGCAGACATTTTAATTTTACACATACTAAATTTATTAATTATTAATTATACAGTATTAACTACTGCATTCTGTAACTATACAGGGTGTAACAAATTCGTTTATCACTACAGGGATCTCGTAAACCGTAAGAGATACGAAGATGGTTAAATGGGGGCAAAGTTGCACAATTTTATGCCTAATCATAATCCAAAAAGAAATTATTTAGATTCCGAGTACTTCCGGAGATATTCGAAAGAAACCGAAAAACTGTCAATAAGATTTTTTTGTTTTGCGCCCTTAATGTAGGAGATAAAAGAAAACCAATCACACCTTTTTAGGGCTACTTTTAATCCTTTCTTAGAATATGTTATTAGTTTTGCCATACAACGTTTCATTTTCCTGAAACCATCATTAATTTCACTATTTTAAATACGGACCTGGATTTTTTCCATTTTTCAATAAAATACCTAGGACATCTTTATTCAAAAAATAGGCTAAATATTAATTTTAAAAAAGAATTAACGCTCTAAACTAGATTTTATTAAGATTTTTCTAATCCGACCCTGTGTTACACAATACCATGTATCGCTGTCCAGGGAAACATTTTTGAACGCGTAATTAATAATTAATTTTTATATGGCAAGTTATTTTATTCAGGAGTATTTTTTTTATTTTGCTAATATTGCTTACAATGTTTTTCGTAAAGTTTTAATTCGTTTTATTAATATTATAAAACATTGTTAATTAAATAAAATCTAATATCATTAGCAAGAATTTGTATTACGATTATTCTCAATTTTACGAATTTCATAGTATTATTTTAAGGAGCTTACTAGTTTAAATTGTTACACAAAAGATGACGTGGGTAATAAAACGAATGCGTATTGTGTAACACAGGGTCGGATTAGAAAAATCTTAATAAAATCTACATTAGAGCGTTAATTCTTTTTTAAAATTACTATTTAGCCTAGGCTTTGAATAAGGATGTCCTAGGTCTTTTATTGAAAAATGGAAAAAATCCAGGTCCGTATTTAAAATAGTGAAATTAATGATGGTTTCAGGAAAATGAAACGTTGTATGGCAAAACTAATTACATAATCTAAGAAAGGATTAAAAGTGACCCTAAAAAGGTGTGATTGGTTTTCTTTTATCTCCTACATTAAGGGCGCAAAACAAAAAAATCTTATTGACAGTTTTTCGGTTTCTTTCGAATATTTCCGGAAGTAATCGGAATCTATATAATTTCTTTATGGATTATGATTAGGCATCAAATTGTGCAACTTTGCCCCCATTTAACCATCTTCGTATCTCTTACGGTTTACGAGATCCCTGTAGTGATAAACGAATTTGTTACACCCTGTATAGCCAAAGAAAAAGCGGCAACATAGTAGTAGTATCGGCCGCGTGCATATTTCGATTGTGTTTTGTTTACCGCCTTTTAAATTATTTGAAAGATACTGAAAATCGACAAATTTTTACTAAAAAGTAGTGTACACTTAGCATGGGCGCCGGAAGGGGGGGGCAAAGCAGGGCACTTGCCCCCCCCCTAGAAAATTAAATATCCGATTTTTTGACTTTATCAAAGCAAAATACTATACTATTTTAATAACACCCAATAGCTAAAATCTTTACTACGGTGAGTTTATGTAAATCTGGGCAACACTGCATCGCTACATGTTCGTACAACAATTGAAAGATCTTTTAGTACCCTCCGTCGTGTAAAAACCTGGTTGAGATCAACCATGTCTGAGGAAAGACTTTCTGCTCTCTGTATGCTTAGCGTTCATCGAGAATTTGTAAATAAAAATAAAAACGTTATTATTGAAAAAGCAATAAATCGATTTTCCCAAAACAGGAGAAATCTCCTATTACTTTTCTCCCATTAGATACATAAAAAAGTGTTAATTATAATAGGGTGTATATTTTTAATGTTACTTTAGGTTAAGTTAACCGTATGTATGTATTTTTGACAATAAAAATATAAAAGTTTCAATTTATCTTTACTTGCCCCCAATGGCGTAGCCAGGCGGGGGGAGGGGGGGGTGCAGGGGACCCGGGGCGCCCTACCGAAATAAAAAAAAGAACTTATAAATATATAAAATATAATTGGGCAACATAAAAATTCTTTGACGGCAACACTATCAGTATCGCGCCAAATAAAATAACAAGTCATCCACCCAGTAACTACAGCTTCAGCAGAAAGAAGTTTTTTCCACTTTAAAAAGATTAAAAACATATCTGAGAAACCATTCAGGCGAAGAGAGTAGGTGCAAGTTTAGCTTTAATAGGTATTCATCAAAAAATCCACATTGATATATGAAATAATCAATATATTTTGTCAAAACAGGGGATGAATTATGGTTTAGTTTTAGGCAAAAAATATGTTGTGCTTTTAGTTTATGGTTAATTTTTGTTTTTAAGTAAATAAAAAATATACCTTATTTTTAATATTTTTTTTGCTTAATTATGCTTATTTCATGAAGAAGTTTTTGTTTAACAAGTATAATATCTGTTTTATATTACCTATATTAGTGTATTTGTATAACTCACTACAAGTTTCTTTAAATATGCATAGGTATTTTTTTATTTTGAAATTTTTTTTGATTCTCCAAATAAAGGTTTTTGGGCGTGGCACCCAAAAAAATTTTCGCCTTCGCCGATTGGCCTGCGGCGCTTCACCTTAAAACTAATATTCTGGCTATGCCACTGCTTGCCCCCCCCTATATTGGATCCTTCCGGCGCCCATGACACTTAGTGATAATACGTATTAAACGTTTTTTTCTGTGACAATAAACAGATTTTAATCAATTTCTCTGTAAATAGCGTTTTGTGTCATCTTAGACAGGGATTTTAAAGTGTTTTGAGGTTTTAGGTGTGTGTGTAATAATAGTTAAGTGGATAATAATTTGTTTTTTATAGTATCTGCTGGGTTAGTAAAAGGGTTTACATTAGTACCACTATTTGGGATACTCTTTTCCGTTTCTACGGTAAGTTTTTTTCCTTGAAAATTAACTTTTACCATGTCTAGAACTTGTTGTATTCGTGGATGCAAATCCAATTTATAAGTGTTGAAAAACAAGAAGGGGATAGCTTTTCTAAGGTTTTCTTTTTCCAATAGATGAATGTTTAAAACAAAATTGGTTAAGTGCAATACCAAGGGCTTAATTGATCTCCATCAAAATTTTCTGTAATTTGTTAGTTACACTTTTTAAAAACTAATATTTGAGATTATATTAATAGTATATTGTGTAGGAAAAATAGCATATTCTCGGACGAGGTAAAAATTGGACGAGGCGCAGCCGAGGCCATTAAGTGTCCGAGGCTGAGAATATGATTTTCCTACGAGGTGCATATACTTTTTTCTGCAATTGAAAAAAGAATAAAATAAATACAAAAATAAAATGATTGTACCTAATAAAACATTAATTAAAATGACCTAATAGATCGCCTATGCTTAGCATTGCGGTTGCTTGACAACCGCTGTTTTATTATTGTTATTTCTTTATAACAAGCAGGTCAGTAGTCAGTTTAGCTTGTTTCCTAAAAACGAAGAAAAAATGGAAAGTGACGAGGAACTTGGACAGAGGACTCCGCCAGATGTTAAGGATATTGCAGCTTTAGTGACTCTGAACTTGTTACCAGCCAAGTCCAGAGAATAATACGAAATGGCATATTTAAGATTTATGGATTATTGCCAAGGAAAAAATACGTTCTCCCATTCGGAAAATGTTTTGATCGCCTATTTTGCTCACTTATCTGGAAAGCTGAAACCATCGACGCTTTGGTCGAATTATTCGATGCTAAAGGCAGTATTTAACATAAGAAAAAATGTTGACCTTTCAGAATAACACAAATTACAAGCATATTTGAAACGACAATCACATGGTTACAAGGCAAAAAAATTTAAGGTTTTATCTTTGGAAGAAATACAAAGATTTTTAAAAATCTTTGGAAGAAATACAAAGATTTTTAAAAGAAGCGCCAGATGATATTTATTTAATAACCAAAGTCAGTTTAAAATTTAATCTAGGCATAAATTAAGATATATTTAGAATTTTTATACTTTTAGGTGGCACTAAAACAAAAAGTTTGTAGTCTATTGTATTGCTAATGGATTATCAAAAAAAGGAAACTTTTCCTTATACAGTGTCACCAGTAAAGTCCGCATCATATGGGATTTTTTTTTATTAATAGCTTTATTCGAAATTTAACTTTGGCATTAAGCTCTGCTTCGATCGAGATGAAAATTAAGCAAAAAAATAGTAGTCACGTGATTCGCATTATATGTCAAATTTTAATTTTTTCAAAAAAATAATTCAAAAGTGGGGTTATTTTTGAAAAAATCGAAAATAGTTATTAGAAAAAGTTTTTCTAAATGTAGTTTCTAGCCCACATGCAAAATTTCAGCCGCATAAGATAATTTTCATTTTTTACCTATATTTTGTAAATTGCACCACTTTTGCAAAATAAGACTCAACGCAACTTACATAAAACTTCTTAGTTTTGACAATGCTTTATTTTAGATACATTTTCTGTACACAATAAATGTGTGTTTTTCTACAAAATCAAAATTGGGCTATTAAAATTTGGTCGTATGTGATGCAAAGTTTATTTGTTTTGGACCCTGTTTAAGGTAACTCCATAAAATAAGTATTTTTGAAAAAGTAGTTTGTGTCTGAAAGTAATACACCTTAATATTAAGACAAAAAATAACACAGTGTCTTCAGACAAGTGTTTTTTAAGTGGAAAATAAATTTTAGTTTAACAACGTAAAGTTTATCTATTTTCAACGATTTAATTTAAAACCCCTATATTATAATTTATTATTAAGCTATGTCATAATAACGTTAATGTGTATTACTTTCAACCACAAACTACGTTTTCAAAAATACTTATTTTATGAAGTTACCTTATACAGGGCCCAAAACAAATAAACTTTGCATCACATACAACCAAATTTTAATAGCCCAATAGAACAAACCCGAACAAACCCCACTTTTAAATTATTTTTTTTTTTAATTAAAATTTGACAGATAATGCGAATCACGTGACTACTATTTTTTTGCTTAATTTTCATCTCGATTGAAGCAGAGCTTGATGCCAAAGTCAAATTTCGAATAAAGCCATTAATAAAAAAAAAATCCCATATGCTGCGGACTTTACTGGTGACACTGTGGAGTATTTTATTTTGTCAAAATTTTCTAATTAGACACAATGGGCAAGCGGGTGGCTTTAAAATACTGGAGGGCAAAGGCAACAGAGAAATATACAAAATTAAGATATACGGAAGTTTGAGTATAGTAAAACTGGCATTTTGTGTAATTACAATAACCCACACTATGCCATACACAAAGATAACCGGCACCGTGCGAACGACACAATGTTGAAAGCCAACGACCATCTGCCACCTGTCGACCTGCGACAAGGAAATTATGGGGTGGTTGGTGGTTTTTCTGACTGATTACTTGTTACGCATACCGAATTTTACAATCCGTCAAATCAGACATGACTTAAAAGGTTGGCATATTGTATGCATTTGATCGGTGCCGATTTAAAGTAATCTAATATGATTATTTTGTGTAAATAAAAGTACAAATCATATAATTGATTAACAAATTAATTAAAAATTAAATCAAAAATATAATCAAATAAATTAAATCAGACATCCCTTGCTGTTAATCACTTGAGTTTTACTGTATCTTAATTTATTTTTAAAAACCAAACAATAATTAATTATTAACCATGCGAAAATTCTTCAATAAAGGATCGAGCAAAGCGAAACAAATCACCAATTATTTTGCTTAATTCGAGCTCGTAAGTATTTTGAATTGACTTCATTGGTTTATATGGAAATGAGAAACGACATAAATGCATCGAAACTAAAACGAAACAAGCAAAGCCATAAACAAAACATGACGAAATGACAATAACATCGCTTTTGTCGCGCGCAGGACCATCGACGCCGCCGTTTTTTCAACTTCGCCATTTATCTTAAAATAAAGTAAAAATTACAACATAGTTTTTCGTCTATTGCACCGTAGAATAAACAAGTAAAAATCCGTTCTTCCAATACTCAGTGGAGCAGTAAATAGATTTATTTTAAGTTTTATGGAATTGCCATAGAATTGTTTGCTATCAATTTTTGCAAGGGTCTATCAAGAACGTGAACTACATGTTTAAGCTATTCTCTTTTTAATCAAACACCATTTCCTTAAAAAAACAAATAGAATAAAACACAAAGGGTTTTATTAAAAGCCAATTTCCAGCGACGTCTCAAATATGAAAAGGGCACAAAGAAAGAAAAGCCAATAGTCTAAAAGTTATGATTTAATTTAGACGGTTTCCCAATAGCTTTTCAAAAACCAGAGGTTAAGTAAAAGGTCTTGTCAGTTGCAAAAGGATTAATTACGATTGACGGGGAAAAAATCTGAGCAAAGTGTCACGAAAAAATATTATTTTTAGTAGCCTTAAGAGAGCTAATAAGCTATTTACGTGCTCCAACTTTTTTTATCCCCTCCCCACTTCGCAAAACTGTTTTAAGAATATTGGGGGTATGGATATTCAGCGCAAATATTAATGCACGTAAACGATGATGTATTTTTTAAAAATCACGGATACCAATCTAAGTATTTCATGTTAACGCGTAACTTTTTTGAAATTCAAATTTGGCGTTAACGTATTTAGCTAACAACCCGGCGGTCGTTTTATTTTTTTTTTGTTTACGGCGTAATAGCATCAAATAAATACATGAGACAAAACTTTAAAAATTAAAAAAACAATCCAACCAAAAAAAGTAAACCGACCTGACTTGATTCAAACCCACGACTTTCGAACTGTTTTCTTTCGTACCCTTATTATTTCTTATAAGTATACATTTTTAACTGCACATCTACATTATTTTAATACATGCCACTTGGAATCTATGACACTTCATCACTCGACAGTTCATCAAACGACATTTCATCACGGACACTTCATCACGGCGACATCCCATCGCTACGACACTTCATCACGGCGACATTCTATCACTACGACACTTCATCACATCCCATTTCATCACTACGCCAATTCACCACACACAATTTCATCACATCAATCAAAAAGTTGATTTAAAAAAAATGCTCTGGGTAACAACGTACAAACCTGTTGCCAATATACCTTTTAGACGGAATTTGTTCCTCTAGTTATCGCCTCCTAGAAAATTTGTAGAAAAGGAATAATTACTTATAGGTTATTATTGATGTACCCTTTCAATAAAATGGTCATATTTCAACTTAAATATTAATGACATTTTTATTAATAAACAAAAATTATTTATATTCGTAATGATTTATTTATATGTAGCAAATGTAAGGTTAGGTAAAATTTATGTAAGTGGGAATAATTGTTAATAATAAATTATTGTAATTGAAATTTTTGTCACGGAAATAATACTTTGTATGTTATTTAATGTAATATATCTGTCACAACTATTTTCTATTATTTTAATATGTTTTTGTCAAATGCTATTTGGTGGTTTTATTTTAATAAATAAGAAATAAATAAATACTAAGTAATTCTATGATTTAAACCGTAAAAGGTAATTATATAATAATTTTCGAATTGATGTGATGAAATTGTGTGTGATGAATTGGCGTAGGGATGAAATGGGATGTGATGAAGTGTCGTAGTGATAGGATGTCGCAGTGATGAAGTGTCGGTGTGATACGATGTCGCCGTGATGAATGGTCCGTGATGATATGTCGTGTGATGAATTGTCGAGTGATGTATTCACGTTTCGTACAGAAGCTAAAAATGCCTAAATAAACAACTTTCTCGAATAAAGTTTTTCGATAGTTTGATAAATAATGGCATATTTGAACCTATTTTATTAAAAATGTCAAATTTGTGCAGCTGCTTCAGTATACGTCATTTTTGGTATCTAGGTAAGCAAAAACTAACTGCTTTTTCAATTTTTACCTAAACCTGATAATAAAAAAAAATCTCATTTGATGCGAACTTTCTTGAGGATACTGTATAGTTTATTACTGAACAAGATTTTTCACGAAAAACACATAAAAATTACGCAAGCTACAACAACTACAGCTACTATAACTTTAATGGCGTTGTATATGAACGTTAATTCCATTCATTTAGAATTTCGAACAGTACGCGATACTCGCAAAATAAGATGCATATTGTCAGAGTGCCGGATACTATTACAATAGAAATAATTTTCAAAATTTTCTTATTGACGTTTTGCAAAGTAGGTAAAGTTATAGGGGGCTATTAGTTGTTGGTGGTTAATATGTTTTTTCCAGTACTAACACATTTACAAAGCACATATTATTTTTACATTAGGTGTTAGTAATAATTATAGAACGATTTATACGCAAATATCAATTATAATGATGTCATGGCTTTCCAAACATAATATGTATAAAAGATAAAGTACACAAGGCGCTGGAACCTCGTATGTAGTTTTAGTCTAGCAATCTCTAAAGTCAAGCTATGTCGGGGGCGACTATGGTTTGGATGGGTGGCCGCTTGGAAATAGCGGGTGTCAGAATAGATGTGGCGTCCCCGAGAATAACAGTAAAACAAATAAATAATTGCCTTTCTTGTTATTGTTGTAGGATCAAAAAATCAAGTTCTATGCATTCAAATAGATTGTTTTTATTATTAACCATGGTCGATAATAATTGGCAAGGTATAGACTGTATAGAGAATAACCATTTCTAAAATTAATAATCGGTCAAAAATAAATTAATTATGATTTTAAAGGAAATATTTACCGACTCTTTTAGTAAAGCAGTTACTAGTTGAATTTGCCAAATTAGCATATTTTTGGGTGGATTTTGCAACGTACTCTCGACAAATTTAAATAAGGCTCGCAATCATCGCAATAAAATGGAAGAAAAGTACAGAATGATAAGCGATCGGATACAAATTTAAACAATAATTAGGCGTCTACTACATGTCTAGCTGTACTTGGTAACGATACAGTTTTGCAGTGTCAGTTACCGGTCTTTTCCAGCTGCAAGTTTGTACCGCCATCAGACACCGCCGCACCTTAAAGTTCTCATTTCAAGTTACGAAAAAAAATCGTTTTATTCAAGTATTATATTTTGCTAACAAATTAAAAATTAAGACGTCTGGTTTTATTACTTTTCATAAACACCCTGATGCCGATATTTAAAGTTGTTTTTGGTGACACATTTTTAGGAGTTTTTGGTTTCATAAACATAGGTCCGCAAACTTTTTTTAAGATAGAGCGTGTTTACAAGTTACTGGATTAAGTTTTTCTACATGTCAGTATCACATAAAAAAAGTATTCCTACGACAAAATAGAAAAAAAGTAGTACGCCACTGTTTTTTTCGATTTTTTTTTTTCTTTAGTAGCGAGCACCTATAAGTAAAAAGTTTCCTTTACATTTTTTTGTCCGAAGAACCGTTTTCGAGTAAAGAAATTGTGTGGATGCGATCGCTCCCCCCTGACCCAGCGTCATTGGAACTGGCGGTGTATGATGAAAATAATGATCATAATATGGGTTTTGTTTTTGAGGGTGTGTGCTTGCATTTGTTATTCCATTCGTTCCCATTCTCTCTTCATTCATTCGCTTATATCCATACTTGGCTTTAAGTAAAGCTGTTTACGTAGGTATACATATTAACATGTTGTTGCTATTAAAATACTCTATCTTTTACAGATTACACCATCCCAGACCTGTGGAATTTTCAGCAATTATAGCGCATTATCGACAATATTTACTGAATTCGCTCTAAAGGAAAAAGTTTGACGGTAGTAAAAAAAAATCAACATCAGCAAAAAAAGTAATGGATTTCGGAGAATTTAAATATACTGAAATGGGATAAAGAAATATTTGAGGTATAGCGCAGGCGCCAGAGGTAGTTGAGTATGCAAAATGTGAGGACCGGCAACTATGCTCAAATTCTTTCATCTGAGACACCAATAAAAAAAACCGATGTTGCCAGCAGCTGTGTTGGTCCCTTTCGTTTTTTCCCGCGCCCTCGCCCGAAATAGTCAGTAGAAATTAATTCTTAGTGGGTATCGATTAATTTTTTAGTTTTAACGTAATATTATTTATTTTCCCGTAGTTACGTGTTTTATTTAAACAAAAACTTGGACAATGTCGCTACCAGTGATAAATGTAAAGAGGCGAAGACTAAACGAAATGTCGTGTTTGTTTTGTGATTAAACTTTTATAAATATTCAAAGCGCCGCAGATCGGAGAAAAGATAACATTAGTGAGAAAATAAAGCATAGTACAGACTTTACTGAACATAATTGTTCATCATGACATCGAATTTGTATGACAAGTTACATTAGCGAACAAAAAATTAAAATAGACAACTTTTTACCTACTTCTGAAAAATCAAGCAAAAGTACTTCTAATAAAAAGTTGCAAGATGCAACACAGATGTAAGTATCTTTAAAAAAAACATACATGTTGGCTAATCAAAGTGAATTTGACACACAAATTTAGCATCGTACAAAATTTTGAATTACTGCAAGTACCTTTTTGACCCAGAAGGATTTTACAGGAAATCTCCAAAATCGGAACTAGCTCTTGAAATTGTAAACAATTATAAGTGTGGTACAAAACACGCAACAGGACGTTATAAATTTACATCTTCCAAAAATTTATATTGTTGATGGTACGGCACTTGTTCATCGAATCCAATTAAAAACTTTCAGCACCTTTGGCGATTTTGCTGCGGCATTCTTCAAAAGAATCCATGATCTTTTCTTGCAGCCAAATGTAAAACGAATAGATATTGTATTTGACAGTTATGATGATATTTCGATAAAATATTTGGAGTCAACTTTACGGAGTAAAGGTTAAATGATGAGAAATTTCATAATTTCGAATGATCACACAAAAATTCCAGCTAATTGTAAAAATTTCTTTTCAAGCAAAGAAAATACGTTACAGCTCGTTCGATTTCTCTGTACTGCTGCTCCTAGATATGCACAAGTAAAAGAATATTGTGAGTTATATATGTGGAGGATTTGATGATCCAACAAAATGTTTTAAATTACAAGGCTCTTCATTTTTTAAAGTACCTGACTTAAATTCAACCCATTTAGAAGCCGATTCAAGGATTTTTTGTCACATATTTCACGCAGTAAGAATCCAATCTGCCCATATCATTATCCTTTGCACTGATACAGATGTTTTCATCCTGGGAATTTTTTTCTGGAATAAGCTAGCACGTCTAGGTTGTTTAGGTGTATGGTTCGACGCTTCTTATAAGAAAAAATACATTTCAGGATGTTATTTGGTTGCTCAATCCCTTGGAGAAAATATTTATCGTATTTTTCCAGCATTACACTCTCTATAAGTGGTTGCGATTCGATCAGCAGATTGGATCGAAAAAAAAAGCCTTTAAAAGCTGCATCGTTGGATTTTGCACAAAAAACTCTGAGGCATTTAGGAAATCCATATCTAAGTATCGAACAGTTAACAGAATTGGAAACCATTTGCGCCTATCTTTTCTCCAAAGAAAAAATTAATTGCTGATGAACTTCGGTATAAATTAATTTCTCAAAATATCGGCTTCGGCTTAAATTTATTAAAAGTAATTTGCACATCAGATGCTCTACATTTACATTTTTTGTTAAGAGCTTCAGCACAAACATGTATATGGATAAATGCTGACCAAACACTACTACGGCCTATTGATTACACTTTATTAGGGTGTGAAAAAAATTGTAAATTGTTCCCATGACAACTGATGAAGCGCCCATTACCAAAATTGTGGATGCAGCCCTGTAACTGCACATCAAATTGTCAAACGAAGGCTTGTTTTTGCAAAAAATTACAACTAGATTGTATTTCGTTGTGCAATTGTATCAAGAATGAGTGTCAAAATAAATAAGATTAATTATTTGTTTTTTTTTTACTTATGTTCAAATTTGCATTAAATAATTTTTTTATCACCAATAATTCTTGTTTTTATTTTCAACTTTTTTTTTTTTTTAATTGACTAGCTTTCGTTAATCACAATCACAATCTTTAATATAAGAGACAATTGGATATTGTCACTAAAACAATCATTAAAATGGTTCCAAAGCATTTGGTCATTCGATTTACTTGATATCTAAGGGGATGAGGTGTAAAAAATAAATGGACCAATAATCCCGCTGGCAACATCCAGAATCATAATCTGCAAGCTTTTCTGAGTACAAAACCATGCACAGAGTGCGGTCCTCATATTTTGCACACTCAACTCCATCCAGCTCCCGCACTAATATACTGGCAACAATGTTTTGTTGCGATGACTTAGAGTAATGACATACATTGGATTTTACGCTAGGTACCCTATAAAGGTTTTTTATAGGATGTTTTATATTTTTTTAAGAAAAGCATAATAGTTACGTAAGATAAAAGTAAGCTAATAATGTTATCTCTGCTGCTTTTATCTCGAACAAGTTGCTTTATTCGTTTCTCTATATCAAAAGAAGACATAAAAAGAACGTTTCGCTTCCAAATTCTATACTTACCATATTTCAAAACATTTTGCAAACTTTTTCTCCGCGAGAAAGGTAAAAAAATTCATGTGGCTAAAATAAAATAAATCATACTGATTAATGGTCATGAGTATGTTCCTTCCCCTTAATACCCTTCCCGGGTTAAAATAGTAGTATACAACTAAAAAAATTAAATAAGTTATCCTTTCAACTGGTCTTCGGGAGGTTCTGGGTTCAAATCCCTGTGGAGATATTTATAGACAGTGTCCGCAAGAAAGTTCGCATCAAATGGGATTTTTTTTTATTATTAGGTATAGGTAAAAATTGAAAAAGCAGTTAGTTTTTGCTTACCTAAAAACCAAAAATGACGTATACTGAAGCAGCTGCACGACTTCCGTTACCTGTCAAATTTGACATTTTTAATAAAATAGATTCAAAAATGCCATTATTTATCAAAATATCGAAAAACTTTATTCGACAAAGTTGTTTATTTAGTAATTTTTAGCCTCTCTACGAAATTTTGATAGTCTAATACAATGTTTATTTTTTGCCAGATTCTTGAAAATTTTGATCAACCCTCGTAGATTAACTTTTATACATCGATGTAAAATCATTTGCCTTTACTTCATTTGTAATCTTAATGCAATTTTGTGTAAAATTTTTGTTTCCAATTATATATTTTGCTTCAAAAACTGACATTGTTATTGATCAGTATGTAATGTTTGATGCAAAGTTTATCTAATTACATCAGTTTTGCCAAAACCGACGTTTCTCATTTTTCTTAAGTTAGTAAGCAGATGTACAAAAAGAAAATATTAGGAAGCTGTCGTTGAAATTTTACTTAATTAATATTAAATTAAATTAATTATATTAAACTATATTTTTGTTAAATAAAATGTTTCGAGCGATTAATATTTATTCTTTATGATCCAATATTAAGTAAGTAAAATTTCAACGAAAGCTTCCTAATATTTTTTTCTTGTACATCTGTTTACTAACTTAAGAAAAATGAGAAACGTCGGTTTTGGCAAAACTAATGTAATTAGATAAACTTTGCATGAAACATTACATACTGATCAATAACAATTTCAGTTTTTGAAGCAAAATAAATAATTGGAAACAAAAATTTTACACAAAATTGCATTAAGATTACATATGAAGTAATGGAAAATGGTTTTACATCGATGTATAAAAGTTAATCTACGAGGGTTGATTAAAATTTTCAAGAACCTGGCAAAAAATAAAAATTGTATTAGACTGTCAAAATTTTGAACAGAGGCTAAAAATGCCTTAATAAACAACTTTCTCGAATAAAGTTTTTCGATATTTTGACAAATAATAGCATTTTAGAACCTATTTTATTCTTCAGTATACGTCATTTTTGGTTTTTAGGTAAGCAAAAACGACCTGCGTTTTCAATTTTTACCTATACCTAATAATAAAAAAAAAATCCCATTTGATGCGGACTTTCTTGCGGACACTGTATATATTTTTCAATTTTAAAACCTTTATCTCAATTTTTCAGTTTTATAACCTAGGATACCTTTGTACCGTTAAAAGTAAGAAAAAATAATTATGCGACGGTGATGCTGGCCGCCTAACAAAACAAAAGACTAAAAACCCTTTGTAGTAATGGATGGACATTCCAACACGTAACCGCTCTAATGTTTTCATTGTAAGCCGCTTTCCCGTTTCTTATTTTGCATACTGAAACTGAGCTTTACTGACTTTTGAAAATGGAATATAAAGGACTTGTTTGCAAATTTAGACGGAAAATATAAGCAGATTACGCTTAATATTCGAGTTTGTTATTTTCTGTATTTAAAAATTTGTTAATAGGATTTTAAAAGAATAAAATTAGTTTATTAAGTTCTTTGTCCTCTGTAAAGTTAATTCTTGGAATTTCATATTGAATTAAATAAAAAATATAAACTTTATAAAAATATGGTATAACAAACATTTCTTTAAACTCATACGACATAGGGGGGGTAACAAAGCGCGAACATTTGTAATCACAAAATGTCCACCGTTTCATAATATTTCTTAAATGCGTAAGTGTAAGCCAAAATGAACAAATAAATTTAGGGGAGTCCCAACGAAAAAAATGTTAGGTAAAATATGTGTTCAGTTACTAATTTTAAAAGAGTATAATACAGTGAGAGCAAAAATCATGTTCACTGAGGGGGGCTTGGATTAAAAAACGTAGGGCATGGTTTAGATCACAATGATGAGGACGATATATCTAACCAAATCTAGGTTAAAATTTTGTCAAATTTATATTATGACATGACATGCCAAACTAATGAGTAATAAAATAAGTCGACAAATACAAATTTATTTTCGGTGTTTACAAAATTACTTGGAATACTTGCACTTTATAAGGAAATAAATTTAGCTGCTTCTTTAGAATAGTTCTGCATGTTCCATAAGATCTTCCCACTTCTTTGAACGGGCGTCTTATACAATTTGTTGGCATATTTTACATTATTTCACGAACGTTTGCAACAAGTTCTTCTGTTCTTACATATGGTCTTCCTGCTCCTTTTTTGTGTTGTATAGAACCTGTTTCCCTAAACACAGCCACGGTTCTTTTCAGGCAATGATAAAAATCCCCAGCAATAAAAGCAACATTAGGAAAATGTTCGTGAAAATCGTCCATGCAAAAACCCGGATTGTATTGCCACTTAGCATTTACTCCAACCCCGTTTCGAAAATACCCTTCAACCATGAATGTTTTGTGCTGTTCCGTAAAGCCCATTGTGTGAATTGTTCAAGAAATTGGAGAAATTAGCGATGAATCAAATTACTTGTAACGACTGTCAAAAATGACGGAATAACTGATTGATTGTTAATTCAGGTAGTTACTGACAGCCAATAGGTATTAAGCTCTACGGCTAAGCATTACGTCCTTAGATGCAAGGCCCTCTTTGATGCAAATAATTTTTGCTCGCACGGTAGATTTCGTAATCCAATCGGAAATGAATAAACCAATCTCCTGGTTCCAGTATCAGCTCTTTTAATAGGTCAATATGAAAAAACTGGTTTCTCTTCAACAGCTATTTTTTCGCCCACTTTGTCCTTTTTTTACGGCCTATGCCACCGCCACTGCGCACAAATTATTATTTTCAATACAAACAGCTGTTATTTTGATGAAAGTGTGCGATATGTATTCTATTGACATTAGCTTACAGCCAATTTGCGACTGTAATGTAAAACGCAATTTTTTGTTAATATTTGGTCTCTAAATGCGAAAATGATCGTAAAAACTAATTAACACGTAAGATTTTTGAGTATTAAGTTCCAAATTACAATAGACTATGCAGAATAAAATGTGTATCTGTGTTAATCCAAATGGTATTATGGAAAAATTGGGATTGGCATATAACCCAGACGAATGGCGCTTATTTATAGATTCGTCCAAAATATATTTAAAAGCAGTTCTGCTTTATAATGGAAATAAGAGACCCTCTATTTGCAAATACAGTTAACATGGAGGAAGCTTACGAAAGTATGTCACTTATTCTAAATGCAATAAGCTGTGATAAGTATAAGTTGCGAACATGTGGTGACCTAAAAGTCATAGGACTATTACTAGGGCTTCAGAGTGGATTTACGAAATATTGCTGTTTTCTTTGTCTTTGGGATAGAGAGCCAAGTAAAGATTAGCTTCGGAGAGATCAATAAATTCCAGGTCAAGCTAACGTAAAAAATATACATCTCGTTGATCCCAAAAAAGTTCCGTTACCTCCATTACACATTAAACTGGGATAAATGAAAAATTTCATTTAAGCCTTAGGTAAAGAATGGGATGAATTTAAATAACTTAAACAAGATTTTCCTAAACTAAGTGATGGTAAGCTTAAGGAAGGAATATTTTTTGGACCATAAATTAGAAAAATACTAAGGGATCAACAGTTTGATCAAAAATTAAATGATGTTGAATTAGCTGCGTGGAGTTCTTTAAAAAAAAATTCTTTCGGAGTTTTTAGGAAACAAAAAACGATTTTTCTTCATATATTACCATAAATAAACATGGGGAAATATGGAAACATGCTTTTTGTGATCTGGTCCTACAACGTTGGATGAGGGATAATATTTAACATATAATGTGTAATAAAAGTGACAACACTTATCACATTTATTATATTTGAAAGTATAAACCGAAATAAATGCAGAAACATCCCCATACCCTGTTCTATCAGTCATCCAACGTGAGAGCATCAGAAAGGTCGATAGTTAAAACTTCCTTATTAAAAAGTACACTAGACAGTAATCACTGTCATCCAAAAACACTTAATTGTCTTTTTGGCCAAGGCCTATACAGAGTTCACTTCGAATATAACGTCCAAAAAGTGAAGGGTTTTAAGTATTAACCATTGATGTACGTATACGCTTCACAGTCGGCCTAACAATGACCGAAGACAGTGGTCACATTTGCAGACGGCAAAGCAATTGCGGTCCATAAACTATCCATTGAAGCTTCAGGTAAAGTCCAGGAACCATACGGAAGCCTAGCTGTTTTGTCAACCTTTGTCAGAAGTGTGGGCTAAACGTATAGCTTGTAAAACAAAGAAAAATAAGCAAGTTCCATCTCTCCTACCTACTGAGGTCCTACTTACCTCTCCGTAGTAGGATAGATGAACTGCTGATATGCCTTTAAAATTATCTCTTAAGTTTTTAACGTTTAATACTTTTTTAATTTGAAATTATTCCAAAAAGAATAACACAATTTAGTTGTTTTGTGCAAATTTTTGCAGATTTTATTTTCCAAATATTTAAATGTTCGTTCATTTCTTCTACCTTTACCCTACAGTGATATTTCCCTTGTCCTCAACTAATTCTTACTGCATGCACATTAGGAGAGAGATGGCTTTTTCTGACAAAACAAAAACTCACAGAACCGCAGAACTTCCAACTTCAACAAATTTAAATTGCCAGAAATGCCGGCACGTTGCCGACAAACCATTTCATCTCAGACTTTTTTCTCTTTAAGCCGCTTACGTCGAGTCATGTCTTATTTTGCATGCTGCCCAAAGAAGCGCTTTTAGAGATTTAGAAAATGTACAAAACGTACGTCAAAGAACATATTTTGGATACTTTTCTAAGGACGGTAAGAAGATTAGGGTTTCGTAAAGGTAAAATTAAATTTTTTTGTTTACATTTTTCCATCAACTTAAAATAGTTAAGTTAGTAATAAAGTATTCTATATGGAGCAGATCTGCTACATCTTATTTACTATGAAGTACAATAAGTACAACATTGGTTATGACAATTCTATGAAGGTCAGAGATTTATTCAAAGTAACCCAAGAAATTAAACGCTTAAAGACGCATTGTTTACAAAAATTAATTAAATACCGGGCAAATCCCATGTAAATTTGCCACCCTGAAATGTTGGCTCCTTTATTAATTTTACATCAAAATTGTACTAGATTTTTTTCAAGGTCCTTGTATAATGGACGCGCACACGAACTTTTATTGTTGTCTAATAAGCAAATTAAAAGTTATTCAGAAAAACTCTTTGTAAAATTCTTAAAAATAAAATACGGCTCTGATACATACCTCAGTAAAACCACCAGTAATAATTATGATAATGTCAAATGTTACTAGACGCTTTATTTTTAATAAGTTTCAACATGTTTTGCCAACATTTAAGAAAAAATATCCATAATAAAGTGGTACAATAAAGATAATAGTTATCGGAGAGTATCCGAAATGTTCTCCGCGATGTTTATTGACAGACACATTCCAAGCAAAACAACAGTTCTCAATAAAGTTCGTAAATTTTAAGGTAAAGGTACTGTAATTGATTTGTGCAACTGCTTAGAGCCAAATAATAATATACTCGATGGTAGAGCATAAAAGAATAAAGCAGATTTACAAATTTTACTCCATGTAGAATAGGAAAGTTAATAAAATACGAAAAGCAAACTTTTGCTTTGATGTTAAGAAAATAGTACATAACGATTGGGAATTTTCGCGCAATGCTTGTTTTGCAATGAACCAAATATTAAAAACTGTAGATATTGGAATACAAAAAATGAACACAGATTTGTACAAAGACTCAATCACCATAAAAGGTAAATGTTTCGAAGGGTATCGGATCATTGGAAATTTTTTTTGGAATAAAATTTTGAAATCTTTTTTTTACTTTTACAAAATCATATTGGATCTGTATTAGAAGTTGCTAATGAAAATGAAGATATTTGGTTTCAAATGGACGGTTGTTTCGATGTAAAATATGTTATTTATATTTAAACTAGAATATAAATATTGATATATATATTAAAACCTAGTAAAAGATTCATAATTATATATTCCTAAAAATATATTGAATTACGTTTTTTATCCTAATATATTGCGTATCAAGTATGTGAAGTCAACTTTTATACACGAATGTGATGTTTGCGGCCCAAGCCAAAGGCGAGGGTCTCAATTACACATGAGTGTATAAAAGCCTTCTTGCACGTGTTACACACTCTACTTTTTCTACGACCATAAATAATACAAATACAAATTCAAGTTCAACTATTTACTGTTTCATTTTCTCCTTTATAATGGTAATTATTATTAGTGATATGTCAACTTGTCAGATTACTAAATTAAACACCTCTAGTTGTTCCTAATGATTTGTTAATAATATTGCTGCTTGTGGTCGAGGCAATATTTCTATTTTTAGCTGATAAAAGTCTATTAGAAATAGCATTCTTTTTATTAAGGGAATTTTCTATGTAACCTTCAGCTACCGTTGAAGACTTCCAAGCTCCGCATTGTTCTAATATTAACAAATCTGCACCTGTTTCAACTCGCAGGGAAGCATAAGATTGTCTAATACAGTGGCCTGTATATCCTTCTGGATGTGGTAGTTTTAAAAACTTTGCAATTTCATTAGGCAATTTTCCAAATTTGTTTATCCAGACGACTTGGCATGACCATTTTCCTTTTTGATAGTTGATGCACAATTTGTCTTCCTAATAATTTTGAGGGCAAAGGGTGACATATTTTCTGTATAATTCCAAATGCTCGGTTATAGCAAATTTTCTTGTAATTTTGGTTTTTGTATCAGAAACGTAAACAACAAGAACATTTTCTTCATTTACAAAATGGCATACTTTTAGTTTGTAAATTTCGCTTCTTCTTAGAGCACCAGCAATTTCAAATAATAATATTACTTTAATGAATAAATAATTTTCGTCAGGCGCCTCATTTATTAACTTGAAAATTTGTTCTTTCTCCATTACACAAGAACTTCAGGACATTAATCGATGTCAACAATATTTTTAATGTTAATAGTATTTTTTAGCATTGAGTAATGGTTTCAGTGTTGATAATTTAATATTTTTTGTTAATTTTGATAAGTATGCGAGTACAACATTTTCAGAAAAGGATTAAATATTGTTTTTACTGCCTCAATTCATAAATTTATTGTACTTACATTCATAAATTTCTATGACTTCTGAGGTAATAAAAAGGCACTTGCTGTTTTCTCTGCATCCGTAATATCTGGTGGAGTACATACTTCTATATCAGAGTCTAAAGTTATTACTTAAACAAATAGTAAATTAATTCAATAAAGTTTTGTCTGTTTCCTTCCGCCAAACTCATCCCCAGACGCGTTTCGCCGTTTACGGCTCATCAGTGAGGCTCAGTTTGGCAGAAGGAAACAGGGCTATAATTCTCGTCGATAATCGATCCTGAAAAGTGATTTGTCTTCGAGCCCTGTTTCCTTCTGCCAAACTGAGCCTCACTGATGAGCCGTAAACGGCGAAACGCGTCTGGGGAGGAGTTTGGCGGAAGGAAACAGACAAAACTTTCTTGAATTAATATCTGTGATCCGGCACTTGTACCGGTTTTGAGAGCGCACTTGCAAAATTTTCTGTTTTTACAGAATAACCCCTTTACGACTGGCCTTTTCTAAAGTACCGTACTGGGACTCAAGATGTCGCACCGGGTTCTATAATTCCCGTCGATAAATAGTAAATTAATAAACTGTACAATTTAATTTGCAATGAACCTTTTTAAATGTCTTTGTCATTCTGTTCATACAATGTTTGTATCGGCAATGACAATTCGTTACTATGACAATGATAAAAATTGCTAAGCACGGCCGCCTAATAAAATTATTGCCGGTGCCTAAAATTAATGCTGCCAACACATTTCTTATGGAACAGATGTCTAGAGTAAATCCTATTAGAAATGCATTGTACTTCAGGCATTGGTGTTTAAAATAGTTATTTATGCAACTAGTGCAAAAAGTGTATGTTTATTGCAAACGGGAGGATAGAAGTTATTCATCGAGACGTAGTCGAGGTGAATAATATGCCATGTGCAATAAACACACTTTTTGCACATGTTGTAATTCAAATTTGACAATGGATCATAGATACCTTTGACTTCAACGTAATAAAATTATGGCGCCCTGTCAACGTGAATTCTATTTCGATAGGGTATGGACGGTGTGCAACACACGATACATATACTATAAATATATTGTTCGTTTCCTAGGTAATTTACTTTATTGCACTAGGGCAAAAAGTACTTTATTGCATAGTATGCAATAAAGACCTACTTTTGTCATTAGAAATTCATACACAAAATGACATTTTTTGAACGATCGTAGAAAAACAAACTTTAGCTAATGTGATTAGTGTGTGATATAATATTTTAGATACGAGAACAATCTATTACCTAAAATTTTTATTAATTATTAATAATGTAAAGGGTTTTCCAATAAGAACGATATGATTTCAAAATGAAATAAAATTAAAATAATTTCAGATACAACAAAACGTTTTATATTATCTTAAAGTATAGTCGATAACATTTATGTTTTGAATAACACGTCAAATGTCCTCCGCGACTTCGTGTACACGAGCGAATTCGACGAACCCAATTTTCGATGACTTTATGCAATAAATCGGGCGTGATCTGACGAAAGCAGGATCCAATGTTCAACCTTAATGCATCAAGTGTTTGTGGTCTGTTTTCATAAACCTTAGATTTCAAATAGCCCCACAAGAAGTAATCTAAATGAGTTAAATCACAGCTTCTTGGAGGCCACTGAACAGTAGCATTCCTTGAAATTATCCTTTCGTCAGATTCTTGCAGTATATCGATAGTTTCGTGAGCAGTGTAACATGTGGCACCGTCTTGTTGGAACCACATATCCTCCAAATCAAGTGCATCTAAATTTGGCCACAAAAAATTTCTTAACATCTGTCGATATCGTTTACCATTCACTGTAACTGCATCTCCTGCCTCATTTTGGAAAAAAAATGGTCCGATGATGCCACCATACAGTTACCTTTAGCGGATACAAAGGCTTCTCATGAATCTGTTGTGTATTGTTTTCACACCAAAAACGGCAATTTTGCTTGTTAACGTATCCACTTAACGAAAAATGAGCTTCATCTGAAAAGATAATTTTTTTGGAAAAATTAGGATCCCTTTCAAGTTGTTCTAAACTCCAAGCAGAAAATTCTCTGCGCCGACGATGGTCCAGTGGCTTAAGTTCTTGGGTCAAAACAATCTTATACGGGTGTAAATTCAAGTCTTCTTTCAAAATACGCCAAGTTGCCGTTTTTTTAATCCTTAACTCTTAAGCACGACGAGGAATTGATAAATTTTGATCCGCTGCAACACTAGCTCTTACAGCAGCAATATTCTCAACAGTTTGTGTTTTTACATCGTGAAGAGTAAAATTATTTTCAAATTTCTCAACGATGCGACGAATGGCAAGCAAAGGAGGACGATTATTTACACCAATGTTTTCGCGAAGTGCGCGATAAGTGTTCACAAAAGATCGTCTATTTTCGTAAAATTTTTGGATAATAACCAAACGTTCTTGAAGCGCGTATTTAGCCATAATAAATTGTTATAGTTTACTGACAATAAATGACAACTGGTGACAGGTATAACTTTATTACCATGGTTAAAATATCGTTTCAAAATCATATCGTTCTTATTGGAAAACCCTTTACAAATAATTGTCTTGTAAATATGCTAGTAATGGAAAAAATTAGAATAACCACGGTTTAGATAGCTTACAGCCCCCGCGTCTGAAATCTCTCTTCGCTACGCTCTTCGTGATTTAAAGTCGATACTCGGGCAATAATAGTAGCTGTCTAAAAGTTGGTTAATAATATACTATTAAAAGGTTGTTTCATTTAAAAGTCACAGTTTAGATAAATAAAATAAGATTTGGATGCGTCATAATTATCGATATTGTTATCCAAATATTATACAATTTATTTGTTATGCTTCAATTGATTTTTGTTTTGCATTATTAAAGTCTACAAAAATATTTTAAAAATCCCATGTTTTTATCAGCCCCCAAAAAAATTCTGTCCTGTCGACAGAACTTTTGGAGGGACAGAACTATGCCCCTATTGGTAGAACTCTATAAAATATATTTTTTCAACCCGAACGGCAGGATATCATAAAAGTGTATGCTTGGCGATGTCCATCTTAGAGGATTAAAAATATCTGCAACACAGAAGGTTCTGTAAAACTTAATTTCTACTATCATAAAAATATGTAGAAGTAAAAACAGAACCAACGATATCATATTAATATCTCTAATTACAAAAGAGATTAAACAAAAAGTTTAAAACTTTATCTATCAAATAAAAGCCCTGAGAAAAGTGTTAAAAACCTTATTATTACTTTTTTTTTAAATTTAATCATCCAGTTTTATCATCAGAAAAGCTCATTCTTTTTCTTTTTACAGCCTAATTATTTACCGGTTGGGTTTCTTTGAGTTATCCCTCTGTTCCTGTTTTTACAACTTTTTCAACACCTCTAAAATCTTATATTGCACTTTTATAGCCCTCTGTTTTGTGGAGTTGAAAAATGGGCTAATTCTTGACGCTTCGTGAACTCACTTAGTGGTGTAAAACGTGCGCCAATTTGGGTTTTTAATTAAAAAATAGCGCTGTAAATGGGTTTTATTAAGAATAAAAAGACGAGAAAACAATAATAACAATATTAATAATAACAAACTAAACGGACAATGCTGCCATGAACAGTAGGAGGACGAGGTATCCTTATTCATATTGCATTACAAAATTTACATGGTTTGAAAACATTTTAATTTATTATGATAGATTTAGTATTCGTAAAGTAATACAGAAAGATGACAAATAAGTCAAATAAGTGCAAATTTGCCTTTTGCATTAAAGTACGCAGGGAAGCCAAAACAACGCACATCCTGAGGCGGGTATATAGACAATGACGGCCGTTTCGCCTATATTAGGAAAGCGATAACCCAATGCATAATGCAACTCCACAGAGAAAAAGACAACGAAACCGAGCACTTAAAACTTGGTTGGGAACATGGCAAGTAATAAATACGAAGCATCACCATCTACTAGGAATAATGTCCAATGCAAAAAGCAAATCCACTAGAACCGAAGTACCCACTAGAGTGCCGTGGCTTTGTCTACTCTTAAACGTCCTAGCAGGGATACTGAATTTATTATTCAGTATGAAGCAATATTAACAAGAGGTTAGTGAAACAGACATCTTCGCTTTATAAGCCAATTAAATAAATTTCCTTTGAAAATAGAAGGTTTTTTATAATAAACTTATCCTAAGAAATAAGCTTATAAAACTTAAATAAAAAAAGGGTCTCAATGTCAATGAACCCGAACAAATTCGACATTTTTTATTCCCTTTTCAAGTTGAAAAGGGATTTTCACAACAACAGGACTTTGCTTTTTATTTTGTAGGTGAATATAACAGGGTTAAAGCGATTACAAGAGCCAAACAGCACAAGTACTGATGTGGGAAACAAAAAAGAAATGTTCAAGAACTACGTATGTAAATGTATCGAATAAAGCGGGCGTCTAAAAACTAGGTTAACAGTATTGAGAAGTTTTTATAGACACAATTTTTGTTTAAGAGTAGGACTACATAACTTTTTCTTAAAATAAAAAATTATAATCTTTCTCCATAACCTTATAGTAGGACGTAAAGAATAACTTTATTGTGAACCAACAAAGTCATTGATAAATTTGTAGTAAACAGAATTATTTTTTTTTGGGGGGAAACTTCATTGATCATTCCAGAACACCTGACTTTGACAAGTCGGCCATGTTTGCTGGTGGGCACACATATCGATTATTTCACGCTTAGCCATTGTGTTTTCGATAATTCTGGTTATAAATAGTTATTTTTCTGGTGTTATTTTGCTGAAAATTTCACACCTGTACTTTTTAACCAATTATGACTAGTTACCATGGCAACTAAAAGAATTTCCGGAAATTTTTTCGAGGCGCCACGATATTTAAGTGGAAATTTTTGACAGTTGAAAAGGTAAACATATGATCTACAACCATTAAATAATGTATATATACCTGTGAATAATGCAAAATATCTGAATTATGTAACATTTCACATCACTTTGACCACACTTTCCTTATAATCTTCAAAATTTTGCTTTTTCATATTAAATGCGTAGTCCTCCAGTATAGTAGCCTGTACTACACTCATGAATATTATACAACTTTTCGTCACAAAATTTAACAAACTGTTTCCATACACTTGGTTTTGATTTTCGGCTGTTATCTGGTGTTATATTTTGAATTTCTTGTCTAATTACTTGTTGATTTTCTTTACCAAATCGCGACATTTCGCTAAACACTTATTAAACTCAACACTCAACGTACAGACGTTTTAAACTATATACGTAGTAATTATTATTAAGCTTTGTGACAGAACCGGTTAAACAAAAATGACAATTCAACATATTATGTCAAAATACCCTGGCCAACTTGACAAGTGAAATTAGTTTAAAATGTCAAGTTAGATTAATAATTTTTTTTCCAAATTATGGTGTAAAGTGGTGTGAAATTTTCTTACCGAATCCCACGCAAGCTTAAATTATTCCTGGAAATTTTCTTTCGGGCACGAATATTTTACGAAAATTATCCCTCGTCGCTTAGCGACACTTGATAATTTTCAAAATATTCGTGCCCTCAAGAAAATTTCCGGAAATAATTTAAGCTCTTGTGATATTATAAGTGAACATTTCATAAATTTATTTTCAACCAATTAGAAGGCTCCTTTTTGTTTGCGTTGCTTATAACGACGGGAGACTATCGCGATAGCCTATTAACCTAATAAAATTAATAAGTGATAATTTTTCTGTCAAAAATGAAGTGCTTTATTTTTTATGGCAAACGTCAGTCAGAATAAAATCAAAATACATTTTGTTGCTAAAGAATAGGTCGTAGGTCTCATCATCTCATCATATTAAAAGAAACTCCAATTTATGAAATTTTCTTACCGAATCTCCCACGCAGCAGAATTAATTCCCGATAATTCTGCTGCTAGGGAGATTATAAGTGAATATCAAGTAAAAATCTCTTGCAGTGAATATTATTTTAGTCTTAGTAGCGATATTAAGTGCAGGTATGACAAAAAACTTAACATAATAGATAATATTGATTATTATGTTTTATCATAGAAGGAACTTTGTCTTGATGATTATAAGTTACCCAATATAACTACTATAAACCTGGTGAATTATCTTATTTTGAGTCATAGTTTGTATGCTGGATAACAGGTGAAGGCTAATAAACTCTTGCAAGCTTGCAATACTAATTTATGATTTATTTAATTACTAACTATTTATGAAATGACGGGAACACACACGTCCATTTTTAAGTTGACTTTCAGTTAAGGGGATCCGTTTTAATGCCTTAACAGAAGCATTTCGACGTTCTGCAGACAATTGTTTTAGAATTTCTCCCTTATATTTCCAAAGGCAGGAAATTTAAAAAAACACCTTATCTCTTTTAACTAGCATTCCATAATTAGTTACCTTACAGAACGATGGTATTTTCAATAATTTTTCAATAATATTTGACGGATTTAACTATATTTTTCAAATAATCTCATTTAAGGTGGGAGTATCAACATGCTTGCCAACATGTAACCTATTTCGCGTAGATTTATTTATGTTTTCTAGCTTTTACACAAAACTTAAATTAAAATCAGTATCGACTTGATATTCTATAGGTAAGTATAGGTAATAATTGACATAATATTTAATAAATATCAAGGAATTTCACAACTTATTTTAGGAGAATTGTATAGCGAAAAATATCGGGTAAGATTTTTTTTAACATTATTATGTCATTGTTCTTTTAATATACAATTCTCCCAAAATTAGCAATGAAATAAATTGATATTTTTGTAGTATCTCAGATATTACCTAAGTAATGTGCCGGCGATACTGATTTTATTTAAATGTTAGTCATTAAAATAATAAACTTGAAAAAATAACGCGAAATAGGTTATAGGTTGGCAATAGATTGAATGACGTTGATAATTCCACCTTAAAAGCATGTAATCAAGTTTAACTACTGACAAACTCCAGAAAACATAACCGACCTGTCAAATATGTCATTACAAAATCATCAATATAAGTGTATAAGAATTGTTTATGAATTTAGGTTATAATATATACACTAGTACCAAAAACTAAGTAAACCTAGACATCCCACGTAAATGGTCGAAAGCGAGGTTCGAGGTCACTATGTAAATTCCAAGAAGCGACGTGTCTTTAAACTGATATTCTCATGTGCTAAGTATTTATCACTGGTAATGTTAGGCGTAACTCGTTACATATTTGTACGTCGTACAAACTTATGAGCGGTAAAATATGTTCATTGCATGGTTTTTCTTGGTTTTGTTACTCTATGTTAGTACGCACTAAAGGCTGGATAGGAAAAAGCAAACCAACACCAACCATCCTTTAAAAGAAACCTTATTTTGTCGGCTGTCTTCCGGGCAGACATGTCATTCTCTGTTAATACAAATTTAAAAAAATACATTATGCTGCTTTCTTTCCGGTACAGGATAAATGCCCAAAACTCCGCTACTATAAAAAGATTACGAATAATTTATTAGAAAACGACAATCATACTCTTCCATGTGATGAAAAGAGCAAAATAATGTGAATCATACTGTTTTATGTTGTCACGTAAACATGCGTTCTTAGTAAAAGAAAATATAGGAGAGGATATAAAACATGAGAAAACTTTGGCCCAGTTTAGTCATTAACAATCCCCGGATTCCTCATCGTGCCGTCTTAAGTGAACCTCGTCTCATTCTTTGTCTCTTAAGCATCGTTAACTATAAATCTTGTGTCAGTGAAACACATCGCTACTTTTTGCTTGCTACAATGTAGTAAAATATATTTTGTATAAAAAAAGAAAACGTTTATTTGTCAGTGGCACTTCACGGGTTTATCATCGCATATGTAAAATAATCCAATTTTTTGCCCTCGCATGTAACTGTATTTCTCCAAATTAGGACATTATTCAGTTTTAAGGGTGCGTAAACAGTGACAAGAGTCTCGCTGCACCAAAATATTCTAGCTACGAACCAATCAAGCGACAAGCGATGCGCCTGTGCATGTTGTACGTTAAATGTCCCGTGACTGAAGCAGGATTCGCCCCTAAACTCAATTTTTAAAACATAACCCATAATAAAGCGGCTATTCTGTGATTTCTGCGTTGATTCCACGAAAGTAAGGTTTGTTAAATTAAATTCGTTTTCGTTATCTGGATTTGTAAGTTTCAATGATTGCCGTAAAAATTTGTGCAGCCTAATTTGCTCTTTCCATCTTGTGAAGATTGCGGTTGGTTACATGATAAATTTAGTAGCACTTCGGAGAAAAAAATATCCAGGTAAGAACGTATCTTGGCCTTTTCTGGCGGCCTTTGATTTTTTTACAGTTAAAAATAAAATGAGAATCATGTGTTATTAACATTTGAAATTTAATAAACATTTCAGATAAAACAGGTACCCGTTTCTCTTATGGGCAGGACGTTTGCATCCGTATGAAGTCGGGACAGTCGAACAAACCCGAACAAACCCGCTGGCACATACCATATAGCCTATAGTAATCTAGACCAAGGTATCATATTTATTGTGAAAGATTAGTGTCAATCAGACCATTTGTATTTTGCATGAACCTAACCCTAAAGACAAACAAACAAGCTAAACTTTCCTTCTTCTATTAGTAAGACAATATATACATGGGGTATAGGCAGAGCTGGGCAAGCTACTGGAAAAAAGTAGCTAGCTACAAGCTACAAGCTACTTAAAATTAAAATAGTTAAGCTACCGTGTAATCAAGCTACTTTTAAATAAAAGTAGCTTAGCAACTGGTAGCTAAGCTACAAGCTACTTTTTTAAAGCTACTTCTATAAGCTACTCGGCGAAGGTTTACTTCACTTTATGTCAGTGAATGCAGTTTTAAAAAACTACGTTCATCGACATTAAAAGAGTTTAGTAATGAAAAGATTATAAAGTTTGTGCTACCGAAAGTAACTTAAGTAGCTTTTTCGACTAACTAGCTACTTTTAAAAGTAGCTTCATGAATACACTAAAAAATAATGTAAAAGCTACAGCTACAAGCTACTTGGTTTTAAAAGTAGCTCGAATAAAGCTATTAGCTACCAAAAAAGTAGCTAGCTAGTAGCTTAACTACTTAGTAGCTAGCTACTGCCCAGCTCTGGGTATAGGGTTGCCAGGTAAAAAACTGTACAACGTGAAACTTTCTAGATATTTAAAAAAATTTACCATTGGTAAATTAAATATAAATTATGTTTGATCCTTGAACGATTAAAATCTCTAAGATAAAAAAAATGATTGTAGGTGGAAAAGTAGCAAGTCGCAAAATCCGCACCAACTTCACTTAATCATAGGGATATACAGGGTGGTCCAACGAAAACTTAACACCTCGATTTTCCTGCTTTAAAATGAAAATGTGGAAAATCGCTCGAACCCGTCGATTTTTATTTCGAGGGGGATATATTTTGCGTATATTGTCAATCCTGTTACTTTAAGCCCCTAGGAGGGAGGGGGGGGGGGAGTAAGATCTAAATCTTAAATAGATACCCCTATTTTGTATAGTTTTTTTGGATTCTGCATAAAATTCTGAACACTTTTTAATAAAAGCATTATTAGTCTATACTTAACAGTTTCCGAGATATTGACTCTTGAAAAATTACATTTTTGAACTTTAACAGCGTCTAGCTTTCTAACTGTACGTCTTAGAGCAAAACGGCTTACATGTCCCTTTCTTCGATTTTTATTATCTTTCCAATAGTGTCAACTTTTGGTTAAACCGGATGTAAGAAATATAGTACTTCCGATTTAACCGGAAGTTGACACTATTGAAAAGATAATAAAAATCGAAGATAGGGACATGTAAGCCGTTTTGCTCTAAGACGTACAGTTAGAAAGCTAGATGCTGTCAAAGTTCAAAAATGTCATTTTCAAGAGTTCGGAAACTGTTAAGTATAGACTAATAATGCATTTATTTAAAAATGTTCAGAATTTTATGCAGAATCCAAAAAAATTATATAAAATAGGGATATCCATTTAAGATTTAGATCTTACCCACCCTCCCTCCTAGGGGCTTAAAGTAACAAGATTGACAATATACGCAAAAGATGTCCCCCTCGAAATAAAAATCGACTGGTCCGAGCGATTTTCCACATTTTCATTTTAAACCAGGCAAATCGAGGTGTTAAGTTTTCGTTGGACCACCCTGTACAGGACCCTATAAGTACATGGAAGTATCTAGTGCATATGCTATATAAATTGAAATATTAACGAAACAACAAACGTTGTAGCAAGGTATACATTATGTTCATTAAATCATATTCGAAAATCGCACCGCACTTTTGTTTGAAAATAAAATGATAAAATAAAACTAAAAACCTTGCTGACCTGTTCCACCCTGGCTCACATTAAATACTTATATTTTTTGCTCATGCAGGATTTAGAAAACAAGACTTTGCTTTTTATTTTATGGGTTTAGACTGGCTGCACGAGGTAAAAGAAATGAGTGGCTCTGCTGGGTTCAAAGTGCAAAGTCTGGACGAATTGTAATATACAATGAAAAAGCAAAAAATACTCCCTAAGAAAATCAACTAAGTGAACGATGCTAATACACGCGTATGTTATTTTTCTAGCACACGTTCCTAATAAAAATAAATAAAGCGTGAGTTAGGAATTAAATTTATCTAATATATATCATTTTGAATTTTATTTGTGGACGGTTCCAACATCTTCAACTTACACATTGGGTTCAGATCATATTTCACAGTGAGCTTATATTTCAAACATTAGCTTAAAATAATCCTCCTCGCCGAACATTTAAAGTTAAGACCGATTAGGCATAGGCTATCATACTGTGTTGACAGTGATTACATACTATTTATTGGACTATGCAACAAATACCAAGTGCAGCAGTATGGGACATGCAAGAGAAAATGGTTACGAGGTTGATATGTTGGAACCTGAAATGAAAATTGACTAAGACAGCTTGTACTTTTAATTATATTATTTAATACTTTTAATGCAAAACAAACGTCGTAAAACTCTCTTCTGCAAGCAAGCGTACTCAGATTTAAGTGGGGAGTAGATTGACTGTTACATAAGTTGAAGCCTATACTAATCAAATGGCATTTGGAACATATAATTAATTTATGTTGTACATTTTCAAGCATTTTAGCATGAATCTAATAGTATGGTGACGAAACTATGTTTGTCAATTACAAAATTGATCTTACGTGAGAAATATACAATACCTAATCTGATGCATTATTATTATAGTATTTTCATAAATCCCAATATTCTATCCACCCTACCAATAATGGCCTCAAACTGATGTCAGAATGTTTGTTTGCTCTCCAAGAGAACTTCAAGATCTTTCACCTTGGAGACATCTACAAGAGGAATACAATTGATGGAATAATAAATTAAAGGGGGCCATTAATTTACTGGGTCTTACGAACTGACATTTATCAGTATTCAGTTACATACAGACCAAGAGAAGATTCTATCAATATAATTTTGGAGAGGTACCATGTCAACTAAAAATAAAATTTTTCGATAAAGCTTTAAGTCATCAGCGAACAGAAAACTATTGAAGGATATATCGTAAACAAATAAAATAAATAGAAGGAGGCCTAAGTGGGAGCCTGGGGGAACCCCCTATGTTGCATTAAAAAGGTCCAAACGGAAACCACCCACTATAACCTGTTGCAACCTGTTCTACACGTAAGACTCGATTGATGATAGCAGTCGACCAGATACACCATAATAAGAATGGTAGGGCTGACCTTGCCGAAAGCCTAGCTAAAATCCTTATAAATTGCATGACACTCTAGGCCTTCATCAAAGAAACTATTAAGGAGTTTGTAAGTACAAATAGGTTGGTTTCCGAATAGATCGTGATGAGATAAAACCATGCTGCTGAATGACAATGATTAAAACTTATGTGAGAACTTTCTCAACGCAGTGTTTGAAAAGTTGTGGAATAGCAAAGAGAGTGCAGATTGGCCGATAGTTGTTAACTTCATTTTCATTACCCGACTTCAAGACAAAGCAAACGTATGACAATTTTCACCTGCTAGGACATATTCCGGAATATACCGATTTGGAAAAAATGTATGAAAGAGCAGATAAAGAGAATGGTAACAGATGTTTAATAATATGTTCGGTATATTATCTGGATTTACGCTCTTGTTGATATCAAGGTTACCAAAAGCTGCACTCTGCTAACCTATGCAGGTGTAATAAGAGTGCAAGAAATCGACGCAGACCCTCTGCGTGATCAACATCAAACATAATATTATGAAAAAATAATTATTAAACCTATTTTATACTTTTTATTTTACGTTATTTTTTATAGAAACGTACGAGAGCGATTAAGGCTCCATTAAGGTTTCTTCACCATTTTCTCTTCTGCTAAAACCATCAGCACTTGATATATTTTCTGTCTCCTGATGATGAACGTTTCTACTAAATTTTGTGGAGGAAGACTTTTAGTTTTTTCTTTCGTTCTCATACTTTTAACTTCACGTTCAAACAATTAATTAAGTTAAATACCATTTTGAATTATAAAACTTACCAGAAATGTTTAATTCATTTCCGGACTCTAAACGGATGCTTACCTGAAAGAAAAGAAACAAACATTTAATAAGGGAACGGAGAAACTAATATGTAAAACTTTAAATTTCGCTAACAAAAGCAAATGATCATAAATCGTATCGCCTGTTACTGTGTCATAGAAAAAGTCATAACCTTTATTCAAAGATTACAAAATGATTTTTAAAACACATAACAAAAGTCTTTAGAAAACATATATAAAGTTACTTAACTAACATGTATCCCCTCTATCCTCTTGTAAATAATAATTGCTGGTCAATAAAGTCTTAATGGGTCGAAAGGAAAAATCAAACATACGTAACAAGCACTGGGATCTTGTGATATCAAATTTAAAAAAATTACAAGAGTACCTTTTTATGTGTTGCTGAGATAAAATAAAATTAGAGTCGTATCTTGGTATGTACTGATGACACAAATAAAAGACAATCGTACTTTTTCATGTAATGCTTCGTAAATGAAATTTTGTTCAAATTGACTTAATTTTTGTTTAACACATATAATATGTATTAAGTAATTAGAAATTAACAAATTAAAATGCCTTATGTTCATATTGTGTGATAAAATAAATGCATTAACATTAAACAAATATAGTAATTATGTAAAGTGCTAAATATTTGTAATCAAAATATTTGATAGGTTAGTTATGGGATAAAATTTAAATTTATTAACGCTTTTATTTATTATCTTTTTTTGATTTGTCAATAATTATAATATATAAAAAACTATAATAATATTATTTCCACATTACATAGGTTTAAGTGAAAACGTATATTATAACATAATATTTGAATGCAATCCAAAAAAGCGAAGTTCATTAATAGACTGACCCTTAAGACCAGCCTACTTTGCTCTACTTAATGCGTTAGGTTATAGAAAAACAATTGAATTGTATAATAGGGATTTTTAATAGTCAGAGCAAGATAAATATAATAAAAGATATAAAGAAAATAGTATTTTCGCAACGCTAAGAAAGAAAAATATTAGTTCAGTTGTGTTGGTTGTATAAAATGTTGTTGAAATATAATAATGTCATATGTTTTTCTCTTTTATAATTCTAACAAAGGCTACAAGTTTTATTCTTTTTTCAATAAAACATTTTAAGTACCCATTTAAAAACTTTATATAATTATAGTAAGTACTTTACAATTGCCACTTAGAAACTTTTATAAGCCTGTAAAGAAGTTTTCAACTCATTGCTGGTTTATCGACTAGTTATCCAATTTTAGTTTACCGGAGTTTATAGTTTAAGTAGTGGATTTTATCCGATATATTGTATATTTTACTATTAGTAGTGAAAGATAAGAGTCTTGGCATCACTTCTCCTCCCTGGCTTTTGCTGTTTTTGAATAGTTTTTTGCTATTTTTAAACTTTTATTGTTCTATTTTAAAAACGATTAATAAACAGCAAAATACAGCTCAAAAACACCAAAAAAAAGCTCAAAACCCAGCGAAAAACAGCTTCGCGCATACGCCGAAGCCAGAAAGGAGGAGTAATGCAAAGCCCCCATCTTTCATAATTTTTCAAAAATTCGTAAAACGGAAAATATACCTATTATTATGGAATAAGTTTCGTGACTACATTTTTGTCTGTTACAGTATTCTTTCTTAGTGATAAATCCGCATAGAGAGCTGAAATTTTACATACAAGTAAAAACGGTTTTCGCTATAAAATGTTGCTAGGTAACAAACAGTTTTTATATATTTTTTTTGGATCTCTAATAAAGATTTAGTTCACAAACGTTGCAAAAACGTTATTTCACCTCTGCAACTCTAGTGAAAAATTCAATAGAATAAGGTTCGCTTTAAAAAAAAGTATATCAATTGGACCTAGTACGCAACACTTTCAGAGCGAGCCTGAGTTCTATTTAACCACTTTCTTTATTATTCATTCTGATAATTTTAACGACGCCTTTAAAAAACTCCACAATAGAATAGATATTTTGCGGTATAAAGGCCATAAAACCATTTGGAACTTTCGAAATCGCTTATAAAGGGCTTCCCCGATCCTAGTTATTCGGAGACCTGTTATCCCACTTCATTTACGACATATCGCTTGTATATGTCAGGTTCTAAAATTAGTTTGGAAAGAGCTATAAAACTTCGATTTAGTTTAACATTGATGGCTTGTAATTCCGGTCATTTAAAACAAGTGCATTTAAATTGTGCTAAATTTTTCTTCAGTTTTCGAGAACATGGTTGGAACAATTTCAGTACAACTTTGTAATATGTATTATATTATGTATGGCTGTCGTTATATTTTAAATATTTTTAAAAACTTACTGTAGGGTCATTACTTATACACAAAATATGTTGTTTACCACACTTAAAAATAATACGAAATATTTAATAAAAAGGCAGGAAAAATACAAAAAAATCTTAAATGAATTATATTTAGGATAATATTTTACACAAAAGTACAAAGTTGTTTTTTTTTGCCCGATAAAAATGTAAGGTTATATTTTTAGCAGTATTTTTCACAATCCGCTTTTTTCTAAGCCCGATGGTCTAAGGTTTCATCGGTTGTAACTATTTTAGAGAAAGAGTAAATTTAATTTGTTGTGTGGCAGAATTCGCTCGTTTGACACTGTATACAGCGAAACATGTACCTGGTGCAATAGACCTTTTAATTCTTGATAAACATTTTATACAAGATATTTAAATAAACTTTTTTTTATTATATTGCCAACCTTTCGACCTCTATGAGGTAATTTTCAGGGCACTAGAGGGGATTTTTGATTATTTTGATTAACAATTGGAACCAACCTCTACATAAATATATAAAGCTGAATGTAACAACTGTGTTTCTACGGAAAAGAAAACCGACTTCCTGACGAGGTGGAAATTTTCACATATCTATGTAATGTTACTAATATGTAGGAAAAAATCTGAAATTCTAAAATTTTTAACTATGAGCTAAGTCAGAGAAGTTAGACAATGCAATATATTTCTGCAAAAAATGTCCATGGAATTAACGTACATTCGTGCTTTCAATTCCTCAACATTTACCGAGAATAAAAATTTGAAATTTTTACTTATATGTATAACTTAAATATGCACTTTAAAAATAGTCAATATAAAACTAAGGTCGTTATTTAAAAAAAATATCACTCTCGTCATATCTCTAATTTGGGAGATGCTGTATTAATATTTTTTTATAAAAAATACCACAACTTGAAATGTTAATACCCGTGCCCAAACAATTTTCCAAAAAAAGTTCTACTGGATTTACTCAATTTATTCCAACTCTCACTATATATTTATCAAATTATGAAATATGTTTTTTTATACCCATTGTTTTTTTTAAGTTATCGTTAAAAATGTATGTCAAAATTCTAATTTATAAACAAATATTATGTTAAAATATGCATTATGCATTTAAATTATCAATGTCTAGTTTTTTCTTAAAATTTTTTTTTATGTTTTTGAATTTGAATCAGTTTATTAGGGAATATTTCTTATAATTATATTATTTTGCAACACTCAACGTTTAATCAAAACTAAATCGATGTATTCGGTTTGGTATTGATTAGAGTTGTTGGTTTAACGCTTCTTATAAGTTCCAAAATTCTTATTTTAAGGTATCTACTTGTTTGACCCTATACTCCTTATTTCAAACAAATTAATATATAAACCACATTACTTTCTAATTCTTTTAAAGCTAATGTTTTAAGTTTTGTAAATTATTTCTTTTATCAATTTTCATTTTTTAGAACTACTCTAACTGGTTCTTTGTTTTGGTTCATTGCAAAGATTTTCCAAAAGGTCTCTAAAATTAGGGCTATTTTAAATAAGTATTTTTTTTTTTTTATAGTATTATCTATGTAATTTTTTTGGCGTGTTTATGATTTTCTTAGTAAGTGTACGTGGATAATTATTTTTTAAAAGGTTTTGGATTTTCTCGTGACAACCAAACTAATCTACCACTTGAATATGAATTAAAGTGATCAGTAAATATCTCGAAAAAAGCACTTTTAAATGCACATTTCATAAAACTTTCCCATTTTTTTGCATACCAACGTGTTTAGTGCTGCCACTGATTTTCTTAAAGAAGCTCAAAAAAGAAAAATCGCTTCTAATATAGCGGCAGCGGTCAAATGCTGCTGGGGGGACGTGATAGGTAAAAACTTACGGTTTAAAGGATCATGACGGCCTTTAACAAATATTGGGTTTTGAGATTCCCTAGGGATAAAATTCCTATTTTGGTTGTAGAACTTGATTTAAAGAAGGGGATATAGGGTCAAAAGATAAAAAAAAGTTAATGGACAAGTCAACAATTATTTTAAGTTATATTTTAATCAAGGGGACGTAATTTTGCCCAAAATAACGTATTAAAAGAGTTGATATATTGATGTATTAAAGGCCAAGAATTTTTTTTTTCATAAAAGTCTTTGCACAGTGCAATGCAGTAAAATCTATACAGTGTGTGTATAAAGTCTGGAAACGGCTTAATAACATCACAATTTAGTGGCCGATTTAAACCAAATTTGGTACAGTTGTTAAGAGGATCTAACGCACCGAATGACGATATTGGCGTTGTTGCCAGCTTTTTAGTTTGTCTGGAATTCGAACGAATTTTATATTTTTACATTTTTAAATTCCACATAAAATTATAATTATTTTTTATTAAATGCATTATTAGTCTATTCTTCATAGTTTCCGAGATATTGACTCTCGAAAAGTGACATTTTTGAACTTGACAGCTTATAACTTTCTAACAGTACGTCTTAGAGCAAAACGGCTTACATGTCCCTATCTTCAATTTTTATTATCTTCCCAAAAAAATCAACTTCCGGTTAAACCGGATGTAACTCGAAAGCAGGAAATATAGTTGTTCCGGTTTAACTGGAAAATGATTTTTTTGGGAAGATAATAAAAATTGAAGATAGGGACATGTAAGCCGTTTTGTTCTAAGACGTACTGTTAGAAAGTTATAAGCTGTCAAGTTCAAAAATGTCACTTTTCGAGAGTCAATATCTCGGAAACTATGAAGAATAGACTAATAATGCATTTAATAAAAAATAATTATAATTTTATGTGGAATTTAAAAATGTAAAAATATAAAATTCGTTCGAATTCCAGACAAACTAAAAAGCTGACAACAACGCCAATATCGTCATTCGGTGCGTTAGATCCTCTTAAACAACTGTACCAAATTTGGTTTAAATCGGCCACTAAATTGTGATGTTATTAAGCCGTTTCCAGACTTTATACACACACTGTATATGATTGGTTCGGCAAAAACAAACATACTGAAAAAATGTTATGCCATTGTTTTATTGATGAGATACGGGAAAAACTATAAAAGCTGCTTCTTGATTGGATGTAAAAAATAAAGGCGAATAGTCATTGAAAGCCACCTGAGTAAGATAAATATGATATAAGAAAAATCTTTGTTACGACAGCGTTTATTATGAACATTATCGAATACAAAAATATTCTTCCCTGTGACAGTAAAAATGTGGGTAGGTGCCGCTTTCAGGAGTACTTTTTCAACGTCAATCCGCATAAAAGAACAAATTACAGGAAAATTGAGGAAGTCGCAGGGGTAATGTAAAATATGATGACACTCCATCACTCTTTTGCCGTAGTGTGTATTATACAATGTGGGCAATAAAGTACTGTCTACCATCGAAAACCAAGACTTAAAATTTTGAGTTAGTGTTGGCACTTTTGACATATAATTAACCATTGATATGATATTGATTAACTTTGATTAATGTTTAGACTGTTATAAGAGACAGAAGAATAAATAACTGTTGACACATTCCACATGTCTGAACGTCCTTATTAGGACCCTTCGGAAAGCCACCAATGAAAATCAACAGTCAAAGAAACCGAGTATTTAAAACTTACTTAAAAATTTCGCTAGTAGTAAATAGTAATCTTCGCCATATTGTAATAATAATGGAGTTGATTCTTACTAGATGGCAATGCTTCGTATTTACTACTTCCGATGTCTTTAGGAGCAGTTGACACTTGCCGTATTTAGGTAAACGGTGTGACAAACTACAAGAAAACTATTGGAGAGAATTGGTTAAAATTTGGAATTTAGCTCCGAAATTTGATACTAAATGACTATATCACCTTCAATCTTTTTAAATTGGAAAACAAATTTTCAAAATGAATTATTTTTTTCAAAATTAAAAATTCAAAATTAATAAAATATAAACTATAAAAAATACTTCGTATATAAATCTTCACTAAATTTATTGTTATACCATAACAATTGTTTCGACACACAGTGTCTTCGTCAGATGGTTACAAATGAATGGATGATTTAAATTATCTTAAATTATAAAATTTACTCTAAATATTTACCTATTTTATTTTATTACACTTGGAAATACCAAATAACCCAACTATCTGTTATTTCCAAGTGTAATAAAATAAAATAGGTAAATATTTAGAGTAAATTTTATAGTTTAAGATAATTTAAATCATCCATTCATTTGTAACCATCTGACGAAGACACTGTGTGTCGAAACAATTGTTATGGTATAACAATAAATTTAGTGAAGATTTATACACAAAGTATTTTTTATAGTTGTTATAATGGATCTTCATCAAGTAACGGCTACCTCTATACAATTTTTAATAAAATATAGGTTATACAGTCATGTAGTACCAAATTTCGAAGCTAAATTTCAAATTTTAACAAATTCTCTTCAATAGTCTTCTTGTAGTTTGTCACACCTTTTTACCTAAATGCGGCAAGTGCTAACTGCTCTTAAGTAAGTTTAAAATATGCGGTTTGTTGTCTGTGGAGTTATAGCTTTCCGAAAAGTCCTAATAAGGACAAAACAGCAAACATGGTCTACCTGAATATAGTGAGTAAAAAGAATTGACGAATACGGGGAAATAGGGAGAAACATAGGTTAATGTAGGAGGAAGATCTTGACGGAGGATACAGATACCACGCTTGTCAACTTTCTTAGAGACCTTTCTTTCCAGGCAGATTTAAACGCAAATGAGTAAACCAATTTACTGAACAGTAAGACCTCGACTAGGAGCGTCAGATATAACAACCGATGTGCTGCTAAAAAAATATTTTTGACTGATGAGAACAAACAGAGAAGAGTAGAATTATGCAGGGAATATCTCAACCAGAATAATTTATGGAAAAGAGAAATATTTTCTGACAAAAATACTTTTCAATCGTGTAACAACGACAAAATTCGTGTATATAGATCCAGAAATAAGGTATGACGACAGATATACTCATCGAACTAATCAAAGTGAAAGTTTTCGATTTGGGGCTGGATTAGTGTTAGGGGCTTAGGACTTTGGCAAATTGTTCAGAGAATACTGATGTTCTTTTTCAAATCATGATTCCATTCGTTGGAGTGGTTTATGGAGATGATAACATCTTCCAGCACGACATTGCTTTAATCCACACCGCAAGAATTGTTCAATAATTTACCCGAGAAAATAAGGTTTACGTCTTACCGTGGAATTCCAGAGTCTATACCTCAATTCTATTGAGAACGATACACAACAATATTTATGTATATGTATGATATTAGACCTAAAAGGTAGTAGAATTTCGATAGAAGATACTTGAAGCATGGAATCTAATAACTAATATTAAAGCTACAACAAATTCGGTATTAAGCATCCTATGTCGTCTACAAATAGTCATACAAAACAAGCAGGGTGCAATGAGGAAATATTAATTATTTTTTAAAATTTATTTTCCCCAAATCAAGTTTAAATATTATATTATATAGTATATTATTTGACAAGAAACAATGGCATTGTTTAATTTATGATCTATAATAAAGAAATACATGTATGATGTAAAACAGAAACGCTCTTCAGAAAGAAAATGCTGCAGACCATTCTGAAAACTTTCATATTTACCTCATATACTAATGTATATCAAGGTGGAATCATAGATAACACATACCTTTTCGAAACGTTTTCATGACAATCTCACAGACTCAACATTATTTGATTTTTTTCTTGTACCAGTATTTTTTGGCCGCAATGGTACCAGCTTTATTTGCTACTAAGTAAATAAATAATAAAATTATACAGTAGTAAGTAGAAATACAAAAAAAAATCTCAAAGTGCAGCAACCATGATTCACAATCAAACAATACATACAAAAGAGAATGATAAATCAAGTTTCAATTTTTATGACTGATAAGACGACGACGTCCAAGCTGTTTATATAAATTTGAATTCATTAATCTACGAATCATTTATTAAAGGGCTCCTAAACGTTTACAATAAATAAAACTAAATATTGTGTTAACTTAAGGTTTCATCCCGATTACAAAATAACCAAGAACTAATACATAAAATATCTTAACTAAAAACATAAGAAATAAAAATAAACCCGTAAAAATGTTAGATACAGAGACTATAAAGTGCTTTTGAGACTATTGACCAAAACGGAATCGTAAATTTTTATTGCCGGCTGTTATTTTTATAGGTTTAAAATAACATTGTAGAAACACAATTATGTGATGGTTGCCAGTCCTTTTATTGTGGTCTTTGTTTTAAAATTAATGGGAGGTGTTTCATTTTATAATTTATGCCCTCAGTCATAAATTATGTAAATGTGGTTCATTTATTTAAATTTATAGGGAAATAAAAATATTGATTTCGTTGTAATACGCTGTGGATTATATTTCATGCAAATTATAGAACTATTTTTAATGGAATTTTTCCATACTATTATATATACAATTAATTTCAATCAAGAAATAATAAAAAAGTACACTAACAGTTTGTTATGGTGTCATGTGAGCTAGATTATTTTATCAGATTTAACTTTTGTTTTCGAGGCTTAGTAACAAAATACTTCGTTCGGAGAAATAGTTTTTATAAACATAAGTAATATTTTATAAATCTTTTAAATGACAAACAACGTTTGAGCCTAGAGTTATCCCGTAAAATCAACTTAATGCTTCTCCTTCAGGTTGAGGGACAGGGTATATCTAAGATCTATTGCTGCAGAATGAAAGGTAAGCAAGAATACAGTGATATATGAAATTGAAGGATTGAAGGAATTAAGAGAAAACCAGGTTCAGGTAAAAAGAAAACTTCGGATGGGGTATGAAGAGGGACCATCCTTTCAAGACAGAGTTAAACGCAAGAAAAACCAACTTCGCCGGATCCGCTAGTGCTATGAGTGATATAAACAACCACTTTGCTGCTAGAAACATATTTTTGACTGATGAAAACTATCAGAGCAAAGTAGAATCTTGTAGTAATATATAGACCGAGAAATATGAGGTATGACGAGAGATATATGCCCATAAAACTAAACAAAATGGAAGTCTTAAATTCGATCGATCGAATCGATTATTACTCCGGACTGAATAAGTGCCAAGGGCACAGGAATTTTGCAAATTGTTTAGAGAAGACTGATAGCTGTTGTTTATTAAGATATCCTTCTTTAAGACGTGCTGCCATCGGTTTGAGCGGTATATGGAGAGGAGAGGATTACATCTTCCAGCACGACACTGCACCAATCCACTATTTCCATCCATTATTTGATAAGGGACAATGGCTCTATGTTATTAATGATCTATATTAAAAAATCAACGTATCAAGTAAAAAAATTATAAGAAATCAAAGTAAACTTAGTAATATTATACTCAATTGATTACCTATCATTGAGTAATAATTATAAGTGTAGTATTGGGAAAACACCAAACACACTCAACGAAACACATTCAATAATAAAAATTCTTGGTTCAATGGTAATTACTACATTGATTTTCTAATACATGCTGGATACATGAAATTCAATAATTGTTCTTTATTTTAATTAAAATAATCTATATAAATAAATGATGTTCCTATATACCTACTTATATGTTTGAAATTTAAATTTCACTTTTAATTTTTTTCTTTTAAATTTCACTAATATTTTTCGGCTTTTTTATTAGAACTTTCGAATTATCTGTTGTGTAATAGTGTCAAATAATTATCTCAATGCCAGTTTTCGAAAATATCCACAGCAGCACAACAGGCATAATCAGATTTATCAGATTACACGTGGAAGAATTTGGTCCAACCCTTTAAGTGAATTCCCGGACTTAAATTATACGTTAATTGGAGTATGATGTAGAATATTATGTCAGATTTGCTTGAGTATATACCCATTTTACAACGCTGGCGCTTATTTGTTTGGAAAACTTTTGTAACATTTATTTCCGGTAATAACATCTGTAACTTGTCGTTTTTGTTCACCTTCTTTCAACGAATACAGGATGTACTTTCGGCTGCACAATTCCTTCTACTTTATTGCACATAACGTTCACAGGCGACGCTTTTCTTAGATATATAAAATTTTATTTCTAATGCTGCATGAAGCATAGTAAATAAAAAGCTGTTCAATCATCTTAAAGTAATGTGCAAAATATACAGTTGGTCATATTCTAATAAAAAAAGGATAAGCTTTCTTACTAAATAGATGACAGGCCGTAATGCAAAGAAAAGTAGAAGATTATCACTTATTAACGTTTAAATTTTTCAAATAAATTTGGCAATAATCAATCGCCGTGGGCTATTAATTAGTCGTCTGTCTTTGAAAATAAGAAAATATTTTGTAGGGGTTTGTTCGGGTTTCTTCATTTCAAATCATTAGGAAGACATCAAAGTTCAGAGGCCTCATATCGCTTCCTGCAGATGTCGCTACTATCGACGAGGCATGGATTAAAAATAAAAAGGGATACTATATCTTTATTTTTAATAACCACAGTTGGTAGTCGTGAGGTTCGTTTCATTTGATACCCCCCCTCCACCAGTTTGAAATCGAAGGAGATTCCAAACTGTAAACTACCAACAGAAAATTGAAAAAGTATGGCTAAAGTTGGTGAGATAATTTCAGAGTCTTCGTAGCGCAAATGGCAGGCGTTCGAGTACAGCAGGGTATTTTCTTTGTTGATTATTTATTTTTGGTTCTCGGGTTGGGCCAAATGGGTACCTATGTTAATTATTTAAAGAATAAAGTGGTAATCACATAAACGGATGAAGATAAAAGATTTGAAAAGAGAGGAAAACAACTGGAAAACCGTAACTATTTTAGTAATCATATTGAAAAAATGAATCATATATTATGAAAGCTGGAATACTTTTTTTTTTTGTGTAAGTGCATCTAAAAACAGCTAAATCGAAATGCATGCTTTATTTGGCTTTTTGTCAAATGAAGGTAAGTTTCCGTCTTTTTAGGTACTTTTTTAACGTCAGACCAAATAAGAAAACAAATTACAGGGAATTTAAGAGACTGGCAAGACTAATGTAGTAACACGGCGACAGGGCCATCAGTCTTTTTCAGCAACTCTAAGCCAGACTATATTATGAGAGAATGTAGGGAAATTGCCTCATTTTAAAAGTATTGGAAAAGCAAATTGGGATTATGTTATTTTGTCGATTAAAGGTAGAATGATAATATATCTTATTTTTTAAGAGGAACAAATTAAATTAACAAAGCAGGAAGATATAGAAAAAAGGCGTGCTAAGAGTACGAACAGGTCCAGAGACAATATAAATTCAAAGATATATGTATATGGCGTTGAACTACAACCTCCAAAAATAACTACAAAAGTCATGTAACTAAAACAACAGAATACAAAATGTGTCCACACATGCGATAGATCCCAACGAACTCACAATACAATTTAAGGTTCTTGAGTTCTCGGGACATGGTATGAGCTCAATCAAAAATTGAACTGCAATAAAAGTCACATTTTACACCTTTTAAGAAGGAAGAAGAGGTGGTCAAGCCAAAGACCAAAGGAAAATCTCGCAGAGATCGTTGATATTGTCCGTTCCGGAGCTGGTGCAGCGTAAAATCGCACCATCGTATTGTACAGGTGCTCAAAAAAGATGTAGAACAACTTAACTCGTGAGTTATGACATGTGAAATTAAGGGAAGGATCCTAGTGTGCCTATTAAGGAAAACATAATCTGCGGTATTATTTAGATGGAGCAAGGGCCTGTAACGGTTTAATTTTTCCCCACCCTAAATTGTAAATAAATAATTAGTATTCACTTACCCAGTCCTTCACAAGTTGTTTTATTAAAATAAAATAAGTCACCACTATTATAAATCTTCAATTTATTACCACTACTTCTATACATGTCAGTATCTTATAAGTATTGTTACCTCTAGTAATGCTTCTTGCAGAGTGCTTCGTTTCACTAAAAATAACATAATTTAATTAGTGTTTTATCGGTCACTGGTATAGTTTTATTTGCAAACTTAGGTAAAACTTTTATAGAGCAGGTTCATTAAAGGTTTTAGCATATAGTAATGGTTAACTAGTCCTCTAGTTGATTACTAATTAATTTATCACAGCATACCTGATATCCTATCACGATGTACTTGTTGAGTATATCAGTTATCAATATTCCAAAGAGAGCTTACTGGTACCCCGCTTGACATTCCATAGAAGCTCCCATAGCCTGTTTACTACTCCACTTGGTATTGTTATTGTATTATTATTATTGTTTCGAGCCCTAAAATTAGTTAAGTTAGTATCGACAAGGCAACGTAAACATTTTGGTTAAGTTGATAGGAGACCCTTTCTCTGTAAAATGACTGTACCTTACTGAGGTTATTTGAAAGAGAAATACTTTATCTGGCCGTTTTGGACATAATTAGGCACAAAATAATAAGAAATATACAGATTTAAAATACTTTATTATTGTTTTGAAATGTCAGTATTTAGGTGTCAAAATGTCAATTATTTGGTTATTAAGTAAAAATCCCTAAAAATCCGACGCCAGAACTTACCGCCTTTTTCGAGACAGAAAAACCATTTTTAGTGGGAAGCAAGTCCTCTTGCAGTGTGCATTTCGAGGCTCCCAAGTGCGTTTTTGCCAGTTTTGTTAAGTAACTGAGTATCCTAGCCAGTATAATTTGGTGGCAGAGTGTTTTCTGCATCAATCTGCCTATTTTGGGCTATTTAAATGCCGGTATAATAGGCAAAATCTCAAGTTGCTGATTTACTGTTCAACCAAAAGGCCACACAACATCCTCGGTAAGTTCCCCTCTTTGTATTATCTATTTAAATGAGGCATTATTAGTAAATAAACCATTAAAATTACATTTAAACTCTTACCTTCACGATGATATTCTCTAAGACAAGGTTTCTTTACAGGCCTTCTATTGATTACTGCTATCGACTGTTATCTTCTAGTGATTACTGTTATCGACTGTTATCTTCTATTGATTCCTGTTGTTTCCTGTTATTGCCTGCTGTCTTTTACTGCTTATGAACTATTGCTTACTGTTATTTTCCACTGTTCTCTGCTATTTTCTTCTATGAGTCCCAGTGTCCGTTTACTGCTCTGGTACTGTTCTTTATGGTGGATGGCATCAATTTCCCATGGGCAACTCCTGCTTCTGTTAAACAGTTGACTCCTATATGCTTTGGATCCCGACCAGCTATTGAGGCTATCCGCAACTACAATTAGATAGTCAACTAATGCAGCAGTACAATGTCCCCGAGGCCTGAGATGTCTCATCTGTGGTAATACCTTCCAGCCGCCTTGAAGTACTCAGGTTTGATGTGTTTGTGACGTCCTGATACCATCTTTTAAGTATGAAGTTCACATTAGGGCTTCGGCCAACTTTTAAGTCTATTTAATACCGTCACGTTTCACGTTTATCTTGTCTATCATTATTGTATTATCAACTCACTACATTTTACAGCACTAGGTACATTTTATTCCAAGAATAACGTGTAAAGCAAAGTAAGTAACCTTATAAATATGTGTTCATGCTATTCTGTAAACCAGAGTAGGTAGGCCTATTTGCTCCTGAGTAAAATGCATTTTTAGAAAAGGTATATGGTGTAATATTATTGTAACATTGAGTAAGCACAATTGTTTCGTTTTAATGGTCAAAAATCACTGAGCAGATGATACTTTAAGCTTATTTTAAAACCTAACCTCTTTACTTTTACTTTCAAAAACAGCTGGCGCCTGGTAGAGCCGGCTTTCGAAGACTAAAAGTTCGACTCCACAGAGGAGGTCACCTGTAAGGGTGCGTCCACTTTGGGGCTTCAGCTACCACATTGTTTTAAGTTTAGGCTTAGTATGCTTTATAAGGTCCAGCCTGTTTTATAATTTAACATTACTATCTGATCATTTAACGTTTCTTGTAGTGGCGAAATAATATATAATTATTCTAGTGGTGATTAAATTTAGTTATTTTGAAGTCAGTGGTTTTTTTATGGCTTTATTTCCTGTTTTGTTGTGACCAATCACTGCCTTGACCTTTAGGTCCCCAAAACAGGTGGCGCTTATTAATTTAGTTTACCCACACCACTCTCCGATTTAAAGGAGCTAGTCGGCACCCTAAAAGGCAGTGGTTTATTAAAGAGGTCACCCAGTTTCGAGTAACTTTTGAAAATCTACCACCTTGGTTCAAGTAAACCAATAGTTAATATTTAAAAATCAATATTACGTAAAATTTTTCTTAACAAAATGGCGCCTTTCAAACGGGAATAATTGGTTACTTTTCTAGTGCCTTTCAAAAGGGTGGTTATGTAAGTTTTTTTAGCCTTTCAACGTGGTTAGTGCTTTTATTGCTTGGTGAATTTTTTTTATAATTTTTTCTAAATACTTTATTTTGGTTTAGCAGAACACATGCGCAGCCTTCTATATTTATTTCATTGGTGCTTTTGCTATATATTAAGTGAGTTTACACCGGAATAGTGCTTTATGAATGAGCTGTACTTGAACTGCTTAACGCTTTGAGTTTATGTTATATTATAAATTCTGGTTATTTGAATTTTTTTTTTCTTCCATGCATTTTAGGAAGTTATAGCTTGTAACCTGTATGCATGGTACGGCATCAGTTAGGGTGTTATGCTGTTTTATGAGGAATATTTCTGTATTTTTTTGTATGCTTTACCATGTTATATAGTTATACTTGCATTAACTTTCTTGTTGCTTTACAGGAACAGTAATAATATGAGTTATTTTGAGTGTTAAATTTATTGTGTCGATTTTTATTGGCATTTAACGTTGAGAAAAAAAAATTTGATTTTTTTATTGCTTTAATTTATTGTGTAGGTGTATTTCACGTTTAAGGTACGCGATACATAACCTAAAATTTTTTTTGTTATTTTTGTAGGGGTCGGGTGTGTATGTCTATTCTAGACACACACTAACATTAATTGATTACAATTTTTTTTTCTTTTATTTAAATTAAGTGTAGACCAGCACGGTAAAATTTTTTTTAGCTTCAGCTTTGGGAATAAATTAAGCTCGGTTAATTTAAGATTAAATTTAAAAGTTTTTATTTTTTTAATTGAAAAATAGTTTGGTAATATTCAAGATGGCGAGTAATCCACCATCTTCAGCTTCTAGTTTGTTGGATTTGGATAATCCTAACCTTAGTCATGATGTTTTACCCCCCGAAGTTATTCCCCCTGCTACTTCAAGGATCATTTTAGTGGATGATAGTGATGATCGTTTATTGATGGACGAGGTCCCCGAGCAAGTTTTTGATGCTCTTCCGACCAATCAAAATCAACATGATTTAAATCCTCTAGCTTCATCTACTAATAACCCTGTGAATGTTTCTAACCCCCATAGTTCTGTACATAGTCCCCTTCAACGTAGAGTAATTTCTGTACCGTCCCGCTTAACTTTCAGTAGTTCTGTTTCAGAGCATCCGATTTCTGAGCCTTCTGATGTTCATAGAAATGCAGTTAGTCCTACGGCACAAACAAGTTTAGTTCCCCCACACTTAGCTTCTGAGCCCTTGGAAAATTTTCCCAGATATCCAACAAGTTTAGATCCCCCTATCAGTGTTGCATCTGATAACATTCCAATTCATCGCCCTGTACTATCTCGAACCTTGGCTTCAGGTTTAACTGATCGACAGCCTATAGCTGACGTCTTGGAGCAGCCCCATAATACAGCTCAAATACCTTCTCGAGCAGTCCCTTTAAGTAGTTTATCTACACCATACGATCCCCAGATTGCGAGATCTCACCCTGTACATAATCCTGTAGGACGAGTAGAATCATCTTACCCTCGAACTTCTGAGCAACGAAACAGACAAGATCTCCCAGATCATATTCAACATGAATATCCTGTTAATCGTACCTATACTGGTGCTACTCATACGTCTAGGAGACTGTCTCACCAATCAGGTTCTCACGTTCGGTTTGCCGATGAAGTCCCTGATTTTTCGTTAGCAGCTGAAGCAAATTCTACACGTCGAGATACCGCTTTAGGTTTTTCAGATCCATATGTAGATATGGCTGAGAATCCACAAAACTTTCAATTCTCTCCATTGCGTGGTCCTCATCGTGAACCTTCTATTCGTCATGACACTATACCACAGTTCTACGATGTTAGTCGTTGGAATCTCAAATACGATGGTCAATCAAGTGTAAATGATTTCTTAGAACGAGTAGAAGAAATTCGTTTATCCCGCGGTGTAGCCAAAGAACAGTTGTTACGTTCTGCACCAGAATTGTTTACAAGAGATGCCCTCCTATGGTATCGAACCGGTTGTTTCTCTAGTTGGGACGATTTGGTACGCCAACTTAAAGAATCCTTTCAGCCATTCGATTATGAATATGCCTTGTGGGACGAAATCCGACATAGAACTCAAGGTGCACAAGAAAAAGTTTTAAGTTTTGTTGTAGCCATGGAAAATTTGTTTCGTAAGTTACCAGTCCTACCTTTGGAAGCAAATCGTCTTGAGATTATTAGACGTAACTTACTCCCCTATATTCAATCACGTTTGGCTACACAAACTATTTCTTCCCTTCAAGAGCTCCTCAGATTTGGTCGTATAATCGAAGAAACCGAAGCTCGCGTTCGTCGTTTTGCCCCACCTCCAACTAATTATCGAAATCTTGTTGAACCCGCCTTAGCATATCATAAACCAGCGTACCCTATTGCTGAAATCGACATTTCCCCTGTTTTGAATGTTCCCCCTCAAAATCAGCTTTCTGACACTCCGTCTTCTTCTTCGAATTTAGACGCGATCTCATCTATCATTTTGTGTTGGAACTGCCGTCAGTCTGGTCATGGTTTCAGACAGTGTGATAAACCCCGTCGTCGATTCTGTTATCGCTGTGGTAAGCCAGACGCTACCACTAGAACATGTCCCGAGTGTACAAAAAACGTACATCAGGGAAGGCTGCAATAAGTTCGTGGTCTTCCCCTTCTTCCATCCAAGCGGATATATCCAAAAATAAAATTATACTGGACTACATCCTGTCTTCTGCTAAAGGAGATTCTCGCCCATTCCTCGAAGTCTTGATTTATGGAAAACCATTTCAAGGTCTACTTGACAGTGGCTCATCCAGAACCATTATGGGTAATACAGGATGGAAAGCTATTCAATCATTTTGCCAATTAGATGAAAACGTAAAAGTAAACTGTACAGTAGCAAACGGACAAAGTTGCCAATCTCTAGGTGCCGTTCAGTTACCAATTCGCCTCCGTGATAGACTTGTTCTTATCGAGACCTTGATTATCCCGTCTCTCCCCCATAATCTCATTCTTGGTGTGGATTTTTGGTCTAAAATGAACATTATTCCTGACCTCCATTCTGGTGAGTGGTCTTTTGGCACCGAAACACCTAACAAGCTCAGTCCAAAAATTTTCGCTATTCACGCAATTGACTCATTAACTCCCGATCAGCGAAAAAATTTGGAAACCTTTATCGATGAATCTTTCTCAGGTATGGGAGATAAATTAGGTTGTACTAGTTTGGTGGAGCTTGTTATTAAAACTGATTCTACGCCGATAAAGCAGCGGTACTATCCTCTATCCCCCGCTTTACAAAAAGAAGTTAATACCGAATTAGAACAAATGCTGATCGATGGAATCGTAGAACCGTCTGAGTCTCCTTGGTCTTCGCCCATCGTAATGGTTAAAAAGAAGTCCGGTGGCTGGCGATTTTGCGTGGATTATCGTATTTTAAATAAAGCTACGGTGCCGGATGCATACCCAATTCCTTTTGTGTCATCTACGCTGGATAAATTGCGCGACGCAAAATATCTCAGCACTCTAGATATTAAATCCGCCTATTGGCAAATCCCCATTGCCAAAGAGTCCCGGCCTTTAACAGCTTTTACTGTACCTAACCGTGGTCTTTTCCAATTTAAAAGAATGCCTTTCGGCTTAACCAATGCCCCCGCGGTTTGGCAAAGACTCATTGACCGAGTCATCGGTGTTGATCTAGAGAAATTTGTTTTCGTATACCTTGATGATGTCATCATATGTACTCCTACTTTTGAAGAACATGTACAAGTCTTACGCGAAGTTATTTTACGTATAACTCGTGCAGGTCTAACTTTAAACCGTGAGAAATGTAATTTTTGTAAACCAGAACTCAAATATCTGGGATATGTTATCAATTCTTCAGGTCTTTTGGTCGATCCCGAAAAGATTGACGCTATATTGCGAATCCCTACGCCGAAGAGCGTTACTGAAGTTAGAAGAGTTGTTGGTGTAGCTTCTTGGTATCGCAGATTCGTTCCTAATTTTTCCTCCTTATTAGCGCCCTTGACAGCATTAACAAGGAAAAATGTAAAATTTGTTTGGAGTTCAGAGTGTGAAACAGCTTTTAAATCCGTAAAGGAATATTTGATTAAGGCACCAATTCTTTCCTGTCCGAATTTTGATAAGCCCTTTACTGTGCAGTGTGACGCGTCCGATTTTGGTTTGGGTGCCGTGTTATCACAAAGTCAAGATGGCGAAGAGCACGTTATTGCCTATCTAAGTCGCTCCCTTAATAAAAATGAAAGAAAATACACCACTACAGAAAAAGAGTGTTTAGCTGTTTTGTTTGCCATCGAAAAACTTCGTCCCTATCTCGAAGGAACAAAATTTCAGGTCATTACAGACCACTACAGTCTAAAGTGGCTAAATTCAATTAAGGATCCAGTTGGTCGAGTTGCTCGTTGGGCGATTAGGTTGCAGCAGTATGATTTTGAGATCATACACCGCAAAGGAAAGGAACATGTTGTTCCAGACGCACTTTCCCGGTCGGTACCAGTTGTGGACACCATTACCGATCAACCTGTTGCACCGACTACTGTTGATCACGCTCCCCCAAAAGATCGTTGGTATATAAGTATGATCCAGAAGGTCAAGGATCACCCCGCTAAGTATCCTCTTTGGTGGATTGATAACGAAAAACTTTTTAAGAGATCCAAAATGCACTATCCTTCACTTGCTGATTCGGATAATTCTTGGCTTATTGTAGTTCCCCGCGAACAGCGAACTTCAATCATTAGAGAGCACCATGATCCTCCCACATGTGGTCACCTTGGAGTATTTAAGACCCTGTCCAGAATTTCCCAGCAGTACTATTGGCCAAGTATGAGAAGTGACGTAGCTAGATATATTAAACGCTGTCGAGTGTGTCTGCAAACTAAGCCACTTCAACAAGCTCCTGCCGGTCAAATGCTTAGTGTCCGGCCAAGCTGCTCTCGCCCCTTTCAAGTCATTAGTGCTGATATTGTTGGCCCCCTTCCTCGTTCGACTTCTGGTCACTCTTATATTCTCTCCGTATGTGATGTGTTTAGTAAGTTTGCTCTGTTCTTTCCTCTCCGTTCTGCTACTGCCCAAAACATTGTTCGATGGTTAGAAAATTTCTTTATCCTAGTTTTTGGAGCAGAGACAATTATAGTAGACAATGGAACACCATTCCGTAGTAAACTATTTAGGGACGTTATGAGTCAGTACGGTATTAAAATTCGTCATACTGCGAACTATCACCCTCAAGCTAATCCTGTTGAGCGTGTCCATCGTGTCTTAAAGACCATCCTTACCAGTTATGTAAAGGACGATCATCGTCAATGGGACAAACTCATTGCGAAAGCAGGTTTTGCAATTCGTTCCGCTAGACATGAGGTTACCGGTCTAACCCCTAACTTTGTTATTTTTGGTCGTGAGGTTCGATTACCTCGTGAGTCCTGTCCGTCTTCCGACGACCCTACCGATTTTGACCCTATTTCCCGATCTAAGTCCATTAGTAAAATGCTTGTAGATGTCCAAAGGAAACTTCAACAGGCTTATGAGCGAACTCGTCACACGTATAACTTAAGGCGACGAGATGAGCGCTTCCAACTAAACCAACAAGTTTGGAAGAAGAATTATTTCCTTTCTGATGCGGCACAACACTTTACGGCGAAGTTAGCCCCTAAATTTTCGGGACCATATGTCATTTCAAAGATCTTATCCCCTTGGACATATGAACTTACCGATCCTAACGGTCGGAATCTTGGTATCTGGCATGCCAAGGATCTCAAAGCTCATCCCCCCGATGATTCTACAGAATCATAAGTTTCTCCCCTGTGTAAATATTACCCAAAAAAAAAAATATTAATTTTTTTTTTGTGAGGAAAGGGAGGTGTGTAACGGTTTAATTTTTCCCCACCCTAAATTGTAAATAAATAATTAGTATTCACTTACCCAGTCCTTCACAAGTTGTTTTATTAAAATAAAATAAGTCACCACTATTGTAAATCTTCAATTTATTACCACTACTTCTATACATGTCAGTATCTTATAAGTATTGTTACCTCTAGTAATGCTTCTTGCAGAGTGCTTCGTTTCACTAAAAATAACATAATTTAATTAGTGTTTTATCGGTCACTGGTATAGTTTTATTTGCAAACTTAGGTAAAACTTTTATAGAGCAGGTTCATTATAGGTTTTAGCATATAGTAATGGTTAACTAGTCCTCTAGTTGATTACTAATTAATTTATCACAGCATACCTGATATCCTATCACGATGTACTTGTTGAGTATATCAGTTATCAATATTCCAAAGAGAGCTTACTGGTACCCCGCTTGACATTCCATAGAAGCTCCCATAGCCTGTTTACTACTCCACTTGGTATTGTTATTGTATTATTATTATTGTTTCGAGCCCTAAAATTAGTTAAGTTAGTATCGACAAGGCAACGTAAACATTTTGGTTAAGTTGATAGGAGACCCTTTCTCTGTAAAATGACTGTACCTTACTGAGGTTATTTGAAAGAGAAATACTTTATCTGGCCGTTTTGGACATAATTAGGCACAAAATAATAAGAAATATACAGATTTAAAATACTTTATTATTGTTTTGAAATGTCAGTATTTAGGTGTCAAAATGTCAATTATTTGGTTATTAAGTAAAAATCCCTAAAAATCCGACGCCAGAACTTACCGCCTTTTTCGAGACAGAAAAACCATTTTTAGTGGGAAGCAAGTCCTCTTGCAGTGTGCATTTCGAGGCTCCCAAGTGCGTTTTTGCCAGTTTTGTTAAGTAACTGAGTATCCTAGCCAGTATAATTTGGTGGCAGAGTGTTTTCTGCATCAATCTGCCTATTTTGGGCTATTTAAATGCCGGTATAATAGGTAAAATCTCAAGTTGCTGATTTACTGTTCAACCAAAAGGCCACACAACATCCTCGGTAAGTTCCCCTCTTTGTATTATCTATTTAAATGAGGCATTATTAGTAAATAAACCATTAAAATTACATTTAAACTCTTACCTTCACGATGATATTCTCTAAGACAAGGTTTCTTTACAGGCCTTCTATTGATTACTGCTATCGACTGTTATCTTCTAGTGATTACTGTTATCGACTGTTATCTTCTATTGATTCCTGTTGTTTCCTGTTATTGCCTGCTGTCTTTTACTGCTTATGAACTATTGCTTACTGTTATTTTCCACTGTTCTCTGCTATTTTCTTCTATGAGTCCCAGTGTCCGTTTACTGCTCTGGTACTGTTCTTTATGGTGGATGGCATCAATTTCCCATGGGCAACTCCTGCTTCTGTTAAACAGTTGACTCCTATATGCTTTGGATCCCGACCAGCTATTGAGGCTATCCGCAACTACAATTAGATAGTCAACTAATGCAGCAGTACAATGTCCCCGAGGCCTGAGATGTCTCATCTGTGGTAATACCTTCCAGCCGCCTTGAAGTACTCAGGTTTGATGTGTTTGTGACGTCCTGATACCATCTTTTAAGTATGAAGTTCACATTAGGGCTTCGGCCAACTTTTAAGTCTATTTAATACCGTCACGTTTCACGTTTATCTTGTCTATCATTATTGTATTATCAACTCACTACATTTTACAGCACTAGGTACATTTTATTCCAAGAATAACGTGTAAAGCAAAGTAAGTAACCTTATAAATATGTGTTCATGCTATTCTGTAAACCAGAGTAGGTAGGCCTATTTGCTCCTGAGTAAAATGCATTTTTAGAAAAGGTATATGGTGTAATATTATTGTAACATTGAGTAAGCACAATTGTTTCGTTTTAATGGTCAAAAATCACTGAGCAGATGATACTTTAAGCTTATTTTAAAACCTAACCTCTTTACTTTTACTTTCAAAAACAGCTGGCGCCTGGTAGAGCCGGCTTTCGAAGACTAAAAGTTCGACTCCACAGAGGAGGTCACCTGTAAGGGTGCGTCCACTTTGGGGCTTCAGCTACCACATTGTTTTAAGTTTAGGCTTAGTATGCTTTATAAGGTCCAGCCTGTTTTATAATTTAACATTACTATCTGATCATTTAACGTTTCTTGTAGTGGCGAAATAATATATAATTATTCTAGTGGTGATTAAATTTAGTTATTTTGAAGTCAGTGGTTTTTTTATGGCTTTATTTCCTGTTTTGTTGTGACCAATCACTGCCTTGACCTTTAGGGCCCCAAAACAGGTGGCGCTTATTAATTTAGTTTACCCACACCACTCTCCGATTTAAAGGAGCTAGTCGGCACCCTAAAAGGCAGTGGTTTATTAAAGAGGTCACCCAGTTTCGAGTAACTTTTGAAAATCTACCACCTTGGTTCAAGTAAACCAATAGTTAATATTTAAAAATCAATATTACGTAAAATTTTTCTTAACAGGCCTAAGCGTACGGCCTGATCTGAATAGTTGGTATCATAATATACCGGAAAGTAGCTAAGGATAAAAAACATGATCGACAAACGATGGACATGGATATGAAAGGAAACATAAGTTCTTATGTAAAAGCTACTGAGATACATGATGAACCAAAAATCACAAGAATATTACGTTAACTGCCGAATGGTATTTCTATGCATCACAAGTACCGAACCCCTCTAATTCCTTTATTGATACGCATTTGGATGTACATTTTTTCTTCTCAAATATACTATAAAAACCCTATAAATCACATCTACACGGCCGATTCCAACAACAAAAAATATTTCTCGTTTTCCAGAAAACACGTTTTCACTCCACCTAAGACCTATATCGATAAACATCGTATAAATCACAATTTTGCCGCGTCAAATATGGTAAATGACCTACCAAATAGTTGTATAAAACCATATTATGGATTTCGCCGACGTTTAACAGCAGGTTTACGCCTGAATGAGGGATGATCGATGCCTTTGGGGTCTGATATTCACCAAATGCCTTATAATGTTGGACTAAATGACACGTATCCACAACTCATTATTCATGTTTTGTGGCGTTCTGTAATCTTTTACCGAATATATTTGTATATTTCTTTTTATTTTGAGTCCTTTACAAACGTCATCGGGTCTCTTTAATGGAACGTGAAAATGGAGATATATTTTTGAGGGGAAATGGGGATGTAACAGGAAATGGATACCGTTAATGTAACTTCGATCGAAACATTTAGGAAATGGTTTTGTTATATATTTTATTATGAGCGTTTTAGTAATATCTGTGGCTTTTAATTCGTGCAGAGGTGCTTATAAGGAACTTTATATTATATTTAATTAATATTTTTCAGGTTTTGGTTTTAATAATGTAAATCACAATGTACAATCCGATACTTCAATGATTTTAATATTTTTTTCCATTCCACAGTCAAAGTCTTCATTTAAATATAACAGAATTTCATGCATTACGTAAATACTGAATTGCAGGTGTGGCTTATCCATTAGGCCATTTGGTCAACCTAATTAATTAAAATGATTATCCTTAAAACATGCAAAAGTTACAAAGTGTAAGTGCAATGCGAAAACGCTCCAATATAAATCGAAGCGCTCGACCGTATTTTAAGTTGACCTGGTAGGTTTATATAAAATATAAGAATACATAAATGAATTGGAAACCAAAAGCTAAACAAACATATAGGCTCGCCGGCCGTCGACTTCGCCTGATCTCATTAGCATTTATGAAAACAGAGTCGAACCGCTCCGTGAATTATTATTCTTACAAGCAAAACTGTGCGTTAGACAAAGAAAAACTAATTACCAAATATGCGGATTGTATTTACAACATTTGCATAAACAGTTTTGTTTCATTACTATCATTACATCATTAGGTATGCCGATACCGAATCGCCCGTATGCCGTTAACCCTTTATGTAGTTCGTTTATGTTTGTGTTTTTGACTTGTACTTGTGACTTGTATTAATGGACAAGGACTTCAACAGTCCAAGAAATATTACAGTTTAAAACAAGTGATGCATTAACATAGTGTACGTGCTCACGGTTTACACCATTGGCCACATCAATTTTATATTGGTGGCTGGTCAATGGGCGATGGAGATCTAGCTAAAGTTGCATCTAGCCTCCTTACTTCGAAGGACATGTAATGACCTATCGTTTTTTATAAGGTTGGTTCGACGATTTTCTCCTTTTAATGGATCAGCAGTCAGTCATGCTAAAATTACCAAATCCCGATTTTTTTTGGCATAATTTTTGTAAACCTTACAACCTATCAGGTAACATTTAAAACCACCAATACTATTAAAGAGAATCTATATTTTGCTTGACTATTTACTATCCTCAAAACAAAGTATAAGTATAAGGTCGACCCCCTTTTTAAGTCTGGTGTTTACTCTTTGCATTGTGGTAACCGCTCGGCTATGTATGTCGGACAATCAGAACGAAGAATATCAACCCGAGTTATGGAACATCTTAGTTTTGTCGACAAGTACCAAAACACCCATAATCGAAGCATCAATTCTCAATACATGAAAATACAAACATTATTCACGAATGCCATAAGAACATGAAGTTAGATTTAATGGCAAAACTTGAAATTACTGAAGAAAAAAATACCCCTTTATTTACCTGTGTCCACGACGTCTTTAAATTTAAACCCTATTTCATTTTTAATAATATAAATAATTGATTTGTAAAGGGTCTTCCAACGAGGACTGAACAGGGGCTCATTTTTGAGCTTCCTTGTATTTAAAGAATAATCCAAAATAGCCAATCGATGTACTTTTTCCTGCAGAATTCAAAAATGAAACCAAAAATTTATTTGAACCAAAAACAAAAGAGTTACGATATGGATAAGGTGTTTTTTAAATGGAACATAGCTTTTTTTATACGATTTTTGGAACGAGTGATTTTTTTTTGTCCGTTCTGATTAAAATATTTAATATTGTGACAGCTATTTTTATTAAATTTTAATGTTTTATCCAGTATAATTTAACTTTAACCTGTTTGAAACATACACTAGGTAATAAAGATATAATCACCTTTGAATCCTTCAAAGTTCATTATAGTAAATTTGTCAAATTTTTTGACTCTAAAGGATTCAAAGGTGATTATACCTTTATTACCTAGTGTATGTTTCAAACAGGTTAAAGTTAAATTATACTGGATAAAACATTAAAATTTAATAAAAATAGCTGTCACAATATTAAATATTTTAATCAGAACGGACAAAAAAAAATCACTCGTATAAAAAAAGCTATGTTCCATTTAAAAAACACCTTATCCATAGCGTAACTCTTTTGTTTCTGGTTCAAATAAATTTTTGGTTTAATTTTTGAATTCTGCAGGAAAAAGTACATCGATTGGCTATTTTGGATTTTTCTTTAAATACAAGGAAGCTCAAAAATGAGCCCCTGTTCAGTCCTCGTTGGAAGACCCTGTACATATATCCATAACCACATATTTCTTCCCGCCTTTTTCGTACAGACAGTACCACAATATACTTTTTAAGCAGGATTTTAAAACATGGGCTATTATCTGTTCCTACCGAATTTCCAATGAATCCCTTACCCTACTGAAAAATTCTTGGGTTGGACATTTGTTTTTAACTCTAATGTTTGTTACGTGTTTATTTTCGTTTAAATTTTGATTTTTGTTTCAATGTTAGGTAAAAAAAATATTCTTAGGTTTTCTCTTAGAAACCATTATTATACGCTTTTAAGTCTGATGGTGCCCATAGCAGGGCCATAACCGTTGAGTTTCTTTAATACACAAAAATTTGATTAGACGTCCACTGTGCTTCTTGATTTATTGATAATAAAATCAGATCTCTTCAAGAAATGAATTACTTCTTTGCATTGTCTAAAATTAAATAGTAGTACTTGACAGGGGAACAATAAAATTTAAATAACTTGAAGCAAAATAATAGATATATTCAAACGATGCCACATTTTTCGTATCAGCAAAGCGTACATAGCTTTCATCTAATGGAGGATGAATTTGGACATGGATCTGTCAAAAAAAGGAAGAACGCGGTTGGTGGTCAGAATTTGCACATTTGTGTTTTAAAATTGCAGTGCTACCTGCATAGACTGCTGAAATTCTGGTGCGCTATTGAGGTATTTGCAGTAAAACACAATTGATAAGATATTATAGATGCGATTCTCAAATAGAAATCACATCAAACTTACAATTTAGAGTTCTCGGGATACATTGAAACAATTATAGAGAACATTTTAATCGCATTCTTATATCGCATGAAACAGGCATTTCTTATTTTAAAGAATTTATTACTTTCTATACTATTAGGTATAGACTCATCAACTCATAAATTTTAACGGGAAAAAAATTAATAAAACGGGGCCAATTTTCTATAAATTTCATATATAGAGACAGTTCTTGTGATAACAGAACTATTACAAACTGTAATCCTAGTTTTATATTTTAACAAAATAAAGCCATGAAATAACAGAAAAAACTATTTTTTTTAAATGTGAACGATAATGTGAAATTCTATATATTTTAACCTGTAAAATCAGTGACAAGAATATGTATAATATCCCAGTACGTGGGTATCAAAAAGGGGTGTTTGAATGCAAAAGGTGGTGTAGTAGCGATTTTTTAGTATGTTGTTAGGCTTGGGGCCCTAATGAAAAATCCAAGTTTTCGACCTCGAGGCGCATGCGCTCGAGCCGCCATCTTGGATTTTAGGTACAAAAATTTGATTTTTGACAATAACTCAAAAACGGTGGCTTTTACGACAAAAGATATTCCATACAAAGTTAAAGAGGACAAAATTACCTACATTTTTCCAGAAATTTTTTTTCAAGCACACCTATGTTAGGAGTTACAGCTTCGTGAAGTTACACTATTTGAAAAAAAAATTGGCTGTTAATAACTAAAATAAATTATTTGAAGAAGTAGTCCATGCTTAAAGTGGAGTTGAAAGTATAGAGAAGTAAGAAAAAACTAAAAGTCTTCCTCCACAAAATTTTGTGAAAGAATATAAATAATTTAAACAAATACAAATCATATTGAAATAATTTTTAAAGAGACTCTATTGAGAGAGGGTCATAAATAACCTTCCGTGCATCGAGTCTGTATGCGTCAGTGTCATGTGTCATGTGTCATGTCTAGCTTGCAGAAGGTTACGCTGTTATAATGGAAAATTTCCAAAAAACAAAAACATAGAATTTAAGTCTTGAAAGCCCAAGGGCGTAGGACATGTCAATAAATGTAGATAGTAATAAATGTAAAGTTTAAAAATTTTAAAATTCCTAAAATACAATTTCACACCTTGCAAAGACAAACATATTATACAATAAACACTTCAGTACATGAAAAGAGAATAAAATAGACAAAACAAAAGCGAGACCAGAGGAGTGTCAATCCCCTAGCAATCAGTAAGCAGCAATGTTTAGTGGTAGAGGAAATAACTTACTGCCATGCCATATCATCGTCAAAATATTCATTGAGAGTGTAATAGGCCTTTCTAATAAGTACCGATTTTATTTTTATTTTGAAGGATTTGCCATTTAATTCCCATATTTCCTGAGGAGTTTTATTGTAAATTTCTATTAAATTAAATTCTACATTTCTTTGAATGAAGCTGAAATTATACTTTGTATTCTTTTAATTTGTTTTATTTCTTGTGTCGCATGAGTGTTCTCTGATATGTTCGGAAAAAAGATCTGAATTCTCTCTTACAAAGATCAAACATTCATAAATTTAAGTCGATATAACTTTCATTATGCGATTCTCTATAAATTTAGTTTTACATGTTTACATGTTTCAACTATGTTCATGTTTAAAATAAGATTCAAGTGCATAGTTTTTTTTTATAATTATGTAAAACTATAATGATATATAATAAGAATAATAAAATAAATCTCAACCAAAATTAAGGTTCCGCATTTTTTTTTTCAAATAGTGCAACTTCACGGAGCTGTAACTCCTAACATATGTGTGCTACAAAAAAATGTTTTTAACAAAAAATGTACTAAATTTTGTCCTCTTTAACTTTGTATAAAATATATTTTGTCGTAAAAGCCACCGTTTTAGAGTTATTGTCAAAAAATCAAATTTTTGTACCTAAAATCCAAAATGGCGGCTCGAGCGCATGCGCCTCGAGGTCGAAAACTTGGATTTTTCATTAGGGCCCCAAGCCTAACAACATACTAAAAAATCGCTACTACACCACCTTTTGCATTCAAAAAACCCCCACGTACTGGGCTATAATACTACCTGCAAACATGGATACTTTTTTAAATTTTTATTTAAACTTTTTGTCTAAAATATTTTACATTTTTATTTTTAAATAATATTACGAGTTTGCATTAATAGAATGGATTAGTAAGTGAGTAAAAATCTCCTCGTTTTAAAATGGCCTGTTAATAAATTACACTAATTAATAAGGATATATTTTAAAACACATTTTAACGCAATCCGTTTTAATTCGTTATTGTTAGGTTTTACAAACCATAGCTCTAATAATAATTTATTCGCAATTTAATTTAACAAATAATTTATAATTATGCATGTTAACATAATTAAACCTATAAGCGAATTTATTATTCAGTGTTTTATAGATTTATCAGGTTACATAATTATTAATTATTGTAAAACTTTTTTTTGTTGTTGTAATCGTCACATAAATAATGAAAAATCTTTGTTTATGGAAAGGAAATATAAGAGACGCCTCAACTATTAATAGCTAGTGAAAGAAATTTCGCCATTTTGCCAATTCTAATAGAGGTAAGATACACTACTCTATCTCGATGCTCCGCCTATCGACTTGCTCATATTTCTGCCGCGGCATCGTTAGTTGTTTTGCGCCCAGAGGGCGCATCAGCGCTTTTCAGCAAAATCTTACCTCCAGAGTTCTAGACAAACTATTTCATTTTGACTTAATTTATTTTTTAATAAAAAAAATTGAATTAATCGCCGCAAGCGTGATACAACGTTAAAATTTAAAAATTTGCGTTAGTTCCAAAAATAAAATTTCAAATATTTGCTATTAAAATTGAATTTACTTTGTATTTTACTAGATATAGCAATTTTCGTGGATTTTGTATGCAAACATTTTTGATATTATGTATATTAACGAAGAAAAATTGGAATTAAAAAAATATTGATGTAGGTACAACCTATTAATTGTTTTTTTTGTGTACCTAGTTTGAAATATTTATTATTAATAATTTAATAAAAGAACATATTTTTAGGAGGTTAGTCTGAAGTCTATACTAATGTCAATTACCGCTTTATTTTTTTTTGCTTTCTATTTTGATCTATTTATCCAGAACTTTTAGACATCTACATTTCCAATCCAAAGCAAATACAAAAACAATGTTTTTATTGACTTCCTGCCAAATCGAAAATTATACGCATTTGCAAAAATCATTAAGTAACATTGGCTTACTTTGTTGGTGGTTTAAATTTCATTTGGATAATTCATTAGAACTTGAAAGCTGGTATATTTTTCTATGACATAATGTTAAATATTTACGTTTGAAAATTTAGATTTTACCCGCATTTTCTTTATGCTGTAGAACGTTTACATGAAGGGAATTCAAATTAATGGGCGATATTAGGAATGTTGCTAAAACAAACTCAAACCACTTATTTTAGTAAGTAAAAGTTTTAATACAGTCGATATTGCGACTTATCTCACAAATTGTTATTACATGGAAAAGTGAACAGATACTTTTTCACATTGTAATGTAAGATTAACCGTTTTCAAAGTAATTAAAAAAAATGCATACAATAAAAGAACAATTTGAAAAATATAAATAACTTAAAAAATTAATGTATTGCCTACCAGTACCCATCCATCTCGTTTTTACTGCCGTAATAAAGTCGCAACGAATGCCACAATTTAATACTTTCAAATTTATATCAGTATGGATTGCTGTCTAATACTGTAACACAGTGTACCCGTAAATGGGGATCAAGCAAAGAGATGTCATTCTGTGTATAAGGGCAAGACAATATGGGCTTAAGAGCAATCTATACGTCTACTTGAATGAAAGTCGGACATTTGTACGCACTTTTTCACGTTTGTACAAGTTTATGTAGATATGTACTAATGTGTACAAACTTGAACAAACCCGTACAATACAAAGGAGTAAATTATGTTTGTCAATATTATAACTGTCTCAGTCAAAGTTACCTAATTAGGTAATTATTGTTAAAACCATTTGTGCAATCATGTGCTCCAAAATTTTAGCTTCCTGAGAGTTACCGTTTTTGAGCTATCGATTTTTAATACTGACATTAAATTAGGAGCAGCTCCCCCCTGGGGAAAGGGGCGGCCGTCAGTATATGTATCCACTGTGTGGTAAGTACTATAATTGTCTGTAAAATTTTAGTCTCTAATAATAGATAATATTTTTCAGTCCTCATGCCGACTCTGGTTTAAAGGTGCTTTCCCTACGTAATATCCGCTTTTTGGTTATGTTATCCAGAAAATACTAATAATTAAATCATTCAAAAGCCTAATATTGTATGGCAAAATAAAGCGAATCCTTATGATGAATAATATATTAAAATATCTCTTTATACAATAAAAAGTGTTTTCTAAACTGAACTACATTTCCACGATTGCTCCAGATGGAACGGAAAATATGACACATTGGAAAACGCTCATTTCACGCGCAAAGAATGGGATTTCTGATATTATAGGCTCAAAGAAATATTGAGATAATGTGAGTTTAAAATAGTAAATAATATTTTAAGATTCTACCATGCATCGCTTTTACCCTAGACACGCATTTATACACTTACTCGAAAACCTCTAAATCTATCGAATTTATTTCAACATCATTAATTGTTTGTCTTGCAATAATGAAGTAATTCTTGTACAATTGACTTCTATATTTTAAAAAAAATTACCTTGTCGAACTTCCATTGTCTTTATTTTGTTACTTAACACAACGTTTCGGTTAGTTAGTATATCTAACCGTTTTTAAGTGTAAACTCACCGACAAGGTAATTTTTTTGATATTACTTCATTGTCTACTACATTCAAACAAACACTGACTTCTATATTATTAATAATCGCCAAGATAAATAATCATTTGTTTTCAAGTTATAGCGTAATACCAAATACAGAAAAGTTCATATATTAACGGTTTCCTAATCATAGTGTTCTTTTAATAAATGTTCAAAAATACCGCTATTGAATTCTAAACATTTTCTGCTTCGTCTACGAAGCGCTCTTCTAATTGCTTCATGTCTTTCTTCTTTAAAATTGGCTGCAGTATTTCTAATACGTCGAATTAGTGCATCCCGAGTGTCCACTTTTACTTTGTACACTTCATTTTTAAACCAGCCCCATAAACAATAATCTAGTGGTGTAAGGTCTGGAGATCTTGGAGACCACCGCGACCAATTCAACGCCCTGGAAATATTTCGTCTAAATGTTGCTTGACCTGACGAGCAAAATGTGAAGGAGCTCCATCGTGCTGGTAATACATTTGCCTTCTGATATTTACAGGAACATCTTCTAGTAGTCCTTGTAACTCATGTTGTAAAAAATTTAGGTAGTTGTCTCCTGTGAGGCGATTCTCCAAAATGAAAGGGCCAATTAAATAGCTATCGAGCATACCACACCACACGTTATCCAAAAACCTATGTTGAAAATTACTTTCAACTATTTCGATTGACCATACATCACAGTTACGAGTATTATTAATACCATCACGGGTGAATGTTGCTTCATCTGTAAATCTGTAAAAAGTATGCGCGATACAACACGATGATTATTATTTATCCACCGACAAAATTCAATACGTTTAGCATAATCTTCCGGTTTTAGGTGCTGTACGCTCTGTACATGGTATGGATATAAGTCTTGCTCGTGGAGTGTGTTTAATACTGTGTTTTGTGGAATGCCCAATTGAGTACCAATTCTTCGTGAGCTGGTCGTTGCATTTTCTTCTACTAAATCCAGAATATTTTCTACTTCTCGTAAACCTTGTCAAGTAGCTCGTTCAGATGTAATGTTGGCACTGGGAAGCTTACCATTCTCGCACAAATTGTTAAAAACTCTGATAAACACGTTTCTAGTCGGATGTCTGTGATGTGGATACTGTTGACGATATTTTTCAACAGCAGCTCTAGCACTTCCATTACAGAAACCATAAATAAATATAATCATATTTGCATATTCTAAATTTGAATAAGTATTTGGCATTTTGTAACACTTCAATCACTCAAACTTGAAAATAAACGTTTAATTACTGCCACAATACACAGACACATTGTCAAGACAACATAGATGTCACATAGTTTAGAGTCTTAAGCATAGCATACTCTAATTACGTGAAAATTTTGATAACAGTGGAACGTAGAAAAAAATTTTATATTGCGCTATAACTTGAAAACAAATGAATATCGGATAAGAACATAAAATATGGTTTTTTTTCACATTGTTTTCGCGTGTATAATACACTCCTGAAATTTGGTCCGTTCCTTCCGACTCACCCTGTATTTTTAAATTGAAGTAAATCGTATCTGCAGTTTCAGACAATTCGGTGACAGCAGAGGGTAAAAATTGGATTCACTTGCAATGATGCACCCTTTTTAAGTTTTGTGTGAAAATTATAACTGACTATACAATATTGTAAGACAGTAAACTATGTTGGGTTGCACAAACATTTTTAACAAAAATTAAATAACCAGCCAACTATGACTGTGACATAAATGACATTGGAAACATTTACAGTCATAGTTGCCTGATTAGAAGAATTAAACTAACCGATCCACTCTGATTGTGAGAAAATAATTTCTGCCAATATCATTTACATCACAGTCAAAGTTGCTGGTTAATTTTGTGCCAGGATTTCCCTTTTGCAAATAATAATAAGATAGTGCTAGGCGCGGAATAAGGAAAATGATTTATCTTATCTATCTTGCTTATTGTTTATTATTATTCTAATAGGAAGATAAAATTATCCAATTGATTGAAATTTGTCCACTTTACATTATCAAAGTAAGCAGATATATACCCTTTTCCTGGCTTAAGTTTCAAAAACCTCTCACAAAAGTAAGAATAGGACGGTAAAATAGAAATCATTGAAGCCCATAAAAAAAGCAATTTGGCTTTATCTAAATAAAGCTGCATTTTATGAGCAAAATTGTTTTCATATGAGCATCGTCCATTTCAATAGGACCGTCGAAGCGGCCTCATTCATCACTTAAAATAAAGTTCTGGTCTCTTGCTGATATTCGACGAGATGCTATAATTCATACATATTGCGCTGGAATGCACATTTCACATGCAGAAGCGTATTTTTGGGAGATTTTTTTTTAATTTGTATGAAAACGTTTTGAATTGAAACATAGGGTTACAGTCCAATGTGTGACATCCTGTTAGCTATTCGTATTTCTCATACCGTGCGAGCAAAAATTATTTGCATTACAGAGGGCCTTGCATCTAAGGACGTAATGCTTACCTGTAGAGCTTAATACCTGTTGGGTGTTAGTAACTACCTGAATTAACAATCAATCAGTTATTCCGTCATCTTTGACAGTCGTTACAAGTAATTTGATTTATCGCTAATTTTTCCAATTTCCTGAACAATTCACACAATTGGCTTTACGGAACAGCACAAAACATTCATGGTTGAAGCGTATTTTCGAAACGGGGTTAGAGTAAATGGTGAGTGGCAATACAATCCGGGTTTGTGCATGGACGATTTTCACGAACATGTTCCTAACGTTGCTTTTATTGCTGGGGATTTTTATCATTGCCTGAAAAGAACCATGGCTGTGTTTAGGAAAACAGGTTCTATACGACACAAAAAAAGAGCAGGAAGACCATTTGTAAGAACAAAAGAACTTGTTGCAAACGTTCGTGAAATAATGCAAAATACGCCAACAAATTGGATAAGACGCCTGTCCCAAGAAGTGGGAAGATCTTATGGAACATGCAGGACTATTCGTTAGAAGCAGCTAAATTTATTTCCTTATAAAGTGCAAGTATTCCAAAAAATACAAGCCGCAGATTTTGAAAGACGCAGGAATTACTCTCAATGGTTTACCCAAAATTTATTGGAAAGAAATGAGTTATTAGATCTGACATTTTTTTCGGATGAAGTCTGGTTCCACCTCTCCGGTTATGTGAATTCTCAGGATACACGCATGTAAAGTAATGAAAATCCCCATTATTTTGTAGAGTCCACGTTGCACCCTCAAAAAATTGGTGTCTGGTTAGCTGTTTCCCAAAGAAGAATTGTTGGTCCTATTTTTTTCCATTGCACAATTACAGCACAGCGGTATAGAAACAATATTTTGAATCCATTTGTGGAGCAATTACTTGACGACGAACTACGTTTTGGATATTTTCAACAGGACGGTGTAACCGCCCATACAGCCGCCGAAACTATTAACTACTTACGCAATTTTTTCGACGACAGATTGATCAGTTTTCGATCAGACATTGAATTCCCACCTAGATCACCTTGTTTAACGGTTATGTATATTACTTCGTTTTTCCTCATTTAAAAAACTCTATTTGCAAAATACACTAGTTGCAAATTTAGAACAATTACAAGAATCCAAGAATGTGGTAACATTTCACCAGAGATGCTGGTCAACACTTACGAAAATATGAAGAGACGTGTGAATTTATGCTTGGGGCATGGCGGTGGTTAATTTCAGCGATTTATGTAATTATTTTTCTTTCTGTATATTCTTATTTTGTTAATTTTTTAAAGAACAAAAATAAATTTGCATTTGTCTACTTATTTTATTACTCATTAGTTTGGCATATCATGTCATAATATGAATTTGACAAAATTCTAACCTAGATTTGGTTAGATATTATATCGTCCTCATATCATTGTGATTTAAACCAAGCCCCACGTTTTTTAATCCAAGCCCTCTTTGATGCAAATAATTTTTGCTCGCACGGTGGAAGTCCTTGTTAAAGTTTAAATATCTTTGCTGATATTTCGACTTTACACTCCCAATCGATGCGGTTGATAGATTGTGCCTATAGTAGTTATCACGTTAGTTTGTAATGGCCGCCGGTTGTCATATGTGAAATATATTTGCCAACGTTTAATTTAAAAGTCCCTCATTTAGTAACCACCTCGTTAACACAGGCAATCGTTGTATTGATAAAGTGATGGATATATAAATGGCAAATATTAGACAGGGCAAATTAATTTAGGTACAATTTAATTATGGGCTATGAGAATAAATCATTTTGATAGAAGAAGTTACCAGAGTAACACAGCTTCAAGATGCGTATACAATATTTTCAAGATAAAGTAAATCGTGGAGACCTTCACTGGCAGCGAAGAACAAAAATGCATTTATCCATCACATGACAGTTATGACTGTCATTATCAATGTCATTTTAGACAAGTAAACTATCAAATAACACACTAGTGAGTTATGGATTATAACTCACGTTCATATTTAAAGTAGTATTCTATTAATTTATATCACAATTAGAAGCAGAATTCACATTGATACTGAAATTAAAGGAAAACGCTAACGGTTTATTCGAATTTGAAGTCATTGTAAAATTCGTTGGTTCATTGGAACCAGACGCTCCCATATCTACAAGCACCGCTAATCCCCATTATCAAAGCCACTTTCATCAACAAGTAATCGTCGTCGGGAGCTTCGTTAAAAAACTCTCTATTTCATGTCGTTCTAATGTCTTGGACTTCTTTGGTTTGTATCCCTGTGATTTGCTTTTCAAAAAGCTCGTTAGTTTGCCATATTTTGAAATGTCGATTTTTTTATAAAGGTGAATAGTCGAGCGAAGCATCGAGTATTTGGTCCATAGCGACGATGGGGCTAATTTTTTTTGCAAATGTAAAAATAAGCCAATAGAACATTTTCATCGATACCTTTTATCTTCCGTGAATTCATCCAAGACTGAAACATTTTAAACTCATTGTCGTAAGCTTCTTCCGCTTCCGTAAGGATATCCTCAGGAACGTAATTTTCATCGATTTCCTCCATTTTCTATAGCTTTTTTCTTCAAAAGAGCTTCCCTTTCCTGCAGGGAAAACTGACTAGTGTCAAAACTTATTTAAACATTCGCTAACAATGTATCATGCCCGTGGCAACCAAACAATCAACCAACTTTGACCAAAATGTAAAAAAGTCACTGTCAAGTCATTCTGACATTTATAGGCTACTGAGACGCAAGTAGCTTTGATTATTTTTATTTTGATTATTTTGATTATTTTGATTATTTTGATTATTTTGATTATTTTGATTATTTTGATTATTTTGATTATTAATTATTGTCTCAAAGAAAAGATTTCTTCCACTTGTTGGATAAAACATTGTATGCCACTCGTGTGTTATGTTTCCTAAGTCACTTGAGAATTTATACATATAATAATAACATATGAAGAGTATAGGGGAAAAACCAGGTTTGTTACATTTTTCTGAAAAACGAGATATCATTGCCATTTTGTAGGCAGATGCATATACTATATGATGTACACTTAAACCAGACAGAAAGCAGAACAGTCACGCGTATATTTAATATTTTGTTTCTATTGCACAGGGGAAAAATCAGGATTGTCCATGCGTGCACGGGAAAAACAAGGTATGTCCATCAAGCGAATTAAGACGTGTTAGTTTTATCAGTTGCTACTAAGCATTTCAATCGGTTGTGTGCTTTTGTTTACGGTCTTAAGGCGTGATTTTTCTAATAAGTAAAAATGTAATAAGTAATAAGTTTTGGCGCAGTTTTGTAAACCAGAGGGACAATTTTTATAATAATGTATTATCTTAAAAATTATAACGTTTTGTGTTACTTATACCTTATAATAAAGGCAGCTAATATACCATGACCCTATTTTCTCTAGGAGCGTGCGGAAAAGTAGTCTTAAAAGTACACTTTCCCACGTGCAATTTTGTTTGAGAATTTGCACTTTTTTGCCCGTTTCGTTATTACAGAGAAATAATGCATAAAAGTAGGTTTTCATACTAGTACAGAGAAGTACGACGTTCCAAACAGAAATACGTGCGGAAACATACTCTTTTCCGCAAGCTCGTAGAAAAAGTTCTTATGTTATTTTCTTCAAAAAACCGATAAATAGGCAGTTATAGTGGTTATATTTTGGACATACCTGGTTATTTCCCTTTTTATTTAAACAATTTCATTTATTTATTTATTATGCCATTTTTTTACGTGATTTGCAACACTCCTGCCATTATAGTATTGTTGCCAATACATACAAGATTTAGGAGAAAAATAAAGCCGCCAAATTATCGCGTCTCTAAGTGCGAGATACAAGTTTCCAACTTTAAAATGCCTTTTTGTCCGTTATAACTCAAATGGGCAAACCTGTATTTTCCCCTGTAGTCTTCATATACACTAATATACAGGGTTAGGAAAAATTACCAGAACGGTCGATTATTTCAAAATATACGGGGGTTATTAAAAAACGTCTTATATAAAAAATGTAGGGCTGTTAATAATCTACATATCGGTGATAAATTAAAATATACAGGGTCGCCCACAAAGTTGTGGAGAATGATAGTTATATATTTTTTAAATGGAACACCCTGTATATTTTTACATTTTTAAATTTGACATAAAATTATAATTATTTTTTATTAAATGCACTATTAGTCTATACTTTATAGTTTCCGAGATATTGACTCTCGAAAAGTGACATTTTTGAACTTTGACAGCTTATAACTTTTTAACAGTACGTCTTAGAGCAAAACGGCTTACATGTCCCTATCTTCAATTTTTATTATCTTCCCAAAAAATCAACTTCCAGTTAAACCGGAACAACTACATTTCCTGCTTTCGAGTTACATCCGATTTAACTGGAAGTTGATTTTTTGGGAAGATAATAAAAATTGAAGATAGGGACATGTAAGCCGTTTTGCTCTAAGACGTACTGTAAAAAAGTTATACGCTGTCAAAGTTCAAAAATGTAACTTTTCGAGAGTCAATATCTCGGAAGCTATGAAGTATAGACTAATAGTGCATTTAATAAAAAATAATTATAATTTTATGTGGAATTTAAAAATGTAAAAATATACAGGGTGTTCCATTTAAAAAAATATAACTATCATTCTCCACAACTTTGTGGGCGACCCTGTATATTTCAATTTATCACCGATATGTAGATTTTTAACAGCCCTACATTTTTTATATAAGACATTTTTTGATAACCCCTGTATATTTTGAAATAATCGACCGTTCTGGTAATTTTTCCTAACCCTGTATAAATCTTTCTCGCGTGACTTATTTTCAACATAACACGCTAGTACCATAAATAACTATTATTTTACACGCGGTAATAAAATCTTATGCCAATTTTTGCCTGTAATCATGTTTGCTGTTCCAGATTGACCAAATAAAATATCAACAACATGTTTTCATTTCTAAGCTAGAACAATATTTCTAATAAACATTATCCTTCATTTTTCCTTAAGACTGGCTCGTTTTGTTGAGCATCGGCCTATATAGCCTATTTATCTATACAACCAATTGATCAAACTTCCTTTTTGTTAGCGCCATTGTTCCAGTTTAGAATGAACTAACTTTATCGATTTTATAAATCCAAATGCGACATGCCATCACTGAGCTTAAAACGTGATTTAGGCCAAATGAGTTTGCTACAAAATAACATGTGAATACTTGCATGGTAGCATACGATTAGTCGCGATAGGCAAGCAGGGAACTTTAAAGATTAAAATCTTAAATCATTTTAATATTTTAATACTCTAAAAATGTAGGATATAGTTAAATGTTCCCGGAATTAAAATGAAAACAAAACACACACATTATTATAATAGACATTTTTGTACATTATCACTACGATGTTCAACAGATTGAATTCCTTCACGAAAACTATTTTCTTTATTGTAGCATAAAATATTTTTTATTTTAACAAATTTAATTACTCTATCGATAAAAACCTTTGAGTTTTGGGAAAGTTTATGCGGCAGAATGGCAGATGTTACTTCCTTTAGAGTTTTTATGGTCTCGTCCACGCGTCGACGAGAAAGACCTAAACGCCTCCAATACATTTTAAAATGTAATTCAAATTCTAATTTAGAATCTAAAATTACTCCCAAATATTTAAAAGGGTATTATAATTTCTAATTTTTTTTCATCAACAAAAATATTTATATCTGTATTTTTCACATTATTTTCAATAACCATAATTTTTTTAGAAAAATTTAATTTTAATTCTTTTCTCTTTAACTAGTTTGATATTGATTTTAATTCAGAATTTAAAGTTTCTATATAATCAAGAATGTTTTTACCCTTTATTTATAATAAAGTATCATCCAGCAAACATTTGAATAAGTTTGAAAACATTTTTGGCATGTGATTTTTCAAAGAATAAATAATATAAGTGATATATCCTGGTACAGTGGCAAATTCGTTGTGGGAAAATTCACAAGGACAAGGTGGTTTTAGGTAGGTATCCACTCTACAATATATAAAATTCTAACCTTTAAGTTTAAATTTTGGGCACTATAAAGGTACTTATCCGGAATCCATTATTGATACAAAAATAAATCCAATAACGTTTATATTATTTCTAACATTCCAACCAACAAACTCAAACGGATTTGAAAAAAGTCAACTGTCGAATATAAAGTTAGAAAACAGTTATAGTATATTACATAACAAGTGTTGAAAGTGGTACTTCTCAAACCAGGAGGTATTTAGCACGAGGCGTCAGTCGAGTGTGAGAAAATCACTTTTCCACGAGTAATGTACACAATTTTTCCTACGACCATGCAAAATATTCAACAAGAGTTTGATTTGTTTTAAATAGTTTGTAGATATCACCATTATTGCGTTAAACAAATTTTTTTAACACTAGAGTTAAAAAATGTATTTCAACTCTAGAGTTGAAAAAATAAAAACAATGCTCACTTACACATTATAACTTACTTAACTTACCTCGATTTAAATAAAAAAAATAACTTTTTCTCCTATTTGTTTACGCACATCTTACCTACTATTTATGTACAGTGAATAAATTTCGTTTCTGATTTTTTTTAGCTGCTTGCATACTTTCAATAAAACAATTATATACCTAAATATACACACAAAAACAACAAATGGACAAAACACAAAACTAAAAGATAACCTCAACATTATAGAAAGATAGAGATGGAGTTAAATATCGATAGGTTGTTAATTATAAAAGTTTTATCTAGATTCGATTTGTTTTGAATATTGCTAAAATAAATTTACTTACATAAAGCACATTCACTTGTCCCATATCCTTAAACATTGTATGAATATTTTTACCAGAGATAATTATTGTAAAATTATAAATCGGCATTTCCTAGGGTATTCGGTATTCTATATCTGCTCTATAGCTGCCCCTTTTTTTCTGTGGTTCAACTCAGTTGACATGTTTGGTGGGTTGCCTGACATATTTTCCCTTTTTGATATATTATTATTTTTATCATAAATACTCTTAGGTTCCCGAAAATAACGGAAAAAAAAAGATTTTTTTTATTTGCAATAATGCCCTAGTGTACTTTATCCCACCCAGCACCCCAATTCGTTCCACGGGTCCCGTAAGTTTGTTATTTTTTAAATAGTTTTGCTGTCGAATTCGTCGCGCATCAGCTGTTTTATATTTCAACACACGTATTGAAAGAAAATATTTCAATACGCGTGTAATATAAAGGACTTTCTAGCAAAGTTATGCTTGCTTTTTTTCTCATTTTCATAGGTAGTCGTAGAAAAAATATATAAATGGATGTCAAAATAAGTTCATTTAAACCAACTTTTAAAAGTAAATATTGCAGTTATTTAATATTATTTTTAATTTGACAAAAGAAGTCAATTGTCTCAGAGTGGAGCCGTTGAGATATAGGGGTAAAGTATACTACACACTTTTGGAGAGGACTGTGTTTATTTTAACCCATAAAAATATTATTTTCGTTTTAAATAAAGAACGAAACACCCAACAAAGAATATTGTTCATTCTCGTATTATTTAACATAATAATAATTATTTCATTGGATTTCAGCTGCATTTGTTTAATTATTGATTTAATTTAGAGACGAATTAGATACAAAATATGAAAATATAATTTAAAATGGTATTGTAACAAAAGCATAAATAAAATGTTATTATTTGTTCAAAATTCCCTGAACACAAAATAATTACTTTAATTTAACTCAATGAAATTCGACATAGTCAGTATAACACGATGAAAATCCAACGTCCAGGTAGTGGAATCTTATCACACTAGACGTCAAAAACGCTTGTAACTCTATATCATGGAAAAAATTCTGAAAAATTTATATCAAGGAAAATTCCTGACCTGACAAATATCATCAGCAACTAAGGTACATCTCAAAATATATCGTCTGGCTTTCGCTACCTGTCATTTACTTTTTAAAACCTCATTGTTGTATATACCTGGAAGGTCTACAATGTGACGCTTATTTTGCATAAAAATGTTGTCATTGTTATCACGAGCAGAAAGGTCCTCCTTGTATTGATAAGTTAAGAGGAAGTAACCCCGTTACCACAATGAAAATTGCCGAACGTTTTGCTGGTCAAACGAAAAGAAAAAATAAAAATTGGTATTTAGAAAATAAATTCTACTTTAAATACCCCATCCAGAAAAGTAAATGACGATCGAAAATATTCCCAAAATTTTTTTTAGAAATTTTTTTTTATTTTTAGTAATTTTGTAATATCTTAAACAATTCTTTATTGGTCAAAAGCAAAATGACTTTCCCGGGTGTAGAATGTTGTACCAAACAATTTTTCTTAAAGCCATTTTTCAATATCGGCCTTACTTTTTTCTCAAAAACTTTGGGCGCGTAAACCCACTTTACACGCTTAAATTCACTTTACGCGCCCAAAGTTTTTGAGAAAAAAGTAAGGCCGATATTGAAAAATGGCTTTAAGAAAAACTGTTTGGTACAACATTCTACACCCGGGAAAGTCATTTTGCTTTTGACCAATAAAGAATTGTTTAAGATATTACAAAATTACTAAAAATAAAAAAAATTTCTAAAAAAAATTTTGGGAATATTTTCGATCGTCATTTACTTTTTTGGATGGGGTATTTAAAGTAGAATTTATTTTGTAAATATCAATTTTTATTTTTCTTTTCGTTTGACCAGCAAAACGTTCGGCAATTTTCATTGTGGTAAAGGGGGTTACTGCTCTATGAACCTGAAGCTAGCGGCCAGCGGCCAACGGCCGAATAAATAAATATTTCGCGCGGAGTGTACCACATAGGCAGTGTATGCTTTCCCTGATTATAAATATGTATATCTTTTATTTATAATATAATTGTGGCAAAATTAGAAAAACTATTATAGTCTATAAGAGGTGGAGTGTGCGCAATTTAATAGGCGTTATTATTACCAAAAAAATAAACTACAAGGTAGATTCAAAAATGAGGGAAAAAACTATTTCTGTAAAAATGGCATTTCACAATAAAACTTCGTGGAGGGCTTTATTATATTACAAACTACAACATACTTAAAGAATTTTTCCCTAAATAGCCTCTACGGGGTTCATTCAGAAATTTAAAATAAACATGTTTTTACAAAAACCGTAGTTTTAACTAGTTCACGTTGAAACTTCGTAGAGGGCTTTATTATATTACAAACTACAACATACTTGAAGGATTTTTTCAGAAATAGCCTTTACGGGGTTCATTCTGAAAATGAAAATAAAATTTTTTTTACAAAAACCGTAGTTTTAACTAGTTCACGTTGAAACTTCGTGGATGGCTTTATTATATTACAAACTACAACATACTTGAAGGATTTTTCCCTAAATAGCCTCTACGGGGTTCATTCAGAAATTTAAAATAAAATTTTTTTTACAAAAACCGTAGTTTTAACTAGTTCACGTTAAAACTTCGTGGAGGGCTTTATTATATTACAAACCACAACATACTTAAAGGATTTTTCCCTAAATAGCCTCTACGGGGTTCATTCAGAAATTTAAAATAAAATTTTTTTTGCAAAAACCGTAGTTTTAACTAGTTCACGTTAAAACTTCGTGGAGGGCTTTATTATATTACAAACCACAACATACTTAAAGGATTTTTCCCTAAATAGCCTCTACGGGGTTCATTCAGAAATTTAAAATAAAATTTTTTTTACAAAAACCGTAGTTTTAACTAGTTCACGTTAAAACTTCGTGGAGGGCTTTATTATATTACAAACTACAACATACTTGAAGGATTTTTTCAGAAATAGCCTTTACGGGGTTCATTCAGAAAATTAAAATAAACATTTTTTTACAAAAACCGTAGTTTTAACTAGTTCACGTTAAAACTTCGTGGGGGGCTTTATTATATTACAAACTACAACATACTTGAAGGATTTTTCCCTAAATAGCCTCTACGGGGTTCATTCAGAAATTTAAAATAAAATTTTTTTTACAAAAACCGTAGTTTTAACTAGTTCACGTTAAAACTTCGTGGAGGGCTTTATTATATTACAAACCACAACATACTTAAAGGATTTTTCCCTAAATAGCCTCTACGGGGTTCATTCAGAAATTTAAAATAAATTTTTTTTTGCAAAAACCGTAGTTTTAACTAGTTCACGTTAAAACTTCGTGGAGGGCTTTATTATATTACAAACCACAACATACTTAAAGGATTTTTCCCTAAATAGCCTCTACGGGGTTCATTCAGAAATTTAAAATAAATTTTTTTTTACAAAAACCGTAGTTTTAACTAGTTCACGTTGAAACTTCGTGGATGGCTTTATTATATTACAAACTACAACATACTTGAAGGATTTTTCCCTAAATAACCTCTACGGGGTTCATTCAGAAATTTAAAATAAAAATTTTTTTACAAAAACCGTAGTTTTAACTAGTTCACGTTAAAACTTCGTGGAGGGCTTTATTATATTACAAACCACAACATACTTAAAGGATTTTTCCCTAAATAGCCTCTACGGGGTTCATTCAGAAATTTAAAATAAAATTTTTTTTGCAAAAACCGTAGTTTTAACTAGTTCACGTTAAAACTTCGTGGAGGGCTTTATTATATTACAAACCACAACATACTTAAAGGATTTTTCCCTAAATAGCCTCTACGGGGTTCATTCAGAAATTTAAAATAAAATTTTTTTTACAAAAACCGTAGTTTTAACTAGTTCACGTTAAAACTTCGTGGAGGGCTTTATTATATTACAAACTACAACATACTTGAAGGATTTTTTCAGAAATAGCCTTTACGGGGTTCATTCAGAAAATTAAAATAAACATTTTTTTACAAAAACCGTAGTTTTAACTAGTTCACGTTAAAACTTCGTGGAGGGCTTTATTATATTACAAACTACAACATACTTGAAGGATTTTTTCAGAAATAGCCTTTACGGGGTTCATTCAGAAAATTAAAATAAACATTTTTTTACAAAAACCGTAGTTTTAACTAGTTCACGTTAAAACTTCGTGGAGGGCTTTATTATATTACAAACTACAACATACTTGAAGGATTTTTTCAGAAATAGCCTTTACGGGGTTCATTCAGAAAATTAAAATAAACATTTTTTTACAAAAACCGTAGTTTTAACTAGTTCACGTTGAAACTTCGTGGAGTGCTTTATTATATTACAAACTACAACATACTTGAAGGATTTTTCCCTAAATAACCTCTACGGGGTTCATTCAGAAATTTAAAATAAATTTTTTTTTACAAAAACCGTAGTTTTAACTAGTTCACGTTGAAACTTCGTGGATGGCTTTATTATATTACAAACTACAACATACTTGAAGGATTTTTCCCTAAATAACCTCTACGGGGTTCATTCAGAAATTTAAAATAAAATTTTTTTTACAAAAACCGTAGTTTTAACTAGTTCACGTTGAAACTTCGTGGATGGCTTTATTATATTACAAACTACAACATACTTGAAGGATTTTTCCCTAAATAACCTCTACGGGGTTCATTCAGAAATTTAAAATAAAATTTTTTTTACAAAAACCGTAGTTTTAACTAGTTCACGTTGAAACTTCGTGGATGGCTTTATTATATTACAAACTACAACATACTTGAAGGATTTTTCCCTAAATAACCTCTACGGGGTTCATTCAGAAATTTAAAATAAAATTTTTTTTACAAAAACCGTAGTTTTAACTAGTTCACGTTGAAACTTCGTGGATGGCTTTATTATATTACAAACCACAACATACTTAAAGGATTTTTCCCTAAATAGCCTCTACGGGGTTCATTCAGAAATTTAAAATAAAATTTTTTTTACCAAAACCGTAGTTTTAACTAGTTCACGTTGAAACTTCGTGGATGGCTTTATTATATTACAAACTACAACATACTTGAAGGATTTTTCCCTAAATAAAAAATCCTTCAAGTATGTTGTAGTTTGTAATATAATAAAGCCCCCCACGAAGTTTTAACGTGAACTAGTTAAAACTACGGTTTTTGTAAAAAAATGTTAATTTTAATTTTCTGAATGAACCCCGTAGAGGCTATTTAGGGAAAAATCCTTCAAGTATGTTGTGGTTTGTAATATAATAAAGCACTCCACGAAGTTTCAACGTGAACTAGTTAAAACTACGGTTTTTGTAAAAAAATGTTTATTTTAATTTTCTGAATGAACCCCGTAAAGGCTATTTCTGAAAAAATCCTTCAAGTATGTTGTAGTTTGTAATATAATAAAGCCCTCCACGAAGTTTTAACGTGAACTAGTTAAAACTACGGTTTTTGTAAAAAAATGTTTATTTTAATTTTCTGAATGAACCCCGTAGAGGCTATTTAGGGAAAAATCCTTCAAGTATGTTGTGGTTTGTAATATAATAAAGCACTCCACGAAGTTTCAACGTGAACTAGTTAAAACTACGGTTTTTGTAAAAAAATGTTTATTTTAATTTTCTGAATGAACCCCGTAAAGGCTATTTCTGAAAAAATCCTTCAACTATGTTGTAGTTTGTAATGTAATAAAGCCCCCTACGAAGTTTTAACGTGAACTAGTTAAAACTACGGTTTTTGTAAAAAAATTTTTATTTTAATTTTCTGAATGAACCCCGTAAAGGCTATTTCTGAAAAAATCCTTCAAGTATGTTGTTGTTTGTAATATAATAAAGCCCTCCACGAAGTTTTAACGTGAACTAGTTAAAACTACGGTTTTTGTAAAAAAATGTTTATTTTAATTTTCTGAATGAACCCCGTAAAGGCTATTTCTGAAAAAATCCTTCAAGTATGTTGTAGTTTGTAATATAATAAAGCCCTCCACGAAGTTTTAACGTGAACTAGTTAAAACTACGGTTTTTGTAAAAAAATTTTTATTTTAAATTTCTGAATGAACCCCGTAGAGGCTATTTAGGGAAAAATCCTTCAAGTATGTTGTAGTTTGTAATATAATAAAGCCCCCCACGAAGTTTTAACGTGAACTAGTTAAAACTACGGTTTTTGTAAAAAAATGTTAATTTTAATTTTCTGAATGAACCCCGTAGAGGCTATTTAGGGAAAAATCCTTCAAGTATGTTGTGGTTTGTAATATAATAAAGCACTCCACGAAGTTTCAACGTGAACTAGTTAAAACTACGGTTTTTGTAAAAAAATGTTTATTTTAATTTTCTGAATGAACCCCGTAAAGGCTATTTCTGAAAAAATCCTTCAAGTATGTTGTAGTTTGTAATATAATAAAGCCCTCCACGAAGTTTTAACGTGAACTAGTTAAAACTACGGTTTTTGTAAAAAAAATTTTATTTTAAATTTCTGAATGAACCCCGTAGAGGCTATTTAGGGAAAAATCCTTCAAGTATGTTGTAGTTTGTAATATAATAAAGCCCCCCACGAAGTTTTAACGTGAACTAGTTAAAACTACGGTTTTTGTAAAAAAATGTTAATTTTAATTTTCTGAATGAACCCCGTAGAGGCTATTTAGGGAAAAATCCTTCAAGTATGTTGTGGTTTGTAATATAATAAAGCACTCCACGAAGTTTCAACGTGAACTAGTTAAAACTACGGTTTTTGTAAAAAAATATTTATTTTAATTTTCTGAATGAACCCCGTAAAGGCTATTTCTGAAAAAATCCTTCAAGTATGTTGTAGTTTGTAATATAATAAAGCCCTCCACGAAGTTTTAACGTGAACTAGTTAAAACTACGGTTTTTGTAAAAAAATGTTTATTTTAATTTTCTGAATGAACCCCGTAGAGGCTATTTAGGGAAAAATCCTTCAAGTATGTTGTGGTTTGTAATATAATAAAGCACTCCACGAAGTTTCAACGTGAACTAGTTAAAACTACGGTTTTTGTAAAAACATGTTTATTTTAAATTTCTGAATGAACCCCGTAGAGGCTATTTAGGGAAAAATTCTTTAAGTATGTTGTAGTTTGTAATATAATAAAGCCCTCCACGAAGTTTTATTGTGAAATGCCATTTTTACAGAAATAGTTTTTTCCCTCATTTTTGAATCTACCTTGTAGTTTATTTTTTTGGTAATAATAACGCCTATTAAATTGCGCACACTCCACCTCTTATAGACTATAATAGTTTTTCTAATTTTGCCACAATTATATTATAAATAAAAGATATACATATTTATAATCAGGGAAAGCATACACTGCCTATGTGGTACACTCCGCGCGAAATATTTATTTATTCGGCCGTTGGCCGCTGGCCGCTAGCTTCAGGTTCATTACTGCTCTTAATGGCGTTTGCAATTGTTATTTAGGTTAGGCACCCTTATTAATTGATTAATTTGTTAAAGGGAAAAATAGTATTTCCGGCATCACTTTCTTTTTGGAAATAATCAAATTATTTTAAAATTAATGCTTGTTCTTTTTCACAATACCGTGACATTTTTGAAATAATGCTGATTAAAAATGTCACTGTTAAAAATGACAATAAAACTTTTTGACTAGTAAAATTACACGACATTCATTATTGACGCAAACTTACTATCTCACCTAGTTCACGAATGTTAAAAAGATAAGCACTAGTTGTGACGTCAGCGGTCAGTGAACAGACTTTACATGCATTACACTACCACCTCAAATTTAATCAACTAGATTAATAATTTTTTTTTCTTATTTAGTCCAAGTTTTTCTGTTTTGTTTTTGTGTTTTTTCGTTTTTAAGAATAAAATAATAATAATAATAATAATAATTCCTTTACAAATAAGTATACTTCTCATCTATTTTAATTAGTTTCTTTCTGATATAATTATTGAAAATTATATTACACTTAGCCGTTCTTCTAAAGAATATTTCATTTTTTCTAATTAATTCGTGAAAAATATATAGAAATTTGACACTTGATTATTTTGTCTAACTGACGGACACTTTAAAGCAGGTTAAAGGGTGAACAGGTGAAACGGGTATCCATCTATCAGGTATTAATCGTACGGTAGACGAACATTTTCCGAATTTAAAACTGAAGAAAAAAGGCGTTTTTGAATTAATAATCCAACATTTTAGATCAAAATTAATATGAGAAATCGGATAAGCTCATTAAAAATACGGCATCCCATTTAAAAAAATATCAAAGTGACCCCTAGTACTTTTGTTTGATGTTCAATTGTTTTTTGCTGAAGATATTCGAATTCGCGGGAGAAAATGACTTAAGATGGCTATTTCAGTTTTTTTATAAAAGTACAGGAAAAGTCAAAAAATCGCCTTGTCTAGTCTTGGTTGGATAACCCTGTACATATTGATTTTTGCATAAAATTGTTTTAATAAAGACTGGTAATGGTATAATACTAAATTAAGTACAAGTTAATCGGTATATTTTTTTATTTTATTTTTTTCAATCACAAATAATATTAGGTATGCGTTAAAATTCATATCATTTATTTTTTATAATATTAGTATTTTTTATAAATTCGTATAGGTATACTAGTCTAAGAAATTAAAATTTTAACGTAATGATTTAAATGTCAAGATTTTGAAAAGAAGTAAGAATTGTTCGCGCACAAATCTTAAAGGATTTTATTGAGTTTTCTCTATATTTTCATCTTGATATATTTTCAGGGAATAAATTGTATGTACTTATTTAAATTTGGAAATATATATTATTATATTACTATTACTTAAAACTAACTAACAAAGAGCTTAAGCACCGACTATGCAAATCACCAATAATAAATTCTAAACACAACATAGAACGTTTCGTGATAAACCTAAATATTCCTTTGTCGTTATCTTAAATTTTTTGAATGTTCTTATATTTCTAATACTTTCTGGCAGTTTATTATAAGTACTGGAAGCCTGATACATCTGGTTATATAAGTTTTTATTTGTTTTAACATTGCTTTTATGTATCTGGTCATGCGTAGTAGTATAGTGATCGTGTACATAATCGGAAAATATTTTGACATTGTCTTCTAACATGTGTTTCTGCGTTCTGTAGTTTTTTAGAAATATCCCACGTAGAACTGCAACTGTAACAATTTAACCAAAGCAAACATTTTGTCTTAAAACATGAATTCCAAAATCCTTTAAGTCTAAAGCTAATACATTTTCTACTTAAAGCCGCTTTGACTATACTGTGTTATTTCAACCACAAGCGGGAGTTAAATAACTTTAGACCTATATGTACGTCTCTCTTAACCGACTAAGTCATTATACTACCGCCACGTGAAAAGTCTCATTACTGCATATATACCCCATGTAATTGAATGTGCTTGGACTACTTTTACTAAAAACAGGTTTTTCTGTTAAATGTAACACTGCATTGGGGATTGGAGATTCAGGATCGCTGTTGGGAATATTTCACCTTTATTTCCTTAATAATGTTTATTTAACAACGATTATCAAATTTTTTTCAAGATATTGAAGTCATTTTTGCACTTGTGCTATACAGGGTGAGTCGGGAGGAACGGACCAAATTTCACGAGTGTATTATACACGCGAAAACAATGTAAAGAAGCCCATATGTTCTTATCCGATATTCATTTGTTTTCAAGTTATAGCGCAATATCAAATTTTTATTTACGTTCCACTTTTATCAAAATTTTCACGTAATTAGAGTATGCCATGCTCAAGACTTTAAACTATTTGACATCTATGTTGTCTTGACAATGTGTCTGTGTATTGTGGCTGTAATTAAACGTTTATTTTTAAGTTTGAGTGGTTAAAGTGTTACAAAATGCCAAATACTTACTCAAATTTAGAATATGCAAATATGGTGTTTATTTATGGTTTCTGTAATGGAAGTGCTACAGCTGCTGTTGATGAATATCGTCAACGGTATCCACATCACAGACATCCAACTAGAAACGTGTTTATCAGATTTTTTAACAATTTGTGCGAGAATGGTAAGCTTCCCAGTGCCAACATTACATCTGAATGAGCTACTCAACAAGGTTTAGGAGAAGTAGAAAATATTTGCGCTAATTCGACTTATTAGAAATACTGCAGCCAATTTTAAAAAAGAAAGACATAAAGCAATTAGAAGAGCAACGGGCCATCTTCGTATAGACGAAGCAGAAAATGTTTAGAAGTCTATGGCGGGATTCTTGAACATTTATTAAAAAATGCTATGATTAGGAAACCGTTAATAAATGAACTTTTCTCCACGACCATTACTGAATGCAATAATTCCAAAATCATTTTTGATAATAGAATGTAAAAATTCTCGCTCTTGAGTCGGAATATTTATTCTAAAACACTTGCTTCTTATGCGTTTTGCGTGTATTTTCATTCCATAACAAGATACGGAATGAATATAAACGACATAGGTTGCCATGAATTTTGAAACTGTCAGTGTCAGATAAAAATGGTCGCGTTGTAATAATTCTTTTCAGACAAATTTTAGTGCAAGTCAAAAAATGAGTGAAAAATCGGATAAATCAGATATGGAACTGGATGGTCGTGGAGAAAATATAGTCTGCTACTCGGTTAGAATGAAAATTCGATACTCGTGGTTTCTCACGATCGCTACGCTCGCGTTCGGAATCTTCCACTCGGATCGAATTTTCATTCCAACCTCGTTACAGAATCTACTATTCTTTATTTGGTATTACGCTATAACTTGAAAACAAATGATTATCGAATAAGGAATAGCAAGAATCATTTCGGATAATGCGGAGTTCGCCTAATCGGGTTTAGGATAATCGGCAGTCTTACTGTACCTCTCTGTTTTATCCAAAAATCGGCAAATATCCATTTTTGGAATACAATTCCTATAGTGTTACCTTAAAAAAGGTTGGATTTATAAAATAATAAAAGCAAAAAAAGAAATTTCGGCAAATTTCTCAACATTTCGTTTTTTGCGTTTAATAATCTACCAACTAATTTTTTTCAACATAAAACGGTAGGTAATTGCTGCTCTTGTTGCTACCCAAAGACGGGCCGCTTTTTAGAGAGAAAAATAAACGAAATATTAAGAAGAAACTGAAATTGCGAATGAGGCTAATGAATAAAAATTAAGCAATTACCTAAAGCAATTACTTTTTAGTAAAGGCAATTGCTTGACTAGCAAATGATATAAGTAAAAGCGATTGCTAGATCTGGATATAAATAAAATTTTGAAGCAATCGCTGTTTTTCTTACACCTCTGTAGCAAATGCTTATTCAGCACAAGTTCAGACGTGGCTCATCCACTTGTTCAGATCATAGATTTCATGTTCAGTTTGGTATCTAATTTGCAAAAGAGTTGACGAAAATACAAAAACGTTGGTCTATTTATTTAGTACAATAGTAATCTGTTAGGTTTTTGTCGAAAATAGGAAACTTATATTTGTGATATGGCAGATTTCAGTGAAAATGAGGAAAGTGATAGTAGTGATAATTAACATAATTATTAAAGACAAGCAATTGATATTTGTTCACAAATTGAAGGAACATAAATAAATCTCTCTGACCACAACCGTTTAGCTTCCACAATAGCTTCAGCACTTGTAGAAAAATTAATAAAAATATTGGCTTTCTCAAAAACTGCATCCATTACAGAAGTGTATGTCTTACAGACAGTAGTTTGGTAAACACCGAGTTCATCACCTACAGAATTTTGAAAGCCTGGGCCCGACAATTTCCGCACAAATACTCTTATTTAAAGGCGACAGTGCACCAGTATCGGTCAAAAAATAATTTGCCAACCACTCAACATTTTCGTAGTCAAATCGATATAACTTTCTGAAATCATCATATCTGCAATTTTTGCGTACACTGTAGATTTTTCTTTCACGGGCGTTCTTATATTCAGCCATGAAGACACAAATTAAGAGCAACGCACGTATATGCCGCGGAGAACTAAAGTTGACTGCTACCAAGCAAACGATGCAGGGGTCGACCTACCTTAAAAAAGTTGAAAGCAATTATTGCTACACTAGAAAAAGCAATTCCTTAATTTATTCATCACATTTTAAGCAAAGGATAGCAATTGCTTCTATTAAAAAAAAGCATTGACTAGAAGCAATTCCTGCACTTTTAAGCAATTGCTGGACGCAAAAGCAATTACTTTAAATTTTATTCATTGGCTTTCAAGAAATTACTTCGATTTTATAAGAAAAAGCAGTTGCTATATTTTTATTCATTAGGCTCTATTATGCCTCACTAGCGTTTGCTTCTAATTATTTAATTAAGTAACTCTCACATTATCCTGTATAATAGAGAAAATGTTATCTTCCATGAGATTTTCCTTGGGATATAGTGCAATAAAAAAAGGCCCATTTAATTTATATTGTAATAAAAATTTTAATAACCTACCAATAGAGTAAATAAATTTAAATTCAATTATCTAATTTTCTATTATCTTAAAATATAAGTGTCGCATAAGTAATTTAAACATTAGCCGCATCCTATAACAATAACCCTGGCAACCAAGCAAAACAAAAGACAATTAAATAATTTCACTGCAGCCTTGATTTTAACATCGTAACAAACTTAACACATTACACAACGGGCTAGTACAACTGTCGACACTTGGCGAGGAAGTAAAACTTGTTTCCATTGAAAGCAAACCTAATGACATACTGGCATTTGCAATAATAACATCCTTTATACTACCTAGTGCAAACCACACGATGGCATTTAAACCAGTAGACGACGTTATGTAGAGCTTTAATTAGAGAGCAAATAAACCAGTATTAAATAGAGTGGTAAAATAAAGAACCTATTATACAGTAAATTTAAAATAATTGTAGAGAGTTTTAGATCCGACCTTATTTATAATAATAGTTCATTGTTCTTGTGTTGATTAATTGTCGTATCATTGTGATATTATATAACCAGATTAGGGGAAGGTTGCCTATATTGTACTACCCCCTAAATTGGAACAACGCACAGTGATTTGAAGTTTTGGGGAATTGTGGCAAAAATCAGAATTCCGAAGCGACTTATTATTTAAATATCATTTTTTTTTACTAAATAAATGTATACTATCGGTAAACATTTCGCCCTAAAACTATTTACCTAAACTTACCATTATCGAGTTTTAAAATAACACAACATAAAAATAAAAGGAATACAAAATAGATAAAAAAATTTAAAATAGTGCCAGATTTAACCATATAGGCTACCTAGACTGCACCCTATTAGCCCGCACCCCAAAGGATCCTGCAACCACTGTTTAGGAGAAAAATGATATTACGTCCATTTTTAAAATTAGGGTTTTTGTTTTAGTAAATAAATAGAATAGAAAAGTTTGGTGGTCGTAATCGTCATTAATCATTTGCATTTGGTTTAATTTAATGTGCTGTTTGGGTGTTTGACTAGCCTGCAGTATCGGCTTCTCCTATGAGGCAGGTGAGGCAGTGCCTCACCAATAATTTTGCAAATTAAATAAATTACAAATTTATATTACTTTACTATTTGCATAAATATATATCTATTAGAATTAATGCCGTCAATCTTAACGCGCTTCGCTAGAAATATCATCTATCATTCATCCCATTTCTGCATGCGGTCGTATATGGTAGAGGCCGGTCTCGCGCTTCCTTGTCTTTTACGATCCCTTGCGTGTTTTGTTCTTATATCACCCATCTCATTTCTGCATGCGGTCGTATGTGGTTAGCTCCCGCTTCCTTGTCTAGCGTATTAGTAATGTGATGTATGATACCCGTAATAGTCCAGTCGAATCTATCTTTAAATAGCGCATAAAAACAGAGGCCAGCCTCGAATCTCTACGTAAATTTAATGCGAACGCGAGGGGACTAATCTAATCTATAAAGATGAACGCCGCGACACGGTATTTGGAGAAATGCTATTATTAAATTAAGACTTGTCAGGTTGTTCGCTGAAAGTTTAGAGAGAGTGCATAGTGCATTGTATTTTATTAGAGTTTTCGGTAAATACTTTTGTGGTTTTCCGTACTGATTTTTGTTTTGCTTTTTTTCCGACAGTGGGCAGTGATTTTTCTAAAATATTAATATTACATTACTTTTATTACGTATTAGTTCATTTGTTTTGTGCTTACTAGCAAAAAATGGATTCAGCGGGACCACATCAGCGTCACAACTTCCCCGGGTAAATGTAAACATTCGCAATCCTACTTGTGATTTTGTTAATTTTTTAGTAAATGAGCAGAATTTTTCAAGTAATTCCTATGAAGATAAATTGTACATAGTAAAAGAAGTAAAGCGACCTGTTCCAGATTTGAGTAAACGTCTTGTTACTATCGGTGGGGTGGGGAAATCAAATCGGAGCTTTCAAAACACTTGATATGAAAAGTACGACTGGCTTACTGGTAGTGTAACGTTAAACAAATTATTTTGCTGGCCGTGTATTCTGTTTGCAACAAATAATAGCGACAAAGTTTGGTCAAAATGTGGTTATAGCGATTTAAAAAACAATAAAATCTAACCTTGCTAAAAAAAAATTTTCAACTGTGCCTCACCACTTTCAAATACCACGAGCCGCCCCTGCTAGCCTGACAAGATTTTAGGTATATTACCTGATGTTCAATTCTTTTCATTTTTATCATATCACGAATTCATCACATTCTAAATACTGCATAGGAATGTAGTAAGTAATAAATGTATAAGTATTATGGGATACAGTAAAACAAAGTTGAACCTGTAAATTTCCACTATATTAACTAGAAAAATGACATGTTTTGCTAACACTGTAGCTTCGTCAGATGACAATGGTAAATAAAGGTGAAAATTAAAAATTGGGGTACAATAAAAGTAAATTATTGAAGATGTTAATAAAACAGTGGAAGGGTTACAATAGCGGGAAAATTCAACAGAGGGTTTAAAAATTAAATTAAATTAGGTACAATATGGGTAATTTATAAAATCTTAAGTAGGTATATGGTCAACAGAATAAATTTTACAAAGGTGAATTATTCAAATCTAAGTGATCATAAGTAACAGGTCCGTATTTTTAAGTTTATTTATTTCCATAGATTCTAACAAATTAAGTTTTAAGCCTTTGTTTTCTGTATGTAAGATTTTAAAGGAAGGATCGAAATTATGTTGATAATCAAGTAAATGGTTAGCATAGTTTGAGTCTATTTTATTTTTTAGAAAACTGTTATAATGTTCCTGTATTCTTTTGTCAAAATGTCTACCCGTTTGGCCAATGTATGTTTTAGGACAATCTTTGCATTTCAATTTATAAACGCCTGATTTTTTGTTTTTATCGCTTTTAGTTTCATTGTTTTTGATGAATTTACTTAGTTAGAGTTATTAGTACAAAAAAGCTATTGACTTAGTTTTTCCTAGAAGCAAAAACTCTGACCAATTTAAACTTGCCACTATCTTTGAACAACCTAGCAAAGTAATTGGCAATTTTCTTAACAAACTTGATATAAATAAATGTGTGTTACAAAACTAATAACTCTTTAAGAAAATTTATCAAAAACAATAAAACTAAAAGCGATAAAAAGAAAAAATCAGGCGTCTATAACTTAAAATGCAAAGATTATTCTAAAACATACATTGGCCAAACGGGTTTGTTCGGGTTTGTTCATTTTCATTTCATTTCACATTTTGACAAAAGAATACAGGAACATTATAACAGTTTTCTAAAAAATAAAATAGACTCAAATTATGCTAACCATTTACTTGATTATCAACATAATTTCGATCCTTCCTTTAAAATCTTACATATACAGAAAACAAAGGCTTAAAACTAAATTTGTTAGAATCTATGGAAATAAATAAACTTAAAAATACGTACCTGTTACTTAATGATCAACTAGATTTAAATAATTTACCTTTGTTAAATTTATTCTGTTGACCATATACCTACTTAAGATTTTATAAATTACCCATATTGTACCTAATTTAATTTAATTTTTAAACCCTACTTATTTTTTAAATATGAAATTTGGTCGCTTTCAAATATTGTCACGCTACTGAGGCTACGGACGTTCGTTATAGTTAACAAAAAAATATTAATTATTTTCTCAACAATTTACAAGTTTCTATGCTTATCGAGTTTATACAATGCAAGTGCTGACTATCAAATTTACATAATACAATGGCGGATCTCAATTACAAATTAAAGATGACCCTGTTGATAAACGACGCCGCCTCTTCTTTTTGTTCGGGTAACAGATGTTTGCGATAATAAACTATTTTTTTAATAATTTCGGTTTAAAAAAAAGTCATAAAAAATTATGAATGAATGATGAAATTTCTCCGGGATGTTCGCATTATGCCAAGTTTTATTATTAATCAATAAAAAAAGCATTATATTTATAAGCATAGATTTATATTCTATATTCTCACATATCAATTTATTTATTTGCTAATAAGCCAATTAAAAGTTATTTAAAGGAAAACATTTCGTAGATATCTTAAAATTTCAATACGACTCTGATACATACCGGGTGTCCACGGTCTCTAACTTTTTGTTTTTCAAGATAATGGAATAAAATTTAGGGGATTTGTATAAGACAAAACTGCATTTTTTGACAGGTGACTCAACATAATGGAACTTCCGGTTTAACCGGAAGCGACATAAACTTTCAATTTTTAAACGGGACACCTGGTATATTGTTCCTTTTTTTGACTCCATATGGCACTCTAAATATAACGATGGGTCTGTCATTTGTCACTTTTTGTCGTCAAGAAAATATTTTTTTTCCTCGAGCCACCATGTTGCCGTTTAAAAAAAGTGAGTTAAACAACTTTAAAGATTAAATTTTACACAGCAGATAGCTATGGACCAACAATAGTAAAATTTTATTTTTCCCAAGATTAAAGAACTGAAATAAGTGATTTTATGGTATATTCAGCCCTCCAGATAAGACAATAAATTTGGAAAAAAAATATTTTCTTTGTGACAAAAAGTGACACATCGTTGTATTTAAAATGTCATATGAAGTAAAAAAAAGGAAAAATATACCAGGTGTCCCATTTAAAAATCGAAACTTTATGTCACTTCCTGTTAAACCGGAAGTTCCATAATGTTGAGTCACCCCAAGTAGCAATTACAGACACAAATTGGACACAAATTCTTTGCTGAGAAACATTTCGAATAATTTTCGATTAAAATTATTTAGATTGTGTGGAGACACATGTGTTTCGAAACTTTTGCGACACATTTTCGAATTTAGTTACTAGAAACGATTAAGAACTGTTAGTTTCGAAATACTTTCCAAACTACAGTGTCGATACATTTAGGAAACGCACAAAAGAAAATTTTTCGAAACATTTTTATATAATATTATGAAATTGTGTTTGTGTGACACCATGTGCTCCCAAATTGTAGCGACATATTTTCGAATTAAGTGATTCAAAACAAATTGGTATTCTTCTGTTTTGAAATATTTACCAAACAGTGATATCCATTTAATTACGAAACTTGCGCAGAAAATAATTTTCGAAACTGCCAGAAACCTTTACACTACCGCGTCCGGACAATTATTATAACCTCGATTATAACGATTATAACCTATAAATTGTACATTTTTGTTTTGTTAATATGGGAAGAAAACAATAGTTTAAACATTTTTCGAGGTTTTACAAGGCACTAAAAAGGAAAAAGAAAGAAATTGAAATTCAAAAGGAAAAAATTAAACCACAACCTGATTTTTTAACTAGCGATGTCCCATCGACAATCGGCCAAAGTAGGTGGTCTCCGACTATCCAACTGGTCGGCACAGCCGACCAACCTACTTTTTTCCTTTGTCTCGACAATTGAGTACATGTTTTAGATTATTACTTAGGAATAAGTTACAAGTAAGTTTTATTAAACGTTCAACAAAGTACAAACCAATTTTGTAGGTTATATGTCACAGAAAGTGTAAAGTGGTAGTGTATACCGTGACGGTATAAAGAAGTTTTATGCTTCTAAGCTTAACCTTCCTCTTGACGGGACTGTGCATTTTTTACTTTAGCGACGTTTGTTTCGCATGGTTTCGGTACAATATCGAAACATTCTTCATGTTTCGACACATTTTCTATGAATTATAGCTACATGATTATCGAAACATTATAGAAACCAAATACTAGAAATTGTGTGTCGACTCCATTTTAGACCAGAATAATTCTCGCTTTCTGGCGGCCATTTTGACAAATTCATTTTTATATTATTAAAATGGACTTTAATTAACTTCCTGCGTCATTTGAAATGTAAAAAAGTGGTTACATTAGTTCCATTTTGCTAGCTTAACCAATTGAAAAAAGAATTAAGTAAAATTTTTAAAATATTTAAGATTTTATTTTTTGACAAAGTATTTATTTTGTGTGTAAATGTCAATATACCGGGAGCGTCTTAAGAATATAAAGCTAAATTACTAAATTGCACGATAAAATTTATTTCGTCAACGATTTTTGGATCTCCTCTGCAATAAACCATACGAAAAAAATGTATCACTTATAGAAAATACTCTGGTGACAAATTCATTATGGCGAAATTATGCTGTCATCATATTGTTTACTTTCTTTTATTTTACAACCTGCAGAAAGATAGATATTACATATCTAATTATTTGTTTCAATAATGTTTCCATTTTGACAATTTACAATTCCAACAAACAGCGCCCTCTTTGTAAAATGAACTCTCACTCGACACATTTATGGAAACATGTTCCAAACATTTCTGAAAAATTTTCGAAACATTTTCGATAAAAGTTTCGATTTTGCGTCGAAACAGTCACAGCCCGTACCAACCACTTGGAAACACGTGCTAATGCGCCATTTAAAATGTATACGTTTCGAAAATATTTCCATACATGTTGCCAACAATTTCCAATTTGTGTCGGAAACAGAAACAATAGTTTAGACACATTTACCGTAATGTGTCTAAAAATGCTACTTGGGACCTGTCATAAAATACAGTTTTATATCGTATACAAATCCCCCAAATTTTATTCCATTATTTTGAAAAATAAAAAATTTAGAGGGGCGAACCACCTTCCGTGGACACCCGGTATACCTTAATGAAACCACCAATAATAATCTTAAACTGAAAGTTTTATTTTTATTAGATAAAAAATAACAATAATTTAGTGGAACTACATGGAGAATAGTTTTCGGAGAGTATCCGAAATGTTCCCTGCGATATTTTCTGACAGACCCATTCCAAGCAAAACAACAGATTTCGATGAAAGCTTTACACCATAAACTGTCCCGTTAGGTCTCCTGATTTTTACTAAACGTATTTTTCCTGTCGAGTCACATTAAAAGAAATTATTATAAACATGAACGTTCTCAAAACTTGGAAGAATTAAAGATTGCAATTTCAGGGGTACGCAATCGAATCTTTGCGTATCAACTTATTGTAGAAACTGAATTTTATGAACGTTTAGGATATTGCTTGGCAGAAAACGGAGGACCGTTTAAGCATTTGATTAAAAACACATTAAGGTTCAATCAATATAAGTTGTTTTCTATACACAAATTTTATGACCAAACCGTGTTTTCTGCCAATATCTCAATAGTCTGCCGAATAATTTTCTTATGTCTCTAATTTGTATTAGTTCGAAGTGAGGTTTAAAATAAAGAATATAAAACTGTGTCTGTTAACCAACACTAGGAGATGACTGCCGTTAATGTAAAGCAAGGAGTTTTATTTAAGTATATCTAAACAAAGCTGGTGTCCCGAAGTAGCAATGATAAAATATCTAAACCAAAAGTATTATATATTACATATTTATTACCCAGTAAAATAACAATTTTAAAGCCCATACATCAGAGAGAAGAAGATACACGCGGCTTAAGAGAAAGCAAAGATTTATTTGTATGCCATATTTCATTTTATTTTTTAATACGTATAGAAAATTTCCAGTTCTGTTTTCTACGACTATTATGTAAAACAATGTAAATCGGATGAGTGTGTATCGATCATTCATTAGATTAGGGGAAAGAAACCAATATTTTTCAAAAACACCTTTAGGCTTTAAATGTTGGCTACTTCGTTTATCATAATGAAAAATTCGTCTAAAATTTACCCTTTAAATCAGTGATTCCCAAAGTGGTCCAGGTGGACCCCCAGGGGTCCACGGGAGACTCGACGGGGGTCTAAGTTGGCGTGACAAAAAAATGGGGGTTCACAATTTGTAAGCGGGGGTTCACGAAAATTTATCTTGTTCAACATTTAATTGCCCTGCATGATGACTTCAAAATCGGATTTGAAGATATATTCTGACGATGGAAATACCACCATGGATCATAAATCCATTTGATGAAACGGAAGTGGAGGGTGTGATATTAAAAGAGGAGCTACTTGAGCTTAGCACGAATGAGGAGCTGAAGGAGAAATTTAAAAGGGGGTATCAAACATTTTGGCTGCAGGCAGAAATACCCGAAAAATATCTTGGACTGTTGGGAATTGCGAGAAAATTTTTGATAGCGTCTCCCTCGTCATATCTTGTCGATAAAAGTTTTAGTGTCGTTACAAACGTTTAAAAAAAGGAGCAGATTGAATATCGCAGAACGGGAAGATATGCGGTTATTTCTAACAAAACTGAGGCCAAATATTGATAATTTGCTGTCAATCCATCAAGTACGTCCCTCCCATTAAAACTATGACTATTTGGTGATTGTCATTATAGAAGTTACGTTACGTTATTAATGTTTAATTTTAATTATATTACGACTGTTATCATATTACAATGTAATGTAAACCTTACAATGTAATATGATAACAATAATAATTAATAGTGTAATAATTACTTATTTCAATAAATACAAGAAAGTATACTATTTTTCATTTAATTTTTACCACGCCGGGAGTTTCCTTAATAAAATAAGTGAGAATTGATTGGTTTCTTGTGCTGTGAGTAGAGAGTAGATGCCAAAAAAGTAATGTTGGATGTCATCACTTTTTTTATTGGCCAACTTTTTTTTTGACATCCACTCACAGCACAATCAATCAATTTTCACTTTGTTTTCGAAAACTGTTAATTCATGGTTGGAACTCAGCCGCAAAGCAAATTTCCATAGTTAGATCTAATTTTCACATTTTTTGTCGAGTTTTGGGAATATGGTAGAAATGTAGCTGCGGGGGTCCACCGGAATCAGGAAATTTCTTTAATTGGTCTATGAGAAATAAAAGTTTGGGAACCCCTGCTTTAAATGAAATAATTTAGGGGGTTAAAAGGAGTAGCGTAGATATAATTGGGGGCAATGTGAGCAGACAGCCATAGGTATTATCGTTAAAAGGAATACACCCAATTTTTATAAAAAAATACAATTTTTTCCGAATCTTCCTTAATTGGAGCAAAAAGTTTAGAATACTTTGCAATGGTCATTTTGTTCACCACTTTTAGTTTTTAACTAAATTAAAGAAACAAGCTATGACTGTTGTTTATTCCAATAGAATCACTCGTCGAGAAAAATTCAGTAAATTATAAGTTAAAATAAGCTAATAAAATTATTCAAACAAGTAATTCTGTTGCCTTGTTATGAATGTGCGTGGTACCCCCACGTGTGTGCAAGTGGCAGTCCTTTAAACACACAACTATTTTGGCATTTGATAAACAGCAACTTACCTTCTCAGGTGAAAATATATCAGAATAATTATTTACAATGCGCCGGTAAATTTACATAAAATTGTATACAAGGAACGTACAAAAAATATATTTTAAACATAAAATGTGTCATCATAATAATTAATTTTGTTATAAAAATGAGCATTAACGGTGCATTGTGCGTGCTCGTGGAGAAATTTATGTGTTAAGTGCATCATAAATATGTAATATAATATTGTAATTTACGAGCTTTAAAGCCCTATCAGAGTGGTCGTGGCTTGTTTTATCAATAACTTTGTAATGCAAAATAGCTATTTGTATATTAAGAGCGCAAAGTGAGACGTGAGACGCGTAGCGTGTCTACTAAAATGGTTTTTACAAAAAGGTATTAAAAAATATTTAATTGTAGCTTTTTGCTAAATAAAATATGGTACTATAACCACCACTATTTTCATTAAAAGCCCAGGTAGCATAATATGATCTGGTAGCACTTTGAATTAATTTTTTTATTTCTCCGAACCATACCTCAGCATAATTCGATAAGTTTGTGTTACAACGTCGAATGTATGTTAACGATTTAAAATTATGGTTGAATATGTATATTTTGTGCCAACCTTGGAACTTTGAGGTAAAATAAATTTTAATTTTTTCTACCAAGTATTTACTTGTAATTTTATGCCATGCGGCATGTGTTCACAACTCCACCAGAGTAGCGCAGGTGCAATTAACTTCCCAAAATAGACACATTTAGGTAACGAATTCAAGTTGAAAATAGATAATATAAAAGCACATCGCACATCACTTCATTAACTGATGGATACCTACTTGCAGTTAAAATAACATTTCCGTGGTTGGTATTTATATATCTATTTCAAGATCGACTGATGTTGACATCTGCTTAGCGACATTAAAAATTATACGGACCATAACTTTAATATGTCAATTTAAATAACAGGAAAATACTTAAATTTAAAACGATTTTAATTTTATTACAATTTTTAGGGTGTTGGTGTTGTCACAACGAAACATCTTTATCCACACATATTTACACAAATAATGCAAGTATTGCAATAACCCTAGCCTAAAATAAAATTAATTTGACGGTTTTTGTGTATTATTCGTTTTCTAGGTTCATTTAAATTTTCTGATTTATTTTGTAAACTTATTAAGGTGGCCTCAAAGAAGGGAATCAAGGGAGTTAAGATTTGGCGATCTTGCCGGCAACTTAATTGTACCTCTTCTTAATATCCACCGGAAAGGAAAAGATTCACTATTATAAAGATGATCAATCAACAATCAATATTATTGTAATATAAAGATATGATTACTTAAGAAATAATTTTTTTATTCTGAAGAAATAGTGCATGCTTAAAGTGGAGTTGAAAGTATGAAAAGGAAAGAAAAAACTAAAAGTCTTACTCTACAAAATGTATTAGAGCAAAACTGTTCAGAAGTCTCTACATGTTTCGAACGAGAAACGTTCATCATCAGGAGACAGAAAAAATGTATTGCTAATGATTTTAGCAGAAGAGAAAATAATGATAAATGGTATAAAATGAAATGGTGTCGAAATAACATAATGAGAAGAAAGATAGAAATAAGTTAAACCATACTGAGTATGTGAAAAAGTTAGTTAAAAGGGTCTAAAACAACAAACAGGGAAGCAGAACCACTTCTAAAAAAAAGATGTCAAAAGGGTTTTTTTATAAATTTTACAATGTCTTATAGACATATTTATAAAAAAAAAACCTTTTGACATCTTTTTAGTAGTGGGTTTTCTGCTTCCCTGTTTTATTTGGTTGTTTTTAGACCCTTTCAACTAACTTTTTTACATACTCAGTATGTTTTAACTTATTTCTAGTTTTCTTCACATTGTGTTATTTCTACACACCAATTTTTGATTCCATAAAAGCTCCATTATGATTTTATACCATTTATCATTTTTTCGTCTGCTAAAACCGTCTGCAATACATTTTGTCTCCTGATGATGATCGTTTCTACGTTCGAAACATGTAGAGACCTCTGAACATTTTTGTTCTAATGCATTTTTTGGGGGAAGACAGATTTTTAGTTTTTTCTTTCCTTTTCGTTTTTTTATTGGTTTCGCGTTTTATATAAATTCGAAAGTGAGAAGTGGGTTATATTTCATTTTTATGCCCTTTTCATCACAATACATGCTTTTGCATTTGAAAGCAAAGAGATGGGTTAGTTTCCATCACTGGAGAAACGGCAAAACTCGAGATGTGAAAAAATAATCTGTTTTTAGTTAAAAAAAAAGTACGAGTGTTTTTTTAGATTTTTTCAAGAAATGGATGGATCTCTTGTTACCGACTTTATTCCAGTAATAAAATTGTTTTGTATAATAACAATTAATCTATTTCAATTTTATACAATATTTTAAGATAGACCTGCCATTAATTTAAGTTGTATATTATTTTTTTATGTCAATCTGCCTCTAAATAACGACTCTACTTAAAATTAAGGAGTTTTTAATTTTACGACTTTTTTTTTTACTGTTTCCTTATAACGATTTCCTAATAACTTTACACTTAAAACATTTGTACAAAAACGTTACGGAAATCACCAACTAGGTCATCTAACGTCATTGATTGAAAATGTAATACTATAGAGTTGTTAAGAAAATAACGGAACAGGTTCTTGGGAACAGGCTAGTAGAGATAGCCTATTCAGTGAACTATTCTTTAGGTAAACTTATGACAAGATGATTGCGTTTGTTTAACCTGTTCAACAGAACCGACCGGAAAAATCAAGGCGCGCGGCGCGGCGCTGGCGCTGCATCGGTGTGAACGCGTGCTCTGTTTGCTCCCTGCTCCACTTCGCTTGGTAAATAACTCACACGATCAAAAACTCGACGACTCGATTGAGTCTCTACTGTAAACTGTAAACTTAAACCACCCGAATCTTGGTAACGTGCGGTCTTGATCGAGTCCGTTCAGTAAATCTACCAATATGATCCAAACAACACGATAATAGGTTTACGAAACATGTTGTCGGGTAAGAACCGAACTGTTCGAAGTTGTTATAGTTAACCTGTTTTTTACATCTGTACTATAGAGTGTTTGTGACATTGGATATATCTAATTATATCTCAGGGGCGACTCCAATAGGTGGGAGGACGTAAACTAAAAAAAAATAACCACCTTGTTGCGTCTTTCAACAAAATTTAAATAAATTAAGAAATTTGATTAAAAAACTATAGATTTTTTTGCATTCAATTAACGCAAAATCTACACGAGAAAACTTTATTAGTCGTAGCTAGAAATCCATTAGTAGTATCAAAAATCTGCATTACATAGGCGCCGAAAAACAACTTTGTTGTAGCTACTAGGTTCATTTTTTTGAAATGACTTTTAACCTCAATATGGTCGTTTTTTAAATATTAGTAGTAGAGTTGTGGCCCAAAAAAATATATGATGCAGTGGTAAAAAATATCTTTTATTAATAAAAAAAACTATGATTTTGTGATTAAATGAGGTCATGTAGTTAAAAAAAGTATTGCATTTAAATCCAAAAAATTGTCTGACAGCTATAAAAAAATTACTCTACCTAGCAACTATTTACACCTTTTTCTGAACTACTTTTTTTTAGTTTTGACCCTCAGTGACATCTTGCCATTTTATTTAATTTTTTAAAAGATTTCTTTACTTTTCTTTAGCCTCTTCTTAAAGAAACATATTATTATCAGTTGGGATAAGGCTTAATAAAATACAAAAATTAACGACAATATTTTTTTTTATATGAAAAAGGTTAACGAAAAAAAGTTATTCTTTATAAAAAATTCTGCATGGTCTAGAACCTAAGATGCAATAATCAGATGTCAAAATATATCAGTCGTATATGAGGTTTGTCAAAAAATGTGATTTTTGCTTAAGAATAGAGTACATTTATTTTTGACAATATCGAAAATTATTATGAAGAAAAGATGTTTTAAATTAAAAATAACTTTCAAATATTCAACATTGTTTATTTACATTTAAAAAACAATTTTTTTCGACATTTTCTCTGCAATAATGTTGAAAATTTAAGTTTTGCACATTAATGGATTACATTGTATAATAATTATTATAAATTTGGTAACTATTGAACACTGGTAACCTTTCAATTGCTTAATAATTAGTTTGTAACGTTGTCACGGGGTATTTAAATGAATAACAAATTGTATCTACAATAATTTATTTTGTATATAAATACTAATGAACAATCTCTATCCTCAATTTATTAATGCCTCCATATATCATCCATCTATGTTCATACATGAAACTGTTCTATTACAAAATCGATGAAAAACTCTTCCATTGAAATTTTTTTCAAAAAATTGACTTCCTGCTGAAATTATATCTGCTGACGTTCAAGTAGGGGAAGGTTATCAAGAAAATCACTTATCTCATTATTTAAAAAGCACAAATAACGATCCTCATTTCAGTTACCTCGGAAAAAAAGGTCTAATTATTTGATTTTTACAAATTCCGCATCACACGTTTGCTTTTTAAGAATACTGGTCCCGAGATTTCAACGTAAAATGTGAATTCATATCACTCCACCAACGGCAGCTATGGGGTAGAAACTGTCTCATTTGATGTGAATATTGCTTCATCCGAAAAAATAATACATCTTGACAAAAAAGGGTTATCTTCTAAGTTTTCCTGTATATCACAACACAATTCAAATCGTCTGTTTTTAGCTGCTGGTCTTAAAGTATGACATTTTTTTAGCTTTATAAGGGTTATATATTTTTTTTGAGAATTTTTGAAACTGTATCGTTTTTTACATCATTTGGCAATGTTGTCCTTTTCCGCAAAGAATGTTTAGGATTTTCAGTTGCAGAGAGCATTACCTGCAACGCAATGTTATTATTTCCTACCATGTTTTGGCATTTTTTGCTAAATTTATTATGTACATCTCCACAAGGCTTAATTTTATTAAATATTTTTCTTGCAGTTTTATTGTTAATATTTTTATCTGGATGTCGGAAATTAAAAATATGTGCAGCTTCTCGAAATGTTTTATCCTTAATCTCAATGTTCTCTTCCAAGCTTGATGTTGGTGGCATTTCTGCCTTTTCATAAACAAATACGTCTGCCAAACATAAAACTGTACAATACAAACCTCTAAAAACTATGAAAAACACTTCTAGACTGCCAAAAAAAAGTGTTTATATCGTATCACTTTTTAAAATAAGATTGTTGACTTTTTTTTTTAATTTTCGATGTATTAACAGTTCTCAAAGCCTACTTTAAATATTACTTTAAGAAAATGCCGGTGCATCCTAGAACCTCAATTTTTAACATAGTTGCAGATAAAATGTCGATAAAAATAGGGTTTTAATGTAAACAAACAATGTTGAATATTTCAAAGTTAATTTATTCTATTCGTATTTTCTTTATAATAATTTTCGAATTTGTCAAAAATAAATGCACTTTACTCTTGAGCAAAAATCACATTTCTAGACAAACCTTGTATACGACTGATATCTATGGGTATCTAATGATTGCATTTTAGATTCTGGACCATGCAGAACTTCTTATAAAGAATAACTTTTTTTCGTAAACCTAATAATAAAATAGTTTTCCATGCATATGCCGCCAACTTACGTAGTAAGTGGGTTCAACATGGGCTCCGTGAAGTCTGATGAAGTTTTTAACTAAGCAGGTAAAGTTTAAATTTTTATTTTTTGACAAAGATGTATCTTTTATTAAAATACGCTAAATACATAATGTAAATAAAATGACGTTTTCTCGAAAACGGTTAGGATTAGCGACATGAATGAAAAGTACTTAATTTTTAGTCAATAGTTAAAGGTATGTAAAAAACGTTGTCCAAAGGGTTTATCATACAGGGCGTAAAATAAATGGGCATATTAGTGTCACAGCTGTGAGTAATTGGGAACACTTTCTGGGATAGTAATTTGAAGTGTCTTACCTGGTATACATCATATGAAAAAGAAAATTGAAATATACCTGTTGGTTTAATAATTATGTGTCAAAAACATAATTCCATGGGAGCTCTTTGAGAGCCCATATCTCGAAGAGGAGGCCGATATGAAAAAAGTTTATATGAACTTGTAGTATTCTTTTCACGTGTTTTTTTCATATCCGGGAAAATTCCCACATTTTTTCGGACACCTTGTATAAGCGCCTAATGTCAAAATATAAAAAAATGTAATATACCTATTAAATGTCAGGGTCATGTTAACGGTGGGTTTAAGGTATAAAAAACAATATAGCAACAACACGCAGTGCGAAAAGTAAAATTGTTCAAAAATCATACAGCAAAAAAAAAAGGTTTATATGTATTTTAGTTACTGTAGACTGCAACATAAGAACCTGTTGCAGGTATTAGTTTACTCTCTTTTACCTACATTTGTTTGTAATTCCCGATATTTTAGCTTAAATATAATATTATGTTAAGTTATGTTATGTAATACGGTAAATAAGTATAGCGGAAAATAATATGAACTACAAAAAGTATATTACTAATCAATGTATATTTAGTTGATTATATTATTGAAGTAATCAGGGGGGCGTCGCCATTGTCATTTATGATTCAGTTAAAGTTGTATGCGGGTAGTTAATTTATTGATTAAAATGTTCGTTCAACCCGATATTATTTTATTATTGTTAAAAATGTTAATATTTTCATCCAAATTTTATTGCATTGTTTGTGTGCCTATTTAAAAAAAAATACTTAGTCATCGCTGGCTATCGTCTTGATTGCCGAATTAAAAATTTAAACTAATATGTAGGACATTGTAGGATGGTTAAAAAGTTAGCCAATAAAAATGTGTTTATTAATTTTCCTTAATACTACAAACTTATAAAGCTTTGCTGCTTCAAAATATACAAATGATTTCTGAGCAAAACGTTAAGTACCTAATACTTTTATCAGTGGCTTTATTGAGCGACACGAAGTGCAAATAACCAAGTTGTTTTTGAGGTATTTATCTTTTACTTTGAATGAAATACGGCACTTTGTAACAAAAGTAAACCTTAACTAACGTGATTATCATCACACCCTTAGGGCTGTTAATTATTACCCGGTAATCGAATTTACACTCTGAAATTTACATTTGATATTTCGAATTGTTTATTATTTGAATTTGTTCTGTTCGTTTTATTATTTTAATAATTAATTGTATACGAATAAATTATATTTATGTAACACAGCAGGAATTATACACTTACTGAGCAGTGGCGCAGCTACAGACGTATTCATTGATCTTTGATGTCATAGCGGGTGACACAAAAAATTATTTTATTTAAAACCCAGTTTTTTCCATAATCCTTAAAGAAAAAATGTAAAAATTTGTAAAATTAATAAGCGTGTCAGTTATCATATTTCAGCAGAATCAAACGTTCAAAAGCACTTTAGGTTTACTCAAAAGTGGGGTGAACTTTTTAATTTTAATTATATATTTTTACTAGCGTGTATCCGGCATGCGTTGCAACCCGCTGGTATAAATACAAACCCGAACAAACCCGATATATTAGTACCCGGCATGCCACTTTCTGAAATTGCACCCGTGCGAAGCCGCGGCGGGTCGCTAGTTATACATAAAAACCTTCCCCTTGAATCACTCTATCTATTAAAAAAAAAACGCTTCAAAATCCGTTGCGTATAGTTTTAAAGATTTAAGCATATATAGGTATATAGGGACGTACGGACAGACAGCGACAGCGACTTTGTTTTATACTATGTTAAGATTCGATTCTTTAATTCTATAGAAAATTCCCTTTTTAATATATTCTCATTTATTTTTAAAATGGCTGCTCAGATCATGTCCGTAAATATCTATAAATTTGTTAAAACAATGTAGGTAAGTGGTAAATAGTAGACCATGGTGACGTCCATTTAAAAAAAATCGTAATAGGTTTAAACACCATTTGACATAAAATTTTGATCTTATAAAAGCAGAAGTATGGTTTTTGATTTGTACTAGCTACTAGACATATCTTGACAAAACGTCTGATAGCTTTTATACGAACCTATAAATTAGATGAATCGTAATTTTTGTTATTGTTGCTATAACATAATTAATAATTATTAACTTCTTATACACCGCACCGTTGGAAAGAATAATTATTGGGCAATTGTATTAAAATGAAATTAAACCTAAAACAAATTAAACTTTTTTATGATTACGCCCTGTATATAGGAAACCCAAACTATACGCGGTTTTGTTAACGCTTATCCACTCACAAATTTCGTCATTCCCTGACAAGTATTTTTTAGGCTGTTAAGCCAACAGATAGGCTGACTGATGGAAACGGAAAACATGTATTTTGTGGTCTAGGGACCAAGTTCCTATGCAAAAAAAATATACAAGGAGATTGTTTTATAAATTCACAAGCAAAAATATTTTCCATTTTGCAATGCTCTCGCATGGTTGCCGACTGTCTCAATTACCCCAAATTACCCTATATGTTTTAAGGCCCTTTATTCAATTTTAATCATAAATTAAATATCTTTTGTTATTATGAGCTGACGCATTACATGATTTAAATTAGCGGATAAGTTTTAAGTAAATTTGTTGGCAAAAAGTTTGTTTTCTCAGTTACTAAAGCTGCGATAGAATTTATAAAACAATCATGTAGGCTTCTTAGAAAACCCCATACAATTCTTTGATATAATGTAAACGAAGTTTTAGTAAAGAATGTTGTGCGTTTTGTGATTACGGTAAGTAAGCACGCAGTTAGGAATGATAAAGTTTTGAGAGTTTTGAAGTTAGAATATGTCTTGTACAAATCAAACATGTTCACTTCACAAATTATTCAATTTAATTTCTTCATACAAAATAATATAACAATTAACAAATTTAAATTGACTAATAAAATGACAACAATTTTAAAAAGTACCTACAAATTATTGCACCTAGATTACGAGCAATCTGTATGTGCAAAAAAAAACAGATAAAGTACACTGAGGAAAATGATCTAATACAAGTTTGCTAAGACATAGTTTGTATTAATAACTTATTTTTTGTTAACCCATATTAAATAAATTGCTAGTGTATCATACCCGCTTTAGTGTTATATCAATTCCAGATTTGCTAGAACAATGTTTTTATTGGTATCTAGTAATCAGTTCATTAGCAGCACAGTCTTGTGGAATAATGAACTACTTTTAATACAGCAATTTTGCTAGGAAATAAATTGTATCTGCTCAATGCGACGCATTTTGTTCCCAGTAAAGCGCTTTTTCTACAATTTAGAAAGCAGAACAGCGTTCCCAAAAACGAACTGTATTCGTTAGAGCCTATAATCCACCAAGACGTTGGTGGGGGTTCGTAGCGATCGCCAATTGCCGCGCGCGCTTATTAGTTATAACGTATTTCTTGCACAGGTCACATTGTTGTTCGGTGTCTTCTAGCTGTTCTATCTGAATTCTTTGGCTTTCCTCGTTTACATTTTTTAGTATTCTTCGGTATTATATTATGCTTTCTTTCATGCACAGTCTTTAAACTAATTCCCAGTGTTTTTGCTACCGTTTCCTGCATATTGGTTGGCGAATTTTCACTTTTTCTTTCATTCTCGAAATAGTTTAGGTGGCAGGTACAAACTTTTGTGAATCGCTGAAAATTAAATACACATCCTTTTCTTCCATGTCAAAATTGCATAAGTCTGTCATATTTGTCTTACTAAACGCAATAAAAGAAAAGAGAAATTGAAAATATGTCTTTGTTAAATCGTAAGACCCGCACGATAAGACCGGATCTGACTTTATTAGGTTAGATTAAATTAATTTTTTTACAACCGAAGTAGGCACATTCTAGATCATTTATATACCCGGAAAATATCACATTAGGTGTCTACACCGGAAAGTAATCATTCGCTTTCGTTTTTCATTTGAGAAAAATAAGCTAAACCCATATAAACTAATCGAAAAAAGTTAAGAATAATTGTGGGAATGTTAGTGCATGTATATATGTCGTAGGCTGATAGTGAAATCCGTCATTTCATGAAAAGCTTAGTCATATAATGCTGCACGCTAAAAGGTATATTGGCAACTGGTTTGTTCGTTGTTCCCCAGAGCATTTTTTAAAATTTAATTAAAATTTTATTTTTATAAAATAATATTAATTGAAAAAATTGAAAAAATGCTCTGGGGAACAATGAACAAACCAGTTGCAATATACCTTTTAGCCACGCTTCATGATATGACTAGGCTTTTCATGAAATGACGGATTTCACTATCAGCCTACGACATATACATAATGTAGTCTTATTATTTTTAAAAACAAAAAACGTTTGTTCGACTTAAAAAAATACTTAATGATAGAATTTACAATACAATTCTTTAATAATGCAACATGTCAAATAATTTTTAGGAACTGAATATCCCTAATTTTTTCGATTAGTTTATAAGTAATAACAAGTAGTGACATGCTTTTGTTTTCATGCGATAGCAACAAACAGACTTTTTTAAATTTAATTTAAACTTAAAAGGTATGTATGCTTATTTGCTTGCACCCCTTGCTTTTAACCTCACATTTATTCTTACCCTGAACGTCAAAGTATACTTATGCCAATTCGTTTTAATAAAAGAACACTCACCCTCGCCCTTCATTATATAACGAATAATAATGGACCTGACTAAAGTGCTTTCAACTCTTAAAAACATAGCTTTGACATTTCGCATTTAATTATACATATTAATTTTGTCGTGAGGTTTCTATAATTGGCAATATTAAACTGTTTTCTAAACTAAAACTGTTATTAATTAATTTTATGAAGCAAATTAAATATAGTTGCTAATGAAGTTAAACACGTATAAAATAGTTTATAATGATTATATTTTAAACGAGGATCTATTAGAGGCAACCATTTGTAACACGTATAGGAAGAATTTATATTTAAATTAGCTTCTACCCGTAATTTTATGTACTAAATATTTTATATAGGTAAAGACATTTATTAGGCCTAGTAGACATAATTGTTTGTTTTTACTTTTCTCACAGAGAAAGTGGGATGCTGTTAAAAGTTGGTTAATTGGAGAAAGTGTATTGTTTCTGAAGTAAGGCAAAATGGATTGACATATATATTATTATACAGGGTGGCCAGTAAAGTCCGCATCATATGAGATTTTTTTTATTAAGAGCTTTATTCGAAATTTGACTTTGGCATCAAGTTCTGCTTCAATCGAGATTAAAATTAAGCAAAAAAATAGTAGTCGCATTATCTGTAAAATATTAATTTTTTCCAAAAAATAATTCAAAAAAGGGGTTATTTCTGAAAATATCGAAAAAAGTTATTAGAAAAAGTTTTTTTAAATGCAGTTTCTAGCCCACATGCAAAAATTTCAGCTGCATAAGATAATTTTGATTTTTACCCATATTTTATAAATTGCACCACTTTTGCAAAATAAGACTCAACCAACCTACATAAAACTTCATAAAATATGTATTTTTAAAAACGTAGTTTGTGTTTGAAAGTAAAAAAATTAAAAATAAAATAAAGGGGTTTTAAATTAAATCGTTAAAAATAGATAAACCTTACGTTAAGTTAAATTGAAATTTATTTTCCACTTAATGAACACTTTACTGATGACACTGTGTTTTTTTTTGTCTTTAATTAAGGTAAGTATATTACTTTCAGGCACAAACTAGGTTTTCAAAAATACTTATTTTATGAAGTTACCGGTCAGTTACAGGGTCAAAAACAAATAAACTTTGCATCACATGCGACCAAATTTTAATAGCCCAATTTTGATTTTTTAGAAAAACACACATTTAATATGGCGCTACTTTAAAGAAAATGTATCTGAAATAGTGCATTGTCAAAATTAAGAAGTTTTATTTAAGTTGCGTTGAGTCTTATTTTGTAAAAGTGGTGCAATTTACAAAATATGGGTAAAAAATCAAAATTATCTTATGCAGCTGAAATTTTGCATGTGGGCTAGAAACTGCTTTTAAAAAAACTTTTTCCAATAACTTTTTTCGATATTTTCAGAAATAACCCCACTTTTGATTTATTTATTGGAAAAAATTAAAATTTGACAGATAATGCGAATCACATGACTACTATTTTTTTGCTTAATTTTCATCTCAATTGAAGCAGAACTTGATGCTTATTTCGATCGCTGTACTAACAAATCATTATTAAATTCCAAGAAATGTTCAATTTTTTGTAACACATGTAAAACTGTGTGCTGTTGTAAACTAAAACTGTTGTATGCAAAATATTTTTCTCTGTTGAATTGTCTTCGTGGAAAATTCATTTCGATTATGTCAATAACATCAAGATCGTCTTCCACAAAAATAGCAACTTCCACTTCCATATATTATTTTAAAAGATGAAGCTAGGACGTTTAGTTTTCCGAACATTATCATTTGCACTATTTTGCAGAAAAACAAAAATTCTTCAAAAATGTCAATGTATTTCTTGCCAGAGATGACAGTTATAACATAAGTCATAAAATAAGAACAACTTAACTTTCTAAAGTCCAGGATTTTAATAACTGAAAATTAAGAACATTTTTTGCTTATTTTGTTGATAGTGCATAAGAATTTTGACACTTAAGTCAAAAAGTTCTCCTACGTAAGAAATTATGTTAACGGTTCATACGGCAATAACTCTTTTCAAGTTATACTTACCAATAAATAAAACATTTTGTCCCATGTAATATTATAATATATTTAATTTGAAGAGTCCATGCTCAAAGTGGAGTTGAAAATATAGGAAAGAAAGAAAAAAATAAAAGTCTTCCTCCACAAAATTTAATAGAATATAGAAATTCTTTAGGGGTCTCTACATGTTTTAAACGTAGAAACGTTCATCTTCAGGAGATAGAAAAAAAATTATATAGTTCTGACGATTTTATGTGTGCTTCTACTGTAAATAGTTTTAAACAGTTTTTTAGTTTTCTGAACGTATCTTTGCATAACCGGGTAGTGTATGGTTGTGTGTTAAAGTGTGCATGTTGCTTTAAAATTAAATCGTATAATAAATGTATAATGATTTGTTTATTTACAGGTTGTAGATTTTGTGTCAGTTTTGCATTTTTAAGGTACCTAGGTGTAATTTTTAATTATCTCTACGCTACAAAGACTGTACTTGTCATGCCATTCTATCAGGCTGTATTTATAAATTTACCAGCAGAAGCCCGGCGCGTACGCAGGGGGGAGCAGGAGGGGTTGTAATTAGATAGTTTATAATATTTACAAATTAAAGTTACTTAAAAAAGCGCAGGATCGCTTAGTCGATTCTTTCTAATTCTAGAGTCTAAATTTTCAAAACAAATTACAATAGCACTGTTGAAAGCGGATACTAAAGCGAGAACAAGAAAAAATCATTAATACAACATTATTTTGATGTGCCTCGTTAATCTGATTTTGTTGCTACCAATTTACTTGCCTTACATAACAGACATCAAACTGGACGTGTTAAAAGATTTTGAATAGCCCATCAGTAACAAGATGGGCTCAACATCCTTAAAATTATTGTTAAACCGCATAAATTATGGAAATCAAGACCATTAGTCCGACCACATCAATCAACATCAGTGTTATGTTAGCAAATAATGTATGATTACAGTGGTCAAGGCCTGATGATTTCCTTATTTTATATTTGAACAATATTCCACTGTTCTTCGTTATTATTTAAACGTATTTAATGGTCGTGTGGGGAGAATCTGATCGCCATCACGGATATTAAATTTTATTACATACTTACAATTTAATTAAGAAAAGTTGTTTCATAATATATTATAGGTACCTAATGGTTATTTCAGGTCATATTTCTTAAGGGTCCATCTTTCTTGTTGATTATTTTACACACGCGTCTTGCGTTTACTTAAAACTAAGGAAAGCTATTAAAAATTTATTTCAAGATATATTTGTTTATTGAGCAATACTTTAGTAAATTTTTTACCGTGCGAGCAAAAATTATTTGCATCAAAGAGGGCCTTGCATCTAAGGACGTAATGCTTAGCCGTCGAGCTTAATTCCTGTTGGGTGTCAGTAACTACCTGAATTAACAATCAATCATGAATGATGAAAGAGTTTTGGACTTCCATTGTCTTTATTTGTTTTAAATCACAACGTTTCAACTGGTAAGTATCTCCAGTCGTCTTCAGGTTAGAGTAAATGGTAAGTGGCAATACAATCCGGGTTTGTGCATGGGCGATTTTCACGAACATTTTCCTAACGTTGCTTTTATTGCTGGGGATTTTTATCAGTGCCTGAAAAGAACCGTGGCTGTGTTTAGGGAAACAGGTTCTACACAACACAAAAAAGGAGCAGGAAGATCATCTGCAAGAACAGAAGAACTTGTTGCAAACATTCGTGAAATAATGTAAAATACGGCAACAAATTGTATAAGACGCCTGTCCCAAGAAGTGGGAAATGGAACATGCAGGACTATTCTTAAGAAGCAGCTAAATTTCTTTCCTCCTTATAAAGTGCAAGTATTCCAAGTATTCTTTCTGTATATTCTTACTTACAAAAATAAATTTGTATTTGTCTACTTATTTTATTACTCATTAGTTTGGCATATCATGTCATAAAATGAGTTTAGCAAAATTTTAACCTAGATTTGGTTAGATATATCGTCCCCATATCATTGTGATCTAAACCAAGCCCTACGTTTTTTAATCCAAGCCCTCTTTGATGCAAATAAGTTTTGCTCGCAGAGTATATTTGACTTTGAAGTTATTAACGAACAGAGAAAAACACATTTAAAATATTTGTAGGGTTTATTAGGCATAAGAATTCATTAATTCTCCTATTGCACGTGGAGGTGAATAACCTTTTGAAAGGAATTTTTGGAAAATGTTTAAATTTATAATTTTTAACTTTATATTTTTCAAATTAACCTCTCGCGGGGTTACTGAGGTTTGATCCTCAGTACCCCAAACACTTTTTTCTACAGAATATATCATTTTGTTGTCAAATTTTTCACCTTCACAATGTCTTAAAGACTAGTTATGTTCTATAGGTCTGCTTTTTAAGACAGATTTCAAATAATCTTCGACACCTACTTAGCTAGGTTTTCTTTTTCCCCATGTCACTTGGTTTGTTTAACCGCCTACTTTAATAATGTTTTAAATACTTAGTATAGTTTTACCATCACCAATTTTCTTTATATCGCGTTTCTTCTTAACTTAAATTTTGAGTCCATAAAAGCTCAATTAAGGTTCTATTTTTAAGTTTCTCTTTTGCTAACAACAACAGCACTATATAAAAAGTTTTCTGTCTCCTGAGGATGAACGTTTCTACGTTCGAAACATGTAGAGACCCATGATTTATTAATTTTTCTATTAAACTTTGTGGAGGATGACTTTGTGTTTTTCTTTCCTTTTAATAAGAATTCAGTATTTAGACGATTTTTTCGTTGAACTAAAAATTTCAAATTTAGTCATTATAAATATTTGCGGCTACTGGTTGCCCGTGTCCATCTTTAGAAATTTAGAAAGTAATGTTTCCAGCCCCCTACAAAAATTTTTATGGAAAAATTTAGAATTAGGAACTTCTTATGGCCATAATAATAACATTTCTCCATGTCTATATTCATAAAGCCATTATAGTCCGGGAGAAAGCCAACGTTTTTGAACCAAAAGCAGCATAGCTGATATTTTTCTTCTGCTTTATTTGGTATCACAAATAAGTAAAGTGACCTTTAGCTGTCGTACTTGCAGCGGGTGTACACTGAGGAATATCATTCAATTCAAGTTTTTGTTGAATATATTATGGGTTACCACAAAAATAAATCCTTTAATCCCTAAAATATTTCATTTAGACACACACGAGACCCTTTTTTGCAACATATTTTTGCGCCCATTCGATATTTCTTTCCGAGAGCAAAATAAAGTTCAACCAATAAAATATGTATCAAACAAAATGTTTTTAATAAATTATTTTTTAATTCCTACAAGATTATCTAATTCTGACAAAAATAAACCTTATTTTTATAACTAAAATATACCTTTTAGAAACTAAATAGTTTCTGTTTTAAAATACGGGAAAATCGTTTAGGTAACTTCCAGCGAGCGCTATATATTCTATCCCTTACTACCACGGAACAGAGAGGGACGAAGTAACTTAAAACAATGATCTGACGTTGCTCCGCGTGGTTTAAGTTGAACAAAGTAATTCAAAACATATCATTTGATTGCCGTTGTTGGTGTCTGATGGTATGGTTTACTTTTAATTTAAGATTTTTTTGTGTTTATTTTCCCTTTAACCATAAACTTGATCCTCTGTTGTTATTAATATAATTTATAATAAAAAAAAACTAATGCTTTTTGGTTGTGGTACGTGATTGTAAAAATGTTTTCATATAAAAAACATTATCGCTAATTTTTGTGCCAATCTGCCACAGGAAATTAGTAGGTAGTACCCCCAGCTAATTAAAATGTTGCATGTGACTCATGCGTCAGTAGGTCCAAAGGCATTTTAAAATCCCTCAAAGAAAACACGATTTAAAAGGTTATTTTATACAATTAATCAGTGCCGATTTAAAGTAAATGTGTAAAGAACAGTACAAATCATAGAACTGATTTGCAAATGGGTTCCAATTTAAATTAAAAATATAATAAAATTAATTAAATCAGACATCCCATTTAATTGAATTTTTGACTGTAGGAGAAAATATCAGCTTTGGTTTAGTCACCAACTTCTTAAAGTTCGCTGTCTCCCGGACTATTATTATTACTCTGACCCATTGTTTCACTTTCACTTTCACACTAACACTTGACAAAGTAAAATTTTAAATATAAATTATTTTCCTGTAGATAGGCAAAGGTTGCATCAGTCAATTTATATTTTCTAAAGGAATGAAAGCATAATATACATGCTTTCACAAGTGCATAGACTTAAATACGTAAATTGAAACATGTCTGATTACTTTAATAAGTTTGCGACATAGATAATACTCTGTAATTTATACCATGTAATTTAGACTTCTACTTCATTGCAAATTTGTGTGCCATTATATTTCCAAGCTTTAGTGCTCAGTAATGAAGGAGGTATATTAGAGACGGAGTTGCAAGTGGAGTTTCGTATCGTTTGAAGTTGCAAATATAGGAAAGTAAAAAGGATATTCAATGTGTATTTGATTAAAGTTGCTATAAAGGCACCTTCATAATTTATGCGCTAGCAGATTTCTAGTTTTTAATGATCATTTTTGTTGATTTCTTCCAGTTGTGAATTATGTTTTTTTATTGTCCTAAAAGTCCAAAGAGTATAAAATCATATTTAATTTTGCACTATTGGTACGTTGTAAACTATAATTTTTACAAAGTTGATTGAATATGGAAATTGGTCCTTTTTTAAACATTTTTTAAAATCCAGCAATTGGGTACTGTAAAAAATAAAATATCTACGAAATACAGGTCCGTCTAAGTCGACTAAGTAGTATAATTTAACAATATACTAAAAGACTAAATGAACGTCATTTTAAAGAGAGGAAAATAATAGGAAGTTTTTTTTTATAAGAACCAGTCTTAAAATATATAAAATGTCATAAATAAAAAAAAAAAAAACAATTCGACAACGCAGTTAATGGAAAATCTTTAAAATAGGAACAATTTCTGTAATTTTAAATTACTATTAAGAAGATACTACTAGCGAAAAATTTAATAGTTACCACCCTGTATAATGTATATACCCATTGATTCCTTACGAAATTGAGATTGTTATAGACATATTTATTTGACCACATTTTTGTGTCATTTCTGGACCCATTCATTTAACTAAATTATAACATATTATATTAAAACAATAATTGTATAAGAACATAACATACACAAACGTTATAAACAGACAGTAATAACAAAAAAGAGTTAAAATTTGAATGTTGATGCTCGTGAATTAACAACAGAAAAGTATTTTACCACTGAGCAGAAAGCATGGGATTCAAGAAATTTCTTGATTTTATCCTTACATTTTTTAATATATTTTAATATTTCTTACACTACAATGGAAAAAAATGGTTAAAACAACCTATCCGCTGTGGCTGTGTCCATATACTCCCGAACTGAATAAAAACAGTGACCGCGAAAAAAAATTTTTAATCATAGATTTGAATTTTGACTGACTAAGCAGCTTTACATTTTCATGCAGTGCATTATACAATGAGATATTAATAGAATTATCCTTGTCCTTCTTGTAATAAATCTTTTTAGGTCTAATTAAGTCAGAACCTCTTATTGAGTAAGTATGAAAATTAGAATTTAAGAAAAAACTATTCTTGTTTTTATGAATTTCAAGCAGTTGATAGAATAGAAACAAAGAAGGTAGAGGCATAATTTCAAACCTCTTACAAACGGGCTGGCAGTGGTCCAAGTAAGCAGCATCGGCAATCACACGGACAGCTTTCTTTTGCTGTCTAAAAGCTTTAATGGCCGATGAAGAATTACCCCACAATACGACACTATAACTCAAATGAGAATGAAAAAGGGCGACATAAACAGTTAAAAGGGATGGATTAACTGAATTTTTTAATCTGCGCAGGGTGAAAATGGTAAGCGAGCTGAATTTTTGGGGTGAAACCCGCACTCACAAGGGCTGTTTTTTTCACGGAAGGTAGAGCTAGCTCGCTCCGCCGCTCTCAACAGACCTAAATGATTACCTTGATTCCCCGAGCTGGACACATGGGTATCTGAATTTTAGATAGGATGAAATTAGATTAACAGGAAGATCTCGAACTCATACCTTGAAATGTTTTCAACTAGAAGACCATGAGTAGTGGCGGTTGCTCTATAAGGCCGCGTGGCCGCGCGCCCCTCCTAGGAACTTTAACATAACACACAAATTAAATGTTTATTTAAATATTTATTATCACTATTCATTTTAATACTAATATCATTAGTATTATTCATATAGGTAGCTAAAATTTCTAAATTTTAAAAAACCATAGCAACTCACCAATTCTGAACTCATCTCTAATTGTCCGTTTTCATTGACCAACGATAAGCAAGCCTCTGCCTGGCGTATATAATTTTCGCCGAACGAACCCGAACGTCACCCGGTTATATCCGATTTATTTAGGGACTCTACGGCCGCGGTATTTTAGCGCCTGCATTGCTTTATACATTTCGGACTTTGTTGTGGCGTAAGCGCGCGTCGAGTTCGAACTAATAAAAATTTCGTCAATAATATAATTCAAATACATTTTTGTAGGCTGCCATTAGCGGATAAACTTAAAATTAAAGAACTGGGGAGGCCGTTGCCAGATATAAAGTTATCACAAACTTGTGAACGACGGGCCGAAAACCGATCTTTTACGCGTCGGTTTTCAAAAGACATTTTTAAATGTATGTATTAATTTACCTAAAAATTTTTTTATAAATAGATACTTTTTCGAGCAATTTGCTTATATGTCATTTGATATTGGGTTTCTATTGCGCGCCTCCAAACACAAACCCCACGACACGCCACTGACCATGAGAGACGCAGTCAAAAGCCTTGCCAAGATCACACAAAGTCAAACCCATACACGTGCTCACTCCTTTCAAGGCTCTCGACCACATCAAATATGACCTTCGACACAGCTTGCACAATGGAGCAGTGCTTGCGAAATCCAAATTGGTTGTCATTAAGACATTTTATTGAATTAAAATAGTCAGTCAGCTGATGTGCAATGAGAGACTCAAAAACTTTACCCATATATTTTTGTTATTATTGTTTTGAATACCATAGCAGCCAGAAAGTGTGCAGTATATTGAATTAGACATATTAATTTTATTTCAAAAAAAGAGATATTTTCAATCAGGATAATTTCCTTCAAATGCGGTGAAAAATTGCTTAAAGAGTAAAGTTCCCTTACTTCACTTTCTGAAAAAAAATTATTAAAAAAGTTCTCATTTCAAAGTTATACCCAAACATCAACTTTCGCTGTCTTTGGACAAAAAATAGTAATTAATCATTTGTTCATTTAGGGAATAAATATACTTACCTGAAAAATGTTCATCGGCGTGCAGGCAAGTTTTATCAATCTGAAAAACGTTTTGTGCCTGCGCCGGGAATGGAACCCGGAATCTTTTTATCAGTAGAGCGCTCTACCAATTGGGCTACGGAAACTCTGAAATTCTGTCATCACTTTCAGTCCAACTTATTAAATTTGTATGTTAGAATATACAGTTTAAAATAACGCTGTGATTTCAACCAGGGACGTTGTTATTAAGGGAATGAAACTCGCTCGTGACTACCAATCATTACGATATATTTTATTTCTCATCCAAATATTACGTCGACATTGTAACAGAGCAGACCTAGGTGCCCTTATTTGAATTTTTTTTCACTATTTTTGTTAATTTATTTAATTGGTAAACTTATTCTTTCCCCAATGTTACGCCTTGAGGTTTAATTATTTTACTCTATTATTTATATTTAAATTTAAATTATATTATGATTTTAATTTACCCTGCAATACTGGTCAAATTTTTTTAAAAGTGTATTAACTTTTCATTTCCAAATATAGGCCCTGACAAATCTATTTAGGTAGCCAGTCTTGAAAATAAAATCCTCAGTATATTTCCGATGATATTTAGAAGGACGCGTGAACTTTGGACCGTTCACATCTTTGCCGAAATTATTGATTTTTTTTATAGCAGCCAACGTCGTACTTCGTATTACAAACGACGCAGGGTGTTAAAACGCACAAACGAAGACCTTGGTGGGGGAGAAGAGTGGTTAGCTGCTAGACAAAGAATTTCAAAAGAGACACTTATTAACTTCGATAGGTACGGTAAGCACCTAAATTCAAGAGTCATCATAAGTTTATTTTCTGCAGATTTTCTTTAAAATTAATTTTTCTAAATACAATAATTCAATTAGAAAAACAAATGGCATTGGGTTAAATAAGTTTAATTTTATTTGTGTGGATTTAATTTGTGTAACTATTTAAAATTCAGGGGATGTTTTTTTAAAGGGTGTTAAGTTCTTAAAGACCAAGTTTATTTTCTTTAGTTTTTTATTTTTGTTGGGTTACTCTAATTTGGGAATACTGGTTGTTTTTTTTTATACAGGGCAAAATATATTTTTCAGACGGTAGTTATGGTAAACAACAAAATTTATTTTTATGATATAGGAATATAATTTTAAAATACTAATTCTTAATTAAATAATATGAGAATCTTTATTAAATTATAAGATAAACTTTATTAAATAATAATATGAGAAATTTTATAAATAAATCTAATATTTTCTAACATGACATTAGCACGGTTATCCCGTTTGTTTGGATATCACCTCTTATGTCTTTAAATAAATCTCATAATTTCTAACATGACATTAGCACGGTTATCCCGTTTGTTTGGATATCACCTCTTATGTCTTTAAATAAATCTCATATTTTCTAACATGACATTAGCACGGTTATCCCGTTTGTTTGGATATCACCTCTTATGTCTTTAAATAAATCTCATATTTTCTAACATGACATTAGCACGGTTATCCCGTTTGTTTGGATATCACCTCTTATGTCTTTAAATAAATCTCATAATTTCTAACATGACATTAGCACGGTTATCCCGTTTGTTTGGATATCACCTCTTATGTCTTTAAATAAATCTCATAATTTCTAACATGACATTAGCACGGTTATCCCGTTTGTTTGGATATCACCTCTTATGTCTTTAAATAAATCTAATATTTTCTAACATGACATTAGCACGGTTATCCCGTTTGTTTGGATATCACCTCTTATGTCTTTAAATAAATCTCATATTTTCTAACATGACATTAGCACGGTTATCCCGTTTGTTTGGATATCACCTCTTATGTCTTTAAATAAATCTCATAATTTCTAACATGACATTAGCACGGTTATCCCGTTTGTTTGGATATCACCTCTTATGTCTTTAAATAAATCTCATATTTTCTAACATGACATTAGCACGGTTATCCCGTTTGTTTGGATATCACCTCTTATGTCTTTAAATAAATCTCATATTTTCTAACATGACATTAGCACGGTTATCCCGTTTGTTTGGATATCACCTCTTATGTCTTTAAATAAATCTCATATTTTCTAACATGACATTAGCACGGTTATCCCGTTTGTTTGGATATCACCTCTTATGTCTTTAAATAAATCTCATATTTTCTAACATGACATTAGCACGGTTATCCCGTTTGTTTGGATATCACCTCTTATGTCTTTAAATAAACAAAATATAAATAAATCTCATATTTTCTTACATGACATTAGCACGGTTATCCCACTTGTCTTGGATATCACCTCTTATGTCTTTAAATAAACAATAAATAATTCTAATATTTTCTCTCACTCTTAAAGGACAAAAATAATCAAGCTATAGCAACAAAATTCTTTATCAATTTTACGTTGTTTACTATATCAACCTAAATTAAATTAAATAAAAGGGGAGGAAAAGATTAAATATAATACCAAAATGAAAGTTTGATACTAATTATCTATTTCACAACGATTTTAAAATTTATATTTTAATTTTTAGAGAGTAACAAAAGATTTAAATTATTATTAAAATGCCATCAGAAGGTGAAAGGGAGAGAAACAGTTTTACTGACCTTCCAGGTTAGCAATTTTAAATGACAATTAAGATTATAGTTATCCTTTATTTCTACCCAAAACTAATTATGGCTTTAAAACAGTAACAAAGTTTATTTTATTTACTTTTTTTTGGTATCTGTTGTTAAGACCAAATGAAATAAAACTCAACAAACCTCACGATTAACAAACCAAAAGAACTTTTGTGTTTTTTTTTCATAACTGAGTTTATGTGAGTTTTCCTAAATGATTTAAGTTCAGGGTTATCCTATTACCATGCTCTCCCTTCGCGCTGTTACGGAGCCGACAGCCTCACGCTGGACGTAGCAACGAGATTAATCTCGTGGGGATGTGGGGATTTTTATCAGGCAGGAAAAAGCCCTCTCATTTTCTTATGTTATGTGCTAGTCTGAAGCAACGATACCAGCGTTCTGATGTTTAAACAAAAGGTGGCAGTTTTTGCTTCTTTTATGAGTAACTTTAAAAACTAAAACTTAACCTTAAATTCTGTTGGAGGTTGTACAGGGAACAGTGAATGACTCGTTCTTTTGATACAGACTTGTCGGTTCACAATGTTTCCTTCAACGTGGGACAGCCCGCCGACAGCCGGGACCAGCAACTGTATGAGGGGAACCTATAGAGAAGGGCTACTGCCCTGGGCGACAGCCCCATAGTCTCGTCCGGTGCACAGGGTAGGGAAACCTTTGGAAACGTGGTCGAGAGTGCGTTACAGGAGCTTTCTTTTGCACAACTGACAACTTTTGTTTTAAATTTTCTTTTATTTTTTTTTTTTTTTATAGCGAAGAATTCTGCCTTCCTGTCGTGTTTCAAAGTTTTCTTTAAAATAGTGTTTATTTAACTAACGGCCATAATAGATTTTGGTTAATTTTTGTCCACTCAGTATAATACTTCAATTAGTATTTTTCAGCGAACCTGACGAACACAACGTAGGGTCGGCCATAGATTCTTGCCCGAATCTAGACGGTCACGTCCGAGCCTATTTCTTTATTGTATGTGAGACATACTAATGCATTATTTTATGTATTTGAATGTCACATGTGGAATTCTGGAATGGGTGAATAGACTCAATACCATGAGTCGTGCAAATAACACTTTTGTGTTAAATCAGACCTCCAAGGGCACAAATTTTTTTGTTGTAATAATAATAATAAAAAAGTAATTTTTATTTTTCAGCTTTGCAGGTTATTGTTAATTTAATTAACCTATTTTAATAACCCACTAATTAATATTTCTTTCAGCTTTTTACTCCGGTCATATGAGCCGGGGGCCGTAAGGTTACAGTGGTGCCGTGACCAGGATTGAAGTTTTTTCAAATTGTACTGATGTGGTTGTTTTTTTTTCAGGATTGAATTTTTTTAATTGTACTGTTTTTTTTTTTGGTATTATTTTTCGCTCATAACCCTGTTTTTCGCTCAAAATAATAGGGGGTGACTGTAACAGAGCAGACCTAGGTGCCCTTATTTGAATTTTTTTTCACTATTTTTGTTAATTTATTTAATTGGTAAACTTATTCTTTCCCCAATGTTACGCCTTGAGGTTTAATTATTTTACTCTATTATTTATATTTAAATTTAAATTATATTATGATTTTAATTTACCCTGCAATACTGGTCAAATTTTTTTAAAAGTGTATTAACTTTTCATTTCCAAATATAGGCCCTGACAAATCTATTTAGGTAGCCAGTCTTGAAAATAAAATCCTCAGTATATTTCCGATGATATTTAGAAGGACGCGTGAACTTTGGACCGTTCACATCTTTGCCGAAATTATTGATTTTTTTTATAGCAGCCAACGTCGTACTTCGTATTACAAACGACGCAGGGTGTTAAAACGCACAAACGAAGACCTTGGTGGGGGAGAAGAGTGGTTAGCTGCTAGACAAAGAATTTCAAAAGAGACACTTATTAACTTCGATAGGTACGGTAAGCACCTAAATTCAAGAGTCATCATAAGTTTATTTTCTGCAGATTTTCTTTAAAATTAATTTTTCTAAATACAATAATTCAATTAGAAAAACAAATGGCATTGGGTTAAATAAGTTTAATTTTATTTGTGTGGATTTAATTTGTGTAACTATTTAAAATTCAGGGGATGTTTTTTTAAAGGGTGTTAAGTTCTTAAAGACCAAGTTTATTTTCTTTAGTTTTTTATTTTTGTTGGGTTACTCTAATTTGGGAATACTGGTTGTTTTTTTTTATACAGGGCAAAATATATTTTTCAGACGGTAGTTATGGTAAACAACAAAATTTATTTTTATGATATAGGAATATAATTTTAAAATACTAATTCTTAATTAAATAATATGAGAATCTTTATTAAATTATAAGATAAACTTTATTAAATAATAATATGAGAAATTTTATAAATAAATCTAATATTTTCTAACATGACATTAGCACGGTTATCCCGTTTGTTTGGATATCACCTCTTATGTCTTTAAATAAATCTCATAATTTCTAACATGACATTAGCACGGTTATCCCGTTTGTTTGGATATCACCTCTTATGTCTTTAAATAAATCTCATATTTTCTAACATGACATTAGCACGGTTATCCCGTTTGTTTGGATATCACCTCTTATGTCTTTAAATAAATCTCATATTTTCTAACATGACATTAGCACGGTTATCCCGTTTGTTTGGATATCACCTCTTATGTCTTTAAATAAATCTCATAATTTCTAACATGACATTAGCACGGTTATCCCGTTTGTTTGGATATCACCTCTTATGTCTTTAAATAAATCTCATAATTTCTAACATGACATTAGCACGGTTATCCCGTTTGTTTGGATATCACCTCTTATGTCTTTAAATAAATCTAATATTTTCTAACATGACATTAGCACGGTTATCCCGTTTGTTTGGATATCACCTCTTATGTCTTTAAATAAATCTCATATTTTCTAACATGACATTAGCACGGTTATCCCGTTTGTTTGGATATCACCTCTTATGTCTTTAAATAAATCTCATAATTTCTAACATGACATTAGCACGGTTATCCCGTTTGTTTGGATATCACCTCTTATGTCTTTAAATAAATCTCATATTTTCTAACATGACATTAGCACGGTTATCCCGTTTGTTTGGATATCACCTCTTATGTCTTTAAATAAATCTCATATTTTCTAACATGACATTAGCACGGTTATCCCGTTTGTTTGGATATCACCTCTTATGTCTTTAAATAAATCTCATATTTTCTAACATGACATTAGCACGGTTATCCCGTTTGTTTGGATATCACCTCTTATGTCTTTAAATAAATCTCATATTTTCTAACATGACATTAGCACGGTTATCCCGTTTGTTTGGATATCACCTCTTATGTCTTTAAATAAACAAAATATAAATAAATCTCATATTTTCTTACATGACATTAGCACGGTTATCCCACTTGTCTTGGATATCACCTCTTATGTCTTTAAATAAACAATAAATAATTCTAATATTTTCTCTCACTCTTAAAGGACAAAAATAATCAAGCTATAGCAACAAAATTCTTTATCAATTTTACGTTGTTTACTATATCAACCTAAATTAAATTAAATAAAAGGGGAGGAAAAGATTAAATATAATACCAAAATGAAAGTTTGATACTAATTATCTATTTCACAACGATTTTAAAATTTATATTTTAATTTTTAGAGAGTAACAAAAGATTTAAATTATTATTAAAATGCCATCAGAAGGTGAAAGGGAGAGAAACAGTTTTACTGACCTTCCAGGTTAGCAATTTTAAATGACAATTAAGATTATAGTTATCCTTTATTTCTACCCAAAACTAATTATGGCTTTAAAACAGTAACAAAGTTTATTTTATTTACTTTTTTTTGGTATCTGTTGTTAAGACCAAATGAAATAAAACTCAACAAACCTCACGATTAACAAACCAAAAGAACTTTTGTGTTTTTTTTTCATAACTGAGTTTATGTGAGTTTTCCTAAATGATTTAAGTTCAGGGTTATCCTATTACCATGCTCTCCCTTCGCGCTGTTACGGAGCCGACAGCCTCACGCTGGACGTAGCAACGAGATTAATCTCGTGGGGATGTGGGGATTTTTATCAGGCAGGAAAAAGCCCTCTCATTTTCTTATGTTATGTGCTAGTCTGAAGCAACGATACCAGCGTTCTGATGTTTAAACAAAAGGTGGCAGTTTTTGCTTCTTTTATGAGTAACTTTAAAAACTAAAACTTAACCTTAAATTCTGTTGGAGGTTGTACAGGGAACAGTGAATGACTCGTTCTTTTGATACAGACTTGTCGGTTCACAATGTTTCCTTCAACGTGGGACAGCCCGCCGACAGCCGGGACCAGCAACTGTATGAGGGGAACCTATAGAGAAGGGCTACTGCCCTGGGCGACAGCCCCATAGTCTCGTCCGGTGCACAGGGTAGGGAAACCTTTGGAAACGTGGTCGAGAGTGCGTTACAGGAGCTTTCTTTTGCACAACTGACAACTTTTGTTTTAAATTTTCTTTTATTTTTTTTTTTTTTTATAGCGAAGAATTCTGCCTTCCTGTCGTGTTTCAAAGTTTTCTTTAAAATAGTGTTTATTTAACTAACGGCCATAATAGATTTTGGTTAATTTTTGTCCACTCAGTATAATACTTCAATTAGTATTTTTCAGCGAACCTGACGAACACAACGTAGGGTCGGCCATAGATTCTTGCCCGAATCTAGACGGTCACGTCCGAGCCTATTTCTTTATTGTATGTGAGACATACTAATGCATTATTTTATGTATTTGAATGTCACATGTGGAATTCTGGAATGGGTGAATAGACTCAATACCATGAGTCGTGCAAATAACACTTTTGTGTTAAATCAGACCTCCAAGGGCACAAATTTTTTTGTTGTAATAATAATAATAAAAAAGTAATTTTTATTTTTCAGCTTTGCAGGTTATTGTTAATTTAATTAACCTATTTTAATAACCCACTAATTAATATTTCTTTCAGCTTTTTACTCCGGTCATATGAGCCGGGGGCCGTAAGGTTACAACATAATATAGCGACCTCTGTAGGAATCCGATATGAACTCACAGGGTATTTCAAATGGTATATTATACTAACATAAAAATTGAATAAGATGTATGGCCGAAGTTGGCGAGAAAACTTTAGAGTCTCCGTAGCGTAATTGGCAAAGCGCTCGGCTGATGATCGAGAGGTTCCGGGTTGGATTCCCGGAGGAGGCAAAAACTTTTTTCCATTTTAAAAAACTTTATCTGCACGCCGATTAACATTTTTCTGTTATTAATTCAAAAGAGTTTTGTCTGTTTCCTTCTGCCAAACCCATCCCCAGACGCGTTTCGCCGTTATTACGGCTCATCAGTGAGGCTCAGTTTGGCAGAAGGAAACAGGGCTCAAAGACAAATCACTTGTCAGGATCGATTATCGACGGGAATTATAGAACCCGGTGCGACATCTTGCGTCCCAGTACGGTACCTTAGAAAGGGTCAGTCGTAAAGGGGTTTTCTGTTATGTTTAATATACGAACATTAAAAACCACCATTTCTACTAAATACACTGTTTGGAAGATAGTTTAAGTTCAAGTGAATCATAAAATTTCAGTTAGAAAAAAAATACTTGTTTCCTCAAAAAAAAACGGTGTGCAACGAACCTATATTTAAAATTTTATGTATTTCATTTTAGAGGCCTAAATATTTTTAAAACTGACTATTATTGTGACATAATAATTATGGTAATCTCTAATAAAGTCTACAGAAAATAGGATTTGCATACCATACGATTGCATTCAATATTTTTTACAGAGTATACCTAATTCACAAAAAACGATTATTTTCCATTTTTTGTCCAAAGTCAGCGATATATTTGTTTGGGCCAAACTTTAAAACTAAAACGACTTTCCTTTATAACCTTTTTGCCAAAAGTGAAAAATAGGGGTAGGTATTATAGTTTTAAAGGAATTTCGAATTCTCTCTCGTATACCATAGGACTTTCACTGGATTTTGAAAAGTATAATTAGGGTTTGAAATGTAAAGAACTTTTTCAAAATAAAATAAATTAATAAATTTACTAAATTTAAAAATCAAAATGTTTACCAGATGCTGCATACTTACTGGCGGTCACTGCATGAGAAACAGCATATTGGATATTTGTTACCAAATATAAAAAAAAATATTTTAGTGGCATGAAGTTCTTGTAATTAAATCCACCTATATAAAGTGGACTTTATAAAACCAATATAGAAACAATATTATATCAAACCTCTGCATAATATCTAGTTTTCTGCTGTCGCCAATATCCAAGTCACTGTTACATAATAAACTTTTTAATAAATTTTCCAATTAAATGTCAACAAGCAAACTTCCTCGAATAAAAACTTAATTATTTTACCTATTTCTCATCGTTGTACCAATGTAATTGCGTTAACAGCTTTATAAGTGCCTATATTATATACATTAAAACATCGCCAATTATATTACTTTTTTATTGGGCAACATTCAAACGTTATCGGATAGGTAGTTTACTTATTTAAGTTGTTAAATTTATACACACACACACTACATAATAACATACTTGATTTAATTGGACACTGAGCATGTAAAGGCAACAACTGAATTAGTTGAAAATATATATATATATTTTATGAAATGTATCTGTTGCCAATTTGTCCCAAATACTTCTTTACGCTATGCATACCCGCCATTGCGTTCTAAGAAATTTGTAATTTTATCTTGAATTTTGATTATCGTTTACTCAATTTCTCAAATATATATTAATAACTAGGTACAATTTAAAGGTGGGTACGGGATAGTTGTAGCGGTTATTCAGGCAACCTATTTGCACATTTTTTATGCAGACCAAGGTCGCTTAAGAGGTAGAGGTTTTTGTGTAGCACAGATAGTTGTTTAATTTTTTTAAATTATTTAAAACAATTTACTGATATTCTTACTTACAATTGGGCATTTTTCCTAACCTTCATAAACTTTTGTCAATCGAGCAGCATGCCGTTATTACTTAAAATCCTTTATTATTATACTTATATTACTTCCCAAACTTGGTCACATTAAATCATACTTAAGTAAAGCCATTGGTAATCAGGATCAGATTAATGTGGTGTTCTCATCACCGTACAGATCACCTTATCATACTAAAAAAGCTGTGTTGGTCTAGTGTTAGTGCCTTTCTCATGGATTTATTTAACTCATATCCTATTATAAGAATGTAATTTGTTTGTTACAATGGCTTTGGATCAGATAATATGTACTGCACCTTCTGGGGTTCCCCAGGGCTGTAATTTAGGACTGTTGTGATTTTTATTATACAGTGTGCCTTTTTGGAAACTTACAATGGCTATATTTAGAAATAAAAAAAACACAACAACCTAGAGTTTTAGATGAAGCAGATTGAGGTGGGCAAGTTTCTATAAATCCAAATGTGTTAATGCGCCATTTAGCAACAGTTATCGACGTATCTAGAAATTCTGTTAGGAATGTACTGAAAATGCATAAATTTCACCCTAACAAAATAAGAATGTTGCAACAACTTTGCGACGATGATCCGGACTGAAGAAGTTTTGTGAAACCATGACACACTCACTTATCCCAAAAAAGCAATGTTCGGGAATACTGAGAGACAAAATCATAGGTCCTTTTTTTTATTAAAGGAAATTTAACCGGCCAAACTAAAGAACCCTCGATTGTTTATGAACTTAAAAAACAAAGAGACTTACAAGGCAATCTAAATTTGAACGAAGAACTTCCACACTTACATCAAGATGGTGCTTCCACATACCAGTGGATTGACAGAAGAGGTACATTCAGTGGCCGCCGAGGTCCCTGATTTTACCTTTATAAACTTATTTTTATGGGCTTATTATATTAAATCACTAGTCTACAAAAGCCAGCCGGCTTATAATAATTTATAACCCAGTATGTATTTTCTTGCCAAACTTAAATCTCCTTAATTTTGGTATTGCTTAAAAGCTTTTTTGATAAGCTGTTCAGAGTGGTATTACAAGTGGGGTAGCGGCATTTAATATTTAAAAAAAAAGGGGCAGAGTAGAGGAATAGTGCTTCAAAGGGGGGGGGGCAAACTACCTAATTTCTATTTTTGTAGAAATGGTATTATTGTTTTTTTCAAAAAGTATATTAACGATCTCTCTGGGGTTATGAATGTCAATAGCTCTTTTTTTGTGGATGACTTAAAGATATTTTGTCGAATCAAGGTCATTAATGAATGAAAAAATTGAAAAAGTACTAGTGATGATATCCCGAAAATCCGAAAATGACATGTCGCTATTAGATATTAATTTTAATATTTCCGTCTTTCGGGTACCATCATCAGGTTTGTATTTTTAAATATTAACATGTAAATTTAACGCAGTCTCGTGGACATTGTATCTAATAAAATAATGTTGTAATACTACATTAATCAAATACCAACGTTTTGACCCATGTAATAACATCTTTAACATGTCATACATTAACTGCGGACGATGCATCTAATATTAAATTGCGACAAAGTTGCACTTTAACCTTCCCTGCATTTTTAACCATTTACGAGATCCCAGTGGTGAACGTCGAATTTGTATCACCCTGTATATATCCGTAACTTAACAATGTTTGAAACCAACCTAAAACATTTTAATTTTATTTGGTCCATCCTATATATACAAGCGTAATAAATGGATAGTGCATATTATTTATTACGAAAGAGACACGTTCGGTTACGAAACGTGTAAAATGGAAAATAAATAATTATATTCCATAAAATTTTATAACAGTTAATAGGTGGCTAATTGAAAATTTGTTTAAAATGCAGCATTAAATCCTTTTAAAAGATGACACAGATATTGATGTTAACAATTGTGACGTATTGGTGTTCTAAAACTGTACCTTTAATACATAAACAAATTGTTATAACCAAACCAAATATTTAAACTATAAAAATGTTCCCACATTCGACACTTTCAACATGCAAGCCACTAAACTAAGGGTTTATTCAGAGGAATAAATAACTGTTTAAAACTGCTTATTTATACTCCTTTCAGTTTTGTTCACATTTTTTGCCCCAAACGATTGTTGTTACAATCCTTACTTTCCACCTTTAGTGCAGTAATATAGTATTTCTCGTAAGAAAGTTTAGGGGTAGTTTTGATTTTCTGCATACTCCATGTTTTTTGGGATGCTGAATCCGAATCTGAGGTTTGCTAACAAAATTTCGTGACGCAACATTGAAAAAAATGCAAAAAAGGTAAAAAAGAAAGGTAATTTTGGAAGTCTTTTGATTATAACTCGAAAATCTTCAATTTTTCGGTAAAAAAAACTTCTAATCAAAATGAAAGTACATAAAATTTTCTTCAAATTTCATTCTTTTTTAATTTAATTTTTTTTTTTTAATTTTAGTTTTTAGTTTTTTTTTCTTTTTTAATTTTAGTTTTTAGTTTAGTTCTTTTTTGTTTTTTATTTCTTTTTTAATTTTAGTTATCGGATTTTTCAGAAAAATATGTTAGGGTTTTGGAGTAAAAAAGGTGGGTTTTTGGAGAGGCAAATAAAACACGCCAGTTTTCAACTAGCGATTGAGCCCGAACGGTTTGTCTGAGAGAAAATTAAAAAATTTTGAAATTTAAAGAAAATTGTATGTACTTTCATTTTGATTAGAAGTATTTTTACCGAAAAATTGATGATTTTCGAGTTATAATCAAAAGACTTCCAAAATTACCTTTTTTTTACCTTTTTTGCATTTTTTTCAATGTTGCGTCACGAAATTTTGTTAGCAAACCTCAGATTCCGATTCAGCATCCCAAAAACATGAAGAATGGAGAAAATCAAAACTACCCCAAAACTTTCATGCGAAGGGTCTTTATGAGCACACATTTATTGAATTACTTTCCAAACAAGACAGTCCTTGTTTTGACATTTATTTTTATTAATTTGACAGTACGAGTACTTAACTTGGCGTTCCTTCCACTAACACGACAATTTGATATTTATCTTTTTTCTCGACGTTTTGGAGTTTAACTTTGTTTTCCATCACAATTCAGCCCATCTAAATTTTCATCCTTTAGCGCGCTTCGCTATAACATGGCTTATCAGTTTCGCTAGTTTCCATTAAACAACTACCTACGGATTTAGCACTTCCTACGTGGATCTAGATACACTGAAAAAAAAATGTTTTTTCTAAGCTAAATAAATTATTTGTCTGACTTATTTTTATTGAGACAAAATAATTTTTATTTGTCTGACACAAATATTGTTTGTATTAAATAAATAGTCATATTTTAATTCGCTACGATATTTGTTTCGTTTTAAATTATTTACGTAACATCAAGTTTATTAGCTAGCCACTTTTGAAACTTTAACAATCTTTTGCTAGCTCAAATAAATAATTATTTAATCGCGAATACAGTGAAAAATTGCATCTGAACGATATACTAGGCAACGCAGTTAGTTGTTGGATATTTTTCCTACTCTTCCTCGTATCAGTGGCGTAGCCAGGTGGGGGCCAGGGGGGCGCTTGCCCCGCCCCCTTGCATGGCGCCCCTTGCCGCTTGGTGCCCGTATGCAAAATAAAAATATACTTTAATTACACATACAAATTCGACTTACACAAGTCCTCAGATACAAAATGAAATCTTAGGATTGTTGGCAAATGAGGTCTTGAGTAATATTACCAGGGATATAAGGAAATCAGTGTATTTTACCCTTATTGTGGATTCGACGCAGGATATCACAAAAAAAGAACAACTTTCTTTATCCATTCGGTTTGTGGGTGAAATCGGATATCCTGAAGAAAGATTTTTAAAATTTGTTGATATACCCAGTGGATCAGCCGAAACATTTACAACGTGATCAAAAAGGAGTTAGCCAGTTTAAATTTAGATTTAACATTATGTCTGGGGCAGGCTTACGATGGAGCTAGTGCAATGTCAGGGCATTTGAATGGTTTGCAAAAGAAAATAAAAAACGATGTGCCTGAGGCTATATATGTAAATTGTTGTGCACATAAGCTAAATTTAGCTTTAGTAGATTCAGTAAATTTATGTGTAGCAGTAAAATTATTTTTTGGGGGCCTCGAAAAAATATATGTTTTTATTACAGAACGTTTTCCGAGACTTAAATGTTTCCAAGACATTGAATATGATAAAAAGTTAAGTCTAAAAAAGCTATCAACGACTCCGTTGGGCAAGTCACACCAGAGCTGTTAATTCTATATTTGACAACCTCCCCGCTATAATAGAGGTTATGGAAAGCATCTTATCTGGTGAAATTGCAAGTACACATGCAAGTAAAATAATTGATGCTCGTGGAATTTTAACTTATATAAAATATTTTGAATTTGTCTATCTTCTTTGCTTTTGGAAACACACTTTTTTAGGTATTCAAATGCTATCTAATTATTTACAAAAAGTCGATATGAATATATCAGCAGCAGTTTCTTTAATTAAATCAACCATAAATGACTTAAAATCATTGAGAAATTACGAATCATTTAAGAGCTATGAAGAAAAGGCTAAAGAAATTTCAAGTAAGTATGACTTGCCCAATGAATTTAGAAGAAAAAGATCAAAAAAGGTCAAACTTTTTCACGATGAAAAAACGGCTGGACACATTGAAAATTGCCCTAGGCGAAATTTTCAAATTTCTGTAATATTTTTTTGTACTGGACACATTTATTCAAACATTAACACAGATATTTGATGACTTTTTTCTGATAGCAAACAAATTTTTATGCTTATAGGCGGAAAATATTGCTTTTTCTGAAGAAAATAAAAAATGTATGATTTATGTATATTTTACAAATCTTCTATCCAACCGGAATTAGTTGATGAATACAAATCGTTTTGTAGTCTATTAACTGAAATAAATCAGGAATATAAGTTAAAAACTGAAGAAATATACCCTTTCTTAATTTCCAAAAAATTGGAATCAGTTTTTCCTAATTTATGTAAAATATACCGAATTTTTTTAACAATAGCTACAAACACTGCAACAGGCGAAAGATCTTTTATTATACTACGAAATATTAAAACGTATAATAGGTCGACCATGTCTGAGGACAGGTTGACAAACATAGCATTATTAAATATTGAAAGGGACTATGCGTCTAATATTGATTTTCAATCTGTAATCGACAAATTTAAAACCATAAAAAGTAGAAGAATTATTTTGTCAAAATTATTTAGTATTATAGCGTAAAATTAGAGTACCTATCTATTTACTATTAGGTATATTATGATGTATTTTCATTTACAAAAGTTACAGTGTTTTTTGTCCGTATTTTTTTAATGGCATGAATCCCATTTATTTTTGTTTATTATTTAGAATATATTATGATGTGTCTTAACTCGATTTTTATTATTTCTATTTGTTTTTTTTATACATTTTATAATAAAAACACTATATTTATAATAAAAATAATAGTGGTTCTAAAAAATCATAAAGCGCCCCCATATAATATGTTCGCCCCTCCCGCCCCGCAAGGCTGGCTACGCCACAGCCCTGTATCTAGCTGAGCGAGGCAGCGTTAATTTTTAATAAAACCCCATGAAACTATATCCCGTCAACTAATATTACATTTTCCCCATTCATTTCTTTTCAATGGCATTGTTTTCAATTTCACAATCCACCATTTTTGATTATCGTGATTTAGTGCATTTCATTATATCTTTGTTTCCTAATACGGCTTTGTGATTTATTCTCTCTATGGTACGTTGGCAATTTTCGAAGAATAAATTTGACTGTTACACGCAGTGTTTGGTAAACTGCATTGCGGTTTACTCATTAATATCCTGATTTCGTGGATAATTGTTATTATTAATTTTTTTTGCGTTGTCACGTTTCAACGACTGTCAGTTAACTGTTTTATTTAAAATCCGCAGTGAAATGTTCGTTTTAAGTTAACTAAATGATTTGTTTGACTTATTTTTATTAGGATAATTTTATTTTTATTTGTCTCACACAAATATGGTTGGTATTAAATAAAAAAGCTTATTTGAATCTGCTAGGATATACAGTGTCACCAGTAAAATCATATGGGATTTTTTTTTATTAAAAGCTTTATTCAAAATTTGACTTTGGCATCAAGTTCTGCTTCGACCGAGATAAAAATTAAGCAAAAAAATAGTAGTCACGTGATTCGCATTATCTGTCGAATTTTAATTTTTTCCAAAAAAAAATTCAAAAGTGGGGTTATTTCTGAAAATATCGAAAAGTTATTAGAAAAAGGTTTTTTAAAGATGTAGTTTCTAGCCCACATGGAAAATTTCAGCTGCATAAGATAATTTTGATTTTTTACCCATATTTTGTAAATTGCACCACTTTTGCAAAATAAGACTTAACGCAACCTACATAAAACTTCTTAGTTTTGACAATGCTTTATTTCAGATACATTTTCTTTAAAGTAGCGCTTTAAAGTAGCGCCATATTAAATGTCTGTTTTTCTACCAAATCAAAATTGGGCTATTAAAATTTGGCCGCATGTGATGCAAAATTTATTTGTTTTTGACCCTGTATAAGGTTACTTCATAAAATAAATATTTTTGAAAACGTAGTTTGTGCCTGAAAGTAAAATAATAACAAATAAAGTAAAGGGATTTTAAATTGAATTGTTGAAAATAGATAAACTTTACGTTAAGTTAAACTAAAATTTATTTTCCACTTAAAAACACTTTACTGAAGACACTGTGTTCTTTTTTGTCTTAATATTAAGGTGTATTACTTTCAGACACAAACTACGTTTTCAAAAATGCTTATTTTATGAAGTGACCTTATACAGGGTCAAAAACAAATAAACTTTGCATCACATGCGACCCAATTTTAATAGCCCAATTTTGATTTTGTAGAAAAACACACATTTAATATGGCGCCACTTTAAAAAAAAATGTCTCTGAAATAAAGCATTGTCAAAACTGAGAAGTTTTATGTAGGTTGCGTTGATTCTTATTTTGCAAAAGTGGTGCAATTTACAAAATATAGGTAAAAAATTAAAATTATTTTATGCAGCTGAAATTTTGCATATGTGCTATAGAAACTGCATTTAAAAAAACTTTTTCCAATAACTTTTTTCGATATTTTCAAAAATAACGCCACTTGTGAATTATTTTTTGGAAAAAATTAAAATTTGACAGATAATGCGAATCTTGATCGAAGCAGAACTTGATGCCAAAGTCAAATTTTGGTCATACACTGGTCATATTATATCAACAAGTAATCAAAGAACATCCGGGTAAACATTCTTCAGTGAAAGTGCCTAAAAGAACATGCTGGTAATTATTCCCGAGTTTGTTAAATCTCCGCAAGGGGGCGTAACAGTCATGACCAAGGTTAAAATTAAGATTTTCTTCATGTTTTCACTATTTAAGAGATATTGAAAATATCTGAATTTTAATATAGATACTAATCTTTTCGTTTTGCACAAATTTTTCGATAGTAAAATAAAGTAATGGGTGTTTATGGGTTAAGGGTGAGATTACAGAAAATGCAAACCTGCGACTTTGCAGATCTGCAAGTATGCAAAATATTTGCAGAAATTTGAAATTCCAAACATTTTTTGCAAATCCGCCATTTTTACCTTAGTTAGACCGTTTTACTACTTTTGGTTTATTGATATCCACTGCCCAATACGTGAAATATGCCCAAACCCATGCAATAATGGATTAATGAACTTCATTTTTAACGTTCCCTTGTTTTTTTTAAATAAAAATCGGATACAGATTGCAAATAACCACCAATACCATCGTCCGTCAAATCCCAACAATAAAGTTTAGTTTTTCACAAATTTTAAACACTCTACAAGTTTGCAGGACCTTCCAACCTTCTGCAAATTTGCAGACGCTAAATATGATAAATGTTTTCTGGAATTCCAACTTTGTCAGCAAAATATAATAAATGTTTTCTGGAATTCCAACTTTGTCATTTACATCTGCAAAGTGCTACTTGCAGCTGCAGACGTCAGATGCAGAGCTTCTGTAATCTCACTTTAAATAAATATTTTTTAAAATAAACTATGATTACTCCGGTTTGGCAAAACCGATTTTTAGAAACTTGGATTCATCTAAGATAATTTTATGTAACCTAGAAACCCATATTATATTATATTAGACAGGGTGGCCCATTAGTGCGAGGAAGTCCAATATATCAGTTGTCAACAGAAATAGCAACAAATATTAGACATAAAAGCTATATGATGCGTAGAGACGCATATTTTAAAAAGATTTTGAGATATACAGGGTGACCCAAAAAAGCAGAGCGGCAAAAATGTAAGTTTTTTTAAATGGCAACCCCCATTTTTTTTTAGGGAATTAAATTCAGCATGAAATTTAGCATATATTAGAGTATCCTAATTTGGTGTACGTTGCGGCGTTGCCAAGCTATATATAATTTACTAAAAAATCCAAGAAAACCACCTAATCAAAACTCCTTTAAAAAAAATGAATCGATTTGATTTTTTAATACATGGTTACGGTTTTGGATACCTGAGGGACGGTAGATTGATCTTATTAAGGAAATCAGACCATAATTTATAAAGGGTATTTTTTACAGATATGCCAAATTGCTATATTTAAAGTATCAAATCTTCATTTTTTTAAATGGGACACTCTGTATAATAATAGGTCATGTTGTTAAGTATTTTATGCCATATAAATTTGCAACTATAACTCCTAAAATCTACCGTTTTGTCACAATTTTGAATTTTATTTGAAAATGCAAAAATAGCATAATTTTTTTTCTTCGTAGGCCATGATTCAAACAAAAGTGGATATTACCACATGTCAAAATAATGCTTTAAAAATACCGTGGTTCATATTAAGTTTCTAATTTGTAATATTGACGCGTTATCAAAAAATTATAATGAATTTTTTAAAAGAAGAACTTGTTAATATGGTGTTTATATTAGGCGCCAGTACAATAACTTTTTATTAGCCACTACACTGTTAGAAATCCTGGACGTGAGAATCAAAAAAATGTATAATCAATTAAAATATATCAAATTTAACTTAAAATGTATAGTTATTTTAACTCTTTTGTGTTTAGTAAAAATCAGATTTTAAGAACTAACTTTTCTGGAAGTCGTTTTAACATAACAGCTAACTAAAATTAACATGCAATTCTTTTACGGTTCAAATGAATCAAATACTAGTAACTTTGATAAAGTTTATAATGATTATCAATATCTTTTTTAGTTAAAATTTTAAAATAAGTTAATACTAACATAAAAAATGTGTCAAATTAACTAATTAAGTTGTAATTTTTACTGCACAATAAAATCAGATTAATGTCAAAATAGTAATAACATATTTTATAAGTTACTGATTAACTGAAGCGGTTTTAGTTAAATTAACAAAAAACGGGAGTGGACTTTCTGGGACATAAAAAAAAAGTTAAATTTGATTCTTTTCTTTTAACAGTGTAGGCTTTATTATGAGTCATTTCCAGAAAGAAGACAACCAAGAAAAGAAGCGTTTGAAAAATTGTTGGAACGTTTTATTCGGACCGGGAAAGTGGATTACGAAAATACTGAGAGAAGCAAAACGGCCAATACAGAAGAAAATCAATTAACCGTTTTGCTTAAAGTTACAGAAAATCCGCATACTTCCCATCGGGTCATTGCAAATGAAACTAATATAACACGGCAAACAATTCAGAGAGTTTTACATGATCAAAAAATGCACCCGTACCACATTCAGCTTATGCAAGAGTTAAATGACCAGGATTTTGGTGCAAGAGTAGTTTTTTGCGAATGGGCCCAACGAAAAATTCAACAGGAAAGATTATTTTTTAATTATGTGTTATTTACTGATGAAGCCACTTTTCACAAAAATGAAAATGTTAATCGTCACAATTTTCATTACTATTCATCAATAAATCCACATTTTATTAGAACCCATAGCCAAACAAGATGGTCTTTAAATGTGTGGGGTTTGTTCGGGTTTGTTCGGTCAAGTATATCTGCAGTTCCTTCAAAATGAGTTACCACGTCTAACCAATGCTTTACCAAATTACATTAAAGAAAGAATGTGGTATTTACATGATGGAGCTCCAGTTCATCATACAGCAGTAATCCATGAGCATCTAAACAACGCTTTTCGTAATAGGTGGGTAGGAAGAGGTGGACCATTTCAGTAGCCCCCTCGATCTCCAGATATGACTAAAATGGACTTCTTTTTATGGGGTTATGTGAAAGAACAAGTATATAAAATTGCTCCGACGACTAAGGAAGATATGAAACATCGTATAACGGAGTTTTTATAAACATTGACAACAATATGCTAAACGAAGTCAGTCGATCTTTTGAAGAACGTATAGAAGCATGTTTAAATAACAATGGCGGACATTTCGAATATTTATTATAGTATTATACTTTAAAATATTTACAGACACACACGTGTCTGTGTGTATATATTAATTTGTTATTGTGTTCCTAACTTCTTTTTCTGTTTTTTTTGTCCTTTGTTATGTTATGTTGTTATAATGTTAATAAATGATTTGAAATGGTAGTTATATTGTCATTTCCTACTTTTAAAGCTCATAATAAAGCCTAGCGCTAATAAAAGTAAAAAAATTCATTATAATTTCTTAATAACGCGTCAATATTACACATGTGGTAATATCCACTTTTGTTTGAATCATGGCCTACCAAGAAAAAAAATTATGCTATTTTTGCATTTTCAAATAAAATTCAAAATTGTGACAAAACGGTAGATTTTAGGATATGAGTTATAATTGCAAATTTATAGGGCATAAAATACTTAACAACATGACCCATTATTATACAGAGTGTCCCATTTTAAAAAATGAAGATTTGATACTTTAAATATAGCAATATTGGCACATCTGTAAAAAATACCCTGTATAAATTATGGTCAGATTTCCTTAATAAGATTAATCTACCATCCCTCAGGTATCCAAAACTGTAACCACGTATTAAAAAATCAAATCGGTTCATTTTTTTTTATAGGAGTTTTGATTAGGTGGTTTTTCTTGGATTTTTAAGTAAATTCTATATAGCTTGGCAACGCCGCAACGTACACCAAATTAGGATACTCTATTATATGCTAAATTTCATGCTGAATTTAATTCCCTAAAAAAAAAATGGGGGTTGCCATTTAAAAAAACTTACCTTTTTGCCGCTCTGCTTTTTTGGGTCACCCTGTATATCTCAAAATATTTTTTAAATATGCGTCTCTACGCATCATATAGCTTTTATGTCTAATATTTGTTGCTATTTCTGTTGACAACTGATATATTGGACTTCCTCGCACTAATGGGCCTCCCTGTATATGCAATAATGGATTTGTTTTAACACGTAGTAATGGTTAATTATATCCTCGATATTTCGGTACAGAGTTATTGAATAAAAAATAAATGATATAATACGGCATCTTCAGTTTTACGGGCGTCTTAATTTTATTTATTGGATTGTACCAATGCTTTTCTGAGGTAGGGTGCAATAAAAAAGAAGGTGACTCGGAGCAATCCTGATTTTAAAATATTTTCGAGTAGTGTTGTCAAAATCAAACAATTTTAATAATCGAGTACTCGGTACTCGAGTGATTTCAATAATCAAGTGATCACTCGAGTGGTTTTTCACTCGAATTAATATTTGATTGGTTTTAATAATCGAATATAAAATCGATGTTTCGGCTAAATATTTCGACGGTCTCCAAAATTTTTTTGAATTAAAAAAAGTGAACCAGGATGACCCTCTCTTGGTTCTAATGTATGTATGAGACGACTGTGTAATTTATAAATTAAGGTAGATTGTTCACTCGAATTATTACCTTTAGTGGGACACATGTCAATAATCGAGGGTCGATTATTTCGATAATTGAGTTTATTGCCTCATTGTACGTTTTAGTGTTTTTTCCTGATGTTGTGCATCTGAAATCTACGAAAATGCAATTTCATTGTAATAAATATTTACGCAAATGGCATCAACTTCGCTACAGCTATTTTGTTTTAAGATGGCATCAATATTAACTCCTTATTAACTCAAATGGAGATATTAGGATGACGACTTAATTAAGTTTGGTTCACAAGTTTCCTGCTTGCTTGTTGCAATCAAATTTAATGAGATTGCACCAAGTTTAAACTAAATCTAGTGCTATAAAAGTAGACGATAAATTATTGAAGGTTTAGTGTATTTTCGTACATTGTACAGGGTGTTCTTTTATAATGCGACGTCCCTTCATTACACAGTAAAAAAATCAATTGAATGCACGGGATGTCTGATTTAATTTGTTTAATTATGTTTTTGATTTAAATTTTAATCTATACGTAAATCAAGTGTGAAATTTCTATTGTTATTTATACAAAATAATCATATTGTATTACTTTAAATTGATACTTTTCAATTGAATAAAATATGCCAACCTTTGAAATCACGTTTGATTTGAGGAATTTTAAAATGCCTTGAAAGCTGCTGACGCCTATGTAATACGCAACACTTGACTCAGACGGGAGTATCACCTCATAATTTTCCTCTGGCAGATCGGCAAAAAGTCGCAGTTGACTTTGAACGTTACTTGTCGTTCGCATGGTACTGGTTCATTACGTCTTTGTGTGTGACATAAACAAGTGAGTGGTTATTTTATAGTACTGCTACTGCAGAAAAGCTTTAAATAATTATTCTTAAAAATTAAATATTTTAGTAATTTTTACCAAGAATGATAAAAATGTATTAATTTTATATGTATTATCTTATTTCCATTTACTTCAAAAATGTTCACATGCGGTAGATATTATTAAGGGCCATAATCTTTATTGACTTCAAAAATCGAAGGCAAAATATGAACAAAATGTGTAGTTCTTTTTCCTTTCAGTACTACAAAAACTAGGCTACCCTGATCCCTACTAAAATCCCTTTCATTCCTTGAAACTTAGTTGTTGTAGTTAAGGGGGTGCTCAGCGCCAAGCAAGTAGGTCAGTGGGACTCTACTTGCTGTGATGTATGCGAGAAGAAAGAACCGAGAGTCTATACAGTTAAAGTCAATAATGTCATAACGGTCTTGTTGTAGCACCTCTTGTGCGCCACAGACCTCAACGCGGGCAAGCTATTAGGTCTCCGTGGTGCGACTAGAAAGTTGTTGCCTCCCCCCAATTCATCAGGATTAGTATCAGAAGTGTCACTCCATTGGATATTACCGAATCCTCCGATTCAGTGCGTTCCTCAATCCATCCGGATCGGTACCAGACATGCGTCCCTTTTGTGGGGCACTGTCAGCACTAAATTCTTCATTTGGGTCAGGAGTAACTCACTTCTCGACAACATACCAAAGGAACACCCGAATGAAACCGGAGGAGCCGGAGAGCTCCACAGGTGTATCGTATCGTGCTGGGCAGTCAGCTGCAGAGTGTTAGCCATTGAAAATGTCAATGTCAGTTGCATGTGGAGCACTAGTATCGTGGCCCGGTTAAGCTAACTAAATGGATAAGTCCGCCAAATAAGCTGACTGTATCAGCTAGTCGCAAAACTTGCTAGGGATCGAACAATCAGGTAAATTTTTTTATTTGTTGCCAAAGTGGTAATACTAAATAAATATTATGACTGTTAAACATGCCTTCGTTAAGCGTGGAACAAAAAGCTATTATATATACGCGAGTGAGAGAACAATAAGAGATATTGCTGAAGAATTAGATATAAGTAAAAATACCGTGCTTTTGTGTAAAAGTAAAATACTCAAGACTGGAACTATTGGAAGAAAGCAAGGTTCCGGCCGCCCAAAAATTTCAACAGAAGTTCAAGATAGGAAAGTTATTAACTATTTGTGCGATAACCCCCTTGAAACAGCAATAAAAGCTGCTCAAGAAACCAATTTTCCTGGTTCAGCGAATACTGCTCGTCGAAGGATTCGGGGCTCCAGACATCAGGAGTCGTTGCGCTGCCAATAAAATTTTCTTAACAGAGGGAAATAAGGACAGAAGGCTAGATTTTGCATAAAACTATGTCAAGCAAAATAATATATATGGGAAACAGTAATTTTTTCCTATGAAAAGACATTTCAGTCTTGTAACAACGGAAATATTCGTGTATACAGACCCACAGGAGCGAGGTATGATGAGCAGTATACCCATAAAACAAATATGAGTGGTCGGTTCTCTGTAAACATTTGGGCTTGGATCAGTAGCAGATGTCTAGGAGTTTGCGAAATAGTGCAGAAAAGGCTCATTGCCCCTGTATACTGCAATATATTAAGACACACCATGTTACCAACAGTTACGGCAGTATACGGAGAAAATTTCATATTTCAGCATGACAATTCCCCAATTCACACATCTCGACTAGTCCAGCAATATCCGCAAGAAAATGAAATAAATGTTTTACCTTGGCCATCTAAGAGTCCCGATCTCAACCCCATAGAAAATGTTTGGGCTGAAATGACCAAATATATATATAAACATGCCTTCAGACCCAGAAATCAACAGGAACTAATAGAAAAAATAAGTGAAATATGGGGTCAGATATCTGAGGATTATATAAGAAATTTAGTTCTCAGTATGCCTCGACAACTTCAAAAAGTCATAAATAATAATTGTTCTATGACTAAATATTAAAATGTAAAAAATAATTTATTTAATGGTTTTTTTTGTTATTTTTGATATCTTCTCGACAAAAGTATGTCACATAATTAAGTAAACTGCTTAGTTACATATTTTATACGTTGTTTTACTTTAGAGGATAACTATCTGAAAACTAAGTCGAAAAAGTTATATTATTTGTTTTCTAATACCGCTAGAAATCCCCTCTTTAATTTTCACGGCAGCGGTAATATGTGTTTAAGTTTTAATTATTATAGTCCCAGAGCTAAAATATAAAGCGTGAACGCTACTGCTGCATTAGGCTGCTTATAGTTAGCTTTACTCCCTCTCAAAAAACAAATCCTAAATATGACTCTCCTGTTTTAAGAAATAGAAAACCTACACAAAAGCAAAATTTGCGTGGTTTTAGTTTTAGGAATGGTGAAAAAATATGTACGTAGGTATATACTTAAATTATAAAAAAAATATGCCCATTACCCAAGTGTCGGAAATGAAATAATCAATCAACGTCAAAACATAACCAATATAACGACAGCTGGAATTTCCTTTACGTTAATCTGTGTTGGATAAAGTGTAGGCAGATTTGGAATTAGAAATACGAACTTTTCAGGAATTTCTAAAAATATAGGCGATGATTTTCCAGTAGTTTGCAATATACATTTATTTCATAGCACAAGCTGGCAGTTCAAAAGACTTCAAAATTTTGGTAGTAATTTCTAAGTTTTAAAAATACAGGATCTAAATGAGACTTTAGAAAATATTATGGAATAAAAATAAATTAATTAAAGCGAAAGGATCTTTTACTGTATCGCAATCCCAGAAGAGAAGATAAGTGCTATTTGGTATTCTTTAAATTTGCATTGACATTTTTTGCGTATTAACCTAGATAACAACGCAGCTAATATATTTTGCGGGATTAACTGTACTTAATGACCATCCTGTATACATAGGTTCGTTAAAAGTGCGTAATGATTTAAGCTATGTCCATAATATGATTTAAAAAAGCAATATTGTAATTCAAAATACTCAAAATAAATGTATCTTTTTTCTTAATAATTAAATTCAAAACGCTTATTTTGAAGTTATGGAAAGGGTAAATAAAGATGGAATTCTCACGCAATGTTTGTTTTACAAACCGAACCAAATATTCAAAATTGTAGATATTACCCACAAAAGGTAAATGTTTCGTCGGGCTTATTTGAACATCTGATTATTGAATTTTTTTTGGAAAAGAAAATTTTACAAAATTGAATTGGACCGTCATAAGAACTGAATCCTGAGAACGGTTTCAAATAGACGGTAGACCTTCCCACAATGCACGGGAAGTAAGGTAGTGTGCCTTAAACGTTTTGATGGATGCATATTAGGATTAAACTACACCATAAATTGCCCAGCTAAGTCTACTTATTTTTTAATTATTTTCTGCCTATATTTCAAGAATTATTTTGAACTATATTTATTTATTTTCCGTTTTTTTAGTTTGATTAATTATTAAAGCGTGTTTTTTAGTTTTTTTAAACTATATTTATTTTTCATTTTTTAGTTTGAGAACAAACCCGAATCGGGTATTAAATTATTGTATTGTCAGCGGTTCTTGATAAGTCTACAAAATTTAAATTAAATCTGACCGTTTAAAGATTTCAAAATCGGGTTCAAAGAAGTCGGTTACAAACAAACATATAAACCCGAATCGGGTATCAAATTATTGTATTGTTATTGGCAAGAAATAAAAAAACGACAAAAATTTAAAAATAAAAATAAAAAATTTGTTAAATTTTTTTTTCTAATTTTTCTCTATTTTTAGCGACAATATCTATACAACCCCACGTTTGTTTCTTTACTATCGGTTATTGTAATAATTCTGACATATTGAGAGGTGTCAAATTTTGACAAGATAATTTTTTGCGTATTTTTTTCAACTTTCCACCGTCAATATACATACGACATACGACCTTATAGTTTTTTCATTAATATAATTTTTTTAAACGATTTGACATATTGACAGCTGTCAAATTTTGATAGAAGAATTTTTTGCTTATTTTTCCCGAAGTTTCCGCATCGAATACTAAAGTCGCCAGAGTGGTTCTTTTCCCGTGCGTCATCACTTTTACGTCATCAAAATCGTATGAATCAAATCAAAATTACGAGACGAAAAAAGTCAAAACTAAGTTAAGTTCATAAATTGGACGTGCCTGCCTACCGTTTGACGTACCTACATAATATCACGAAAAATTATTATTTATTTTAAGTTTTGCCCGGCATTCTCTATTATCTAAAAGAAATTGACAAACAAATGTTTATACATTTAATACTATTTTTAAAGCTTAAAATCTACAAAAGTTTGGTGTTTTATTGACTATTAAAATCGCAAAAGTCAAATTTTTAACATCCTTTCATTTAAGGGAATTTAGCCACTGCCGTAAACGTTTCAAAGAACTTTCACGGTTAGAATATTTAAAATAAATAAATTAGTTATTATAAAAATCGATAAATACTTACCGCCAAAACAGATGGTGGGTATAATTACCTCTAAAAAGAACTATTTTTAGAAACAGGAACAGTTCTAAGGCACACAGATTTACAAAATACGAATTAGATTGGCAGATCAAAATAAGGTTGACAATGACGTTCTAAAATACAACGGTTGTCAACTAAACAAATAAAGAAAGTAATTAACTGACGTTTATAGTTTTATCCTTGTCTAGCACGTTATATTATTGCGGAATTTTGGAGACGTTCTTTTATGCTTTTATTCAAACTTGTTACTGTAATAAACAAGGATGCAGAGTTATTAACCACGTCGAGTCCTGATCGTTGATTGATGACGCACGGGCAAAGATCCACTGTGGCAACTTTATACGACTCCATAATTTGTTTCGTCAAAATCGCTTCTTCGTTTTATACCGGACAGCTGTCAAAATTTGACAGGAGAATTTTTTGCGTGTAGATTATTTTGTTGTCAGCGGTTCTTAATAAGTCTACAAAATTTAAATTAAATCTGACCGTTTAAAGTGGGTAAAAATCGGGTTCAAAGAAGTCGGTTACAAACATACATACAAACATACAGGTGAAGCTAATAAAAGCGTGTTAAAAAGTAAAGTAAAGTAAAAAGACTGATTGTGCATCTGATTAAAAAGCATTAGGTTTCTATGTAAATTCATTGTCTTACTAGGTATGTTTTTAAGTGTTATTTTTTCACTTGTTGAAATAAATGAAGTTTTTATTATTTTGATTTAAAAAACTACTTCCGTTTATTAAATTAGTAAAATCATTATTTTTTTCTTGAATACTGTAAAATATGTTGAACATAATAAAAAATAAAAAGTCTAGTAACATTTGACATTATCGTTATTATTGCAGTTGGTTTTATTAAGGTTTGTCATTGTATCACACTTATCACAGCCGTATTCAGACAGAGACCGACGGAAATGGGACACATGCTCATTGAGATTTGGAGACCCTAAAAAGTCGTCGTATGGTATTAACTCAAAAAAAAATTACGCGATTACAATAAAAAAAAATTTTAACCATAGTAATTCGTTAAACCGTTTCATTATTTATATTTTCAGTATCATCACTGACGCAATCAGATTCACGGAAAAATCATTACTTTTAAACGCTTTTTTCTTCTGCTAATTAACATAACAATTCAAGATGTTTCCTTTGTTTGTCTACACATGCCAATTATTTCATTCATCAAAGCTGCGTGACGTTGAATTATTTAGTTCAACTGCCATTAATTTTTACAAATAAAGTCGGTAATCGGTCCAAAAATATCAATGTGTATTTAAACAGATTGTAGATAGCATATGGCGAAAACAAATATAAAAAAACAATCTTGCGCAAGTTTAAATAACGTGTGGTGGATTTTGCTTAAAGGAAAACAAAAATATACAAGGCATCCTGCAAGGTACGGTCAATAATTATTAAAGATAATTTAAATTAAAATTAAAATAAGGCCTAGAGTTTTAATAAAATTTTGGTCCAATATTTCTCCTTACTAGTGGCCCCATGGGGAAAGGGGGGGGGGGGCGTCATATTGCGGAAACGAGAAATTGGGAGACTCTCGCTAGTCGAGACGAGAAAACATCATGCGAGATGTTAGCAAGGCGAAATTTGGAAAAACTCTTCTCGATTTGCGAGACGAGACGAGAGTTTTTTTTTAATTGCGCGATTTCTCGTCTCGTGAAGTACTAAACGAGGCATATAATGGCACAAACTACAACCAAAACCGGACGTGTTATTAAAAAAATGTATTTTTCAATTTATGCTAACGCATGTATATTTTTTTAGGATAATGGAAGCGTCATTGTCACTCAATTTTGGACGGCTTTGCTTTTAGTTTTAATGTATTTTCCTTTGATATGTGGTAAATGTATTTTTTTTAAATTGTTGCCATTTTATCGTCGGGTTAAAACAGCCAATTCTTTTTTTACAAGTTTTACAGGAAAGCGTTTTAAATTATTGACAATATTTCTAATGTAAAATTTTTAATTTGGCTACTAGTTGCCTATCTTTGAAAATAAGAAACATTTATATTCAAGTAGATTTATAAAAATGGGAATTTACAAAAAAAAGTTTAACTAAGACTAACTACGACAGAGATATCTCATTCTCTTTTTCATAACCGACAAGAAGGCAAATGCAAAGGTCGACCAGGTTTATCGCGAACTCCACAACAAAACTACGTGAAAATATACTCTCATTTTTACACTAGAATGCTGACGATTTGATTATACTTGTATCGGGCAAATATTTGAATACCATCAGCGATCTAACAGAAGCAGCGCTACGAAAACTCAAACGGTGGGCTGCGAAATGCGGTTTGAGAATCAACCAAGAAAAAACGGAGCTGGTTCTATTCACACGCAGAAGGGTGATTGAGAACTTCAGGCTCCCAGTCCTGGACAACAGTACTTTAGTGCTGAAAGAAAAAGCAAAGTATCTAGGATTGATACTCGACTCCAAGCTTAATTGGGCTACGAATATACAAGAACGAGTCAAAAAGGCGTCAGTTGCGTTCTATGCCGGCAAAAAAGCTATTGGTAAGAAGTAGCGATTGAAACGCCACATTGTTCACTGGATTTATACAGCCATTGTAAGACCTATACTAACCTACGGAGTCCTGGTCTGGTGGACTGCTTTGGAAAAAGCAATAAACATGAAGAAACTAACGAAGGTATAACGGGCAACTTGTTTAGGAGTGACCGGTGCCCTTTACTCAGCACCGACGGCGGCACTGGAAGTGATGCTGCATCTGATACCCATGGATATTTATGGGAAAAGTGTGGCTGCAAAAAGTGCTATGCGACTGGAAGAGTCGAAATGCTGGACAAGCACCAACTACGGACACAGCAGCATACTAAGGATATATCCAGGCCAAAATTTGCGAGAGCCGACCGATTACACTGTTTCGCTGCCAGACTTTGGAAGGTGATTTTCTATGCTCATTCCGGGTAGGGAAGAGTGGGAGGGCAACCAAGTACCAATGGAGGCGGATCACTCGATCTTCACAGACGGTTCATAAATGGACGTCGGGGTGGGAGCTGGTACCTTCTCCGAGAGCATGCTAATACCGTATAGACTCCCTGACTACTGTAGCATCTTCCAGGCAAAATGTTTTGCAGTGGATAAGGCAGTCAACACACTGCGGGGTCACCCTGGCTTGAAAGCAGCTGCGTCTATAGCAATCTATATAGACAGTCAAGCAGCCATAAAGGCAATTTGCTCCAGCAGCACTAAGTCAAAATTAGTAAGGCGCTGTCGCAACAATCTCTGCACACTTGGTGCTCAACATCGAATCATCCTGTGTTAAGTTCCTGGACACAGCAAGATACATGGCAACGAGACTGCTGATGCGCTCGCCAGGGGGGGCCAAGCATGTCTGCCGAGCTAGCCGAGAATACTGCGGCTAGACCACTGGGATCAGTCAAAGAATATATAGATCGGATAGCTAAACAACTTGCACTAAGCAGATGGACAGGGATGGCAACTTGTAGCAACTCCAGGCAATTGTGGCCCTACTTGACGGAAGGAAAACCGCAGTGCTATTACAACACAGTCGGAAGGACCTAAGAAACATCACTGCCGTAGTCACCGGACATTGCCTGTTCGGTGCAAATACCAACCAACGACTTCTGTAGAAGTCGCAGAGATGAAGAAGAGGAGGGAGGTATTTAGCAATCTTTAATGATCTGGAGGAAGTGAGCCGCCTGCAACTGGGTCGACTCACGAAGTTTATTAATAGCAGTGGCTGGTTTGAATGAGCTGTCAAGATTCTTCTACGATATACGTCACGTCGCGTTAACTATCAGGAAGCTGATGCGGATATGTTCCGCGGAACATGTGTGGTGCCACAACGGTCCCACAGGACGACGTGTGACTGTTTGGTCAATGCCAGAGGTCGGCCACTCTAACCTAACCTAACCTACACGAGAATGATACACTGCATGTTGTCGAAGACTCCAAAGAATCACCCTTTTTAGGTTTTATTTAAGCTTAAATTGGCTCAATTTGTAACTATTGGGAATTTACCAGTGCTATTGCCGCGCATAATGCCGGTTTCAAGCAAAGCTGTTGAATGGAGGATTTTCAGTGGGGAATAATATTGCTAACAAAAACTCAATTACGTTTTGAGAGTATGTAGTATATAATGTAGGTATATGGTAATAGAACACCTTTAACAAAAATATTATTTTTCAAAAATAGGTAGGTAATTATATTAAATTATCGTTATTAATACCAACATAATATTTTATTGGGGGATAATAAAATCCTTTAATAAAAACACGATAACTAAATTGACCGTTTAGGTTCCAACTTTTCTTCAACAACATAAATATTGTCCATGCTATTATAAAGCATATAACATTAGGAATGTTTTAAAATACGAGCCAAAAAGCAATTTTTTGAAGTGATATTGGGATATTGGAAACAAAAATATTTTGAAATTGCAAATAATGTGTGATTTACACATAAAATAAATTATAGGGATAAATTCATATTATTAGATTTTAGAATCTAATATTTTCACATATAATTGAAATGTTTAAAGTCAAAGTCAAAGTTTTTATTTGCTACTTTACACAAATCGTTTATAGCACGTCACAGATAGATAATAATATATACCGTGCGAGCAAAAATTATTTGCATCAAAGAGGGTCTTGCATCTATGGACGTAATGCTTAGCCGTAGAGCTTAATACCTGTTTGGTGTCAGTAACTACCTGAATTAACAATCAATCAGTTATTTCGTCATCTTTGACAGTCGTTACAAGTAAATTGATTCATCGCTAATTTTTCCAATTGCTTGAACAATTCACAAAATGGGCTTTACGGAACAGCACATAACATTCATGGTTGAAGCGTATTTTCGAAACGGTGTTAGAGTAAATGGTGAGTGGCAATACAATCCGGGTTTATGCATGGACGATTCTCACGAACAATTTCCTAACGTTGCTTTTATTGCTGGAGATTTTTATCATTGCCTGAAAAGAACAGTTTAGGGCTTAGGGAAACAGGTTCTATATAACGCAAAAAAGGAGCAGGAAGACCATTTATAAAACACCAGTTGCAAATTTATAACAATTACAAGAAAGTATTATCCAAGAATGTGGTAACATTTCTCCAGAGATGCTGGTCAACACTTTCGAAAATATGAAGAGACGTGTGAATTTATGCTAGGCCAATTTCAGCAATTTATGTAATTATTTTTCTTTTTCTTTCTGCATATTCTTACTTTGTTAATTTTGTAAACAACAAAAATAAATTTGTATTTGTCTCTTTATTTTATTACTCATTAGTTTGGTATATCATGTCATAATATGAATTTGACAAAATTTTAACCTAGATTTGGTTAGATATATCGTCCCCATATCATTGTGATCTAAACCAAGCCCTACGTTTTTTAATCCAAGCCCTCTTTGATGCAAATAATTTTTGCTCGCACGGTAGCTTATACCGCCGATACTGCACACTAATATATTATCTTCATAATTATTGTCCAACTTACGAGCCTGTGGCTACGATGCCTGAGGTGACGTAGTAATAGAAGGCGTAAACAAGTCAATTATCAACCAACAAATAAAAGTTTCCATTTGTTGCATACTTATTTGACTACACTGTATAATTTATGAATAACCTGTATGTTTTAGTTTTTATGGTTCTAGTTTTAGTTTTATAGTTCCTAATAAACATAATGCAACACAATATAAAACATTAAAAGTTCAAAAAATCGTAGGATCTATTAATAAAATCAGTGTGGGTTTCGAATCATTGACTAGGTTCAGTGCCAGAAATTTAAAATTTATGTCGGGAATCTGTCAGGAAATTTGGATGCCAAGCTCTGTCTGTTTCGTTACGTTTCTGTATTGTTACACGCAAAATAATTTGGAAGATTAATTAAAAGTGTCTGATGGCGACAGACTTGCATTAGCAGTGTTGCCACGTTTCCTCAAAAAGTACGAGATTTTTCTCACAAGTTTAAAATTAGTTAAAAAAAAGGTACCACGTTATACGGGCGCGGATATTGCAGAGTTTTAAAAGCAGTGCTGTAGTCCTAACCACAAATAATGTTTTTTTTTATATAATTATTTTTAAAGTACCTGTCAATGGATAGTTAAAGTCACAGAATATATAGCTAGCTATATATTAAAGGGGGTAATGGCTGTATGCACCATTACGATTAATCAGGGTTTAACTTTAATCGAGATTTATGAAGGATCGCTATGGGCCAGCCAAAATGGTCGGGTTAATTATAATCACGAAACATTTTAAAACTTGCTGGTCAATAGCGATTTTTGTTATAAAGTACGGTTAAAATTTAACCCCGTTTAAGTCGTAATGGTGCATACGGGCATAAAGGTCGGCTTGAAGTTTGTTCGTCAGGTAATGTATTTTTTTAGTTTGCACAATAAATTTTTTTCCCATACATGAAAAACTATCAGCCACAGAGACAAATGATAGTCAAATTTTAAAAGTTTTAAAAACTTCTGGACAAAAATACCAGTACCTCGATTTTTGCCGACTTGTAAGTAGATCAAGCTATTTATTTACATTTATACCGTGCGAGCAAAAATTATTTGCATCAAAGAGGGCCTCGCATCTAAGGACGTAATGCTTAGCCGTAGAGCTTAATACCTGTTGTCACTGGCGGATTTACAAATTTGCCGCTAGTAGGCTATTCAATTTTTGCCGCTAGTGGGCTATTCAATTTTTGCCGCCCCTATACCAGTGACGGCTCGTGAGTTGTGAAACAGGTGAAGTGTTCGGGAAAGAAAAAGCCCGCTGCAGGCAAAATGCGCCACAGGCGAAAATTTTTTAAGACCACGCCCAAATTTGGTCAATAATTTTTAGTAAATATTTTTAAAATTTATGATTACCTACTTATTTAATTGAAAATGAAATTTCTTTCTGCAAAGCCAGTTAAGTTCCAACTACCTTTTTTATCCCCATTAACAGACACGGCCAACAATAAAGTTTATTTAAAAAAATACTACCCGTCGACCATGAATAAAGATTGTACCATTTATTTCTGTAAGATAAAAAAAATTTTGGGCCAAATTTGCCGCCCCCCAAAATCTGCCGCCCTGGGCTCCAGCCTACTCAGCCTAATGGTAAATCCAGCACTGCCTGTTGGGTGTCAGTAACTACCTGAATTAACAATCAATCAGTTACTCCGTCATCTTTGACAGTCGTTACAGGTAATTTGATTCATCCCTAATTTTTCCAATTTCTAGACCAATTCACACAATGAGCTTTACGGAACAGCACAAAACATTCATGGTTAAAGCGTATTTTCGAAACAGGGTTAGAGTAAATGGTGAGTGGCAATACAATCCGGGTTTGTGCATGGACGATTTTCACGAACATTTTCCTAACGTTGCTTTTATTGCTGGGGATTTTTATCATTGCCTGAAAAGAACCGTGGCTGTGCCTAGGGAAACAGGTTCTATACAACACAAAAAAGGAGCAGGAAGACCATCTGTAAGAACAGAATAACTTGTTGCAAACTTTCGTGAAATAATGCAAAATATGCTAACAAATTGTATAAGACGCCTGTCCCAAGAAGTGGGAAGATCTTATGGAACATGCATCAGGGCTATTCTTAAGAAGCAGCTAAATTTATTTCCAGGGCAAGTATTCCAAGAAATATAAGCCGCAGATTTTGAAAGACGAAGGAATTACTCTCAATGGTTTACCCAAATTTATAGGAAAGAAATGATTTATTAAACCTGACATTTTTTCCGGATGAAGCCTGGTTCTACCTCTTTGGCTATGTTATTTTTCGACGACAGATTGATCAGTTTTCGATCAGACATTGAATTCCCGCCTAGATCACCTTGTTTAACGATTATGGATTACTTCGTTTTTCCTCATTTAAAGAACACTATTTTTAAAACACCAGTTGCAAATTTAGAACAATTACAGAAAGGATTATCCAAGAATGTGGTCACATTTCTCCAGAGATGCTGAAGACACTTTCGAAAATATGAAAAGACGTGTGGATTTATGCTTGGAGCATGCGGTGGCCAATTTCAGCAATTTATGTAATTATTTTTCTTTTTCTTTCTGTATATTCTTACTTTGTTAATTTTGTAAACAACAAAAATAAATTTGTATTTGTCTACTTATTTTATTACTCATTAGTCATTAGTTTGGCATATCATGTCATAATATGAATTTGACAAAATTTTAACCTAAATTTGGTTAGATATATCGTCCCTATATTATTGTGATCTAAACCAAGCCCTACGTTTTTTAATCCGAGCCCTCTTTGATGCAAATAATTTTTGCTCGCTCGGTATTCATAATTATTACCTTGTATTACGCTGATATGTGAAAGGTCCTAACGGTTAACGGCGCTGTACTGCCCCGGAAAAATTATATTTGGCCAGGCTGTTAATCGGGGGTAATATTATAAGTGCATCTAATTTTTCCGAAAAAATTTGGAAAAACGAGTTGACAAGTAATTTGTTTAAAACAAAACACGGGCGTTGTATTAAAAAGCCGAGTCGGAGACGAGGGTTTTTATACGCGAGTAATTACACATAAACGGTCCTTGGTGATGTTAAACCTTATTGGTCTGGAGAAACGATATTTTCAGTTTAAGAAAAATCAAAATCTAAAAAACGTTATTTTGGCGACCAGACTATGCAAACTACCAAAATACATATGGGTGATAAAGTTTCACTCCAAGAGAGAAGAAGAAAATGGAATGAGGGAGTATTTTTCAAGAAGAAAGAACCACAAGACTATACAGTTAAAGTCAATAATAACGAATACCAAAGAAATAGATCTAACTTACGACCTCTAAAAATTTACGATATTGTACCAGACTGTGAGAAAAAACCCCAAAAAACTATATCCATCCAGACTTTCACATTCTGGTAATGCTACGTTACCAACTGACGTTCCATAGGAATGCATAGTAACCCGAAGTAGTCGCTTCAGTCGCCCCCCATAAACGATGGGATAAAATTAAAGACTTGATGGTTAAGATTGTTTATTTTATGCCATATTAGGCCTGTTAGATTATTATTTTTTTTAAAAAGGTGGGGAGTATAATGTACGTTACTACGACAACGCTCACTGCATCTTATTTAGATGTTTAGACGTTCTGATTTAGATGTCTACAAGTGTTCCTAATTATTACAATCCTACATACAGTATTTTACATCCACGTTACTACGCCTGACCATCAATAGCCACAAAGGTTTTTAAGGACCGACCGGCGGATTTAATGCGCGTTAGAGCCTTTTCACACACGACTGATGGTCAGTGCTGATGATCGGTCCTAAAAGAAATAAACAGATCATTAGTCGTGTATCTTGTCTTCACATGGATACGATTGATCAGTTGTAAATATGTATTTGCAAAGCCCAGAGCAACACGTTGTTGTCGCTTTGTGCGTGAGAAGGTTATCAAAGCGAAAAAGAAAAAGCTTTAGAAATTTTTGGGTACATCCAATATGCCTAGAGAGGCCCATAAGAGGTGCATTTATCACCCTATACTCAAATTTATGGAACGATCTTAAGAAGTTTTTTACGTATTTTTGAATGTCCAGTACCTTATTTCGTCGGTCTTATGGCATAACGCCCTATCTCGTTTTTTGCAAGGTTTCAGGAGAGCAATTTAAAGAAAACTAATATCTTTACGCCAACAGAATACAAAGAACTATACCGATTTTCGCTATCTTTTTTTGGAATTATGAAGAACAAACCATGTAAGTTTTTTTGTGAAATACCACATTTCAAAATAGAAATTAACATTTGGTTGTAATAATGGTTTATGTGAGAAAGGGCCTTTTGTAAAGACACTAAAAATGTTATTGGTATATTTTGGTCGAGATAGGCCCTTCGAAGTAGAAATAAAATGACCGATTTTACGCATGTTTTTTATGATAAGTAAATCACAAAACAGTAAAAAATAACAAAAATAAAGAAAAACTAAATTTCATATTTAAATAACATGATTTCCACTACAATTTGGGGTTTGTTAGCGCAGACTGTTTAAAAAAAAAAGAAAACATGTTATTGATAAAGTTGGTTGTTTACTTGATGTCGCAATCCAATGGTCACTTATTTTCGGTTTAGAAGTAGTGAATACTTATATGTTGTGGTATTTTGTGCTGTTTAAACCATTGCTTTACAGTAAGAAGAATTTTTGCTGTATGAAAACGGGCTATTTAACTGAATCACATAAAATCGAAATTTTTTTGGGATCACCTAAAAACCAAACATTACGTAACAAAACCAGAAAATTTAGAGGAACTTAGGCAACGACTTAAACACGAAATTCGCCAAATAACCCCGGATATGGTACATAATGTCAAGAATGAATTTTACTTCAGATTAGGGGTTTGTCAAGAAAAAAATGGTAATTTCCAACAATTTTTACAAGATAACAAATTGCGCCTATTCTACCGAAATGCAAAAGTAAATAGTGGGTCGTATTGCCTTCTTTATGCCCTTTCCGACGATCACACCTTTACATTTAAAAAAAAGTTTTTTGGTCAAGATAGGCCCTTCGAAGTAGAAATAAAATGACCGATTTTACGCATGTTTTTTCTGATAAGTAAAGCACAAAACAGTAAAAAATAACAAAAACAAAGAAAAGCTAAATTTCATATTTAAAAAACATGATTAAAAATATTATTTTAAAACGAAAACAGAATAAACTTGGGGACAAATCGAATTTATAGTCATTATTTTAACATAAAAAACGAAAAATGTATCTCTACAAAATTTAAATCTTTATTATTACAGCCTAATACTATAAACAGTAAAAAAATACGACAAAAAACTTTTATTTTATTTATGAGTATGTGGTAATGAGCGGTAAAATAATTTATCTTCAGGCGAAGAAATAACAGGCTTAATGCCAGAACAAAGGGACATTACAGTTTCATACTTTAACATAGATAATCGGCCTTTGCTCTTTATTTAATTTTTTGACCATTAAACAATGTAACATTATTTGCCTTTTTAAAGACATTGAACGGTATTGCTTGTCTACGTGGCCAGTTTTAAAAAATATTTTATTAGGATCTTCCTTTTTTACAAAAAACTCAAATACATCCGACCATTTAAATTCATTTCCGGTGTCATCTGTTTTTATAGATTTGATTCTTAGATCAGCAGTGACGGGCCTAAGTCAAGATTCTATCGAACATTGTCACGACAAAAAGCCCTATCTCAAGATTCGCCTTTATGCTGTAATAAAACTGTTCATATTTCGAGATAGGGCCAAGTGTTTTGTCGCTTTTATAAATAATTAAAATGATTTCAAGATAGGACCCTTGGCTAAAAACAAGTATACATTAAAACAACATATTCTATGACCTTAACGCATTTTGGCCCTATCTCGAGATAGGGCCTTATGTCATAAGACCGACGATTTGATGAACTGCATAGCAAACTGGAAAATGAGTTAATATTTTCAAACAATCGAGTTTCTATTTCAACAAACTTCTCCATTATATGTCAGCTACCTCGGCCCATGCGTTATCTTTTAAATTGCGATTTTTGTAATCTTCTGACGATATATCCCCGTGTAATTTTCGCTGCGGCGCTAATTAATATTTCGGTATCAAACCGATATTTTGAGCGGCCATTTGCAATTTTATCGGACTCAGAATGAAGCAAAAACTAAATGGCAGCACAGCACCAAATACGCAACTGACGGCACGCATGCATGTGAAACGCTAGCTTTAAAATAACGGCTCCAAGTTAATCCTGATGATACGGACACGCACGGGCTCGACCGATGTCCGTGCGTTTTGGAGCGATGGTACGTTCTGCATAATATGAAGGGACAATTTAAAGTAATGGCCCGATCTCATCAGGACTGATCATCAGCACTGACCATCAGTCGTGTGTGAAACGGCTCTTTTAACTGTCTGCATTCGGAACGCAACGTACCAAGCCGACCGTGCCGAGTCGATTCAATCCTTTAAAACATCTATAAATCCTAACCATAAGCAGCAAGATCCTGTAAATTAAAACAATGCCGAAATAAATGCATTTATTGCCCTAATTAATCATCATTAATTCGTGATAACTGCATCGGTTGTTTTATTACTATCACAATGAAAATGGTTGATATTAATTTAATAAATTGCCATTTCAAGCGAGGTCCGGTCCCAGTTGGCTGGAAAAGTTTTGCTTGCTCGAAACTTAAGCTATAATATATGCACCTTATCAACGATCCTCATTTAAGTGTGGGCTGTGAAGCTTCCTGAATATTAATAGCATATTTAAAATAAAGTGGTAATAAATGGAATTAGACTGCAATGTGTGCAGAAAAGTAAGGAGGTTAAGTTAGGAAGTTTTATTCAAATTTGAATTTGTTAAATAATTAGAGAAATTACCGTAAAGTATTTGGATAGTAATGGGTATACAGCAAAAGCTCCGTTTATGCATTAATACTTCTGCCAGCGGATCATCTGTCTACGAAGGACAATTTTGCAATCTTCGACTTTTTATACCTTATACAGTGTCACCAGTAAAGTCCGCATCATATGGGATTTTTTTTTATTAATAGCTTTGTTCAAAATTTGACTTTGGCATCAAGTTCTGCTTCGATCGAGATGAAAATTAAGCCAAAAATAGTAGTCACGTGATTCGCATTATCTGTCAAATTTTAATTTTTTCCAAAAAATAATTTAAAAGTGGGGTTATTTCTGAAAATATCGAAAAAAGTTATTAGAAACAGTTTTTTTAATTGCAGTTTCTAGCTCACATGCTTTGTTTCCTAATACTGCTTTGTGATTTATTCTCTCTATGGTACGTTGGCAATTTTCGAAGAATAAATTTGACTGTTACACGCAGTGTTTGGTAAACTGCATTGCGGTTTACTCATTAATATCCTGATTTCGTGGATAATTGTTATTATTAATTTTTTTGCGTTGTCACGTTTCAACGACTGTTAGTTAACTGTTTTATTTAAAATCCGCAGTGAAATGTTCGTTTTAAGTTAAATAAATGATTTGTTTGACTTATTTTTATTAGGATCATTTTATTTTTATTTGTCTCACACAAATATGGTTGGTATTAAATAAAAAAGCTTATTTGAATCTGCTAGGATATACAGTGTCACCAGTAAAATCATATGGGATTTTTTTTATTAATAGCTTTATTCAAAATTTGACTTTGGCATCAAGTTCTGCTTCGACCGAGATAAAAATTAAGCAAAAAAATAGTAGTCACGTGATTCGCATTATCTGTCGAATTTTAATTTTTTCCAAAAAATAATTCAAAAGTGGGGTTATTTCTGAAAATATCGAAAAGTTATTAGAAAAAGGTTTTTTAAAGATGTAGTTTCTAGCCCACATGGAAAATTTCAACTGCATAAAGATAATTTTGATTTTTTACCTATATTTCGTAAATTGCACCACTTTTGCAAAATAAGACTAAACGCAACCTACATAAAACTTCTTAGTTTTGACAAGGCTTTATTTAATTTTCTTGAAAGTAGGCGCCATATTAAATGTGTGTTTTTCTACAAAATCAAAATTGGCCGGAAAAAATTAAAATTTTACAGATAATGCGAATCACGTGACTACTTTTTTTTTGCTTAATTTTCATCTCGATCGAAGTAGAACTTGATGCCAAAGTCAAATTTTGAATAAAGCCCATATGATGCGGACTTTACTGGTGACACTGTATTAGGCTATATTCTATATTGGTACCTTTTCAAAAAGGCTCCTCTCAAAAAAATGGGAGCGGACAATTAATTCAGTTACAAACTAACATAAATGCAGGTTACTCGTTGTAGTTTACCGGGTGGTCAACTACGAATGGCCGCTTGCTATATCTAAGAAACGAGTACTCATAGAGTATCCGGGATTAAAAAAATAAAATAAAAGTACCGAAAAAAATACCGTGATATTATTTTCAAGTTTGTTAACTTTCCGCAAGGGCGTGTAACAGTCATCACAAAGTTTTAAATTAGGATTTTCTTCTTCTTAACTCTCGAAAATAACTGTATTTTAATTATTATATATTTCCTACTACGTTTTGTTTTACAAAAATTGCCCCATCTAGTATAATAAAGTAGTGGGGGAAATTAAAATGCTTTTTAAAATAAACTCCGATTACTCCGGTTTGGCAGAGCCGATGTTAAAAAACTTGGACTCGTTTAAGAGGGTTTTATTTTATATAAAAGCAACAAAAACTGCTTTTCGGCACTTTTACTTAAAAAACTTTAACACCCAGTACCCCAAAAACCTTTTTCAACTATTCTGATATTATGAATTCTACCTTAGATTATTATCTTTATACTGTCCTACAGAAATATTATCAATGATTTTACAAAAATTTTTATATAAATGATTTAAAAATCTTTGACACAGTGTTTGGATCACTCGAGTGAAAGTAACCTATTATCCGGATTTTTCAGAAACCTTAATTATCCGTTTTTTTTTAATAACCGGTTATTTATCAATAATATTTTTTTTACACCGCACCTTTCTCTTATGAATCCGGTTATTAGAAAAAAAAACGGGTTTTTAATAATAACGGAACTGGCGACCTTTTTTTTTAGAAGTCAAAATATTTCTCGGCAGCGTTGTTCTTCCAGATTCTTCCTGGAAAGTCATTAATGTTGTAGATGAACCACCGCCCATATTAATATTAGAATTCGAGTGAAAAACCGATTTTCATCATCCGGTTTTTAAAATCACTTGAAATCTCGGTAGTCGGTTATTAAAATAAGTCGGTTATTCACATCACTATTTGACACCTTCTCTTTAGAAGACCTTTTTCTTCTTCCTCTTTTAGTTTGGTTGTTTATACCTCCTTTACCAATTTTCTTCGCATGCTCAGCGTGTTTTAACTCTCCTCAACTTTTTTTTTATATGCGTCACTTCTAAATTTTAACTTTTCAATGCCATAAAAGCTCCATTAAGGTTTTATACCATTTTCTCTTCTGCTAATACCATCAGCACAATATAATTTTTTTCTGTCTCCTGAAGATGAACGTTTCTGCGTTCGAAACATGTAGAGACCCCTAAACAATCTATTTCTATTAAATTTTGTGGAGGAAGACTTTTAGTTTTTCTTTCTTTCCTACATTTTCAACTCCACTTTAAGTATGGACTACTTATTCATAGTAATTAATTTAGTAGTTGTAATAACAGATATTTTAGTACATGTATTTGGAACAGGTATGAATGCAGATCAGAAACAGCACATATTACCTAAAATACTGGTTATTAATATTCATAGTTCTTTCGATTATATTGGTAGATTGACAACATGGCGGAAGAAACAGAACCTACCAGAACAAGATCGGAAGTTTCCCTGAATCGGGTGGTTTACTTTGAGACTCGATTAGTTAGTTCCTTTCCAAGTGAAGTGTATCACGCGTTCAGACAAAAGAAGTGCGTCGTGTCCTCAGACCAAGCACTAGTGCTTGGTCTGAGGTCGTGTCGTTCCAGGTAGATTCGGGTTTGTTGGTATCTTAAGTTTACCTAAAGAACCGGTTCAGGTCTTTATTTATTTATTTATATTGGTTCAGAATGCTAACAGCAGCGGCGCACCCAGGATTTTATGTTAGGGGGGCCCGCCAACCAGTGCTGGAAGGAAATTCTTTAATAAACTTTTAAGTTACGCATTTTTCTAGAACTTTGGAGCTTTTTTAACAGGTACTCTTGCAGGGAAGATCGCAATAGCCTAGTCATGGGAGTCGTTAAACGGTTTCTTAGGGGGGGGGGGGGCATTGGCGGCTTGTGACTTGTTAACTTGGGGGTGTACTAAAAGCCTGCTGTAGGCGAAATGCGCCGCAGGCGAAATTTTTTTAAGACCACGCCCAAATTTTTTTCAATAAATTATTATAGTAAATATTTTTAAAATTTATGATTACCTTCTTATTCTATTGAAAATGAAATAAGATAAAAAATAAAAAGGCTAATTTATTTTTCATTAGTGGGTAAGTACATTGTTTAAAAGTAAAGTTCATTCATCTGTTTTTATTTGCAGCAACCTTATCAATAACAATAAAGTCCCTAGATTTACACTTTGTGGTAGGTACGTATCAAGTTAATTTCGAGAGTTTAGGTCTTCCCTTAATTTTAATTTCAATTTTTTGCTCAATACTGAATGAGCTAAAATTGTTTCTCAAACATTCATAGTCGTTTTGGCATTAAAACTGTTTATTTTTATTAAAATAAGTCTTTACTACCCCAAAATAATAACAAAAATATAAAGGAAAACTCGAAATAATAAATTCATACATTCAATCAAACCATATTAAACCTCAATTAGTCAACTTTTGTCAATAAGTCAACTTCCAGGAGGAGGGGGGGGGGCAAGTGCCCCACCTGGCCCCCCTCAAACGAGGCCCGTGAGGTAAATCTAAGAAAATTGCCTTTTTAAAATACTTATCCACTTTCATAATTTTTCATTTCATTGGGGGTTTTGGGGGGGCCAAGGCCCCCTTGGCCCCCCCCCCTGGGTGCGCCACTGGCTAACAGAACTACGTAGGTTCCAAAAACAGCATCCACTGTTTACTAATATTATTATTATTATAAATTATTACATATTAGGTAAAACCCAAACTGAAACTAAAGAACAGTTCACTGAACATGCTACCTATAACCTGTTCTCATGAACCTGTCTAGTTCTTTTCTTAATAACTCTAATCTAATCAGTTCAGATCTGCGTCAGAGTGTATTAGCTTTAGACAGTATTTATTCACGAATTCTATGCGTACTAGAATGTAAGAAAAATTAATTGTGGTCAAGAAGTACAAATTAATTTACAATGTCCAAAGTGACGTGTTAACATAGCTTAAGTATTGACTTACGAGAAAAATAGAATAGGTGGTGCTTAGAGTTAAAACTTGTCGTTTGCAGCAATATTTAGCAAAACTGTTTTCTTTATTTCGTAAATATCGGCCAAAACTAACCACGTGAATTAATTTAAAAGTTTCTATATGAGAATTAAGTAGATCAAATAAGTTCTATTCAACGTGTTTTTAAAATGACGTCTCACCTCAAAATTGAATCAAGTGGTGGCCATTTATATTAATGTCAACCCACAAATTCATTCAATGATTTATATGTTAGACTGTGCCAAATAATAATAAGTAGCCACATAAATCTGCCCAAATTCATATAACAATTAAAAATCTATTATGACATTATGCCATTTCATAACCACATTACTTTTAACGTTTTTTTACGTTTTAGTAAATCGGAGCCAGATTATTTTAATTTAAAATAAACATTACATTAAATTTGTTCTAAAATTAAACTCGTAAATTTAGTATTAATCATTTAAAATATTATTTTAATTTAATGATAATTCGCAGGAATATTCAATACAAACTCCCTGAAAGATGTTTATTGCCAAAATATTTCTGTTTTGTTTGGGTCGCTCACGTGCCTAGACGACATTTCAAGGTTCTATAAATTTGCACTGCACTATTTTCAAGGTATCCTATTGAGTTCATTTTGTATAGGGTGATCATCAGGTATGATTAAATAGAAACAAACAATATTGTATACAGTGTGCATCAGCCAAATGGAATAATTTCGATAATAAATACATGGGGGCGTGTCCGAAAAAACGCTCGGACACGTTGATTGGTATTTCTAGTTGCGCATTTTTTTCAATAAAAACTTTTTATACAGGGTGTGTCATGTAACAGTGGCCAATACGAACTTTCTTATTTTAAATGCAATGCAAATGCAATATTATTCAATTTTTGGATTCTTCAGAAAATTTAAGACATATTTTGTGTACAATATCCTATACCTATCTTCAACTGTTTCGGAAATATTAAGTGTTTTCAGATTTATTGCATTTCACCGTTTCTTTTTACTGATATGAAATTTTAAAAAAAGCATAAATAGTTTTGTTTACTTTTGTTTAAAACTCCTGACCTTAGCAAAATGTTGTCTGTCTGCATGACAGTAGTTTTCAGTGTTATAGTCGTTTGAATTTCGTTAACTGCATATCAGAAAAATGGTTTATTTAACAGAAATGTACACAATAACAATTCTACAGATGATTGGTTATGGAGATAAAACACGGACACAAATGGAAGTTGCTCGCTTATTTCATGAAAAGCTTCCAAATTTACAGCCTATAACTCAAGGGAAAATTAGCAAAATAGAAAAGCAGTTTCGCCAGCTTGGACATGTAAATTAGATAATAAGCGATAATACCAAATTCGATATTATGCTTGAGCTTGAGAAAAACCTACATACTTTTGGTCGAAAAACAACCTTAATGAAGTAAGCACAGCAACTTGCTTTGAAAAAGATGAAAATGCGTATAATGATTGCCATCGTATGCCCACTTTTGCCCATACAATAGATTTTTTTGCCCACAATTTGTTTAAAAATAAATCAATTATAAATTTTCGCGGGCCAACGTCCATTGAAAAAGTAAAGTAAGTATAAATGCCAATGCATCAGAAAAAAGCTTTTCGTTTGCCCATCAATTTGTTTTTTCAAAATTAAATTTTTACAATTATTGTTAAATAAACAAAATAAATTGAAAAATTACAAAAACCGACTTTTTTTGCATTAATCCATAGATCTTTGTTTGCCCATGTTTGCCCATCAATCAGTTTTCTCAATATTAAATTTTTACAATTGTTAAATACCTGAACAAAATAAATTGCTAAATTAAAAAAGCCAATTTTTTTTTCATTAATCCATAGATCTTTGTTTGGGTTTGTTCGGGTTTTTTGTTAAACAAAGATCTATGGATTAATGCAAAAAAATTGGATTTTTAATTTTGCAATTTCTTTTGTTTATCTAACTATTGTAAAAATGTAAAATTGAGAAAACTGATTGATAGGCAAACATGGGCAAACAAAAATCTATGGATTAATGCAAAAAAATCGGCTTTTTTAATTTATTTTGTTTATTTAACAATTGTAAAAATTTAATATTGAGAAAACTAATTGATGGGCAAACATGGGCAAACAAAAATCTATGGATTAATGCAAAAAAAATTGTCTTTTTTAATTTATTTATTTATTTTGTTTAGGTAATTAACAATAATTGTAAAAATTTAATATTAAGAAAACTGATTGATGGGCAAACAAAGATCTATGGATTAATGCAAAAAACGTCGTTTTTTTTTTAATTTTTCAATTTATTTTGTTTATTTAACAATTGTAAAAATTTAATTTTGAAAAAACAAATTGATGAGCAAACATGGGCAAACGAAAAGCTTTTTTCTGATGCATTGGAATTTATACTTACTTTACTTTTTCAATGGACGTTGGCCCGCGAAAATTTATAATTGATTTATTTTTAAACAAATTGTGGGCAAAAAAATCTATTGTATGGGCAAAAGTGGGCATACGATGGGCAATCATTATACGCATTCCCATATTTTTCAAAGCAAGTTGCTGTGCTAACTTTATACACCTCAAAAAACAGCCCCAATGTTCGACGTTAGCCATTCATCGATTATTCGAACATTACAAGAAAATAAAATGTATACCTATAAAATGATAGGTCATGAGCTTATGGAAGACGATTTTGATAGAAAACCCTATTTTTGTGAACAAATGAAGGCAATGTTAGATAACAATGTCATCCAATTAGAACATCTTTTGTTTTCTGATGAGTGCACCTTTACACTTCACGGTCATGCTAATCGTCAGAATTGCCGCTTTTGGTCTAGGGAAAATCCTCACTGGATTAGAGAAGAACATACGCTATATCCTGTAAAGGTTAATGTTTGGGCAAGAATAGCTGGAGATCATAATGGATAAACCAATTAAAAGTTTTTTAATTTTAAAATTCTTAAATACTAAATTATACGGCTGTGATATGATGAAATCACCAGTAATAATTCTGATAATGTCAAATGTTACTCGACGTTTTATTTTTTATTAGTTTAACAGGTTTTACAATATTCAAGAAAAAATAATGATGGCACTGGCATGAGATTTATGTATTTTAACATTTAGAGAAAAGAGGGAAAACAACACTTTTTAAAAAAATACCTAGGTACCCATAACTTTTTTAGGGGTTCGGAAAAAAATATTTTCTACTAGATCAACAGCGATTGATATAAGATGGTTTGAGAACACAAAAAACTTAACTTTTATGTCCCTAATGCAGCATAAGAGCACTCTTAAGGGCTTTGACACAGGCGGCACTTTTATAGCGGTTTCTGTCGAGGTGTTGGCAGACGCGGCTGTGGCAAGACGTATGTAGCGGTTTCGGCGGAGATTCTGTTGAGGCGGCGGCTTTGGCAAAACTAATCTAGATTAATGTTCACTGCAATTCATTAATCAAAGAAAATTATTGGCTTTATGTCTGAAAACCGTCGTGTGTCGTGCCCGACGTCGCATATAATTATGGGTGCATGTTCTAGAACCGCTTTAAGGAAGAAAACAGCTATTATCAGTATCAGTGGTAATAAGACGCTGCGCCGAAGCGGTTTTTAAACAGCGCGACGCGACTCACAGCTCTAATTGCATCATATAATAATACATTTGTATACGACATAAAATTGCATTTTTTTACAGGTAACTCAACATTATGGAACTTCCGGTTAAACCGGAAGTAACATAAACTTTCGATTTTTAAATGGGACACCTGGTATATTTTTCCTTTTTTTGACTCCATATGACATTCTAAATACAACGATGTGTTACTTTTTGTCACCAAGAAAATATTTTTTTCCAAATTTATTGTTTTATCTAGAATCTAGAGGGCTATGAATACCTTAAAATCACTTATTTTAGTTCTATAATCTTGGGAAAAATACAATTTTACTATTTTTGGTCCAATGCTATGTGCTATGTAAAATTTAATCTTTAAAGTTGTATAACTCATTTTTTTAAACGGCAACATGGTGGCTCGTCGGGTTAAGAAAAAAGAGGATTTTATTACGATTATTTTGATACCATACACTATTAGGTTTTAGAAAAGCTGCCATTAAAAAACTTTAAAAAGTTAACTTGGAACTTTCCTAAAATAAAGCATCCTTTGAGAATAAATTTAAATTTAAATGTATCATGTGACCAGCAAAACTGATAAAACAAAATCATGCCTTGAAGAAAATTGACATGCCAACAGCTACTGCCAAAGTAAATTATGTAGTTTGTTGTTCAAAAAACATGGAATATAATAGTTTTACAAGGAGTAAAAAAGTTCATATTATGTTATTATTGTCAGGCTCATTTCGCATTTTCGGAACCAGTTTACGCCGATTACAATATCTTTGTGCGTTAAGTCGTGCAGCATCGGTTAAATTCTTTTTCTACATTTTCCAAACACTAATAACATATCAACTTTTTCACTCGTTGTAAGACTATTATTTTCCATGTTTTTTAAACAACAAACTAATTAACTTTGGCAGAAGCTGTTGGCATGTCAATTTTCTTCAAGGCATGATTCTATTTTATCAGTTTTGCTGGTCACAGGCTACTTGATACATTTAAATCTAAATTATTTATTCTCAAAGGATGCCTTATTTTAGGAAAGTTCCAAGTTAACTTTTTAAAGTTTTTTAATGGCAGCTTTTCTAAAACCTAATAGTGTATGGTATCAAAATAATTGTAATAAAATCCTCTTTTTTCATATGGAGTCAAAAAAAGGAAAAATATACCAGGTGTCCCATTCAAGAATCGAAAGCTTATGTCACTTCCGGTTAAACCGGAAGTTCCATAATGTCACCTGTCAAAAAATGCAGGTTTATGTCGTATACAAATCCCCCGAATTTTATTCCATTATCTTGAAAAACAAAAAAGTTAGAGGGGCAAACCACCTTCCGTGGACACCCGGTATATGGGCCGACTTGGCGGCCGCTCCGTGTGTTATCATCCTTAACAACATTAAAGTTAACAACAAAAATTTTTTAACTCACAAGTGATAAAGAACCTTAACTTGTTGCATTGAATTCCTAATTTAGTTTTTATGGAACGTTAATTTAAAAAAAGAAACGAAAGAAAAAAAATTTAAATAAAAGATACATAAAATAAAACTTGTGAGGGCAAGCGAGTTTTTTAGCACAAGTGAATAAACCAATTATTAATTAAAAATAATTTTAAAATGCGGTTCGTTAATAAATTAAGTTCAGCTGGTACACAAACCGGTGTATTATAATGCTGGGAGAAATTTATCGATGTTTTTAAAAATGCTAATGCTATCGAATTTATGGTAATGTCAGTAATACTTTTCGGGGTAAAACTACCATAAAGGTGCTTAAACATACAGGTAATCCGTGTTATAGGAAATTAAATTTTGGATGCATACCTAGGTACAATAAAAAAAAATACACAATTTTATCTTCAGACAAGAAGAAGTGCACAAAAAGTGTGATAAGGAGAGCTTTATCAGTAGTATACGAGTGACGTCTATTTTTTAACTCATTGTTCTTTCAGACCTTTAAAGACTGGACAATATCTTTAACAATCCCTGCATAACGAACACATCGTCAGTACTTATATGGATTTAATTTAATCGTTATTTAGAGAAAATCGGTAACAGCGAACGACAAAGTGGCGTTATTTTCGTCGCCTGCTTTTTAACTTTGAACAACCACGATTTTAGAAAGATGTTTTATCGAAATCGATAGTTGTCCTCGACGTCAACGACGTTAACATCGATGGTTCGATGTCCCAGCACTAGCGTGGTATCGCGGTATCAATATAGAAAAACCTGCAGGGTGCGGATCCCAAATACCTTATTTGAAATGCAAGAGGTAATAAAAGACAGTTTTAAAATGGTTATAACCTTGATCCTTAAAAAAACCGGTATAGTTGCAATTTCCAATTTAGGATTTTAGGAAATCATCTTTAACGCAACGTTGTTTTATTCTGATTCATCAGGTGAAGTGACTGACTTGTAGACGACTTCTCAAGGTTTTAAGAAATTAATTCTTATTTTCTTTTGGCAATATTATTATTGGTTCATAAATATAAATAAATTCACAACCTAGAATTGTGATTTAAAATCGATTTTTTGTGTATGTTTTTAATTTTAAGCCCATAATTTGATTGAATTAGTTGGTACCTGAAATTAATTAATAAAACCAAAAGATGTTAAAATATATTTTTTAACCCTTAAAAACAGTTTATTGAAGAAATTAGGTCCAGTCAGTCGAGAGATCAAGAACCCCGATCGTATAAACATAAAATTAGTTAATAAGGAAATACAAATAAAAGAGCTATTACGGAACATTACCAATGAATACTGCCAGTGGACTAGTTCGGGTATTTATTTTTATACTTGTGATTTATTTCACCCTTTAGCCATTAGATTTAGAACATTCTTACTTAGTGGAAAAGGTAGCAAAAATGAAATTTAAAAATGTATATTTAGTCTTAATGAGAGAACGTGCAAATCCGGAAGGATTGCAACTCTACATAATACTCACCGCATCTCTACTTTTCATCAAGTTGTATCTTTAAAGCTTCATTAACTTGTAAGTTATTTTCAAATTCAATAAAGAAAAATTGGCTTAGTTTCAGGCGTTCCGGATTTTTTAATTTATAGTTTCAGCTGTTTGCTTTCATGTGTAAACGTAGATTAAAATTTAAACGTACGATTAACGTAAAACGGCGATTTTTGGTGGCACGATCAGTTTATGAGGCGATATATTAATTGGAAAGTAACGAGGCGTGAACATGTGAAACATTTGTGTTGGATAATCAGAAGGGATATAAAATAGAAATTTTATTATATTTATAATAAATAATATGTTCTGCCAAGTCGTAACATGCTAATTGTGAATGTACACATTAGAAAACAGTGTTTGTTTAAAGTTTTTTCCCCTTGTTAACTCGGGGATGGATTAGGATATAAAGTACAGTGACCGCGGCCAAAGTTCGCAACCTATGGGAACAGCCGACCACCTCCAGATTCGCGAAAAAATTATAGAAAATTTCTCTTGGCGGTATTTCTGACATTTTTAAATGGTTCCAATCTCTTTATAGAAGTACTACTGTATTGTTTAGGTATACTGGGTATCCACGGAAGGTGGTTCGCCCCTCTAACTTTTTGTTTTTCAAGGTAATGAAATACAATTTGAGAAATTTGTATACGACATAAAACTGCATTTTTTGACAGGTGACTCAACATTATGGAACTTCCGGTTTAACCGGAAGTGACATAAACTTTCGGTTTAACCGGAAGTGACATACACTTTCGGTTTATTAATGGGACACCTAGTATATTTTTCCTTTTTAACTCCATATGCCATTCTAAATATAGCGATGTGTCACTTCCCAACAAACAATTATAGTCTAAAAAAGGTGACTTTTACCTAAGTTTTTAACTATAAAGCTCGACAGACCGCTTTACATAGTCAGAAGTTAGTAATTTATACCACTTTATCACCTAGTGGGGAATAAAACCAAGGTAATAAAGTGGTAAGAAACACCTGTCATTAGGAGAATTGTTCTTCATAGACGAGGCCAAGTAGTGTTCTCCGTGGTAGTAAAGAGGTGTTTTTTACCTGTATTTAACCTATGTGGGCCTATGTTGGGCCTGTTACGGGCTATGAAGTTTATAGAAAATCATAACCACAATTTTAGAAAAAGATAGTATTTTGTTTTTATTTGTATCAAAGCACAGGAGGCAGGAGGGTTCTTAAATCAGAACATGTCATGTCAGCCGCTATTGATTTTTAAAATGGAGTGGTAGTATATAGATAGGTATGTACTTATAAAAATCATTATTTCATCGATGTGAAGTGAAAAAATGGGTGCGCGTAAAAAAATTTCGTATAGATTTCAATTTTACCTAGAAAAACTAACCGCGCCCCAGAAACAAGGCATTTAATTAAAAAAAAACAAGGTAAATTAAAATTGAAAATACCAAAAATTTTAAATGTAGCCAATATTTAGTGCTTGGACGAATAAGTTAGCTCGTTTCTGTGCTCGGTTTTTGTAATATATTTGTTGTTGCTTGAGTGTTACAAGTAATTTAACAAAATTAATTGAAAATAATACAACATGTTGAAAAAAATATGGCGTCAGTAAAATATGTTTCCTAAAGGTCGTGATTTCCTGTGGTTTGGGCCTTAAAAAAAATTGGACCTATAAGTCAACCCGTATTAGGTTACGCTAGGAGAAAATTCCCTATTTTGTATCTTCCGTCTTGATAGGTCTAAATTAGGAGAAATATTCGTTTACATGGCATAAATTTATAATAATGAGTGTTTTTGAAGCCTAATTTGGGGTTTTTAAGAATACTGCAGGCCCTATGTACGGCCTATTACTCCATAAAATCAAAATCAATAAAATCGGGGTCGCTGAATTAATGCCTCGCAACGGATTAATAGCCACTATTATAATGTAACTAACCGTACTTTTTGGCCGAGTTCAAATATAAACGTACAACGTTTTTTTCGTTGTTCCGGCGTTTTGTATAGCTCCTACGCGACCCCTTTTATTTCGCCGAAACAATGGAAACTGATTATTTTAAAATGGAGAGGGTCAAGCTCCTCCTTGGATTATTCTTATGTTCCCCACAAGTGGGAAGATTGCCACAGTGCAATGAAGTTTACAATCATCATTAAAGTTTTCTAAGCCAGAATCTCTTTAAAGACATAATTTTTGGAAGATACGGCTTTATATCCGGTAAAAATCACTTTGAGGACAAAATATTGGGCTACAAAGAAATTATTTAAGTCATACCTATAACCTATTTTATACTTTAAAGTCTTCTGGGCTTTAAGTACAAAATGTAAGACTAATATAGGGTATACATCACCTCAGAAAGTGTTCACATTATAACCTGACCATGAAGATATATTAAAGACAAAACGAAGTAACTTGTTCTTCATTTATGGGCCTAAAAGATTATTGGGCTTTAAGGCCCAATCTAAGGTAAAAAATAACCTGGTTGGGCGTTTATTACTGACTTTCCTTAGACCTAACTATCAAGTCGATTTACAAGGTAATTATCTACTCTTTTGGACCATCTCTTGGGCCTCTTATATTTTCCCACTTTAAACACGTATTAATAAGTTTGAATTATTTTGTTTGGGCCAAACTGTTAGTCTCTTTGGCCGTTTCGTCTAAAAAGCCGATCTGAAGGTAAAAAATAGACTATTTTTTACTTAAATAGGTAATTTTCTCCAAATGAGAGGTCGCCAAGGCTTTAAATGTTTGTTGGGTTGTCACTTTTTGGCACCAAGAAAATATTTTTTTTTCCAAATTTATTGTTTTATCTAGAGGGCTATGAATACCTTAAAATCGCTTATTTCAGTTTTCTAATCTTGGGAAAAATACAATTTTACTATTTTTGGTTCAATGCCATGTGCTGTGTAAAATTTAAGCTTTAAAGTTGTATAACTATTTTTTTTTAAACGGCAACATGGTGGCTCGTCTGGTTAAAAAAAAACAGAATTTTATTACGAATATTTTGATACCACACACTATTAGATTTTATAAAAGCTGCCCTTAAAAAACTTTAAAAAGTTAACTTGGAACTTTCCTAAAATGAAGCATTTTTTAAGAATAAATTTAGATTTAAATGTATCAAGTAGCCTGTGACCAGCAAAATTGATAAAACAAAATCATGCCTTGAAGAAAATTGACATGCCGACAGCTTCTGCCAAAGTAAATTAGGTTGTTGTTTAAAAAACATGGCAACAAAACATTTCTAGCTTGTATCATGGGTCTTAAATATAAGGGTAAAGCGCAATTATTATTACTTACTTACAATCCTATTCCTATTCTTCAGTTCATTTCCTTAAGATACACATACCTGAAAAAGAAAAAAGCTGCATAAATAGATATTCCTTACAACTACTAGTCTATACAGGGTAAAATTTTTAAGGAATAAATACTGTCACACAAAATCAATCACTTAAAAAAACACACAATACTTTTTAAGTGAATTTTATCCTTCATCCAGAGCAATATAGATTCTGTGATCTAGAAGTGGAAACTAATCCAAATAGATATAATTAAGCATCTTGCTTTGTCTTCAGGAAAACCTTTTCACTCCAGTTAGGCAACTTTACTGACAACAGATAACAATATGTATATCAATCATCTGCATTTGGACTGAGTTCTTTTTCCGGATGATTCTAGTTTTGTAATGGTCATGTAAATAAGCAAAACTGTCGGTACTGGTCCGATAAAAAAAAAACCTCACTGGATTTACATTTCACACTCAATGTTCATAAAAATCTTAATGTTTAAGCAGGCATAGTTGATGACCGAGTCATTGGGCCAATCGGTCATGGTTTTTGGAGATAATCTAAATGGGTCGTTCAATTTCATTTTTTTGCGAGAACACGTTACTCCAGCTTTGGTTGTTAATTTCCTCATCATGCAGTTGTAGATATTTTTGATGATCAGATATGTGTTCAGCGGATGGTGCAGCGCCATATTAATCGCAAAATGTTCGATAATATTTGAATGAAGGTTTATCTTTTCGGTGGATAGAGAGAAAAGGTACAATTAAGTGGCTGACAAGATCGCTAGATATTAACCAGTTAGATTACTGTCTTCGTAGCCACATTACCAGTAAAGTTTACGTGATAAAAGCATATAATTAAGAGAAACTATTAGGCATAATGTTACAAATTAATTTTACTTTAGGCGATTGTTCTGCCCATTTTCAACAAATTAACAATAAAAAAAATATTTTTATTTCTTTCTGGTTTATGAGGTAACAAAAATTCAAAAGTAAATAATGGGTTATAGTCAACTTTTTACGCCTTTCTCCGCGAACAAACACAGTTATTTACTTTTGGAAAAAAATTGGGTTAGTTTTTATTCCTGGTTGAAGGGTACAATTTACGGAATTGCAAAAATGATATGTTAAATCAAACAAGTACAAGTTGTTACCAAACTTATTCTCATTAGAAGATCCACCCCAGTATATTGATAGATGAGTGTTTGTAATGTTGTTGACAATAATGGCGATACACCAAGGTGGCATTGACGAAAGGATCATTATAGCAGGAACAGATGCGCTGAGATTAAATTAGGATACAAGATAGGTCTAAGGAAACGCAAAAAAAAAATCAATCAACAAAATAGTATAAGTATTAACGTACACTTATTATAAAGCATCATTTTATAGCACGCGTCCATGTTAAAAAACGAGCCGCTTGCGGCGAGTTTTATAACGGGACAAGTGCTTAAAATTGCTTTATATAACACGTACACCTAGTTTCACGACCAACTTCCAGGTGAAATATTGAAAATTTGGTGGCTTGTTCATATAAAACGCACCATATACTGCCGAGTGTAACCGAATACCGAATGTTAATTCTTGGAAGATTAGAACGGAATGCAGCGAGCAGTGTTGCCAAAATGTTCTAAGATAAATCGTAAGAATCGAATACTTAAAATCATGAGATTCGTAATATTTTAAAAAATTCTTTAAAAGCGGTCAAAGTTGCGTAAAGAAAAGAATGAGTTATAAACAACAAATATATATTTATTTACTGTATTTTAAAACCAAACACATTTCTAAAAACTTAAAAACTAAAAAAAAACTTGCGTTATTATATAGTATTGAAAAATGTAGTAGGTAGTTAGTCAGAATCCGAATTGCTAGAATCATGTTTTCTATGCAAATATGACTCCAGTAGCGGCAGTAATAGTAGCGAAAGTCGTAACACAGAAAATCATACGAGGATTTTTATGTGAATGCAATAAATTTGTGACGTTTGTTATGAATTAAAATGATTTTTAGTTACTTATGTTTGACATACAATAAAAAATCGTGAGAAACGCGACGTGATTCGTGAAATCGTGAGATAATTCCCAAAATCGTGTAATCTCACGAATAATCATGAGTTTTGGCAACACTGGCAGCGAGTTAACGATGTTTTAATATTGATAATGTGCAATGTTGCCAGGTATATCGTTTTTGCAGTTGATCCACTATTTTGATGGATGAACTACCGTTCTATAGCTATGCATTACAGTCGATTTAGTTTACGCTTTTAAAATAAGCAATCTTCTTTCTCTCTTGTCCATTCTTTGATTAAAATTGACATTTTGGTTTTGATAAATCTCCCAGTTCGAGACGACGCGTATCTTGTTCTTTTCAATCTCTGGACGCTTTGCTGTATTATATGTATGTATATGTCTAATTATCATCCGTTTAAAGTGAATATTATTGGCCATTGGTTGAAAATATGTATACTTTTTTAACTAATAAAATAATTATTAATTTTTTCAAAATAACATATTTTTAAATCTATCGCTTTTTTATGTCAGACTACTTTCCTTATTTTTGACCTGGCAACACTGATAATATATTAATTTACCTCGATTCAGTATTGCCAGAACAGCAATCTTTTCTGCATTTAGTAAAATTTTGAAAGCGTATTTTTTGCAAAGTTGCAGATTGATTTTGTAATTTGCAGTTTTTTAAAGAATTTTTAATAAATAATGAATTAGGTATTTACCAAATAGATTTAAAAATACAATATTCAATGAAAATATAAAAAGAATAACAAACCAAATATAAAGTTAAAAAGAGTGTTTTTTTACGAAAATGTTGAGATTGGAGGTCGAAGTAGGGGCTTCTGATACTAAGACCTTGGTGCAGAATTTAGCAGATTTTTTGACACTCCGCAGAATAATTCGTTGGCCAGTCTGGCAACACTGCCCCGATGTTTGCGCTGATCGACAAATTGTCTCGTCTTGCATAGACGTTCTTGCGCGATCGTCTGCGGCCTTGGTTAAGACCTTGTCTTTTCCACTTGTGATTTTTTCACCCTAACCGAATTTTGTAGCTGCGCGTATAGACCTTTTCATGTTTGTAGCAAATTTTAATTTTTTTTTTAGAAGTTTTTAATACTATAGAAAAAATAACAATGTTTTCCAGATAGCAGCATTTTAATACCAAGCGGGGTGCAGGCAGAGTGCATATGCAAAACTGTCGAAATGACCCTTGGTGCACAAAGGCCATTTCGACAGTTTTTTTGTGACATCTAATTTTTTGTGTAGCTGTAGATTTGTATTTTCGTGACATTTTCTGCATATATCTTTTTCAAAAACGTTTTTTTTAAAGAATTATACGGTTATTGCACAAAGTCCTCCCCCCCCCCCTCCTTGCTTAAACGGCTTGAGATATATTATTCAAATTCGGTAGGGGTAGTAAATAATATTTGTAAGTAAAATACTTACTTTTGAGGAGAATTGTTTTGTTATTCCAGGTGACGGAAAAATTGGAACATATTATTTTTAACTGGAATTTTCTTCTTTATTCTTCATTTTAAAAGTATTTTCACAGCCAATTTAACCTTTCAATTTTTAGTGTTCCAAAATGTCCCGCTTTAACATGTCGAATCGGAAATTATGCAAGAAAACATATTATATTCGGCGATCTCCGCCATGTTGAATAACAAAACAACATTAATTATTGGAAGTAACAGTCCATGCTTAAGATGGAGTTGTAATTATGGGAAAGAAAGAAAAACAAAAATAAAATTGTGGAGAAGTGGAGAAGACTTCTTGTTTTTCCTTCCCCAAAAACAACAATATTTAAAAAAAGTTAAGTAGCTTACTTATCATTTACACTGATAAAATTATTGTTTAGTTTTTCAAGATGATAGAGATCCTCCAAAAATTTCTCATATTTTTCGGAATCGTCGTTTTGAAACGGCACATTTTAGAACATTAAAAATGACAAGGTTACCTATATCAAGCATAAAAATACCTTTAAAAAGGAAGTATTACTCGACCCCCTTCCCATTTAAAAGATGGCGCATGTCCGCCATTTTGAATAACAAAACAACAAAATTTTTCTCAAATTATCATTTATGCATACCGACTTTGAATATATCTCAATCTTTCCAAATTACCAAAGGGGGGGGGGGGGACTTTATGCAAGCACTATATGTGTGAAATATACTCTGCACCCCGCTTGTTATGAAATGATTGTTATTATTATCATGTTTGTTGACAAATCGAAATAAAATATTTACAAAATTTGATATTGAGCTGCAAAAAATTTCGTATTTCTTTCTTCTAACTTTTCCGGTCACAGTCTATTGACATTGACATCAGCACCTGTCAAATTTTGATAACAGAAGTTTTTGCTAATATATTCTAAAGTAACTCATTCACCGTATTTGATTCCATAGTGATCAATATCGCTTATAATTAAAATTTGACCACAGCACCTCTCAAACTTTTACATTGTATTTTTTTGCACGTTTCCCAAAATCACCTGGTCACAGTCTATGCTTCGATATAGTTTGTTTCATCAACATCACTTCACGTTAAATTTTTGACATTAAAATTTTTGAGTACTTCTCTCAAAAACTCCCAGTCATCATCACATGGGTCTATATTTTTATCAATACCTTACAATTTGACATTCATATTGCACCTATAGTCTATTACCAAAAATATAGGCAGTGACGTAGCTCTCATAACCATGGAAACGACCAAAATACTGTATGGTCATTGACGGTTTGCATTCGTTTCCGTGGTTTCAAATAATACGTCACTGCCTAAAATATTGGGTTTTGAGTATAGCAAATTTTATCAATCGATTATCTGAATATTATTTTAATTGGTTAAAATATTTTTAATCTCGCAATGTAATCGATTATCTGTTGCCCCCCCCCCCCACCCATGAAACAGAATTTTTTTACGCGTGACTTCGTTTATCACTCCTTCAGTCAAAATAAATAAATTTAATACTTTAACAGTTGAACCGCTCCACCCCTCCCTCCTTCTACCCGTTTCTCGTGTCCTCGAGTCTATTTAAGTCATTGCAAGGCATTAAATCGAACTAACTTGTTCGATATTAATAAAAGGCGTTTCTTTCTTCGTCTTATGCACGGTAAAAAGGCTAAAAGACGAAGTTTCCCGACGTAAAAATATATAAGACGTTGCTGCTAGAAATTGCAGCGATTTTAATTCACCTGGAAGTTGGTCGTGAAACTAGGTGTACGTTATACTATTTTTTCTAATTTGTAGTTTTTTCAATAAAAAACACATATTTAAAAAGAAAATAAATCCTTCAAATTTTGTAAATTTTTATGTTTAAATTTTATGTTTGTAATACTATTTTTTATCATAGTAGCCTCGGGACAACAAAAATTATTTTGCGAACTGTCATTTTTTGATTTATTGATCCATTTTCACCACGAGATTCTAAAGTTATTTTAGCGATATGAGATTTGAAATTGGACGGAATACGTTGTGTGATCCTTGTACATTCGGTATCGGAAATTCGGGCGATTTTGATGATTTTACGTCACGGCATTGCAATTTAGTATAGGGAAGATGGAAAATTAAAATAAAGTTGAAGTTAAAATCGACATTGGAAGGTTAGTAGATTGAATTTTGGATAGGATTTGGCAGAAAATGATAGCTTGAAGCATCTACAAAAGATTGATTTATAGATTTATGCAACCAACATACATGACTGTTATCCACACAGAACAAAAAAGTAGGTTATCAAGCTATTTTTCCTTTGCGAAAAATGGGTTTTCTCGTAAATCATAAAGGCCGCGCAAGCCAATGAAATAAAACAATTAAATGTTACCAACATCAAACAAATAAAAAACGCGTATCGAAATAGCTTCATTACGATCCGCAAATGCGTATCGTAATAGACTTGTTATGATACCAAATTAGAAAAAGTATTTTTTCTACGCTCTGTATATGTACCGAATGTACAAGGATCACACAACGTATTCCGTCCAATTTCAAATCTCATATCGCTAAAATAACTTTAGAATCTCGTGGTGAAAATGTGTCAATAAATCAAAAAATGACAGTTCGCAAAATAATTTTTGTTGTCCAAAGGCTACTATGATAAAAAATAGTATTACCAACATAAAATTTAGACATAAAAACTTACAAAATTTGAAGGATTTATTTTCTTTTTAAATATGTGTTTTTTATTGAAAAAACTACAAATTAGAAAAAATAGTATAACGTACGTGTTATATGAAGCAGTTTTAAGCAGTTGTCCCGTTATAAAACTCGCCGCAAGCGGCTCGTTTTTTAACATGGACGCGTGCTATAAAATGATGCTTTATAAAACGTGTACGTTAATATACTATACTGTCATTGTAAAGTGTATATTACAACATTATTAAAAATGAAATTCTCATAAACGGAGTTAAAGCATCATTATACATATTATATAGTTGTGCTATTGTTTTGTATTATTTAGCAAGTAGCAGCCAGTCTAATTCACCTGTTTGAAAATTTATCAAGGCTTTGCTGGTTGTAAGACAACCCATAATACTAATATACGGGTAGATGAACCTTAGGCACAATATGACTTCTCTGCAATGGGAGGTTTCAAAATATTTTGCATAAAGAAAAAAAAACGGGTAAAAATTATAAAATAATAATTTAGCGCCATGAACACAAAACCTAGTACGTAGGTATTACGGTTTTATATTTTATACAGGGTGGAATTATTTTTCACTGAAAAAATTCAGATCAAATCAGAAAAAATACAGAACTACGGCTGCGTTTATTTTTAGTTTGGCATACTTTTTTCGTGTCTCCATAAAATGTACCACTCATTTTGGGGAAAAAATCGCCCTCAACTTTTTTTTCAAATGTAAAGTTATGTATTGTGATAGCTCGTTGGAAAGGTCATAAAATATAACTACGATCCACTATTTACTTTTGCATTTCTGTAATCTAGAAAGCCATAAAAAAAACTAGTCATTTAAGCAAGAATTGATACCAAAATTTGGGTTCTGACAGCGCAGACTGTTTAAACAAAAGAAAACATGTTATTGATAAGGTTGTTTCTTTACTTGATGCCGTATTGCAATGGTCATTTTATTTTAGGTTTAGAAGATGTAAATACTTATCTGTTGTAGTATTTTGTGCTGTTTAAACCATTACTTAATAGTAAGAAGTATTTTTGCTTTTCTAAAATGGGTTATTTAACTGAATTATACGTGTGTGTGTGTATATAGAGGGGTTTTGGCACTGGTTGAAACCAAATGGCCAGCATCGTTTCTAAAGGATCCATTTTTTTTCCGCGTTTGTAGTGTTAAATAATTTTTCAACCTAAAGTTTGTTTAGCTTGTGGTCGTTACATGGTTTCGGTATGTATTTTTTTTTTTTTTTTTTTTTTTTTTTTGTTCTTTATTTTTTTCATTTATATCAATCCGATCAATAAATATAAATATTCTTTTTTTTTGTTTGATATATTATATATTTCTACTTTTTTCTCTTCCTTTTTTTTTCATAATTTTTTTTTTTTTTTTTTTTTTTTTTAAACAAAGTATACATGTTTTTTTTTTTTTTTGACATATGCCGTTAATCAGATTTGATTATCAACATATTTACATTAATAGCTATCAGTTGTAATGGCTCTTTTATATTTTAATTTGTGCATCTGTTATATATTTATAAAGACTGCTATAAATTTGTAAACTGTTAAGAGAGAGAAGGTACGTAAGATTGAAAGGTTGCTCTACTAAGTTAAGTATATTATTAAATAAAGTATGTCTAAAATTTGTTAATCTGGAGCAACCTAGAATATGATGCTCCAAATCTCCCACTTCACCACACTCACAATTTTGCTGGTTTTGTAAGCCAATTTTTTTCTTATGTTTAGGATATAGGGCATGTCCACTTCTAAGCCTAGATAAAGTTCTGATGAAGTTTCTGTTTGTTACCTTGTAAAACCATGTTTTTTTTGGTATGTTATTAAACATGTTTTTATAATATAAACCTTTCTGAGAACTTTCATATTGCGCCTGCCAACCTTTTATCATTTTGTCCTTGGCTTGGCTGATGATGTCTGTGTGGGGTAATTTAAAATGATCTACAGAGGTGGGTATTTTAGTTGCCTCTTTGGCCAATTTATCTGCTATTTCATTTTCTGTAATACCTATGTGGGCTTTTACCCAAACAAAAAAGATATATTTGTTTAAGTTTAGTAAGTTCTGATATGTGTTCAAAATTTCTATGATAATGTGGTTGGTAGGCGGAATATTTGCACAATTTGCTATTTTCAATAAGGAGCTTTTACTATCTGAAAAAATTACAAAGAAATTGTTTTCTCTATATTCCAAGCAATATTTTAGTGCCTCAAGGATAGCCCATAGTTCTGCCGTGTAAATGGATGTGTTTTCGGGTAACCTATACTTTTTTGCTATTTTTTTATTGTTATGATAAAAAGCACATCCAGTTGATTTATTTAAAACAGAACCGTCTGTAAAAATATGTTCATAATTAGACCATTTTGTATTTATGTTTTCTAAGAATTGTTGTTTAAGCATTATTGGGTTGTCGTTTAAATTGTCGTTAATGATTGTTTTTGGAATACTATTTAAATCAAGTTGGTAATATGGTAGTATTTTTGAAGAATAAATGTTTTCTTTTATTTGGGTTATCCATGAGTAACTTTCTACTAATAAAGGTAGTTTTTTGGTTTTCCAATATTGATGGGTATAACCTAAAATTGTAAGTTCGTTAATTTGACTAATTAGAATACTATCTTGAGATATCAATTTTAATAAAAACTTATCGCTAATAAAATTTCTTCTAAGTGATAATGGTGGTTCAATAGCTTCCACTTCCAGTATATTTATAGGGGTACTTCGCAGAAGCCCAATGCTCTGTCTTAAGCATTTATTTTTAATTTGTTCAAGTTTCTTCAAATGTGTTTCGGCGGCAGATCCATAAAGAGTACTTGAATAATCCAGAATAGATCTAATAAATGCTTTGTAGAATAATAGACATATATTTGGATCTGCTCCCCATTTTTGATGACTAAATGTTCTTAAGATGTTTAATCCGTTTTCTGTCCTTTTGAGTAAGTAGTGTATATGATCTTTCCATAGCAGTTTCCTATCAAGGAATACCCCCAAATATTTTACTGTCGATCTGCATGGTATTATCATATTTCCCAGGTTAATGGAGTTTGGTAACTGGGCACGGCTCCTAGAAAAGGAGCAGATAACTGTTTTTTGAGAAGATAGTGTAAGACCGGATTCCCTGAGCCACATTAAGATTTCTGTCAGTTTCCTATTAAGTAGTTCATTACATCTATCTATTGATGTATCTATTACATAAATACAAACATCATCTGCAAACTGCAGGATGCGCACTTTTCCGTTAAAAAGTTTTTCTAGATCGTGTGTGTAGATGACATAAAGAATGGGGCTTAGGATGCTGCCCTGAGGTAGGCCAATTTTAGCATTTCTTGATTTTGATAATCCGTTATTGGTTCGTATAAAAAGTTGTCGGTTTTGATATAACTTATATATATGTTGTGTTAGTTGGTCTGGTATGCCCAGTTGGTGCATCTTAGAAGTTAATAAGTTGTAGTTAACGTTGTCATAAGCGCCCTCTATGTCCAAAAATATTGCTGAGGTGCATTTTTTATTTGTGAATCCGAGTTGAATGTCTGTAACCAGAGTTGTCAGTACATCTTGTGTGGAAGTTTTCTTACGAAATCCAAATTGGGTTTTAGGAAATTTTCCTTGTTTTTCCATCCAGATTTCTAGTCGGTTTTTAATCATTCTTTCGTATGTTTTAAGAATACATGATGCCAAAGCGATAGGTCGGTAGGATGAAGGAATATTGAGAGGTTTTCCAGGTTTCAGTATAGGCACAACTATGTAGTCTTTCCAGTCTTGAGGTATAGGTGTTTTACCAGTGAATATGTTATTGAATATTTCTAGTAATATCTTCTTAACGCTTTCTGGTAAATTGAACAACATGGAATAGTGGATATTATCTTTTCCCGGTGCCGAATTGTTGTTGTGTTTTAAAACACTTTTTAGTTCCTGTAGATTAAATGTTTGTGTCAAATATTTGTAGTTTTCATTGGTATTTTGGGGTTGTAAAATAAGATTGTTGGTGACAAATGGGGGAGCTAATTTGGTGTGGAATTCTTCAATCCATGGGTCGTCCAAAAATATTGGTTGGCGATTTGTTTGAGGCCTGTTTTTAAAGCTATTAACCTTTTGCCATAATGTCTTTATTGGTGTATTTTTGTTAAGTGATGAGCAGTATTTGCGCCAATTTTCCCTTTTTGCTTCTTTTAGTGTTTTTTTTGCCTGGGCATCTGCCTTTTTGTACAACATTAAATTCTGGATATTAGGATTTAATTTATAATTTTTAAATTTTTCTTTCCTATCTTTAACAACGTTAGAGCAATTTTCATTCCACCAAGCTTTGCCACTTTTCTTTGAGGGATGATAATTATCCTTACAAGGGGGAATAGTGCGTTCTATTACTTTATTTAATGTGTGTATAAAATCTTTATAGGATGTAGTTTTAAATTTATCTAAATTTTGAACACATTCTACAAAAAAATTGTCCCAATTGGCTTTTTTAGAATTCCATTTTTTAATGTTACCTTCAGAGGCAAACTTTGGTGAAATTTGACATGTTATTATAATGGGGATGTGGTCAGAACCATAAGTGTCATTCAGAGTATTCCATTCCACCATCGACCTAAAGCAAGGAGATGTAAGCGATAGATCAATGGCAGAATTATTTCTTCCCGAAGGGCTTAAGTATGTAAAGTTTCCATTATTTAAGAAGACTAGGTTATTTAAGTCTATTGCATCCAAAAGTGTAGTACCGTATACGTCGTTATCTGCACATCCCCAGGCTACATGATGGGCATTAAAGTCACCACAGATTAAAAGAGGTTTTTGAAAAAGTGAAAAAAAGGTTGTCCAAGTTTGACTGGATATTCGGGTTTGAGGTTTAATGTATAGTGAAATGAGAGAAATTTCAGAGCCATTACTTAATGGTATCCTAACTCCTATATATAAAATATTATTAATAATTGGATCTGTAAGCTCCACAAACTTTAAGTTATTTTTTATGAGTATTGCTACTCCTCCTTTTCCATCCTGTCTATCTCGTCTTAAAATATTATAACCCGGAAAAGACACATAACGATCTGGCTTAAACCAGGTTTCTGATAACATTGCTATGTTAATATTTTTTGTACTTATAAGATTTTTTAGGTTAACTTTATTCGCTATTGCGGAGCGACAATTCCATTGGCATATATTTAATGAGTCCATTTTTTTTTTAATATGGGTGTTAAGTTTTGTGTGTCTGTGTGTGTTTCTATACGTTAAAATGTGTTTTATAGGGTTGTTAAGATTCTAGAGTTTACTAATTCCTTAAGGTCGGATTTATTGATATTAAATGATTTTTTTTCCATTATGGTGTCTAAGACCGATATAACCAATTCGACCACATTTTCAAGTTTAATTTTATTTGTATCGGAAGTACTTCCCATACCTGATGACGAAGTGCTAGGTGTAGGGTTAGCTGTTAAATTTAGTCTATAGTTGGGATTACTTAAAATACCATTTCCTGCATTGTGTGGTTGAAATTGTGAAAGTATTTCCTTATGTTTATGAAAAATTGGATCAGGTGACGAGGACCTAGATCTTTTGGAAGGTATTTTTGTTTGTGTGAAATACGAAGTATGTGTTTGGCTTGGGGTATTTTTTGGTGATCTTGATGAATGAAGTAAAGTGTCTAAGGAGTATAAATCTACTTCTGGTAGTGGGTTTGGTCCCCTAATTAGGACTGAAGCATATGACTTTTTTGGAAAGCTTTTCTCCGCATCTTTATAAGGTAAGCTATTTTCCGCCATTGATTGTTTTATATTTTTTTGTCTACTAAATTCTAAACATTTTTTTATTTCATTGGGAAGATGGTTGCCATGGCAATGGAAGCATTTTGTTTCTGTGGAATTACATTCCTCTAAATTATGTTTGGTATCTCCACACTTTAAACATCTAGAGTTGCTTTTGCACTGCTGTTTAGTGTGGCCATACCTAAAGCAATTATAGCACAAAACAACCCTTTGAATGAATGTATTAATTTGGCATCTCACATGGCCAATTGCCACATATTTGGGTAGCGCTGTACATTTAAAAGTGACTATGACAGATTTTGTATTTATTCTTTTTTTTTGTTGGTCTTTTGGATCTATGATTGACTTTGTTATACGTCTTACTGATTGAACTGTAAAATTACAATGAGAGTCTAGTGGTTTTATTTTATTTTTTATAATTTCATCTGATAATTCATTGTCTAGCCCCGAGATGACGCCCTGTTTTAGTACCAAATATTTCGGCACATACACGGCACAACTGAATTATACAAAATCGAAATTTTAATGATAATTGGCTTTGGCGATAGATACCGTACTCAAGCAGAAGTAGCAACTTTATTTCACGAAACATACCCCGATCTACCACCAATTTCCCAAGGTACCATCACCAAAATTGAAATACGTTATCGTATTGTGGGCCATGTCAGGATCATACCAAGAATAAGGCAGCCTGGAGTAATGGACGAAGACACGTAGTTAAACGTTTTAGTTGCCCTTTACTTTACTTACCTACTTACTTCAGTTAGGCAACTTGCAAACTTAAGCCATGCTTTCCAGTTAGTAAAACCATGTCAAATGCGTCCTTATAAAATGTTAATGGTAGAAGAGTTACTTAGGCAACGACCGATACACGAAAATCACCAAATAACCCTGGATATTCTACGTAATGTCAAGAATGAATTTTACTTTACATGAGCGGTTTGTCAAAAAGAAATGGGCAATATTTCCAACAATTTTTACAATAAAACAAAAACTATATTGACGAGATGCAAAAGTAAATAATGGCTCGTATTACCTTTTTTATGCATTTTCCAACATCACAATACATTTAAAAAAAAGTTGGGGGCGGTTTCTACCTCCAAAAGAGGGATACATTTTATGAAGATACGAAAAAGTAAGTATGCCAAACTAAAAAATAAAAGCAGCCGTAGTTTTCTATTTTTTTCAGCAAATAAAGAAACTTTTTAATACTGAATTTATTACAGTTAGAAATTCCACCATGTATTTAAAATTGAGATGAAGATGATAAATTTTAACTTAGTCCATGACTTGCAACTTTTGAACCTTTTAATAAATTGAATTAATAAATTAGTAACAAGATTTTGGATTTCGTCAAATTAAGAAGATTCGGTAGATACAAGTATTAGAGAGTTTTTTAATTTTCTAGCTATTTCGCTGGCAGGTGTCGCGTCTCCGAGAGTAGCGTTCGCCACACATCATATCCAGCATTAACATCCTAAATTAGAACCTATTGAAAATACATCCCAATAATAAAAATCTTCCTAAAACAAACAAACCCGAACAAACCTTTCCTAGAGACAATTTAAAAGCAAAAAGTTTGAAAATATGAGATCAAAACCTAATTACGTCATCCCATTATCCGCACATTTTTTATTTGTCAGCCTCGACAGAATAAATTGCTATCTTTGCTTTGATAAACTAACTAGACAAAAACAGCCTAAAAATAGAAAACAACCGCCTGATATTCAGGTAAAGGCGGCGTTCGACCTTCAGCTGAATAACTGGGACCCGTAGGTCGAGGCAAATGTAACGTCAGTGAGTTTATTAGCACGGGTGTTTTTATTAAAGAGTGTATATTCTTTATTTCTTTTCTCAGTAAACAATTCAAAATTTTTAAAACTGAAACCGTAGAAAATTTTCTTTATGCGATAGGGTAAAAATCAAAATTTAGTGAAAAAAACCCATTAGACTAAAAAATCAATTTCGGTTCATCACCATTTAATGTTGTTTGTCTACGTACGTAAATAACACCATGCAAAGTAGAAGATTTATTGTCATGTCATTTTTAAGAAATACTTTTTCTTAGATCGATCGTTTGGAAGCTAAACCTGTTCGTAAATAAACGTTAATATTGTATTGAATTTTTCTGATTTGAATATGAAAATGAAAAAATGTGTCACAGCAATGGAATTTCCAGTATGAAATTTCCACTGTAATTCAGTGAAATTTTCGTACCTCTTATGGGTATTTAATACATAAGGGAAATTTTCTTTTCTGAATAATTTATTTAAAATTAGGTTTCTGCTAAGTTAAAATAAAATAACTATGATATAGTTAAATCAAAACCATTTCCGTTGCACGTCATACCTTCGAGTATCAGCAGTGTTGCCAGTTTGTAATCAAAATACCCCAGTAAGGAAATGCTTCGGCATTTTTCAATAAAAGTAAACAAGGTAATCAACAGAAATGTGTATGTATCCCTTTGTTGTTCTTAAAAGAACAGTTTTTATTCCTATTTATAAAAGTATTTGCAGTTTTAATTAAAAACGACTTAAATAACTCACGAAAACACGAAATGAAAACAATAAACGTCAATCAAAATTCGCCAAGAAATAAACTGGCATCACCGATGCGTTGACACTTCTCTTGCCAACTGTCAGCCCAAAAAATTCAAATTATATTAATTTTTAAAAGGTTTTAAATTTAAAAAACACTTCCTTTAAGCGGCTTAGTATCAAAGAAGAATACATTAAGTTTCTTTTACATTCAATATCGCATGAATTTTACATATTTTTTGCCCAAATTTAATTTTCTTATGTTTCCTGACCGATTTTCAATTATCAGCTGATTGATGACTTGCAACGGAAATTGTTTTGATTTAACTACACTATTATATTTCTTTTAATATCATTGCAAAAGTTATGACCATTTCGTCCTATAATACTTGTCGTTTAATAGAAATAATAGCGCAAACTTAACGTAATAATACATCACCGAAATGATGATTTAATGTCAACATTTAAAACATCATTATTAAGAGAAACGCAGAGAAAACTCGCAATAACTGAGAATAATAATGAAAGCATAATATTATAGTGACGTAATAAAGTCAGCAGACTGTAAAATTGAATTATGTGTTTGTCGGCATGAAAAACCGACAAAACGCAAATGTATTTATGAATTCAAACAGGTGGAAAAATAGAAGTCTTGTTAAACTTAAAAAAAACACTTTGTTATAGGTTGACTTCAACTGTTTCTTGTGTCGTAGTCATTGATGGGCAGATATAAGAGTTATAAAAGTCAAATACAAATCCGGTACTTATAGGTATAATTTGCTCCAGTACTTAAATGTTCACGGATACAGCGGTCCAGGAAAACTAGTAATGTAACATTCAGTGGCGTATCCATGGAGGATATAGAGGTTTGAGCCCATTCCCTCCCAAGCCTTATTCCAAAAGCCGAACTTAAACCTAATTTTAGGAGACCATGCCACTGGAAATATTTATTAAATTTAATGAAATTTAAGTAAGCCGGTATAATTTATCCAATGTCAGTGTGATGACATTCCAATCATTCCATACGGTGGTAAACGTGGGTCTCTTTGAGACTGTTTACCGCCGTATGGAATGTCATCACACTGACTTTGGAATAACAATATACATTTGGTACAATTGTGTAGCAAAAGGTTCAAACGTTGTTTATTTATTATTGATACCATAGAGAAATAAAACTAAGAGAAACCATTCAATATATACATTTTACCGCTCATAATTGTGTACGACGTACAAATCTGTAACGAGTTACGCCAAACGTTGTCTGTGATATACATTTAACGAACGCAAATATCCGTCTAGAGCACTTCGCTTCTCTATATTTACATCGCGACCTTGCGCCTCGCGCTTGCCCTGTTTGGTGGGATGTCTAGGTTTACTTAGTTTATGTCTTACCAACACAAGTCAAAGTAAATTTTGAAAACGAAAGGGAATCGAAAAATCTGCTACATGAAAAACAAAGGAGAAGGATATACCGTGCGAGCAAAAATTATTTGCATCAAAGAGGGCCTTGCATGTAAGGACGTAATGCTTAGCCGTGGAGCTTAATACCTGTTGGGTGTCAGTAACTACCTAATTAACAATCAATCAGTTATTCCGTCATCTTTGACAGTCGTTACAAGCAATTTGATTCATCGCTAATTTTTCCAATTTCTTGAACAATTCACACAATGGGCTTTACGGAACAGCACAAAACATTCATGATGTAAGCGTATTTTCGAAACGGGGTTAGAGTAAATGGTGAGTGGCAATACAATCCGGGTTTGTGCATGGACGATTTTCACGAACATTTTCCTAACGTTGCTTTTATTGCTGGGGATTTTTATCATTGCCTGAAAAGAACCGTGGCTGTGTTAAGGGAAACTGGTTCTATACAACACAAAAAATAAGCAGGAAGATCATCTGTAAAAACAGAAGAACTTGTTGCAAACGTTCGTGAAATAATGCAAAATACGCCAACAAATTGTATAAGACGCCTGTCGCAAGAAGTTAGAAGATCTTATGGAACATGCATGCAGGACTATTCTTAAGAAGCAGCTAAATTTATTTCCTTATATAAAGTGCAAGTATTCCAAGAAATACAAGCCGCAGATTTTGAAAGACGCAGGAATTACTTTCAATGGTTTACCCAAAATTTATTGGAAATAAATGATTTATTAGACCGGATATTTTTTTCGGATGAAGCCTGGTTCCACCATTCCGGTCATGTGAATTCTCAGAATACACGCATGTGGAGTGGTAAAAATCCCCATTTTTTTGTAGGGTCCACATTGCACCCTTAAAAAATTGGTGTCTGGTTAGCTGTTTCCCGAAGAAGAATTGTTGGTCCTATTTTTTTCCATGACCCAGTTACGCCACAGCGGTATAGAGACAATATTTTGAATCCATTTGTGAAGCAATTACTTGGCGACGAACTACGTTTTGGATATTTTCAACAGGACGGTGCAACCGCCCATACAGCCGCCGAAACTATTAACTACTTACGCAATTTTTTCGACGACAGATTCATCAGTTTTCGATCAGACATTGAATTCTCACCTAGATCACATTGTTTAACGGTTATGAATTACTTCGTTTTTCCTTATTTAAAGAACACTATTTTTAAAACACCAGTTGCAAATTTAGAACAATTACAAAAAAGGATTATCCAAGAATGTAGTAACATTTCTCCAGAGATGCTGGTCAACACTTTCGAAAATATGAAGAGACGTGTGCATTTATGCTTGGAGCATGGCGGTGGCCAATTTCAGCAATTTATGTAATTATTTTTCTTTTTCTTTCTGTATATTCTTAGTTTGTTAATTTTGTCAATATTTTTAAATTTGGGTAAATCGTATTTGCGGTTTCAGAGTAATTCGGTGACAGCGGAGGTGAACTGTTAAAACATTATTCGTTGTACGACAGGTTTTTCAATGTCTAACCACAACGGATTTACGTTACTTTACGGTACAATTGAGGCATCCATTTACAGATAAAGAAAAGAACTTTCTTAATTTAAAGACGTCTCTAAAAAGTATTGCTAAAGGCACAAAGGAAACATACTCGAATAATGTCTCCTTTTCCTAATAGTTCCTTTATGAAATCTTTTTCTGAGAAGTTAAACCTCTTTTGAGCATGTGGCACTGCTAGCTCAATATAAATAAAACAATGCAGTCGAATCTTTTTAAATCCGTTTCAAAGAATGATATTAAACATTGCTAGTGTATAGAACTACCTATTGGAAGTTTTAATAGAAAGAATGGAAAGCAGAAAGGTTTAAAGTGATAAAGCATCCAGGAAAAATAAAGCAAATAAAAGTATTTTTATTATAGGTAGAACATAATAAAAAGAGAGCTGGGCGTAATTACGGATGCATATTTTATTGAGGTATAAAGAGAAGCATATTTTTCGATTTAATTTTTTTAATCTCATCTTCTCCAACGATGATACATTTATTATACAGTGTGTGTATATAGTCTGGAAACGGCTTAATAACATCACAATTTACTGGCCGATTTAAACCAAATTTGGTATAGTTGTGTAAGAGGAGCTAACGCACCGAATGACGATATTTGCGTTGTTGCCAGCTTTTTGTTTGTCTGGAATTCGAACGAATTTTATATTTTTAAATATAACACCCAGTATATTTTTACATTTTTAAATTCCACATAAAATTATAAATATTTTTTATTAAATGCATTATTAGTCTATACTTCATAGTTTCCGCGATATTGACTTTCGAAAAGTGACATTTTTGAACTTTGACAGCTTATAACTTTCTAACAGTACGTCTTAGAGCAAAACGGCTTACATGTCCCTATCTTCAATTTTTATTATCTTCCCAAAAAAATCAACTTCCGGTTAAACCGGATGTAACTCGAAAGCAGGAAATATAGTTGTTCCGGTTTAACTGGAAGTTGATTTTTTTGGGAAGATAATAAAAATTGAAGATATGGACATGTAAGCCGTTTTGCTCTAAGACGTACTGTTAGAAAGTTATAAGCTGTCAAAGTTCAAAAATGTTACTTTTCGAGAGTCAATATCTCGGAAACTATGAAGTATAGACTAATAATGCATTTAATAAAAAATAATTATAATTTTATGTGAAATTTAAAAATGTAAAAATATACTGGGTGTTATATTTAAAAATATAAAATTCGTTCGAATTCCAGACAAACTAAAAAGCTGGCAACAACGCCAATATCGTCATTCGGTGCGTTAGATCCTCTTACACAACTGTACCAAATTTGGTTTAAATCGGCCAATAAATTGTGATGTTATTAAGCCGTTTCCAGACTTTATACACACACTGTATTTGTTTTATTTTTTGTATACTTACCTTTAAAAAAATGTTTTTTGATTTGCTCTTAAAATGTTCATTTACGACAGCTTTTGATGACATTTCGGCTTTCAAATGATTTTCACCAAGGTCTTTCTTGAGGTTGGAAAACAAAAAGTAGTCGCTAGGAGCCAAGTCACGACGGTATGATAAATGGTTAAATTATTTAAAGCTGTACGACGGTGATGAAGCCAGAGCAGATACAGCCATGCGAGTATTGCGAGTCTTGTTAACAGATGGAGTAAGACAACATCTACCAACTCTCCTCGCCTTTTGTCCTTTATGGCTTCTCGCAAGATAATTAACGTTGATTATGTTTGCGTATAATATGCTCCCGTAATGATCTTCGTCAGGATTGTAATCTACCAGCAGAATTGTTAAATAATATGTCCTCTGTGATACCTCCTAGCAATTCACTTATTAATTTAATAGGAAATCTTATAACATCAAAGAATTTTTTGTCCAAGTAATAATCAACTTTCATCACCATTTTGTGTCGTCATGTCATGTATAATAAGTTACCTAGGGAGATCAAAAATATACCAAGCAAAGCCATTTTAAAAAAAAACTGTTTGTAGTATATTGGTTTCTCATGTTTTTTACAATATTCGTGAATTTATGGATTGTGATTTGTCATCCTAACTGTAATTTAGTAGGTATATATATTTTGTACTTATAAGTAATAGTCGCTTCTCCACAGTTCTCTGTGTGTCGTTTTTGACTTTTTCTATACCAATGTAAATTTTGGTCTCTTGAAATAAAATTTATTTATTTATTTATTTATTTATTTATTGGGACCTATAAAAAGTATTGATCCGATTTTGAAGGACATCACGAATAGTTTTTTCTGACATCGTCACAGCAGCGGTGGGGCAAGTACGTTGAATGAAAATTATTAAAAAAAAATAATCAAAGAATTTAGACTGCAAAATGTGACTTACCTCAAAGCCTTCGAAATTTAGTTTCGCAAAAGTAAGTGCTCTCAATACCACTATTGCGAGTTGCGACAAAATGTAAAACGCCTCTGCGAAAAAAATAAAGAAACACTTGAACTCTCGAACAAAAAATGGAAACTTTAAAGGCAAAAGTAATAAAGTCGCAAACCCACCAAAAGAATCTTGAACAAAACATTATAGTATTTTCTGATATAGCGGGAATGAAAGTGTTTCCTTTTTAAAAATCTGAAATTGAAGTAAAACGGAAAATGGACCAAAGACGTATCTATCAGGCGAAATAAAAGAAAATGTGTACAGGGTGTTACAAATTCGATGCATTAGCGTTGTTATATTGGTAACTATAGGGGATAGAGAGTTGGTTAAAATGGGGTAAAATTGCACATTTTAATGCTAATGTTTATAAAAATTTAAATAATTCCAATGACTTTCGGGTTATCCGATAAAAACTGAAAAAAACAATTTTTGTTTCACATTTTTTTATGACAAAATACTGATTATATTAAAAAGAAATAGCACTTTTTTTGCTCTTTAAGAAAATTACTTTATTTTTCAGATACGATATTTCGTTATTTAGATACCCGCATCAAATTAGTTTTTTTAAATACGGATCTGAACTTTTTTAAAATTTTTGAGTAGCTTTTGACCTCTCAAAACTATGTGATGTATCACTTTTGTCACTAAATTGTTTGCTATGGGAGTTATTTAAAGTTTTTAAAAATTGAAGAGTAGGTATTGACTTTGAAAAAAACAAAGTGTGCCTTAAGTTTCACAAAAGACAATAGTGTTTCTTACCTTTTCTTAACTTTGACATAACTTAAATTAGTTTCGTATTTTAAGTATTATCGACATAAACAATTTACATCCCACTCTGATATCTTTTTGAAAAATTTTGAAAATCAGGTCTCAGCAACGTCCTTACTCCATTAGTTTTAAACGAAAAGAAATAGGAGATAAATAGGCCGGATTTTTTTTACAACTTTGCAGCTTCTTGATTCCAATAAAAAATTACTTTCTGTAACCACACCGCGTAGAGTCAACTTTTTCCAAAAACAAAGCGTTTCGACAGTTGACATTCACATGTGACATTAACAGCTGATACTGGTTTCCTCCTAAAAGTTTAAAGTTCCTAGTTCAGTAGTGGGCTGGAGCAAGTTTACGCGTCAGGTTTTAGAAACCTAATTTTCTTGGTGTTTATTCTGTAAGTTGAACGGTGAGTAGAATCAACCAGTTTAGGTTATTTAACTCTCCAATTTCCGATAATAAACAATTAATTTCTCATTATTTGCTATTATTAATTTAATACTATTAGTTTATTCATTTTAATTACTGTACAATAGGTTAGCAAACTTTGCGGTCACTGATAACTAATCCAGCTGTTTGTATTTAAAAACGCATGGCTTTTTGGCGGCTTTGTACTACACCGCGAACGTAAATTATGATATGGCAACGCAGCATTAAACGCGAAAAATACGCAGGCATACCTCTTGATTGGTTCATAGATAAATATTTGGGCGGCGAAATTCTTTTATGTTATCAGAATTATAAAGAGCGTTTTTCATTGGTAAGTTTAGTGAATGTTAAATGATTTCTATGTTTTAGCAATGAATGACTGCATAACTTTTAATCTATCGCACGTTGAGTTCGATGTTTCAATTGTAAATAAAATTAGCGCTGTATTTTTGCCAGCCTTTATGCTAATAAAGTGCATAATGCGATGATAAAAGAAGTGAACCCAGTCCTGTCTCTGTCCCCAACAACTAAACGTAAAATAGACCAGACTTAGAAAGGGTGCCATAAATGACAGGTGACTACGTGAAAAATTTGACTTTATCTGACATACGTAGTAAAGATTAATCATAATAACGCATGTTTCTTCGTTAGTAAAGTACATTTTTAAAAGGGCACTGAAACTAATTTAAGTAAGGTCAAAGTTAAGAAAAGGTAAAAAACACTATTGTATTTTGTTAAACTTAAGGCACACTTAGTTCTGTTACTTTTCAAAGTCAACGCCTACTCTTCAATTTTTAAAAATTTTAAATAACTCCTATAGCAAGTGTGACCCATCATTAGTTTTGGGAGGCTATCCAGTTTTTTTTTTAAAGTTCAGGTCCGTATAAAAAAAACTAATTTGATGCGGGTATCTCATCAACGGAAAGTCTTATCGAAAAATTTAGATTGTTTTCTTAAAGGGCATACAGAAGTGTATTCTTCTTGGGTTTTTAATACCGTGCCAAAATTATTTGCATCAAAGAAGGCTTGGATTAAAAAACGTAGGGCTTGGTTTAGATCACAATGATATGGGGACGATATATCTAACCAAATCTAGGTTAAAATTTTGTTAAATTCATATTATGACATGATAGGCCAAACTAATGAGTAATAAAATAAGTAGACAAATACAAAATTATTTTTGTTGTTTACAAATTTAACAAAGTAAAAATATACAGAAAGAAAAATAATTACATAAAATGCTGAAATTGGTCACCGCCATGCTCCAAGCATAAATTCACACGTCTCGTCATATTTTCGAAAGGGTTGACCAGCATCTCTGGAGAAATGTTACCACATTCTTGGATAATCCTTTCTTGTAATTGTTCTAAATTTGCAACTGGTGTTTTAAAAATAGTGTTCTTTAAATGAGGAAAAACGAAGTAATCCATAACCGTTAAACAAGGTGATCTAGGTGGGAATTCAATGTCTGATCGAATCAATCTGCCGTCGAAAAAATAGCGCAATTAGTTAATAGTTTCGGCGGCTGTATGGGCAGTTGCACCGTCCTGTTGAAAATATCCAAAACGTAGTTCGTCGTCAAGTAACTGCTCCACAAATGGATTCAAAATATTGTGTCTATACCGCTGTGCTGTAGCTGTGTCATGGAAAAAATAGGACCAACAATTCTTCTTCGGGAAACATCTAACCAGACACCAATTTTTGGAGGGTGCAATGTAGACTCTACCAAAAAAGGGGGATTTCACTACTCCATGCGTGTATTCTGAAAATTCGAATAACCGGAGAGGTGGAACAAGACTTCATCCGAAAAAAATGTCAGGTCCAATAAATCATTTCTTTCCAATAAATTTTGGGTAAACCATTGAGAGTAATTCCTGCGTCTTTCAAAGTCTGCGTCTTGTATTTCTTGGAATACTTGCACTTTATAAGAAAATAAATTTAGCTGCTTCTTAAGGATAGTCCTACATGTTCCATAAGATCTTCCCACTTCTTGGAACAGGCGTCTTATACAATGGCGTGTTTTGCATTATTTCACAAACGTTTTCAACAAGTTCTTCTGTTCTTACAGATGGTCTTCCTGCTCCTTTTTTGTATTGTATAGAACAGCTCTTTTCCTAAACACAGCCACGGTTCTTTTCAGGCAATGATAAAAATCCCCAGCAATAAAAGCAACGTTAGGAAAATGTTTGTAAAAATCGTCCATGCATGCACAAACCCGGATTCTATTGCCACTCACCATTTACTCTAACCCCGTTTCGAAAATACCCTTCAACCATGAATGTTTTGTGTTGTTCCGTAAAGCCCATTTTGTGAATTTTATTGTTCAAGAAATTGGAAAAATTAGCGATGAATCAAATTATTTGTAACGACTGTCAAAGGTCACGGAATAACTGATTGTTAATTCAGGTAGTTACTGACACCCAACAGGTATTAAGCTCTACGGCTAAGCATTACGTCCTTAGATGCAAGGCCCTCTTTGATGCAAATAATTTTTGCTCGCACGGTATCTATAATCAATATTTTGTCGTACAAAAATTAAAAACCAAAACTGATTTTTTCAGTTTTTTTCGGATATCTCCGCAAGCCATCGGAATTAAAAAAAATTTTTAACGTATTATTCAGCATTAGATTGTACAACTTTGCCTCGATTTAAGCAACTCTCTATCTCTAATAGTTACCGAGATAGCAACGATAGTGCATCGAATTTGTAACATCCTGTATTTTATGATAAATTAAATCGTTTTAGTGATTAAGAGGGTGAGATTTTAGACTAGCATTGGTTCTTAATCGTATCACACACTGCTTGTCGCTGATTGGCTATTCTTTAAGACTTAATCTTACTCTTACCCTTAATCCATTTTATGGATAATAAGCCTCTTAGAACGATCCAACGAGCAGTGACATAATTTGGATACAACTCGATCAATAGATTGTGTTGTTTTCTAATCTTAAAGTGTTGACTATAATAAAAAAAACTAAAGATAAAGAAAGTAACTTTATTTTTTAAAACAACAGGTATTTTACATAGGCCGCACTGGCCGCTCGCTCTGATATACAACTAACTCTAAGCCTGTACTGGGTGGTGCATCGCCAAACTCTCGATGGGAAAACCTACCGTGCGAGTAAAAATTATTTGCATCAAAAAGTGCCTTGCATCTAAGGACGTCATGCTTTGCCGTACAGCTTAATACCTGTTGGGTGTCAGTAACTACCTGAATTATTAACAATCAATCAGTTATTCCGTCATCTTTGACAGTCGCTACAAGTAATTTGATTCATCGCAAATTTTTCCAATTTTTTAACAATTCACACAATGGGCTTTACGGAACAGCACAAAACATTCATGGTCGAAGCGTATTTTCGAAACGGGGTTAGAGTAAATGGTGAGTGGCAATACAATCCGGGTTTGTGCATGGACGATTTTCACGAACATTTTCCTAACGTTGCTTTTATTGCTGGGGATTTCTATCATTGCCTGAAAAGAACCGTGGCTGTGTTTAGGGAATCAGGTTCTATACATCACAAAAAAGGACCAGGAAGACCATCTGTAAAAACAGAAGAACTTGTTGCAAACGTTCGTGAAATAATGCAAAATACGCCAACAAATTGTATAAGACGCCAGTCCCAAGAAGTGGAAAGATCTTCTAGAACATGCTTGGAGCATGGCGGTGGCAATTTATGTAGTTATTTTTCTTTTTCTTACTGTATATTCTTACTTTGTTAATTTCGTAAACAACAAAAATAAATTTGTATTTCTCTACTTATTTATTACTCATTAGTTTGGCATATCATGTCATAATATGAATTTGACAAAATTTTAACCTAGATTTGGTTAGATATATCGTCCCCATATTATTGTGATCTAAACCAAGCCCTACGTTTTCTAATCCAAGCCCTCTTTATTGCAAATGATTTTTGCTCGCACGGTATGTAAATTTGACTATCCTCAAATATTAGCCCTTCTATTAATTTTACATATTTTATATATATTATATACATTTATATGTATGAAACATTTTTTTATAAATTTTCCTCCATGAAGAAGAAACTAATGAAATTGGAACCAGGCTTCTAGCCAAAGCTGTAGCTGTAGGAAAGCGTCACTCCACAGTACTGCGAATATTACGTAAGTATAAATTTAATATCATCGGTATAAATATCAAAAACATCAGGAATCAGGAGAGGCGATGAAACGAAGCACTCACTTTTGTTTTAAATTTATAGAAAGGGTTAATAACAAATTTTGGAACTGTTATAAATTAAAGCTGCGTTAGAAGAAACTGACCCTGAGAATGAGCTAGTTTCACATGAACGGTTCTCCTGCGCGCGATGCCCGGAAAGTAACAGAATATGTCCGAAACGTTTTCGGTACTTAACGTCTAATAACATTTGACATTATCATAATTATTACTGGTAGTTACGTTACGTTAGTTATTTCGTTTAAAAAGTTTGTGATTATGCGTAAACTGTAGCATATCCTATTTAATTTGTTAGTAAGAGTCAAAGTGATGTGACCAATCTAAAAATTCATCGATCTGAATGCCTAAAAACTGGTATTATTTTCTGTCGGTAGTTGACTTTGATCAAGTTCTATATATCTATCATATCTGGTCGTTCTTTTTTACTTAGTTTGGTTTTAAAAATACCAATGTTTGTCTTATCTTTATTTAAAAGCAGTTTGTTCCTTTGATACCAAACCTCGGTGTCCTGGAAAAGTTTCGTTGCATTAGTTGTTATTTCCAAAATATCTCTACCACCTACTAAAATGTTGTAAATCACGATAAATATAATAAATGGTATTGGCCCCAATATGCTTCCTTGTCGTTTTCCTATTGTATTTTTATCCTTTTCCAGAAAAACTCTTTGGATTCGGTTTTCTAGGTATGATGAAATCCATTTCAGAGCACAACCTTTAATGCCATAAAATTCAAGCTTATTTAAAAGAATATTTCTATCCAAACATTCATAAGCCTTTGACAGATCCAAAAATATACCCATAGCCATCCTTCTTTTCTCTAGATAATCCAAAATTAAACGAATAACCTGGAAAATGGCGGTTTGCGTTGATCTTCTATTAAGGTAACCATGCTGGTTCTCCGAGAAAAGATTACATTGATTCGTAAAGTTTATTATTCGATAACACATAACAACTTTGAAAATCTCAGAAGAAGAATTATAGGTCTATAATTGTCCATGCTTTCTGAATATCCCTAATTTTTATATAGCGGTTTAATATATGCCAATGCTGATATGAAAAGACCCCCTCCTTAGGTGAAATATTTATAATGTAGACAATACTTTACAAATTGAAGAAATGATAAGTTTCATAATGCTTGCAGGTATCTCGTCATCTCCACTGCTATGTTTGTTTTTAATTTTTTTGGATAGTTCTAAAAATTCCAAACAAGTAACCGGTTTTAAATGCATTGATTTCAAACTATGTTGTATGTTACATGTACATTCCACTTTTGTTTATATTTGTCAGCAAATCTGGAACTATCTCAAGTAAGAATTAGAAAGAGTATTTTTTTTTAAAGGCCGATGTTTAAGTCAGATGCAAAGATTACTTAAATCAAGTTATACGGGCCAACAATGGAAGAGCCCGTTCTGAATTTAACTTTAAAATAAAGTTGTCAGATGTAGTAATAAATTTAAAGGACAAAGTAAAGCCAATTCTTTTAAATTCCTAATGCACATCCCTTAATCTGTCACGCTCCTAATCTCCTAAGCGTAAAAATATATTGTGTTCTTCGTACATTATATAAAATATTTTGGTGCAGAGATATTTTCATAACTCACTGCAAAATGGTTATTCCTGAAAATAAATGTAATGGATGTCATGACATTTATATTTCACGCTTAAATTTATCATTGGTATGTATAACACAAATACTGCAGTTATGTAATCTAAAGTTATCCTTGAAAAATTGTCCTTTTAAAAAATAAAATATTTATTACCAGTGAATTTAAATGCACTTGCACATGTATTCGTAATCTATTGTATAGGTATCGATTTGAGCAGTTTAAAGAGATACTTCGATATAGCAATAAAATTATTGCAATTAAAATTTTTAAAATTAGTGTTTCAACAAAAAAATATTTTAAAAATTGATCTATAAATTTATAATTGAAAATTTAGCACAAAAATAAGTGAAGAAATGTGATTTCGGATAATAATAGATAATGCATATAAATGAGCGCTCAAGTCAAGGGCAAATACTCAAGACTTGGCGCAAAATATTCATAAATTTTACACATAAACACAAATAGCACACTTGTCCAGACATATCAAAGTTCCACGTAAATGAATTTCGCAATGAGGTTTTCCAATATAGCACTCAAATTTATCGTATTCAGCACAAGGATCTTAAATTACAACCTATTGAAAGCATACCTCAATAATAAAAATCGTCTTAGATACCTAGAGTGCCCTAAAGCTTTTCTAGGCATTAAAAGACTAGACGCAGATGCCGCGGAGCAGAAATTTTAAAAAGCAAACAAGAAGTCGCTCTCAGGTTTATTATTTGAAATTGTAAGCTGAGTGGACTAACTTTTTATCACTATGTAATTTAATTTTTGCAATCGTTTCGGTTGTTAGGTGTCTACTTTGCTATCATTCCCCTGCTACAGTGTTGCATTGTACGATACGAAATACTGTAGACGCTGACAGTTTAGTTTACGTACGCCACCTAAGCAAAAGGAATAGGGATGGGAAGACCCGGTTCTTTTTCGTGACCTGGGCCTCAGCAAATCGTTCATTAGAATTACCCTTTTACATGAACAACTCGCAGTCAGTGTTGCTAGAATCTTTTTTCAAAAAAAGTCAAAGTCGTTCTCGACTTAAGTTCTAGTTTCCCAAATTCTCAATTCTAAAAAAAAATATTCCCGAGTTCTCGAACTCGCGAACAGTGGCGCAATTCTGATTTTATTTCTAGAATAGGTACAAAATTTCTACAATAATTATTGTACCACCCTAGCAATACTGCTCGCTACACACACACACACCAGGTCTTCAGAGTCATAATATGAACGATAGGTTCACAGAGCGTGTTTGTATTAATCACGTGTTTTATGAAATATGGACATTGAACGATAGGGTCACGGACCGTGATTGATTCAATCACGGGTCATTTGGTCATTGTGAACGGGTCGTTCATAAACGACTCATCGCTAGTCAGTCGGTCAGGAGTATGTTTTTACAATTATTTATTTAACATAAAGGGTTTAAAAGTTCGTGTTTAAAGAATATTCAATGTCGAGTTGTTCATTGTTCAATAACGTGTTACAAAATGTTTTGGTACTATTATTAGTATGTATTTAAAATGTTGTAAGAATGTAAGAGGTTGTGGTTTGTTGTGAATATTGAAAACTATTTAAAGTTTGAATCGTCGATTACATTCATTTATAATGATTGGTTTATTTATTTAAGTGTACATTTTGTGCCAATTTTGGATATTGGTTTAATTTAATTTTTGTTTAACTCTCCTTGTCATTTTATGCCATGCGACTATTTATATTGCATACCAAAAAAATAAATGATTAATTTTCTCGCTTATTATAGCAAAGCGACAATTAAACATATTTTTCTGCGATGTGTTTTCATATTAGTATTTACGGATTTAAATACCGTGCGAGCAAAAATTATTTGCATCTAAAGACGTAATGCTTAGCCGTAGAGATTAATACCTGTTGGGTGTCAGTTATTCCGTCATCTTTGACAGTCGTTACAAGTAATTTGAGTCATCGTTAATTTTTCCAATTTCTTGAACAATTCACACAATGGGCTTTATGGAACAGCACATAACATTGATGGTTGAAGCGTATTTTCGAAACGGGGTTAGAGTAAATGGTAAGTGGCAATACAATCCGGGTTTGTGCATGGATGATTTTCACGAACATTTTCCTAACGTTGCTTTTATTTCTGAGGATTTTTATCATTGCCTGAAAAGAACCGTGGCTGTGTTTACGAAAACAGGTTCGATACAACATGAAAAAGGAGCAGGAAGACCATCTGTAAGAACAGAAGAACTTGTTGCAAACGTTCGTGAAATAATGCAAAATACGTCAACAAATTGTATAAGACGCCTGTCCCAAGAAGTTAAAGTTTAAAGTTAAAACACCAGTTGCAAATTTAGAACAATTACAAGAAAGGATTATCCAAGAATGTGTTATCATTTCTTTAGAGATGCTGGTCAACACTTTCGAAAATATAAAGAGACGTGTGAACTTAGGCTTGGAGCATGGCGGTGGCCAATTTCAGCAATTTATGTAATTATTTTTCTTTTTCTTTCTGTATATTTTCTTACTTTGTTAATTTTGTAAACAACAAAAATAAATTTGTATTTGTCTACTTATTTTATTACTCATTCGTTTGGCATATGATGTCATAATATGAATTTGACAAAATTTTAACCTAGATTTGGTTAGATATATCGTCCCCATCATTGTGATCGAAACCAAGCCCTACGTTTTTTAATCCAAGCCCTCTTTGATGCAAATAATTTTTGCTCGCACGGTATAATAGGACAATTCCATAAACCCCCGTATATTTAAAACACATTTGGGGAGCCAAAAAGCAGTGTAGATTGAAGTAAAACTCCACGGTCTGTTAAGAGAAAAGCTCCAAATCCATGGGGAGTGCCTTGAGTTGACATTTGAACTTTCAAGAGCATTTGCCCCAAGGACGATGAAGCAAAGATAGCGTATAAACGCACTTTTGCTTCGAGCCGACATCTCACTGCCTGTAAAGGATATTCTATCATATGACATGTCTATGAACATTTACTTGTAAAACGAACTGGCACTAAACCAGTTACTTTACAGACATAGTATGCTGTCTTATAATATTGTTTTGTTATAATCTTTGTACACATATACATTTAAATTGTATTACTATTTTCACAATAACCTCACTTTTTTTATCACTCTTATATGTCAAAATTCAAAAATTGTTGCTACTTCTTGCTGAGTCTATACTAGTGTGGCATATTCCGAAAAATATAACTACTGCTCTAAAAGTTAAATTTTTGATTGTAAATGCCTTTATGCGCCGCCATAGCAATAATAAGTTTTTAATCGTTACAAATTGAGCCAATTTAGGCTCAAATGAAACCGAAGGGCGTCTTTGGAGTCTTCGGCAACAGCGTACTATTCCAGAGTAAAAATTGCAGTGGCGTAGCTACCATAACGCCAAACGCCGCGGTGGCGGGGGGCCCGAACGGACAGGGGGCCCGTTCCCGTTCGAGCCGAAAAAAAAAACAATAATCTTAATAAGACCTTTAAAAGCAACCCCAAACCTTAAAAATATAGAATATAGTTAATTTAATTCTAGTTGGGCCCCTGTTTTTAATTTTAATCATATTTGTTGACTATTCTTTTCGACATTGTTAATAATCAATTAAACAACCATTTTAAAGGCGTAAAGGACACAGCTATCAAATTTAGTTTCTTAAGTCCCCCCATTTTTGTATCAATGACGGAGGAAGAATTTTTTAAATCAGCTGAAGCTTTGCAACAATGTTACGCTCGCGATATTTTCTCAGAATTTCCATTACAAATTATTGCTGTTTTCGAAATTAAAATTAATAAAAAACTATCTAAGAAATTCCTGTGCCCAAAATCGACTAAGTGATTTGGCATTGCTTAGAACAGAGGCAGCGAAAGCTGCAGTAATGGACAAAACCGAAATATGTAGGGTTTTTGCGGGAACTAAGTCCAGAAGGAAGCAATTTCTTGGATAGTTTGAATAGTTTGATGTTTTATTGCAAGGCTTTTTTTCATAATTTATAATAAAATATATACGACTATAAGCATGCTTTTGTAGTTGTAGCTACTTATTAATTGTTACGAATTAATGTTTTATTTAATATGTTATTTAAGTATCCTCTCCTCTTACTTGTTTATTTTCTACCCTTGTGCAAATGGAAAATGAAGGTGGTTAAAAAGGTTATATTTTCAATGTTATTGCTATCTTGAAACTTGACTAATTTTGGGGTGATAAAATTTTGAAGGGGGGCCAAAAGTTAGGTTTGGCGGGGGAGCCCAAAATCCAAAGCTACGCCACTGAAAAATTGGTGTATATTTTCACGTGGTTTCATTGTGGATCTCGCGAGGATCCTGGTAGACCTAGAATGATATGACTATCTTCCTCTGTTGTCAGAAATTTGCCCGACAAGCCGAAGGTCTCAAAGTCACAGAGAGATACCATCCGCACTGGAAAACGTGGGCTAAGGGTCGCTGGGCACTCCGACTAAGCGCTAGGCTTGCATGGTGGTGCGCTTGTCATACACCCTTCACCCATCCATGCAAGTCAGATTCTAAGCAGGGAACAAACCATATTTAGTCCGCGACTTAGGCTGGCCGCAGACACATGGTATCCGATCAGGTTACCGAACAGATTCCCAGACCGAACAGGCCCCGCATTCTATTATTATTCCATGATTATATTCAAACAATGCCACAAAATTCCCAACAAATCTGAAGGAAATTCGCGCCAAAACGGTATAAACTGATGGATAATCGCATCGCATCAGATTATTAAACCTGAGTGGAAAACCCGGCGACGCCGACGACATGCCTGTATGTACATTCGGATCGTTCATTCGGTTCGGTATCGAACATAGACAATTTACCTTTAGATAACAATAAAAAATTACAAACAATAATCACAAGAATGGCAGATTTATGACCTAGCGCATGTTAACAAGGCTATATAGATACTATTAGACATGCGCACTGCAGCATTATCGTTTGACGAATGGGAAAATAGACAGGTGCGGGCTTTAAAATTTAAATTCTTGCCAAAATATTGATGGACTGTCTTCTCAATTTTTGATCAAGTTGGGAAAAAAGGTAGTGATTTCTGGCATTTTTAGTAGTAGCAAACCTATCAGATTTTAAGGATAGAAAATTGTTTTTAAGGTTTTGTTTTAAAAATTTGTTTAAAAATGATTATTGGTCGTGTTTTTAGTTCGAAAAGGAAGAGAACAAGAACAAGTGAATTAAACTAGTCTTATAAAATCGAATATAAAAACAAACGTAACCAGCAAAATAACCAATCAGCGGTATTATCGCGTGCCTCACCTCAAATCTAATATTAGTTGGTATATAACTTGTATTGATTTTTACAATTTGTCAAAAACTTGGGTACGTGTAAAAAATTTTCAAGCACAATTTCTTGTCCAAGAATTTGAAAAGTGTTTGCCCGATAACTTGACCCATGAAATACTGGCTTTATTAAAAGCTTAATGTCGGGGTGTACAGTAACCAAAAAATTAACCAACCAGCAACTTTGACGGAATTAATTTTCTCACAATCAGACACAATTCCCTAAACTAAAAGAAAACTAGAAATTCGTAAATATTAAACACCCACAATTCATAATAGCTAAGAAAACTACAAGGAATCGACAGAGAAACCTTAAACCACAACGTCAAAAATGGCGGCTGAGTGTATTTTGAGCAAGTCGCTAAAGAAGGACAGGCCGATAACACGAGGTTTGTGCGCATGCCCGAAGGTGCCCAGAGGGACGGCAGCTGACCGGCGAGTCATGCGCTCGGACGTATTTTTTCACCCATAAAACGTAACTTTTGTTTGCGCAGGAAATAAGCTGTACGTATCTAAAGGTAAATTGTCTATGCCTAGATCCCCATTCAGACTCCTTAATAAATCACTTCCGTCTAATTATTTGGTTAACAAGAAGTTTCTTATAAACGTACACGGTAAAACAATTAATAAATTAGTAGATGCGTTCTAAGTTCATTTTCTATTCCGGGCAGGTTTACGTGTTACCTCACGCATTTTGATTTCGTTATGGAGCTTGCTAACGAGTTCTTTAAGTAATAAATTTGATGAAAATAACACCATTTTGTCAGTAAATAAAATATTAGTTAATATAACGTATCGCTGTGAAAATTAACTTTTAAGGGTATTTGCCCTGGTTAGTTTTGAATGTCTGTATAAATATGACTAAAAAATGTTTATCAGTGTGCAGAAAAAGTTCTTTCTAACTGAATAAATTTTTAAGTTTTTGGGTATTGAACCCAGAATCTCTTGCTTTCCTGGAAATAGTGCTTTCCACTGTAGCAGGCTCTGAATTTCTCATATTTTAATAAAATTTTTAAAAATAAAATTTAATTAATAAGTTATATGACCGACATTGGCTGTGTTCTTCAGCCATTGTAATCCTAACGAAACTGATCTAAAAATTATTACGATTTCCAGGTTTTCTCTTTTTAAATTGTTTTGTTCACACATATTGATCGTGTATTGTCTGCATGGACTTTTTCACTTAATATTTTTTATCCTAACGCATAGGAGAAGAACAAATAATAAAATATTCTACTTTTTCAGGTTTTACAATCGTGAATTATAGATTAAGAAAATAAAACCCAATATGCTGTCTAATAAAAATACGCGAGAACTAATAGATCAAAAAATTGCTTTGTCGAACTTTCAACTTCGGACTACAACGTTTCGGTTAGTTAGCAATTATAACCGTTTTCAAGTATAAATTAAATTATAATTCAAAGGCTACTATCTTAAATACTATCCATTTGTGATGAAGCTTGATGACTCCGCGCACCCTAGGAAGGTTTTTATTATGCGTATTATACTTTCAATAGGTTCTAACTTAGGTGCTAAATATGATAAATTCGGCTATATTGAAAATGCAATTACTTCGTATGACAGTTAGTATTTTATGACAGGAATTCGGTTAAATTTTGTTAATTTTTCATGTCGCAAAGCCATTTTAAGAGGGACTTTTTTACGTTACTTGCGCTATTGAATTTATACATAAATAATTTCCTCATAGCCAGTTTTTTAAAAATACTCGTAGTAATAACAGAGTATAATCTACCTCGGCAGATAAATGGAGTACCCATAGAAAAATCAGCAACTTAAAAAATACATTTTTAGTTGTTACCCTATATTGAATAGACTTGGATTTTTCAAGTATCAAGACTAATGCACTAATTAAAATAATAAACCATTTGAAAACCAAAAGTTGACTGCTCTGACAGTTGTTCATTATTGAATAAATAGATACAGGGTGGTTGTTTAGTGCGAGGAAGTCCAATATCTCCGTTGTTTTTATAGATATATCGAAATTTATTAAATACAAAGGTTCTAGGATAATCAAAAGCGCACATTTTAAAAATATTTTTGGATATACAGGATGCGCCAAAAAAGCGGGGCATCATGAATGTTTTTTTTAAACGGTACCACCCATTCTTTTTTATCTCATTGAATTCGGCATAAAATTGGACATAAGATACGCTATTTTATTTTGGTAATTTATACAACGTTCCCAGATTATTCAATTTTTCCTAAAATTTTCGCGGAAAACATCATATCAAAAAAATTATTTTAAAATATTACTAATCTGAACTAAAAAAGAAAATTTTATATTTTTTTAAACCCTAAAGGTGTCCGAATAATTCTACCAAAACAAAGCATTAACATCGTATACAGGATGTCTTTTACATCGGTACAAATGTAGCAATCTTTAAATAACTATTACTCGTTTTTTTCAAATGGATCACCCTGTATATTATTGTGTCAGTTTACAGATAATTTCAACCTCTTTAAATATGCAATTACAATAAATGCTCTAAAACGCAACGCTCTTTTAATATTTTATGTTTTATTTTAAAAATGCAAACTTTCATTAAGTTGGCCATGAGTTGAACAAAAATCAAGACTTCGTACTGTCAAAATCATAATGAATTTATATTTCTGACATATTTGGTCTAACAACGTTATGGTGTTAAGATTATAAAAATTGTTTTTTGTTAAAACGCTATAAATTTTTCTACAAACGAATTAGTCGATATGGTTTTCATACTAGGAGCAAGTGACAGAAACTATATACTTGCTGCAAGGCTTTATCGGGAAACTTATCCTGATAGAAGGCAACCAAGAAAAGAGGCATTTGATAAATTAATGGATCGTTTCTCTCGGACAGGAAAAGTGGAATATGAAAAAACTGAAAGAAGTGTTTATACAGAAGAAAATGAATTAACCGTGCTGCTGAAAGTAAATGAAAATCTTCATATCTCCCAAAGAATAATTTCAAATATATTTCCAAAATATGTTGAGTAAAAATAAAATGCACTCATATCACATTCAACTGATGCAAAAGCTGAACGATCAAGACTATGGAACCAGAGTTACTTTCTGTGAATGGGCTCAACAAAAAATTCAGCAAGACAGGTATTTTTTCAATTATGTATTGGTCGTTGACGAAGCTACATTCCATAAGAATGGAAATGTCAACAGGCATAATTTCCATTATTATGCAACCGCCAACCCACATTTTATTAGAACTCACAGTCAAACCAGATGGTAACTAAATGCGTGGGGTGGAATAGTTGGAAATTATGTCATTGGTCCTTATTTTTTTGAAACACGATTAACTGGACAAGTCTATTTGGATTTTTTGCAACTAATCCATGAACATTTAAATAATGAGTTTCCCAACAGATGGATAGGCAGAGGTGGACCATTTCAATGGCCACCTCGATCTCCAGATTTAACAAAAATGGACTTCTTTTTGTGGGGATACGTCAAAGATGAAGTATATAAAGTTCCTCCAACCACAAAAGATAATATGAAGAACCGCATCATACAAGTTTTTCGGAATATCAACAACAATGTATTGGATGAAGTTAGTAGATCATTTCAAGAACGCGTAGAGATCTGTTTAGATGTTAACGGAGGTCATATTGAACATTTATTTTGTTATAGTTTTTTTATTGAGTTATAATAATAATTTATTATTTTTTTGTTCAACTTATGGCCATCTTAAAGAAAGTGCCAATATTTTGCATTTTTTAAACAAAACATAAAATATTAAAAGAACGTTGGGTTTTAGAGCATTTATTGTAATTGCATATTTAAAGAGGTTGAAATTATCTGTAAACTGACACAATAATATACAGGGGGATCCATTTAAAAAAAACAAGTAATAGTTATTTAAAGATTGCTACATTTGCACCGATTTAAAAGACACCCTGTATACGATGTTAATGCTTTGTTTTGGTAGAATTATTCGGACACCTTTACGGTTTAAAAAAATATAAAATTTTCTTTTTAGTTCAGACTAGTAATATTTTAAAACCATTTTTTTGATATGATGTTTTCCGCGAAAATTTTAGGATAAATTGAATAATCTGGCAACGTTGTATAAATCACCAAAATAAAATAGCGTATCTTATGTACAATATTATTCCGAATTCAATGAGATAAAAAAAAATGGGTGGTACCATTTAAAAAAAAATATTCATGATGCCCCGCTTTTTTGGCGCATCCTGTATATCCAAACATATTTTTAAAATGTGCGCTTTTGATTATCCTACAACCTTTGTATTTAATAAATTTTGATATTTCTAAGAACAACGGAGATATTGGACTTCCTCGCACTAAACAACCACACTGTATATAAAAAATACGATTGGAATGTGCAAGCGGTTTTCGTGCATTGTACAACCGTCTATTTAAAACCAAATATTTCCATTTTTAGGAGCAACTTTTTTTGAAAAGTTCAAATAAATTTTCTTATCAAAATTTTTGTTTCAAAAAAAAAATCCGAAACGCTCGTCCAAACATTTACCTTTTGAGGGTATTGAATCATTGTTTGTACAAATCTGTGTTAATTTTCAGTACACCAATATCTACAATTTTGAATATTCGGTTCATTGTTTTAATGGGAAGCTGCATTCGTCGGTAAAACAAGCATTGCGTGAGAATTCTTAATCGTTATTTACCCTTGTTATCAATTTATCAATATTGTTGATGATTTTGAAATGTATACCTATGTAATTTGCACAGTAGTGTGGAATAATAATAATAATAATAATAATAATAATAATAATAATAATAATAATAATAATAATAATAATAATAATAATAATAATAATAATAATAATAATAATAATAATAATAATAATAATAATAATAATAATAATAATAATAATAATAATAATAATAATAATAATAATAATAATAATAATAATAATAATAATAATAATAATAATAATAATAATAATAATAATAATAATAATAATAATAATAATAATAATAATAATAATAATAATAATAATAATAATAATAATAATAATAATAATAATAATAATAATAATAATAATAATAATAATAATAATAATAATAATAATAATAATAATAATAATAAATATTTATATTTCCAAAGACATTTTACAATGTATAGATTTCGTCAGCTGAGTTGCATTTAAAATGACACAAAAAATAAAAACGATTAAACCATTAAAAAATCAGACATTTAAAAATTCGTCCAAGCTATAAATAGACCTACTGACTAAATAATACTTTCTTAGGCACCTTTTAAAACTTAGTAAATTAGTAGAGTTCTTCCAATGTTCAGGAAGCATATTAAATAACTTAGGTCCTAGAACACTTGGAGAGTCTCTGGCAATGTTTAGATTACAATGCTTTATATAAAAGTCTGACTTATGTCTCGTGTTAAAGTTATGTAACATAAAATTGTTTTGAACTTAGCCCTATTTAATAGTTATTTATGTATCAAGGGTACTAAGTAGATGATTATGCCCTGAGGGCGACAGTCTTACAAAGCCGAGGGCCTCTGGCCCGAGGGTTCGTAAGTCGCCCGAGGGTATGTATCTATTAGTACCCGTGGTTCATACAAAATTTTATGTCATACCAGTTCGTTTTGAATAATAAAATTTTTTTTTAATTTAATTTGATTTACCAATTTTTTATTTTTACCAGCGACATTACCTTGACATTATTAAAATGTTTAATGTGTCAAAGTCAAAAATCAAAAATGGAACAAGATGCACACTCAATACAACACTTAATGCCCGCGCGGGCCATAATGTGTACTTCATGCCCGCACGGGCATAAAGTAATTCATTATGTAGATGGTATCTAAGGTATAAAATCACAATAATGTACTGGTATGACATAAAAATACATAAACACAGATATGATCGTTAATATATTATAAGTTCTAAAAAGGGTTCAACATAGTGCTGGGACATCGAAACGGAACATCGATGTTGACCATCGATGTTAACATCGAAAGCTAACACCGATGGCTTAAAAACATCGGTTGTAAAACATCGATGTTTTCTAAACATCGAACATCGATATTGTTGGGAATAATTTTAATAACCGGTTTTTCACTTCGTCGAATACTATTAATATTGGCGGTGCCCAGAAATTTTGTCACTTCTAAAAAAAAAACCGTGCAATCCAACACGAATGGCGGGAGAGACGTTTTAAAGTAAAACCCGAGTTAAAAATCGGATGCTAACTCTTTCCGAAAAGATTCTTGGGAATTTTGACTTCTAAAAAAAAAAGATGGTCGGTTCCATATTTATTAAGTGAAAAAAAAAAACATAAAAACCGAATTTTCGTCACGTTGTTGCATTGAACATCGAAAGGTAAACATCGATGTCGACATCGATGTTTATGACCTCTAACATCGATGTCGAAAACATCGGACATCGGTAACAGGACATCGATGAACATCGCCCAGCACTAGCTCTACAGGAATGCGTAGACACAAAAGAACATCAGAAACCATAGGTGATACCTACCCCAGACACAGACGCCATAAGAAATTCTGCTACCCACTTGAGCATGATAGAGTGTCAAAAGTTGTTGTGTAGTAAGTACCGGGTGTAACATTTTGAACTGGTATGATATTGAATTCAGTTTGGCACAAATTGTCCTGCAATGCACTTTCGGTAAATAAGATCGGACTTTCACCAATCTTTAAAACTGGGGGCGTTTGCGCAGGAGGTCTTTGACGGGACTGGAAGAGCAATGCCTGAGTCTTGTCGATTAACATAAAGGTCGATACCACTAAACCATTCATGCAAAGCCACCAAACTACTCTCACATCTTGCCTGTAAAACATCCAAGGATTCCTCGGATAAAACCATGCAAGTATCGTCCGCATAACTGGTTAAATCAACATCTGAATCGACAGTGACAATGTCGTTGACATAATATAATATAAACAGTATTGGACCCAAAATGGAGCCCTGTGGTATACCAGTATCCACACTACGGGTATATCCGAATAAAACTCATTACAATTGCCACCTGTTTTATGCTTGATACTGACATACGGCCTACGATTTTTTAAAAATGACTCGAGCCATGACAAAGTAGAGCCCCTGATGCCGTATTTTTAAATTTTCTCACATAACTATGAATTATTGAGGCAGTCGAATGCCCTACTCAGATCAAGAAAGATTCCAACAGGACACTCGCCAACATCAATCATCTCCATAACTTTCTCATAAACGGAGTTAACGGCAGAACTTGCAGATCTTCCGCACGAAAAGCCATGCATGTTGCTTATCCAAAATAATACCGTTTCTTGACAATAACGGCAAAAGGCTTTCCAAAAAAGCGTACTCGAAAATCTTCGAAAAAGAGGACATACACACTGGCCTATTTAATTCTCCATTGATTGAGGGTCCCCCTTTTTAAAAATTGGGACAGCTTTGCCTATCTTTAGATCACTAGGAAACCTACCAGATAAAAAACTTAAGTTTATTAAATGATGAGAGTGATGCTTTTTTACAGTTTTCCCAAGGAGCCTGGTGCTAACCCCATTATTTTTTTACATAGAGTAAAAGTTATAAATCTGCATTTTTTCTTCTGCTCTACCATCCAGTACATTACAGAACTATTTTCTATGGGGTACCACTTAATAATTGTTATTTTTTCTTGTATAATGAAAAACATGTTGAAACTAAGAAAAAATAAAACCTCTAGAAACATTATCATAGTTATTACTGGTGGTTTCATCGAGGTATGTATTAGAGCCGTATTAAATTTTTTAAGAATATTGCGATAACTTTTTTCTAAATAACATTTAATTGGCTTATTAGAAAATAATAAAATTTGGTATGCTAGTCCATCATACAAGTAAGCACCTTCAAAAAGGTCTCATACAATTTAGATGTAAACTTAAAAGGAGAGCCAAATTTACATGGGATTTTCCATAGCCATTAGGCCTTTTACACACACACACCAAATAGTACAAAGAATGCACCGAATTGTTTCCTTTCCATATTGATACTCATGTAAGACTTTAAAATCGCCACAGCACGTCTATGATCCACATTCGAATCAAAATAGAATCAAACTGACGAAAACCGTGCATGTGTGCAAGGATAACACGAACGCGGTAGATCGCGTAAACGGTGCCGTTAGGACGGTCGCCGGGAGTGTGTGCAAAATGCCTTACGGTGCACCACACGGTACCTATAGCAAACTAAGATGATACCCTGTTTTGAGGAGGATTAATACCTATAATCCAGATACAAAATAGCGGCATTCTTGTTAAGTATTTTTTTAATGTACCAACAGACAGACAGACCGACAGATATGGATATCATGCTTTTCGTGACCCTTAGTCGTCGAAACCTGATTATTTCTAAACTTTTTTGTTGCAATTAAAATACTTTTTTCGGCAACCGTCCGGGAAGTACCCACTTCCCGGACGCTTTTCCTTTGAGAAAGTAGCATTTCTCCGGCCTAGTCCGGGAAGTGGGTACGTGCCTAGTCCGGGAAGTACGCACTTCCCGGACTAGGCCGGGAAGAATCACATCAATATTAGCAATTGCTCGAATTTTAATATAAATATTAAAATAAATAAGAATTAGAATGTTTCTGTTAGTACCTATCTTCTGTTCGAATTTCAATATTTAATACAAATAAGAATTAAAATGTTCCAAATTTTGTTCTACAAAGAATTATAATAAAGAAATGTGTCTCATTGATTTGTTGTGTGTACACGGTTGCCGAAAAAATAGTGTGCGCAACACGTCCGAAAACAGTTTTTTTGGACTCGCAGACTTCCAGGACTCGCCTACGGCTCGGCTCGTCCTAGAATTTTGTTGACTCTTCCAAAAAAACAGTATTTTCCGGACTTGTAACGTAAATTACTATTACTGCGAGAAGATTACAAATTGCACCAATCCCCGTAACTTATCAAAATACCTTTAAACTTTTGTTCGTAATTAAATTTTTAACCCTTGTCATAAATAAATAACCATTTCGTAATATCCTTTGTAAACCGGGATGATACCGGCAAGAGTAAGAATTCACGCCACATATGTTTCCCCCCGTAAAGTATTCATACTAGAAAAGGGTTTTATTCCTGTATGACGTCAGGTTACGCATTTTGATTTTACCGTACCAAACAAACTACTTCTTTAAGTATTAACTACCGTCGTTTGGCCAGGATGATAGGCTAGGGCTGGACAGGGGACCACTGGCCAACAAATCTCACGTAAAATGTTTTTTTATAAGAAGTTTAATAAATTAATGAGTAGTAGTAACATGTTTTATTTAGCAAAAAGCTACAATTAAATGTATATTTTTTTAATACATTTTTTTAAATTTTCGATAGATTTATTTTAAAATTTTAAAACGTAACCTTCGTTTTAACATTTTTAACAAATTTATTTATGTATATTTGTCGCAATTTAAAATTATCCACATTACCTTATTTTATAAAATATGTAATTTACCAAATATTTCCTTATGGCACAATATAAAATAGAACAACAAAGAAAATGTGGTAATATAATAGTATTGAAGAAATTTTTTTTAGAAAACAAACTTAAATTCGAACTGGTTTTTTAAAGTCCCACTTTTCCTTCAATCCTTGATATAATACTTTTAAAATAATAAAAAAATTTTAATTTTGAATCAATATTTATCCCAAATATTTATTTTTCATCATCAATCGCAACATTTATATTTTGAGAATTTGAATTATTACCCATAACCATAACAGTTAGTTTTCGAAATATATAATTTACACTTTTTAACTTTTATTAATAATATATTTATCTCAGAATTTAGAGCATTTTGACCATCAAAACTATTTCAAACATTAATTGGAATTAAGCAAACATTTGTAACATATCGTTATCGCATCTTCTTAACATAGTATAAAACAAAGTCGCTGTCACCCGTCTGTCCCCTTTCATATGTGCTTAAATCTTTAAAACTACGCAACGGATTTTGAAGCGGTTTTTTTAAATAGATAGAGTGATTCAAGATGAAGGTTTTTATGTATAATACATGCATAATATTGTAGAGAAACACTGATAAATTTAGAGGTTCGTTCGGGTTTGTATTTATAAATCTTGACGTGATGGTGAACTCGCCTTATTATCTCAGAGAAAGCGCTGCAACGCAGGCCGGGTACACGCTAGTATAGTATAAAATAAATAATATTGGACCTAGTATACTTCCTTGAGGAACTCCTATAGTATTTATTTTTTATTTGAATACGTTTTTAATATCTTGGTTTTTGGTGACCTGTTACTTAAATAATTTTTAATCCATCTATTAATGTTTCCGCGAATACCATATTGATACAACTTACTCAATACGAATCAATCGAAAAATACAGCTATAACATTTTCTCTTTGATCAATGTTTGTCTTCCATGTCTCAATGACACATTGAATAGCTGTCTCTGAAGAGTACCCTTTTTGAAAACCAACTTGACAGAAAAACATTTTTTGGGGACATCAATGAATTCCAATAACTGTTCATATACGACTTCTTCTAATATACTTTCTCAACATCCCATAAAACATTTAATGGCCTCATTTTTTAGTGTTTTTTACTTTTGATACTGGTGTAATATAAGAATTAAGAATATTTCAATTCGTAAGGCATATTTCCATATTTTAAAAAATTAATTATAAACTTTAATAATGGGTAACCAATGCTTTACTTTTAGGTTTCAGGTGTTATTCCTTCATAAAACTTGAGACATTTTTATAGATTTGTTAGTGCTTTTCACTTTCAGATACGCTTGTAAAATAGTTGAAAGCCGGTTTTTTCGAATATTTACGTCAAGAAGAAAATTTCCAAACCGCGCAAAGTCAACAAGCCCGGATCGGATGCCCACTGTGAGAATATACCTTATTTTTAAATTATGGTATTAGCAATATATCGTACAACCTACGTATTATAGGCCAGTAGATATAGATATGACATATCAAAAACTTAACAATATTTCCAAAAGTTTTAAAACTCCAGTAAATTAAAGAGTACTTTCAATGTTCAAATGATATTAAGTCTGACTGTGCAACCCGTTTTCTGAACAGAAAATAATTACTCATCTGAGCTCTCCAAAGTAATCTCATAGCCGTGGCCCTTATCCTAAAATGGTTGTCCTATATAGGTATAGGGGCTCCGTTAATCTGCTGGTCTCTTCCGCAGACTCTTCTAATGTTAAATGGTCTTTGTGAACAAAAAGGTTCCTCCAGTGTTCCTTACTTAGCCTGGTTTATTGGTGATCTAATCAAAACTCAGAAGGTGGGCGGAATGACTTCCATCCCCTGAACCTGGTAAGCGGTAAAACTGCTAAAACACAATAGTGTTATATATATGTTTAGAAATAATGTTAAAAAATTTATATTACGGTTGAAAGTGAAGATAGGATGTCCACCCACAATGTTTTCATTAATTTGCAACCTCGCCTACAACACGAAAATAAGTCCTTTTTTGGCACAGTACAACTACGAACATATTTTTCTTTTCGATTTTGCACGTATTTCCGTGTTGCAGGCGAGGTTGCAAATTAATAAAAACATCTTGATAAGATCAAATTTAAAAATATTAGAATTTATCCGATTAAAAGGGAAAGATATGTAGGTATCTGAAGAATTCCATTCTCTGTATCCTCAGTTGAGGAAATATCTAGATAGATTTTTTATTGAAATGTCTATTGGAACATTTAATCATTTATTGGAGAAGGTTGGCGGTCGCCCAGAAAATACTTACCGCTCTTTAAAACGCTAGTAAAAATCAATCCGAATGGTTTCTGACGTTGACGCTCAGCAGACGCCCAAATCGGCAGCGGAAGGGGCGACCGTCGACGCTTGGTAAACGCTGTAAAAGGCGCCTGCCACACATGCCAAGAGCAGTGGCGTCATGCCGCTGGCGTTGTCGGTCCCGCCCCGCCGTCAATCGAGACACACTTGACTCTAGCGGGTTTTGCGGTCAGGTAGCCACACCGGATCTTTCGTTATTTTGTTTCAGTATTCCTACTATTTCCTACGGACGTGAAACTTTGAACATGACTTCAAAGAGACGGCAACAAATATTTTGAACCGAAACAAGAAGAAAAGCGATAGTTATTAGTGTGGCAGAAGCAGCTAGATTGCTAGACCAGAAGAAAAGACGCTTCTGGGACACAACACGTCCGTCATACACAAAGTTCAATAGCTAAACACAACAAAAATTGCGTAAAAATGAGACACACTTAACGTTCCGCAGTGTCTAGTGTGCCGCGTCCCATTTGATACTGTTGAATACCGTCCCTTTGGCGGCCCGCTCCCTCCGGCGTTCCGAGCGTCACCCCGCGTGCTGTTGGCGGGAAAAATATTGTCGAGGCGATGCCGTCGCCGCTGACGGGCTTGTATGCCGCGACTGCTTTGATTGCATATGTTCAGTAAAAGCGGCCCGCCAACGCCAGCGGCATGACGCCACCGCTCTTGGCATGTGTAGCAGGCGCCTTCCCGCTAGGGTTAGGCGGTTATTGGAAAATAACCGGTTATTGATTAACCGGTTATTTATTACGCCAGGTTAACCGAGACTAGGTTAACCGGACAAAAAATAACCGGTTATTGAATAACCGGTTAATAACCTTTTCCAATTTTTCTTCCCATTGTGCCTTTCAATTTACCGTTATGACACAAGAATACAGTCTTCAAAGTAGAACTTTTATCTCTATTTTTTTTCCTATTCTAGGGTTATAGTCAATAATGAAACCAAAGACACAATAAATACAACAAAATCCCTGTTAATAACCGATCTTCGGTTATTGATAATAAATAACCTTTTGTCGGTTTAACCTGAGCAACAAAAAACCGATTATTAACCGGTTAACCGATTTAAAAAAAAACGGTAATCAAATAACCGGTTATTTTTGCCCAACCCTACTTCCCGCCAACAGTACGTGGGGTGACGCTCGGAATGCCGGAGTGCGGCCGGAGGGTACGGGCCGCCAAAGGGACGGTATTCAATAGTATCAAATGGGGCGCGGTACACTAGACATTGCGGAACGTTGAGCGTGTCTCATTTTCGCATAGTATTTAGCAATTCATCGAATGACTTTTTAGACATCGGATAATATTGAAAAAATTATCTTCATATTTGCGGATGTCGGAATAGAATGTCTGAAGTCTTTTTCTTTTTCCCTTTTAGTAAGAAAAGGGTGAACCCAGAAGCGCCTTCTGGTCTAGCAATCCAGCTGCTTCTGCCACACTAATAACTATCGCTTTTCTTCTTGTTTCGGTCCAAAATTTTGTTGCCGTCTCTTTGAAGTCATATTCAAAGTTTCACGTCCGTAGAAATACTGAAAACTGAAACAAAATAACGAAAGATCCGGCGTCGCTACCTGACCGCAAAACCCGCTGGAGTTCAAGTGTGTCTCGATTGACGGCGGGGCGAGACCGACAACGCCAGCGGCATGACGCCACCGCTCTTGGCATGTGTGGCAAGCGCCTTACTATGAATGATTTGATTCATTGTATACTTTATTGTTCGACGCCACTTTGCGCTCGACGCTTCTACATATAAATTGTAAGGACGTGTCGCGTCGCGTCGCGTCTCCGATAACCAATCGAATATTATGTCATTGATGACGGACCTGCTGTATATACTACCAATGAACAACCCATTTTAATTATAGTAAACATAAAAACAAGTCCGACATAGTTTAGTGTTATGTGCCTTGTTAAATAGATACAACATGAATTCCGTTATTTTATATTATACTTAAACTGTTAAACTTAAGTCAAACACGCGTGTCGCCAGGCGTAAACAAAACCACGTGGCCGATACTTGTAAAATGTCCTTTGATTCACCTTTCGCCTCGTAGCCATAGACAATTTACCTTTAGATAAACAAACAATAATCACGAATGTGGCAGTTTTATAGCCTCGCGCATGTAAACAAAACTGGGAACTATTAGACATGCGCACTGCAACATTATCGTTTGACGAATGGGAAAATAGACAGGTCCGGGCTTTAAAATTTAAATTCTTGCTCATATGCCACCATAGAGGGTTTATTTTACCGCTATTTCGGCATAATACAATTATACAACGGCTGCAACTAGTACTAGTCATTGTTTATATTACAATCCGAGTCACTAAAAGCACAAACACAATTCACTAACTAAACTACACAAAAAATTAGAAATCCATAAATAGTAAACACCAGTCCCTCAATCCACGATAGCCGATCCGATAGCTGAAAACTTTAGAAAACTACAAGGAATCCGCAGAGAAACCTTAAAACACAACAACAAAAATGGCGGCCGAGCCGGTTCTGGAGAGTATTCTTGAGCGCGTCGATTATTGTCGATAAAGTAGGACGGCCGATAACACGAGGTTTGTGCGCATGCAAGAAGGTTCCCCGAATGAAGACAGCTGACCGACGAGTCATGCGCTCGGACGTATTTTTTCACCCATAAAACGTAACTTTTGTTTGCGCAGGAGATAAGCTATAGGTATCTAAAGGTAAATTGTCTATGCTCGTAGCAGGTTGTTTAAGCTATAGGAGACGGACTTATTTGACTTAAGTTGTATTGAAGAAACATTTGCCCGAAGGCAGAAATTCTTTAACTAAATAAAAATTTGATTTGTATATTATAAGCAGGGATATATAGGCTTTAATTTAAGAAGTGAATGTACCTAATATACAGCGATGGGCAGAATTTACGCAGCATAGGGGAAACATTTTTATTGTTAAATTTCAAAAAATACCGATAGGGGCAATTACCATTAGACAGTGGCGTTTGTCGTAAGGGGTTTGGTGCGCCATTAAAAAGGAAAACAAAATTTTTTCGTTTTCGTCAATTTTTAGTTTCGTTTGATTAATATTCAAAAAGTTTTATAATAAGAATAAAATTTTATGAATAGGGATGGACATGTATGCATTTTTATTAATAACAAATTGATTTGAGAGTTTAGCATGTAAAGTGAGTACAAGCCAGAATTAAATAATTTTTATTTTTCTATTAAGAAAGGCAACTATATAAGAAGTATAAATTTAGGGAACGTGATTTGAAGTAATTGTTTTAGTGCAGTTATTAATATGTTATACCAAAAATGTCTCTACCAGATATTCATAAGCTTCTAAACAAAATAAAAAGTATGGGAGCCCTGCGAAGCGCTGTCAGACTTTGAATTCGCTGTATAAGTTTGTAAAAATATAACAACGCATTTATAAAAATTAGTAAATAAGTAAGGTAAAGGAAGGGTAGCAAATGCAGAACATTAACAATAATCTGAAACAAACAGTTAATATAAAAGATTTAGGATATTATTAATCTAACTAAACATCAATAATTACGTTTACCACCGACAACTATGATTAGCCAAGTACGACAATACTTAAAAGAAAGCATAGGATTCTCCAAAGTAGCAAATTTTCGCGACCAGTTTCTTGTTTAAAAATATGACGATATTTTGTTGTACAAACAGAATTATTTGATTTGTACCTAATCAAATTACTAAAATAAATACCATCTGGCTAAATCTTAACTACTTAAAATGTAATTTTTCAAGCATAGTTTTATGCTTTTATTGAAAACATAAATAAATTCCTAATTTGACTGCAAGAACCAACTTATTTCAAAAATTTGCTTGTTCCCTTAAATACTAAATAAATTGTTTAAAAATTCTTAAAATAAATTTTTATTCAAAAGTGTTATATACCTAGTGAAAGTAAATTGAGTCGTTGCATTGGCCGACAAACATTAACAAATTGGGATAGCATTTAAACTAAGTACATATTGACAAGGAAGTGTATGTTCTTGAAATAAGTATTTTTTCCGTAGGGACCAAATTATTATCCTAGTCCAGTCCTGGACCAGGGCAAGGATTCTCATCTATATGATTTGCCCGAGCCGACTCAATCCCCTCAATGAGCTGCGAGTTCCCGGCGTTGTACGCGCTTTGATATATTTATGGCTCATCAGGGAGTTTCTACGGAATTATGAGCCGAGGGATGCCTATGCATCCTAACTTCCCTTGTAAATGATATATTTAGAGAAATAGGCCGTGAAATTGGTGGAATAGTCATAAATAGAGAAATATGTTTTTATAATAGGGATACGTTGGAATTTGTAACAAGTAATGATAAGCTGAGCTGCTACAATAACGGTAAATATGCGATCAGAAAAAGCGACATTAAAATGTTAACATAAATAACTATAGAGTAAATTAAAAATAAAATATTATTAAGAATGTATTGTAATGTCATTAAAAACAGGGATTTTTAAGGGCCTAAAGCGATTAAAGGGTTTAAACACTTTTAAAAGCCAAAAGCACTTTTAAAGTGCTTGAAGCTAATTTTAACAGTGCTCAGAGTGTTTAAAGAGTAGGGGATAGTGGGGGCATTATGTATATCATTTAATTGGTAACACTTTCAAATGAAGTACTAGTACTGCCAACTCCGGTTATAAAAAACTTTGACGCCTTTTGTTTTTATTTGGCAAGTAAATTTGTGTACTTTTACCGTTAAGAGGAAGTAACCCCTTTTACCACAATGAAAATTGCCGAACGTTTTGCTGGTCAAACGAAAAGAAAAAATAAAAAATTGGTATTTAGAAAATAAATTCTACTTTAAATACCCCATCCAGAAAAGTAAATGACGACCAACAATATTCCCAAAAATTTTTTTTGAAATTTTTTTTATTTTTAGTAATTTTGTAATATCTTAAACAATTCTTTATTGGTCAAAAGCAAAATGACTTTCCCGGGTGTGGAATGTTGTACCAAACAATTTTTCTTAAAGCCATTTTTCAATATCGGCCTTACTTTTTTCTCAAAAACGTTGGGCGCGTAAATCCACTTTACACGCTTCAATTCACTTTACGCGCCCAACGTTTTTGAGAAAAAAGTAAGGCCGATATTGAAAAATGGGGCTACACCCGGGAAAGTCATTTTGCTTTTGACCAATAAAGAATTGTTTAAGATATTACAAAATTACTAAAAATAAAAAAAAATTCTAAAAAAAAATGTTGGGAATATTTTCGATCGTCATTTACTTTTCTGGATGGGGTATTTAAAGTAGAATATATTTTCTAAATACCAATTTTTATTTTTTATTTTCGTTTGACCAGCAAAACGTTCGGCAATTTTCATTGTGGTAAAAGGGGTTACTGTTCTTAACGTCTACATTTTATTAGTTACATGATATAAAAACCACAGAAAAAAGCTAAACTTAAAAATGCCTCGAAAAGTGCTGACATTTGCGTAGCACGAAACAATTTAATACGTTGGAAGTACCACCCCATAATTATCCTGCGCCAGGCCGATAGGTGGCAGTCCAGTCGTTGATTTTGAATGTTACGTGTCGTTCGCACGGTGCCGCTTCATTTTGTCTTTGTGTGTGACATAAGCAAGTGGGTGGTTGTAAAAGCACTAAAGGCAAGTTTTCCAGTACTGCTATGCAGAAAAGCTTCCTGATAGTAATTTTGTAAAATAAACAAAATATACTAGGATAAAGTTTTCTTTTTTCATAGTATTCTTGTTTACCATGCACATAATATAATACCAATAAATCCTAATTTAAATGTGCGAACCATTTTATTAAGGCGAGATAGGTTTTTCACTTTTTTAATATATCAACCACTGTTGGCGAAATATCGGCTTTACAGATGGCTTTCTTTTCTGCGCTACAAACAAACGTGCAAGTTTATAAAAGTTTTAAAGATACCTGGTCGAAAATCCCAACGGAACCGTTTATTTTCCTTGCAAGTCAGGTGTTCACCTCCAGTGAATACTTTCGGGGTGATTTATTTTTGAAAAAATTGAAGATACTTGCAATGGGTAATAAAACTGAGCAAAAAGGGGAAAATTGCTTATAAAATGAACAGGTATTTCCTTTTAAAGAAATGCAGGAAAGTAAGGTCAAGTTTTAAGATCATTGCTGACAATTTCTGCAAAATATTATTTTTATGTGGATTATTTCATTGCGTTCGACTTTGTTTACATTGAGCTCTGAGTTTTATCGCATTACTTTTAGAAACTCTTGTACTTCGGCTTAGGGTTTTATTTAAAACATAATTTATTGTTTGTTCTTTTGGCATGATATAAAACGTATGTTTAATTTTACGAAAAATAACGTAATTTCGTATTTGTTATGCTATCCGTAAAATAATAAATTTTTTTAAAACGTGAATCTCATTTATTTTACAAGCAAATTTTTTTATAAATAATGACTTTTTTTCGTATCTTTTACTTTTTTGTCCGCGGACATACTGATATGTTTTTGCAAATGCCAGTATCTCGTTGTGTTAAGTATAGGAAGATTACACCTACTTTATTTAGAGCCCCCCTATAGAACCAAAAAACAATTGACGATTTTTTCCTTTACCATTTGTGCGGATATTTTTTGCGTATTTCTAATATAATGACGCAGCTATCTTTTGTCGCATTAGCTGCATTAAATGACTACCCTGTATATACAAGTTGGTTGAAAATACTCAACATATTAGGCTATGTGCACAATATCGTTAAGATAAGCAATAATACTAAAATTCCACTTACTCTACTATTTCCCTGTATACAGGGTGCTTCATTAAAAACTCTCAGGTCAATTATTTCGAAAACTAAAAGTGACATATAAATTCTGTAAACGCCAGTTTTTAGCCTCTATGATTGGCTTCACAACTGTGTAAAAAATGTGTATGAATAATACAAGATGTAGGTGGCGCCACGGTGCAAAGAATTTTTTCGACGACAGGTACTTTTAAATGATGTGGTTCTTAGAGATAATTAATTTTTGATCAAATTATGTCCCATCAAATTTTTTGATAAACCCCACACGAACGGAGATATTTGGGGTTAAGTTTTTTTTTAAATAATTTTAACGAGTATGTTAATTATAAATATTTTTAATATCCTTTAACCGATTTTAATTTAATTTTGGTAATGATAATTTTAGTGATAAAACGCTCGTGTAGCGCTAAATTATTACGCCCAGTGACGTCTCAGGGGGCGCCTTAACAAATAATATTGGCAAAAAGTAAGACGCCACTGAGTTTTTGGTAATTTTCATATTTTTATCAAATTAAGCAACTTATATAATATCCTTTTCTCGTCTGTTATATTGTTTTCATATCTTGCTTCGTTTTCGAGAAAACAAAAATAAAAACAATTTAAAAAAAATAAAAATCATTAAATAATTAATATGTTGTATTTTTTGTTGTTTAAAAGCAAAGTTAAAACATTAAAGTATAATAAAATTAAATTTAAAGATGTTTTAAATTTTATGAAAGAACTGATGATAAATTATTAATGAAAATTAGAACAATACCAAAAACTAACTAATGGGGTCGAATGAGGTGTTCAAAATTATTGCCGTTTTTATACACCATAGCAGGATATGAAAACAGTTCAACAGACAAGAAAAGGATATTTTTAGTTGCTTAATCCGAAAAAAATATAAAAATTACGAAAACTCAGTGGCGTTTTATTTCTTGCCAATATTATTTGTTAAGGCGCCCCCTGAGACGTCACTGGACGTAATAATTTAGCGCTACACGAGCGTTTTATCACTAAAATTATCATTACCAAAATTAAATTAAAATCTGCTAAGGGATATTAAAAATATTTTTAATTAAAATATTCGTTAAAATTATTTTTAAAAAACTTAACCCCAAATATCTCCGTTCATGTTGAATTTATCAAAAATTTTTATGGGACGTAATTTGATCAAAAATTAATTATCTTTAAGAACCACAACATTTAAAAGTTCCTGTCATCGAAAAAATTCTTTGCACCGTGGCGCCACCTACATCCTGTATTATTCAAGCACATTTTTTACACAGTTGTGAAGCCAATCAAAGAGGCTAAAAAGTGGCGTTTACAGATCTTACATGTCACTTTTAGTTTTCGAAATAATTGGCCTGGGAGTTTTTATTGAAACACCCGGTATACATTCTATTTTCTCTCTTTTATGAGGGAAAACGTTAACTTGAAAAATGTTAATATTTTTTAACTCTGAAATATTAAGAGCCTAACATTATTTGGTCGACAGTTAAATAATATTAGGGGACGATTTACCCCATGCCCACACAGCTCGCAGACTTCCAGGACTCGCCTACGGCTCGTCCTAGAATTTTGTCGACTCGTCCACAAAAACCGTATTTTCCGGACTTGTAATGAAAATTACTGTTTTCTCACAATTAACAATACTTTCTCTGCCGGGAAAATGAAATTACAATTACAATTTATTTATTAATTACAATAACATTACCAAGCCTACCTTTCCAGCGTATCTTTTCATCAAAATTTGGGTTTTTAGGTTACAGCTCCCGGGAGAAAAATAAAAGTTAAACCCTTTTTACTTTTCTTGCTCCCTTAGGATTTATAATGGTATCGTATATAATATGCCATTATAATAGAAAAAAATAATGAAAAACCTTTTAGAGACGAGAGTGCACATTGGTAGGAAAATATATTTTTAAGCAAAAATCATTTTTCCTTTGAGAATTAGGAAGCCGACGTGCATCAGGTGTTTATTTTCATAAGTTTTGTTTATTTTAACAGCAAATGGAGAAGATATTAAAATTTCCGATCCTGGATTCCAGTACATACAGTGCGAGCAAAAATTATTTGCATTAAGGAGGGCTTGGATTAAAAAACGTAGGGCTTGGTTTAGATCACAATGATATGGGGACGATATATCTAACCAAATCTAGGTTAAAATTTTGTCAAAGAATATACAGAAAGAAAAATAATTACATAAATTGTTGAAATTGGCCACCGCCATGCTTTTCATGCCATGATTTTCACTACTCCACATGCGTGTATTTTGAGAATTCACATAACCGGAGAGGTGGAACCCGGCTTCATCCGAAAAAAATGTCAGGTCTAATAAATCATTTCTTTCCAATAAATTTTGGGTAAACCATTGAGAGTAATTCCTGCGTCTTTCAAAATCTGCGGCTTGTATTTCTTGGAATACTTCCACTTTATAAGGAAACACATTTAGCTGTTTCTTAAGAATAGCCCTGCATGTTCCATAAGATCTTCCCACTTCTTGGGACAGGCGTCTTATACAATTTGATGGCGTATTTTGCATTATTTCACGAACGTTTGCAACAAGTTCTTCTGTTCTTACACATGGTCTTCCTTCTCCTTTTTTGTGTTGTATAGAACCTGTTTCGCCACGGTTATTTTCAGGCAATGATAAAAATCCCCAGCAATAAAAGCAACGTTAGGAAAATGTTCGTGAAAATCGTCCATGCACAAACCCGGATTGTATTGCCACCATTACAACCATGAATGTTTTGTGCTGTTCCGTAAAGCCAATTGTGTAAATTGTTCTAGAAATTGGAAGAATTAGCGATGAATCAAATTACTTGTAACGACTGTCAAAGATGACGGAATAACTGATTAATTGTTAATTCAGGTAGTTACTGACACCCAACAGGATTAAGCTCTACGGCTAAGCATTACGCCCTGCTTAGATGCAAGGCCCTCTTTGATGCAAATAATTTTTGCTCGCACGGTACAAGTACTTATATAGGTTACCTAAAATATAAGTAAAAAATGATAATCGGCGGGCAGACAAAGTTTTTAAAATTGAAAAAAGTTTTACACCTCCGTTGGGATCCGAAGTCAGAATATCTCGATCATCAGTCGAATGCTCTAACCAATTGCGCTACAGACACACTGGAATTTTTTCACCAACTTCGGCAATATAACTGAATTCAATTTTAATGTTAGTGTATACAGTGTGAAATACCATATAATTTTAAACCAGGGACCAATAATTATCATTCCTTCCATTCATTTATTTCCCTTAATAACCCCCTCCCGGTTTAAAATCATAGGGTATTTCAAACTGTATATACTACAAAAAACACCAAAGGCGAGTTTTAAAACATCTCTTAGTTTATTTTCCATTAGCTTCTTAAATTTAATCAAATATAATTTAAGATTAAATAAAAAAATTATTAAATTATTACACATCGAAACAAATTTTATCATTACTGATTAAAATATTTAGTATTAAATAATGAAAATATAGTCAGCAATAATTCTCATCTTAATCGTTTCGAATAAGACGGCTTAATCACGGACATTTTGATTTAATCAGTAGGCAGTGTTAATTTTTTTGAATCAATCTGGTTTGGAGCTTCAATTAATCAGTAATCAGTATACCTACTGAGTTTACTTTGATTTAAAATTTAACCAACTTTTTAAAGTTTTAAAGTGATAACAATAATTCTAAACCCATTCTACGGGTTCAGTGCCAAGTATTAACTGTTCCGCTTGGTTATGTCTTCTTTGTAATATGTATGGTTTTGGAAATATTGAGTGTCAAACGGCATTATTCGCTAACGACTTGGATCCGTTTCATCAATTGCTGTAGCTCGTTAATGTTGCTGACTATGGCTGTGTCGTGAGCATATCGAATGTTGTTAATGAGTTCCCCGTTTAGTTTTATGCCAGCATTAACGACGTACAGCGCTTCCTTGAAGATTTCCTCTGCACATTTATTAAATAGAAGCGAAGCTAGGATACATCTCTAACCTACACCTTTCGTTGGTTTGTTTTTTTCTGTTGAAGAGTTATTAATTTTAATACAAGCAGTTTGACCCAGTAGAGGTTAGATATCGATATTTGTCCTTTGTTTCCTTTAGGATGGATATTGTCCTTTGTTTCCTTTAGGATGGATATGAGTCGCTCGAAGTCGTGCGAAGTCCATAAATCAGAGATAGATATCTTTGTTTGCGTCTCTGCAGCGTTAGTTAATACTTATAGAACGGCGTTTTTCGTGCAAAAAATACCCTGGAAGCCAAATTGTGATTCACCAACCTATGAATGAATCCCATTCGGCCTTGGCATAAATCCTGTTCTGGATCACTTTAGCGAAAATTTTAGTCAGGTGGTTAATTAAACTGATCACAGGTTTTTGGATTCGATTTCTTGGGTAAGGAGATAAAGGCCGAATGCATCCAGTCTTTGGGTATCACCCCAGTGTCGTACATAATGTGTCATATTATGAAATAGCCCCACAAGCGCATGTTGCGTGTCAATAAATCTTGGATCCGACTCGCATATAATATTAATATATTCAGGATAATCCAAAGTTATAGATTTCAAATATACTAAAGTATACTACATATACTTTAAAATTTAATTATTTAGCTTTATTGTTGCAGAATGGGGGAACTTCGACAGGTTTTCAGCATATTTGTCACTCCCAACAGAAACCTAATTTGTTTGGATTGTATGCCATCATAACAATTGATGTTTTGACTTCGTAAAACAAAAAAAGTAGTTTCCCACAACCACTACTTTACACTACATTTTTTTGTTTCCATATTTTGCGGGGTTACTTCGTCACCAAATAAAATTCAACGCATTCAAGAAATTAAACTGCTTAGGTTCGACTTAGACACCAAAAAATAAAAAATAAATCGTAATTCAGGTTTAAATAAACAGAGTTAACGGCCTAAATTAGCAAAATAAGTAAACATATTTCATAATAGCTATTTATGTTATAAGTGCATAAAGACTTTATGTTATAGTTAAAAGTAAGAAAATACATGTTGCTACAGTCAACCGGACACCCCACAACATGCTTTTGTTATCTACACAACAGAAAAATGTACCAGGCAGCCAGTAGGAATACAAAAGATCAGAAATGTGTCAGCTATTGTAGCCAAATATTTAGGTCTACGAAACTTTTATTTTTCTTTTTAAACAGGCCATTGCTTCAGGAGCTCATTAGCTACTGTATTAGCTAATAGCGGAGTACATAGGAAAGGAATTAAAAGGCATGAAGGTTGGCAGTCTTCGACAGTAGCGGAAGGCTATTTTATTATATTAAGGAATGTGAAAATTCCAAGATTGCAGTTTGCAAAAACTTTTTAGGAGAAGGTTCCAGTGGCGAGCCTTTCACATACAGGGTGTTAATTTGAAAACTTCCCACCTCGATTTTCCTGCTTTAAAATGAAAATGTGGAAAATCGACGGGTCCGAGCGATTTTCCACATTTTCATTTTAAAGCAGGAAAATCGAGGTGGGAAGTTTTCAAATGAACACCCTGTATATTGACTAACCAATTAAAAAAGCTTACGAACTGTTGACGTTGAGCGTGACCATTTCTGGTAGTCCATATTATTATTGTGTAATTCATATTATTAATAATACATATTATGTACCTAGCTGAACTGTATAGAAATGTATGTATTTTACAGTAAGTTGAATAAAAAAATATTTTATTTATTCCCATTTCAATATCAGAAATTATAGTAAAATAAAGCAACTTTATTGTACTAGTTTAATAAAGTCGTACTTTATGTCCGCTATAATAAATTTCCCGTTACAAAGCAATCGAACATAAATTCGTTTATGTCAGATATCCATATTAGGAATCAAAAAGGCACAACATTCGGTAAAAGCTTAATATAAAAGTAAAAACGTTTTTAGTTAACTGTAACTAAAAATCATTGGTAGATAACAACAAAAGGTATTATAATTAATTTCGGTAAACTAACCTTAAAATGTAAAAATAATTTTAAGAAGATCAAATTATATACAGGGTGTCCGGGAAAATGTGAGAAATCTCGCGGATATGAAAAACACGTGAAAAGAATACTACAAGTTCATATAAACTTCTTTCGTATCGGCCTCCTCTTCGGAAATATGGGCTTCCAACGAGCTCCCATGGAATTAAGTTTTTGACACATAATTATTATTAAACCAGGTATATTTCAATTTTTTTTTTATATGATGTATACCAGGTAAGACCCTTCAAATTACTATCCCAGAAAGTGTTGCGAATTACTCACAGCTGCAGGGACGGACTAGCTGTGACACTAATGTGCCCATTTTTTTACGCCCTGTATAATAAAAACTTTGGACAACGTTTTTTACATACTATTGACTTAAAATTAAGTACTCTTCATTCATAATCCTAACCGTTTTCGGAAAAACATCATTTTATTGCCATCATGTATTAATATTAAGCAGTTAAAAGTGAACATTTATAATTTATAGGAACAAAGCTGTATCTTATATCGAAATACGCTAGATCAGCGGTTCTCAAACTTTTTTGGTGACGGAACCCTTTTGGGAAGCAAAATACTTGATGGAACCCTACAATAAAACAATAGTTTTTAAAAGTGTATTCTTTATTAATAAGCATAATAAAAGTACAATGTAACAGTTACTAATTATTACTTACTTTACCACATCGCAAGTACAATAATAGAAGATATTAAAAAAGAAAAAATCTAACTAATGGGAGGTATGAAACTGTTTTTTATTTTTCATCAATTGGTTGATATCAGGTTTGATAGAAGACAGTTGAAGTCTCATATCAGGTTCGGCGTCCAGTCTATTGCGATATTTTGTTTTCGTGGCTGCATAGGTTGAGAATTCTGTTTCGCACAAATATGTTGTTAGGAACGGGAGAAAAATATTCAGAGCCATTTTGCCAAGCATTGGATATTCATCACGGATTCTGCACCAAAAATCGTTGAGAGGCGTCGTTTTGAACAGTGACTCCATACTTGTGTCTGATGACATTTCTAAAAGAGATTCATATATCTCGTTTGACATACTTTCGGGCTTTTCCAAGTTGGGTAAAAAAGGATTATGAATCCATGAATTCAGTTTCATTTTTGTATTCTGTTCTTCGGGAAAATACTTTTCAAAAGATGCGCGCATCGAACTGAGATATTGGACCAATTCTTCAAACACATCATCTTGAAACATTTCTGAGTCGTTATCGCTAACAAACTCACTGAGTGACGTAAAGCTTTCTATTTCTTTCTTACCAACGCAAATAATCCAAAAATCTAATTTTCTTTTGAAGGCAGTTATTTTGTTATAGGCCTGAAACACTGTTGTCTGTTTACCTTGCAATGATAAATTCAATTCGTTCAGTTTTTAAAAGATATCCGCCATAAAAGACAATCGGAACAACCAAGTTTTATTCTACATTTGTAACTCGGCTCTAAGTTCAAATAGCCTTGTTAAAGTTTTACCTCGAGACAGCCATCGCACTTCTGTATGGAGCAGCAGTGTTTTATGTTTGCTGCCATAATCTTCACACAATAATGAGAACAATCGGGATTGTAGTGGTCGTGATTTGATAAAATTATTTTTACCGCTTCATCCATAACTAATTTTAGATTTGACGGCATTTGCTTCATCGCAAGTGCTTGTCTATGCAGAATACAATGGCTGGAACTACAATTAGGCGCTTTATTTTTTATTCGTGACACTGCTCCTGCTGTTTTACCTGTCATCGCCTTGGCCCCATCTGTACAAATGTCAATGCAATTGTTCCAACTGAGATTATTTTCTTTAAAAAATATATTTATTTTATTAAAAATTTCTTCCCCGGTAGTGTTTGTGAGCAGCGGTGAACACATAAGCATGTCTTCTTCAAAAGAACTTTTATATGGATATCTCACGATAACCAGCAAGATAGCCAAACCAGCGACATCAGTTTACTCGTCCATTTGCAAGGCGAATCGTGTTTTTTGTAGACGTGTAACTAGTTCTTGTTTGACGTAGCTTGCCAGATCATGGATTCGCCGTGAAACAGTATCGTTTGATAGCGGCACAGTAGAAAGATGCTTTGCAGATTTTTCATCGAGCATACATTTTGTTATGTCTAATACACATGGCTTTATTAAATTCTCAGCGGTAGTGTGCGCTTCACCTGCTTGTGCAATGCGATAGCTAACTAAATATGATGCCTCCGTGGCCTTTTCGTTGATAGTTTTTGTTACATGCATCATATTTTTTTGACTTTCCAATAGCTGATCTTTTTTACGAACAAAAAATTATTTATTCTTGTGTCTTTAGACTCGGGGTGTACAGTTTGTAAATGTCGGCGCAATTTGGCAGGTGCCATGGAACTATTAGGAAGCATGCAGAGAGGTGAGCCGTTGGAATCAACAAATCCGAAACTGATATATGATTCATCATACTTCCTTTTTTTCGTCTTTGAAACCGTCGAGCTTGACGTCGTGGCATCATCGTCTGGATCGGTGATTGCTATATTCCCCGCGCGTACTGCTTTTGAACATTCAGCGTCATTAGAAGATGTTGTTGCAACACGTTTAACACCTTTAAGCCAACGTTCCATTATTCTTTATTTATAATGTTACACGTCAGGATGGTGGGGTCTAAATAATGCACAATCGTTACTGCGCATAAAAGACTAAGTTTAGTACAATGAAGAAATGTAAAAAACTGAGACAACAGAATACAGCAGGCAGTAGAACAATGAACACTAGTTTCTCGCTAGCGAGCTTGTAAGTAGGTAGGTAGGAACTTATCGCTCCGAACGCTAATCGTCAACTGACTGACGAGGCGCGACGCGCGATCGCCGCTTTTATACTTAGTCCTAGACTCGATCTCGAATATTCTCGAAAATACTCGAGTCGGCGCCTTTGATAAACAAAAAGCAAAAATAAAAAGAGAAATATAAAAATTGCGTTGTAAACAATTCAGAGGCAGCTTTTATCAAAGGGACTGCGCGCTCACAAGTATACAAGTATACATATTGATACCAAACTTATGAGATATTGTACCAGCTATTGTAACACATGTTTATACAAATACAAATAAATAAATAAATATACCTACGCGCGGCCGCGGAGTCAAAACGTTTGACCAGAGAGAGGTGTTTTGATTTTTTTTCTAAATTCTTGAGGAACCCCTACAGAGGTATGGCGGAACCCTAGGGTTCCACGGAACACACTTAGAGTATAGCTGCGCTAGATAAATGATGTAAGTAAAATGACTTCTTTCCGAAAACGGTTAGGATTAGCGATATGAATAAAGAGTACTTAATTTTAAGTCAATAGTTTAAGGTATGTAGAAAAACGTTATCCATACAGGGCGTAAAAAAATGGGCACATTAGTGTCACAGCTAGTCAGTCCCTGCAGCTGTGAGTAATACTTTCTGGCATAGTAATTTGGTACCTGGTATACATCATATTATGAGAAAAAAATTTAAAATATACCTGTTGGTTTAATAATTATGCGAGAATTATGTGTAAAAAACTTAATTCCATGGAAGCTCTTTGGGAGACCATATCTACGAAGAGGAGGCCGATACGAAAAAAGTTTATATAAACTAGTAGTATTCTTTTCACGTGTTTTTTTCATATCCGGGAAATTTCCCACTTTTTTCCGGACACCCTGTATAATAAAATATACGATGTCGAAGTTATCCCCGTTGTCTAACTTCCCCCATTTTACGGTAATTATTTACTGAAAATTCGCTTTTACGTCTGGGTCCAAAACAGGAAATTTATTTTTTCGTAGAGGTCCCTAGGCTCTGTAGCCACTGGAGCTGAACAGTTAAGCGGTCGTATATAAAGTCCCCTTTACAAGTCTCAAAGGAATCAACAACCTTATTGTTACGTATCTTGTTTATGAAAATATACCCAAATAAGTTTTTCAATACAAATAGATTATTATATCATTTTCCCTAGGTTCGCGCACTAACGCTTTTCAAAAATAAACGCTACTCATTTAGAACTAGCTTACAATACCGTGCGACCAAAAATTATTTGCATCAAAGAGGGCTGGGATTAAAAAACGTGGGGCTTGGTTTAGATCACAATGATATGGGGACGATATATCTAACCAAATCTATGTTAAAATTTTGTCAAATTCATATTATGACATGATATGCCAAACTAATGAGTAATAAAATAAGTAGACATATACAAATTTATTTTTGTTGTTTACAAAATTAACAAAGTAAGAATATACAGAAAGAAAAAGAAAAATAATTTCATAAATTGCTGAAATTGGCCACCGCCATGCTCCAAGCATAAATTCACACGTCTCTTGATATTATTGAAAGTGTTGACCAGCATCTCTGGAGAAATTTTACCACATTCTTGGATAATCCTTTCTTGTAATTGTTCTAATTTTGCAACTGGTGTTTTAAAAATGGTGTTCTTTAAGTGAGGAAAAACGAAGTACTTAATCCATAACCGTTAAACAAGGTGATCTAGGTGGGAATTCAATGTCTGATGGAAAACTGATCAATCTGTCGTCGAAAAAATTGCTTAAGTAGTTAATAGTTTCGCCGGCTGTATGGGCGATTGCACCGTCCTGTTGAAAACATCCAAAACGTAGTTCATCGTCAAGTAATTGCTCCACAAATGGATTCAAAATATTGTCTTTATACCGCTGTGCTGTAACTGCGTCATGGAAAAAAATAGGACCAACAATTCTTCTTCTGGAAATACCTAACCAGACACCAATATTTTGAGGGTGCAATGTGGACTCTACAAAAAAATGGGGATTTTCACTACACCACATGCGTGTATTCTGAGAATTCACATAACCGGAGAGGTGGAAACAGGCTTCATCCGAGAAAAATGTCAGGTCTAATAAATCATTTCTTTCCAATAAATTTTGGGTAAACCATTAAGAGTAATATAAATAAAGTTCAAAATCTGCGGCTTGTATTTCTTGGAATACTTGAACTTTATAAGAAAATAAATTTAGCTGCTTCTTAAGAATAGTCCTGCATGTACTTATTGGGACAGGCGTCTTATACAATTTGTTGGCGTATTTTGCATTATTTCACAAACGTTTGCAACAAGTTCTTCTGTTCTTACAGATGGTCTTCCTGCTCCTTTTTTGTGTTGTATAGAACCTGTTTCCCTAAACACGGCCATGCACGGTTCTTTTCAGGCAATGATAAAAATCCCCAGCAATAAAAGCAACGTTAGGAAAATGTTCGTGAAAATCGTCCATGCACAAACCCGGATTGTATTGCCACTTACCATTTACTCTAACCTCGTTTCGAAAATACGCTTCAACCATGAATGTTTTGTGCTGTTCCGTAAAGACCATTGTGTGAATTGTTCAAGAAATTGGAAAAATTAGCGATGAATCAAATTACTTGTAACGACTGTCAAAGATGACGGAATAACTGATTGATTGTTAATTCAGGTAGTTACTGACACCCAACAGGTATTAAGCTCTACTGCTAAGCATTACATTCTTAGATACAAGGCCCTCTTTGATGCAAATAATTTTTGCTTGCACGGTACTAAGATAGTAATAATTGACTTATATCAATTTCGTTATAGGTATAAATTAAATCAATATTGTGATTCATGCTACAAACATCTTATTACAAAGAAAAGCTCTGTCATGGTTATTTTGTTAAACCAGAAACATAGAATTATAAAAAGTTAGATTTACTGTATGGGATCTAAAGTCTATAACTGTCTCCCACAAAAAATAAAAACAAAACCTTACTTATTACAAAGAAAAAAAAATACATCTATCAGCAGCGAGGAAAAATATAATCCAAGAAAAATTTTTAATTTATTTTTAAAAGCACGCTCTTTATATAAGCGCTAATTTGGTTATTAAATAAAAAACATTCTTCTTTAACAATTTTCCCGCTATGAATATCCTAGCTTAGCTGAAGGCCTATAATACGTTCAAAGTTTTATAAAGTGGCTTAAGAAGGTATTATCTCCCTACTTTCCGTATGGAATATCTATTTTTAGTACATGTAGGAGTTAGGAGGTTTATGTATTTAACTTTATAAAGCAAGGAATATTGTCATGTTTCGGTGGTTCTATACAAAAAAATAATAAAATCACTTTAATAGCATACAGAGTGCCTTCTTATCACAGAATTTCTCCAAATTGAGATTATCTTAATGCTCATTCGGTATAACTTGCCCGTTGGCATATGGCTATGTTTGGTTTGAATTATTTTAGTTGATTGCTTACATTCATTGCGTTATTGTTTTTTGGGTAAAGTATTTTTGGATTATGTTTGAAATAATTTCAGAGAGGGCGGCGCCCCAGAGCCCTTCATTACGAGCCGCCACTGTTGAGATATACGATTTATAGTGTTTCTTAGGTCAATTTAATGACATAAAACAGTATGAAACTCCTAACTATAGGCGTCCCAAACTAATAATTAAAATGCGTAGTGTATTGTTTCAATTTTTTAATATGATAATAATATTATAACTAAAGTAACTTTAATACGTAACACGTTTTAAACAAACATTATTGATTCAAAAAGCAGTGACAATTTAATTGCTTTTTTTCCTTTCCTTACCTTACCTTCCTTCACAAAATTAAATACGTAAATAACAGCAAATTAAACCACCTACTACACTGTCCTATTCCCTTTACAATCTGTCGCACCAGTGCTAATGACTTAATTATGTGTTAGCAGGTAGAAAAAATTCATTCGCCTTTCTTGTCTAGGACATATAAATTTGCAACTACCTTTGTCTAGACCGGCCATTGGCGCCCGTACCGGCGCTTGTCTCCCATGGCAACGCGAACAAATTATACGCTGTTGCCAATTCTTCCAAATATTCGGATTTGTAAATGCAATATGTAAGTATAGGTGAAACAAGGGTTTGTTAATTAGTTGTTTTTAAACATTAAAAACACTTTTTATCTTGATTTCAGTTATATTGTTTCTTAAGGACTAAAGAATGTATTATTATAACAATGAATGGCTTGTTATTTTTTCTGTCACACTCAAAACTCCCCGGTTTAAAGTATATTTGCAAACTAGCTTTCAAAGAAAGTTACTGACTAACAATTGAATACTGATATAAATGAAACATTTTTAATAAAAAAAAACTTAAAGAATTGAAGAAGAAAGATCTGACAACCCTGTTCTTCTTTGCAACCGTTTACCGCCGTTTTAATGTCCTCAAACTGAGTTTGGAAAAAGTTTATGACTCAAAAATTCTATACACAAAACTAAAATCAGAAAAAATAAACCTGACACGGCACGACGACACTGATCAGAAAATGCTTAAATTTTTTTACCAGAACTCCATTCTCCGATCTAGTCGCCGGCCCGTCCATAATTCATAACCACGTATATTTTATCTCCGTCTCTTCCACGCCATCCGCGCTCACTGGCCTATCTCTGTCTGACAAGAATCGATCGTTGAACGGGAGACTGCCTCTGCTATACCAGCCGCAGGTAGCTTCTGCTACCAGTACCGATCAATATATATTTTGATATTTTATTTCAATTCGTCATGCGGTATTTTGTGGTATTTTGAGCGGATCACATAAGTAATGTCACGCCGTTTTAATGTCATCACACTGACTTTGGATAAATTATACTACTGTGTATTCCAATAAATGCTGTTAATTAAAAATCCATTAGTGACAAATGTCTTTATTAGGTATTAACCCTGCTCAAATCCCGGTATAGTTTGCCATGTACAGGGTGTATAACTAAAATAGGACACCGGCTGTCTCTTGGAAACCGTTTACCGTACGGATTGCGAAAAAAAATATTTATTACAAACGTGACTGCTGAAAATTATTTTTAAGTTTCTAGGTTTGTCGCTAGGGGGAGTAACTGTAGTGACCAAATAAAAAGCGGGATTTCCTGAAAATCCTCGTAGTCAACATTTATCAAAGGTTGCACTTTTTCAATCCAAAGAAAATTCTGAATAACTTTTGTCTTCCAGTTTTTGCTCCTTTTTGTTTAAGTGGATAGGAGGGGACAAACAGTGCTATGCAAAATAATCACAACTTTGGTTTGGCTTATCGGAAATTGACAAATTTGAACTCCCTAAATATATATTCTTTTGTTTTATCAATTTAATAAAAAAACAAAGTCGTTCTGAATTCCATGACTACAGCTAGAGGGCGCTATTTAGCAGAATCAACAATTTTTTCATTTTTCTCAAAAATTTTAGGTATAATCATATATTTTTAACTTAAGCTAAAAGAACAATAAATATAGGAAAAATATCTGTGAAAACCGCAAGCCATTACTTTTTTTTTAAACCGGAGATATGGAAAGTATAATATAACAAGATCAAGCTGATGTTTTAATACGGTATTAGTAGGCAAAATATTACAAATACCATACCATCGTGTCTTCTACAAAGCTATAATAAACACAATACTTCTTTAAATTAATGTTTCGTTCGTAATTTAAATAGTTTACAACAAAAATAATAGAGGCTGATTGCCTTAATAAAACAAAATGCAGTGAAAGTGTAAGTGTGCTATAAAACAAAAGAAAAAATGTAAGGCTTTGATTTAAAATATGAAATAGTAGGTGTCAAGTTTAAATGGGTTAAATTTTGTTTAATTTCCTTAAAATTTTAAGCACGCCTTTTTGTTTGAGGTCGGTTTTTTGAAGCAGCAGAAATTTTAAGGAAAGAAATCAAAATTTAACTTATTATAACTTTTACACGTACTATTTTATATTTTAAATCAAAGCGTTCTTCCCTTCTTTTGTTTCTTCAAATTTTACTGCAATTTATCCTCTATTATTTTTGTTGCAAATAAAGGCCATTTACAGAACATTAATTTAAAGAAGTGTTGCGTTGATTATGGGTTTGTAGGAAACACAATGGTATGGTACTTGTAACTTCTTGCCTACAAATACCATATTAAAACATCAGCTTGTTTTTATTGATCTCATTATTTGTATATTATATTTTCCATATCTCCGGTTTAAAAAAAAAATATTGACTTGCGGTTTTTACAGATATTCTTCTTATTTATTCTTATTTTTGCTTAAGTTAAAAAGATATATCGTTGCCTTTAAACTTTTTAGGAAAAATGAAGAAATTGTTGATTCTGCTAAATAACGCCCTCTAGCTATCGCAACGGAATTCAGAACGCCTTGGTTTTTATAAATTTGATCAATTAAAATAATCCCTATTAGCGAGTTCAAATTTATCAAATTCCGACAAGCCATACCAAAGTTCTGAATATTGTTGCATTGCAATATTTCCCTTCCTACTCCCTTAAACAACAAGGTAGATCAAAAACCCAAACACAAAAGTTATCCAGAATTTTCTTTAGATTGAAAAAATGCTACCTCTGACCTCTGACCCAAGTAGCATTTTTAGACACATTACGGTAAATGTGTCTAAACTATTGTTTCTGTTTCCGACACAAATTGGAAATTGTTGGCAACATGTATGGAAATATTTTCGAAACGTATACATTTTAAATGGCGCATTAGCACGTGTTTCCAAGTGGTTGGTACGGGCTGTGACTTTCGCTGTTTCGACGCAAAATCGAAACTTTTATCGAAAATGTTTCGAAAATTTTTCAGAAAAGTTTGGAACATGTTTCCATAAATGTGACGAGTGAGAGTTCATTTTACAAAGAGGGCGCTGAGTGTTGGAATTGTAAATTGTCAAAATGGAAACATTATTGAAACAAATAATTAGATATATACTATCTATCTCTCTGCAGGTTGTAAAATAAAAGAAAGTAAACAATATGATGACAGCATAATTTCGCCATAATGAATTTGTCACCAGAGTATTTTCTATAAGTGATACATTTTTTTCGTATGGTTTATTGCAGAGGAGATCCAAAAATCGTTGACGAAATAAATTTTATCGTGCAATTTAGTAATTTAGCTTTATATTCTTAAGACGCTCCCGGTATATTAACATTTACACACAAAATAAATACTTTGTCAAAAAATAAAATCTTAAATATTTTTAAAATTTTACTTAATTCTTCTTTCAATTGATTAAGCTAGCAAAATGGAACTAATGTATCCACTTTTTTACATTTCAAATGACGCAGGAAGTTAATTAAAGTCCATTTTAATAATATAAAAATGAATTTGTCAAAATGGCCGCCAGAAAGCGAGAATTATTCTGGTCTAAAATGGAGTCGACACACAGTTTCTAGTATTTGGTTTCTATAATGTTTCGATAATCATGTAGCTATAATTCATAGAAAATGTGTCGAAACATGAAGAATGTTTCGATATTGTACCGAAACCATGCGAAACAAACGTCGCTAAAGTAAAAAATGCACAGTCCCGTCAAGAGGAAGGTTAAGCTTAGAAGCATAAAACTTCTGTATACCGTCACGGTATACACTACCACTTTACACTTTCTGTGACATATAACCTACAAAATTGGTTTGTTCTTTGTTGAACGTTTAATAAAACTTACTTATAACTTATTCCTAAGTAATAATCTAAAACATGTACTCAATTGTCGAGACAAAGGAAAAAAGTAGGTTGGTCCTAACGGCTGTGCCGACCAGCTGGATAGTCGGAGACCACATACTTTGGCCCGATCAAGCCAAGAAACCCGAGCTCGACGAGCTCTTAAAAACCCCATTTTCTGTCCCTAGTGGCTTGTAAAACCTCGAAGAATGTTTAAACTGTTGTTTTCTTCCCATATTAACAAAAATGTACAATTTATAGGTTATAATCGTTATAATCGGAGGTTATAATAATTGTCCGGGTGCAGTAGTGTAAAGGTTTCTGGCAGTTTCGAAAATTATTTTCTGCGCAAGTTTCGTAATTAAATGGATATCACTGTTTGGTAAATATTTCAAAGCAGAAGAATACCAATTTGTTTTGAATCACTTAATTAGAAAATGTGTCGCTAGAATTTGGGAGCACATGTGTCTAAACACAATTTCATAATATTATATAATAATGTTTCGAAAAATTTTCTTTTGTGCGTTTCCTAAATGTATCGACACTGTAGTTTGAAAAGTATTTTGAAACTAACAGTTCTTAATCGTTTCTAGTAACTAAATTCGAAAATGTGTCGCAAAAGTTTCGAAACACATGTGTCTCCGCACAATCTAAATAATTTTAATCGAAAATGTTTCGAAACGTTTCTCAGCAAAGAATTTGTGTCCAATTTGTGTCTATAATTGCTACTTGGGGATACATGTTTAATATGAGGATTTTCGAGAAAATCCCGGCAACCAAGAAATTTAAAAATAATGTAAGGCTGCTCGGGCGCCAATTCTGTAAGGCACTTTTTGGTGCGGTTACTTTTTGTAACGGCGGATAAAAATTGCTTTTTGAAACTGGCTAATAAAAATTATATTTTTGTACGGATTAGAAAATACTTTTTGTAAAGAATCTCTATTTTAATCTCAATTATCAAGTTATCCCTCAGACGCGGAAGTTATTCAATTTCGGGTATTCGGCGGTCGGTAATTCGGCGGTAAATTCGGTCGGGTTTGAATTGAATAACTTCTAAAGCGTTCTGTGGGCGGAATTAAAGAGAATATACAAAAATGAACGGAGTTTTACTCGAGCGCCACTGATTTTAATTTTTAGGGAAAATCAGAACCCCCGGAGCCCTGGGTAACCTTTAAACAGTTGGAGACAGAGTTCTATTAGCGCATACAGATAACAGTCATTCACGCCTCTAAGTTCCTATGGGAAATAAAACACACCTATGTCGGGAAATGTAAAATAATTTTATTTTTGTAACAACAGAAATTAAAACAAATGTACAGGTTACAATATCACGTTACAAATACTTCCCTATAAGTAATAAAAAAATCAAAATTTCTCGGAAAATTGGCGGTAATTTACAGTTAAGCTTTTCGGTGGAACAAATTTCAAACAAACGGTATTAAAGTGGGTTTCATGCGACGGTATTACATAAGACGAAGTCCGGTAATAATTTTAAGAACGGAAAACTTATAAGCGGGCGGTATGAAAATGGTATTACAGCGGCGGTTCTAACTACTGGTGAATGCGGTGATAATTATCGAGCAACTATAATCATGCATATAGGCAAATGAAAAATGATTAAAGCGTGGCGGTATTAAGCAAAAGCAAGCTCGGCAAACTATCGAATAAATCTAGTTCTAAATACGGATAAATGAAAATGATTGTAAGACGGCGGAAAAATTTAGCAGGAAATAATTTTCAAATATATAAAAAAAATCAGTGTTGCTTACCACAGATAATGACGGTATTCGACGACGGCGGAAAAGAATAATAAAAAAATGAAACGGCAAACGGTTCACTAGCTGAAAACTAAGCACTTTCAAAATCACTTTTGGTCGGCTGCAAAGCTGGATCGAGAAGGGCTCGTATTTTTGGTTCGATCTCGGATTTCAACTTTTTATCTCCCACCACGGAAATGGTCAAAGATCTGGGGATTTTAAGAACGGTGCGCGTTCGCTATCTTTTCGAATCGGTACCGGAGATAACGCTGAATTTACCTGTATCGGAATGCCATATATTGGTTTGCCAATTAAGACGGTTTCTGTGATAGCGGTAATTAATTAATTTCTCTGATTAAATTCAAAACCTTTTGTTACCAGCGGTTAGAAAAATATTCAATAAGTCGGTTGCATGAAAGAAACAGAAAAATTAATTGAAAAACTACGGAGATAATTATTTTCTAATAATTCGGTGCTAAACCTGTTGTCAATTCGGTAAAACTTAGGTAACTTCGTTACATTCCCCCCTCACTTGCTAAAAAAAATTGAACGATAGTAATCAATTTTTTCTTTTACTCTGGGAGTCTCCGGACGAAAGCGTCCTTATGGCCGCAGGTCGGGCATAGTAGCGTCGGTAGGCTGGCGGTCTCTATCGTCCTGGACCGGTGAGGTGGACAGGCTAAGTGTCTGGCTCGACATCTTCTGAAAAGTAAATAGAATTGGGTAGTTCCGGGTTCGGTTGTAAGAATTACCCTCGGTTTCGGGGGGTCTGGTTAGATAGAGTGTGCGGTTTTGAGATCTTTAATATGGATCCGACGGAAAATTTTGCCATTTTCATCTTTAAGATCGTATACTACCGGTGAGTGAACTTTTATTACTTTATGTGGACCGGAGTATTTGGGTGCCAGTTTGGCGTTAAAATGTTTTGCAGCGGAGGACAAGTGGTGTTCACGCTTGAGTACCTTGTCACCCAGGTGACAACGCCAATCACGGCGGCGGAGGTTATAGTACCGGCTCTGCGTAGTAAAAGCACGGGCCAGGTGTACCTTTACTAATTCAAAAGTTTCGGTGAGTTTTTTGAATCTTTCGATTACCGGACCGGTGTCTGCGGGGTTTTCGGCGTCGGAGTTTTCAGGTTCGGGTTGTTCGCTACGGTATAGAGATTTAGGGGGTTCTAACTCGCGGCCAAAATTTAAAAATGCTGGTGAGAACTCGGTACTGTCGTTACGTGAAGTATTATATGCGAACGTCAAATCAGGTAGATGTACATCCCATTTTCTCTGGTCGTTTTGACAAAATTGGGCGACCATAGTTTTCAAAGTTTTATTTGCGCGTTCAACCGGGTTGGACTGGGGTGTATATGGCGGTGTAAAACGGTGTTGAATTCCGTAGTCGGTAAGCATCTGGGTGTAGGTTTTTCCGGCGAACTGAGTACCGTTATCGGTAATAATGGTCTGAGGGCGGCCAAAACGGGTTAAAATCAGTTCATATAATGCCTGACTAACGGCGCGCGCAGATGCTGTGCGTATCGCGCGGCATTCGATCCATTTGGTGAATCGGTCCTGAAAAACTACAACGTAGCAGTTTCCCTTTGAGGATCGCGGTAATGGGCCTACTAGATCTGTGCTAACGGTTTCCCATGGTTTACGGTTTTTAGAGGGTTGCATTTTTCCAGGTATTTTTTGCTGAGATGACTTATACTGTTGACATGACGTACAACCTCTGACATATTTGGCTATGTCGCGGAACATTCCTGGCCAATAATATCGCAACACTATTTTTGCGGTGGTTTTTGCGATCCCAAGGTGACCAGCAGTCGGTACGTCATGATTTTCCTCTCCGGTAGATATATACCAATACTTTTATAAGACCCTGTATACTGGGTATGAGAAAACCAAGTTTTCCTGTGAAAATTTTCCAGTAGCACACGGTATACTAAGGGAAAAAACTTCGTAAGTACCGGTAGGTATAGAATAAATAACACCCTGTGTATTCGGTTAAGAAAAAAAAAAATATCCTATCCCCGTATAATTAATTTACAAAACCATTAGTATTTGCGTTTAATAAATTCGCACGGAATAATATTATTAAAATATTCAACTTTAAAACGCTATACTGTCCGGCGGATTGTTTTTCTTATCAGGTGTTAACGAGATAAGACTGGAATGCGGTTTCTTTATCTCCCAAAAAAACTATCGGCGAGAACACAAATGACCTATGCTGCTAAAATCTGCTCGGGCGTCAATTCTGTAAGGCTGCTCGGGCGCCAATTCTGTAAGGCACTTTTTGGTGCGGTTACTTTTTGTAACGGCGGATAAAAATTGCTTTTTGAAACTGGCTAATAAAAATTATATTTTTGTACGGATTAGAAAATACTTTTTGTAAAGAATCTCTATTTTAATCTCAATTATCAAGTTATCCCTCAGACGCGGAAGTTATTCAATTTCGGGTATTCGGCGGTCGGTAATTCGGCGGTAAATTTGGTCGGGTTTGAATTGAATAACTTCTAAAGCGTTCTGTGGGCGGAATTAAAGAGAATATACAAAAATGAACGGAGTTTTACTCGAGCGCCACTGATTTTAATTTTTAGGGAAAATCAGAACCCCCGGAGCCCTGGGTAACCTTTAAACAGTTGGAGACAGAGTTCTATTAGCGCATACAGATAACAGTCATTCACGCCTCTAAGTTCCTATGGGAAATAAAACACACCTATGTCGGGAAATGTAAAATAATTTTATTTTTGTAACAACAGAAATTAAAACAAATGTACAGGTTACAATATCACGTTACAAATACTTCCCTATAAGTAATAAAAAAATCAAAATTTCTCGGAAAATTGGCGGTAATTTACAGTTAAGCTTTTCGGTGGAACAAATTTCAAACAAACGGTATTAAAGTGGGTTTCATGCGACGGTATTACATAAGACGAAGTCCGGTAATAATTTTAAGAACGGAAAACTTATAAGCGGGCGGTATGAAAATGGTATTACAGCGGCGGTTCTAACTACTGGTGAATGCGGTGATAATTATCGAGCAACTATAATCATGCATATAGGCAAATGAAAAATAATTAAAGCGTGGCGGTATTAAGCAAAAGCAAGCTCGGCAAACTATCGAATAAATCTAGTTCTAAATACGGATAAATGAAAATGATTGTAAGACGGCGGAAAAATTTAGCAGGAAATAATTTTCAAATATATAAAAAAAATCAGTGTTGCTTACCACAGATAATGACGGTATTCGACGACGGCGGAAAAGAATAATAAAAAAATGAAACGGCAAACGGTTCACTAGCTGAAAACTAAGCACTTTCAAAATCACTTTTGGTCGGCTGCAAAGCTGGATCGAGAAGGGCTCGTATTTTTGGTTCGATCTCGGATTTCAACTTTTTATCTCCCACCACGGAAATGGTCAAAGATCTGGGGATTTTAAGAACGGTGCGCGTTCGCTATCTTTTCGAATCGGTACCGGAGATAACGCTGAATTTACCTGTATCGGAATGCCATATATTGGTTTGCCAATTAAGACGGTTTCTGTGATAGCGGTAATTAATTAATTTCTCTGATTAAATTCAAAACCTTTTGTTACCAGCGGTTAGAAAAATATTCAATAAGTCGGTTGCATGAAAGAAACAGAAAAATTAATTGAAAAACTACGGAGATAATTATTTTCTAATAATTCGGTGCTAAACCTGTTGTCAATTCGGTAAAACTTAGGTAACTTCGTTACAATAATTTGCAATTTCTCTTAGTCACTTTTGTGATAAATATTTTTTTCTACAAGCCGTAGGGTAAACGGTTTTCAAGATACAGCCGGCTTCCCTTTTTAGTTGTACACCAGGTACATAGTATTTATTTAGATATTATAACAGCACACTGAAAAAAAAAGGTTTGTGTTTGACTTATTTTTATTGGGACCAAATAATTTTTATTTGTCTGATACAAATATTGTTAGTATGATATACATAGACTTATTTGAGTTTAATATGATATTTGTTTGATTTTTTATTATGAACGTTAAATAAAATTTATTTGCTAGCCACCCCTTTTGAAACTTTGATAGCCTTTTGTTATGTCAAGGTAATGAAAAAGGTATTACTGCCCGAACCCTAAAGTTAGAAGAAGCTATTTTGTGTACTATGCAGATTAGTTTCTTTAAATTCGACATAAAGTTTCTTTAAAACTATATATGCTAGTTCAGCCTATACAAAAGTATAGGTTAAAAAACGTTTTAGGAGCGTCCTAAAATATGTGTGAATATTCGTCCATAAGCTTCCTAAATTTATTCAGAAATGATTTAAGATTAAATAAAAAATTATTAAACTATTACACATCAAAACCACTTTTATTGATTAAAATATTTAATATAAATTGATTAAACTATAATTAGCAATGATTCTTATATGTATCAGTTATGAAAAAGACGGCCTAAATACAGACTTATTAATGTTATCATTTGACAGAGTTAATTTTTAAATAAATCCGGTGTGGACCTGGATTTAATCAGTACTGAATTTATTTTGATTTAAAATTTAGTAATTTTTCTTAAGTCTGTATATTTTTTTAGTACGCCTTATAATTATTTAAACCGAAAACAAATAAACAACAACAGTCAGACAACAAATAATAGTAAATTTACGCTCTTTTTACAATGGCCAGGCAGTGTGTGACGTTAGAATAGTCCTTCGGCTTACTAATCGGCATATCATACACTGTTAAAAAAAAAAAAAATCAAATTTAACTTTTTTTTTATGTCCCAGAAAGTCCACTCCCGTTTTTTTGTCAATTTAACTAAAACCGCTTCAGTCAATCAGTAACTCATAAAATATGTTATTACTATTTTGACATTAATCTGATTTTATTGTGCAGTAAAAATTACAACTTAATTAGTTAATTTGACACATTTTTTATGTTAGTATTAACTTATTTTAAAATTTTAACTAAAAAAGATATTGATAATGATTATAAACTTTATCAAAGTTACTAGTATTTGATTCATTTATACCGTAAAAGAATTGCATGTTAATTTTAGTTAGCTGTTATGTTAAAACGAAAAGTTAGTTCTTAAAATCCGATTTTTACTAAACACAAAAGAGTGAAAATAACTATACATTTTAAGTCAAATTTGATTTATTTTAATTGATTATAAATTTTTTTGATTCTCACGTCCAGTATTCCTAACAGTGTACGTGTATCGTGTATAGTAAACAAAAAAACCTTCCAAATTTCTAATCCCTGCTAGTTTGGAACGTTGAATGAAAATCGCTTAATTAAATTCCATAATTTGGCTACCACTGGCAGATACTATTTCTATCAGTGTTTTCGATACATTAAACTCACAACTCGACAGCAGCAACAAATCAAAATCAATTACGCGCAGATTTTGGTGATTTCCACCGAAACAAACACCACAGTTGACTGCCTGAGCAAACAGTCCCGTTCTGTGGATTTGTCTTTATTAAAACAAATAAACGATTTATTTCCCTCAACTGTAAAGCAGCTTTCATTTAATGGGAGGGAAAAACAAATCAAACTATAAAATATGTTGAACATAATAATATGACCAATGACGGTTTGCAAGTTTGAGGAAACTCCTAAACACACAATAAAAAATAAATAAAATATAAAAAACACAAACTATTATTTCTTCCTACCGCAATAAAATCCTACTTGTATAATACTGAAGACACATTACATTACATAATCGGAAATCCGATAAAGCAAATAAACTGCGTAATCCGATTATTTGCCTATTATTTATTCGAGCATATAAATGAAAAATACCTTCATAATCATGAACTATAATAAAATGGCTATATTACGTACCTGTGTGTGGGCGTTACCGCCTAAGCAACACCGTTAGGTTGTAAAGCAATTGCACACTTAGTGTAATTTTTAAATATCATTATATTTTAGTTATAGGGTTGTTAAAAGGAAAACGGATTTTTGCTTTTATAAAATAACTTTTTTATTTATGGACCGATTTTATTGAATTTTCTCTTGTTTGAAAGAGGATGGATTAAGACAGACCGGCAATCTTATAATTTTGACATTTGTCGAAAAACAAAATGGCGGATACACCTCAACTTGGTTAAACTTTAAAACTTGCTGTGACTTTTTTGAATAGGACTGTACATCTTTACGTACAAAGTTCTGAAATCATCAACATTTCTGAACAAAATAAAAGGTCGTACATGCAAATATTTTAAAAAATAGCTGACATATGACAAGATAAAGACATGTATCTTGAGTAATAGATGTGTTTTGGACTTCCATTGCCTTTAGTTTGTCATATCACAACGTTTCAACTGGTAAGTATCTCCAGTCGTCTTCAGGTGAATACTAAACAAGTTACAAAGCTACGAGCCTATTTATACTACCTCTGAATCTGGACCCACCATGAATGTACCTTATGTCAAGGGAATCTCCGAAAAAATTCGAAGGATAAGACAACAGTACAACATCCGAACAGTCTTCAGCTCCAAAGATTCCTTAAGAAGCCACCTGACGAAGACAAAACCAACAAATCAAAAGGACACGAAGAATTGTGTATACAGAATACCTTGCGAATGCGGATAATCCTATGTTGGTGAAACTCTACGACCTCTCCAAACAACGATCAAAGAACATCGAAACCACACACTGAAAGGAGAAACAAACAGATCCGGTGCAGCAGACCACGCTTGGACCCACGGCCATCATTTACAATGGGCAAACGCAAAAAGTATACTTAAAGAAGAGCATTGGCGGTAGAGAAAATTCAAAGAAGCAGCTGTCATAATCCAGAACCCTGACTGTTTCAGTAAACCTTCTGCAGATATAAGAAATATTTGGAAGCCCTTGTTAAATAGGTGTAGGCTCAGATTGAGTAGTGATGCAAACGTGATGACGTAAGCGGATGACGTAAGCAGACGAATAATCATGGTGACGTAAGCAGATGACTCACGACTGCACCCGATCATACGTCACTAGCTCCGCCCCCTCCGCCCCTCTAGGTAGTATAAATAGGCTCGTAGCTTTGTAACTTGTTTAGTATTCACCTGAAGACGACTGGAGATACTTACCAGTTGAAACGTCGTGATATGAAAAACTATAGGCAATGGAAGTCCAAAACACATCTATTACTCAAGATACATCATTGTCTACAACCTTCAAACAAACACAAAGACATGTATGTTTTAACATATTGATTTCGATTTTTCCATTGTTACTTTTGAAAATCAAGTCGGCGATGACAAACATCGCTTATTTTATGTTTGTCGTTGTTATTTGCGTTTTTTGACAGTTGCGAAATTCCACTTATTTTACTTATCAATTTTTTTTAAATGATAATTTCGAATGACTATAAAATGTTTAAAAACACTTTAGTTTTAAGAGGACTCAAAGTGAAATTTTACGAAATTTTCGTGCTTTATGCAAGTACGTTTATATTATTTGTTTTTGACCATGTCAAATAAAAACATGTTTTTAAAATGGCGCAACGTGTAATACCATTGCTCATAACCTTAATTATTTAAGGAAGAACGTTGCCAATTTTCTAGAACCCCACGAATAGCCTACAAATAGCCCAGATTTAAATTCTTGTGACTAATTTCTGTGGGGTGATTTGGCTACGACTCATAGAAACGGAAGAATATTTGAAAATGCCGAAGAACTTCGACAACGAATTCTTCAAAGTTGGGGGGAAACCGGGAAAACTAGTCAAAATCACATCAGAGGAGCCATCGACAGTTGGAGACAACATGTGAAATAAGTTGTTGAAGCTAACGGGGGTCATATAAATATTTAATTTTTTCCCTATATTTCAAGTGTGTTTCTTGTTTAAATTATTTTCCCTTTTGTTTAAAAAAATTTGTTTCATTAATTATTCGTTAAATGTGCAATGTTAAAAATACAATTAGATTAAAATTAATTGAAATAAATTAAAATGAATTGTTTCTTAGTTATCTTTAGAAGTCTTTATTTTTTCATACGTCAGCTATTTTTTAACATATTTGCATGTACGACCTCTTATTCTGTTTAGAAATGTTTAAGATTTTAGAACCTTGCACGTAAAGATTTACGGTGCTATTAAAAAAAGTTACAGCCAGTTTTAAAATTTAACCAAGTTGAGGTGTGTCCCCCATTTTGTTTTTTCAACAAATAGCAGTTTGTCTTTTCAACAAATAGGAGTTTGTCTTGATCCATTCTCTCTCAAACAAGACAAAAATCGGTCCATAAATAAAAAAGTTATTATATAAACTAATTCCGTTTTTTTTAACAGTCCTATACAGGGTGTTATTTAAGTATGTGGCCAAACTCCAAGGGGTGCTTCTTTAAGTGATTTTAAGAAGAAAAGTTCATATAAACATGGGTCCGAAAATGCATAGTTTTTACAATACAGGGCGCAAAAAAAAAAAATCGGATGTTCGTAAATATCTCAATACTCTTTTATTCAATTTTGTTGAAATTCGGCAGTTCTGTTTGTACTAACAAGAGGATAATTTAGTCTCAATTAGATTAAAATTATTAAGTCCAGTGGCGTCCCGGAAGACAGTCCAACTAATATTTTCGACAAAAAAATTGCGCGCCACTGATTTTTTTAAAATTATGTACTTTTTTCGAATTAAGCCACTACAAAAAAAATAAATAAAACTATTTTATCTTTTGAGTTTTTTTCATATCTTGCTTTATTTTCGAGGAAAAAAATAAAAACCACTTTATTGCATGTCCCCATGGACAAGAAGAGGAAAAATGTAAACTTTTTACCAAACTATTAAGCAATTAAAATTACACAAAAGTCCCCTTTTAATTTTTTTCGCACAGATTAAAACTGTTTTCGATAAAAGAAATTAATATAAAATAATCGCATAACGTAATAAGTTATTACTGCAATGTTTTAAAAGTAACAACTATAACTCTTATTGTCCCGGGGACATGACATCAAGAGGTTTTTATTTTTTTTTCTCGAAAACCAAGCAAGATATGACAAAACTCTGGAGATAACATAGTTGTAGGTATTTGTAGTTGCTTATTCGAAAAATACATAATTTTTAAAAAAGTCAGTGGCGCGCAATTTTTCGTCACAAATATTAGTTGGACTGTCATCCGGGACGCCACTGGACTTAATAATTTTAATTTAATTGAGGCTAAATTTTCCTCTTGTTATTACAAACAGAATTGCCGAATTTCAACAAAATCGAATAAAAGAGTATAGAGATATTTACGAACATCCGATTTTTTTTTTTTGACACCCTGTATCGTAAAAACTATGCATTTTCGGACCCATGTTTATATGAACTTTTCTTCTTAAAATTACTTAGAGAAGCACCCCTTGGGGTTTGAACAATAACAGGGTTTATTTTACATGCCGTGATGAACTATTGTGTAATGCAGTTAGTTGGCCTTTATTCATAGGAATAAGGCAAAGAAATATCAGCTTAAATATACATAAGATTTACCTACTTAGTATTACCTACTTGGACTGAGGGCCAAACTTTCGGCTCTATTATTAACGGCTTTGCCAAGAAACAACTGTGCTCGTCTTCAATGAGATTATGATCTTAACTAATATAATTATGGTTTTTTTAAATTAATTAAATAAGCCGGTTTTCACTTTCTTAAAATTTGTGATATCTCAACCTCAAACTGATTGTGTAATAAGGACTTTATTCATTAGTTTTACATTTTAAATAATTATATGATTGGCACATCACCAATCCAAAATTTAATCGAAAACAAAATGGGGTGTTCCTATTCATCGGTAGGTACTATACAGGGTATGTGGAGCACCCTGTACGTATTTTTGTGTTCCTTCAATTCCGCTATCTTTTATAAAAAGTTTTTGTATTATATCTATCAGTTTCTGTGAAATAAAAATTGCTTCTCTCAAATTTGGACCGTTAACAAGGTATCGCATAAAATTGAATATGTTTTCAAAGATAAAAGAGTGAAACTAGATATTGTGGTTGTGGAATTAGATATTTTTGTTTTCGATAATAAATTGTTGGGAAATGAAATTTTAGATACAGGGATACATCTTTATAAAAAAATGCCTTATTTTTTTTTTATTTGCTGCTACCTTGCTGGTTCATTCAATAAGGGAGAATCTTTCCTATCTGTCCACATATCTATTTAAAAGTGTTTAAGAGTCATATAGTGAACATTTATTATAAAATAATTTTTTGCGATTAATTTTATTATTACGTATTATAGATATATATCCTTCTTCATCGGCACAATTTTTTATGTGCAAAAATAAATTACATTCTTAACAAAGAGTTAGTCCAAAGGGTTTAAGAAATGCTCTTCTCTTAAATAATAGGCTTGGACGCAACTTCCTTTTTTAAGAACATTATAGGTTCGTATCGGTATAATTACTTTCCCAACTTATTTTACAGTATCAGCCTTTAATCTCTATCAGAACTAATTTCTTTAATAATTTTTTTCTCACCAACTTATTTCTAACCCCAAATTATCCGCGTCGCATCAAAAAAGTGCTCTCCCCCCTAATTTAATTACCGTTCCTGTCAGTTTATCTCTAATTTCAATCGGGTATATCTCTTTGATGTCACTCCTTCCTACCTAAAATTTATATTATCAGCACCCTTTGAGGGCTTAGCTTATGATTAAGAGAAAGTTGATCTTCGCTCTTTGAGGTAAGCCCTTTGAAATACAGACTTTAAAATGTATTATATTAAGTAAGCTAAATTTATAATCAGCCAAAAGTTTCGCATTACGATGAAGAAGAGCTGGCTTTCAGAGCTTGTGTAAAATAAAAGTTTTTCATATACGTTCGTAATTGTTGAAAATACAACTAGCATCGCTGCGGCGCGGCGCTGGATGGATATTTTGCATTTGGGACTTTCATTTATACCGTCCGAGAAAAATTATTTGCATCAAAGAGGGCTTGGATAAAAAAACGTAGGGCTTCGTTTAGCTCACAATGATATGGGGGCGATATTATATCTAACCAAATCTATAGGTTAAAATTTTATCAAATTCATATTATGACATGCTATGCCAAACTAATGAGTAATAAAATAAGTAGACAAATACAAATTTATTTTTGTTGTTTACAAAATTAATAAAGTAAGAATATACAGAAACAAAAAAGAAAAGTAATTACATAAATTGCTGAAATTGGCCACCGCCGCCATGCTCCAAGCATAAATTCACACGCCTCTTCATATTTTCAAAAGTGTTGACCAGCATCTCTGGAGAAATGTTACCACATCCATGAATAATACTTTCTTGTAATTGTACTACATTTGCAACTGGTGTTTTAAAAATTGTGTTCTTTAAATGAGGAAAAACGAAGTAATCCATAACCGTTTAACAAGGTAATCTAGGTGGGAATTCAATGTCTGGTCGAAAACTGATCAATCTGTCGTCGAAAAAATTGCGTAAGGAGTTAATAGTTTCAGCGGCTGTGTGGGCGGTTGCACCGTCCTGTTGAAAATATCCAAAACGTAGTTCTTCGTCAAGTAATTGCTCCACAAATGGATTCAAAATATTGTCTCTATACCGCTGTGCTGTAACTGTGTCATAAAAAAAAATAGGACCAATAATTCTTCCTCGGGAAACAGCTAACCAGACACCAATTTTTTGAGGGTGCAATGTGGACTCTACAAAAAAAAGGGTATTTTCACTACTCCACATGCGTGTATTCTGAAAAATCACATAACTGGAGAGGTGGAACCAGGCTTCATCCGAAAAAAAATGTCAGGTCTAATAAATCATTTCTTTTCAATAAATTTTGGGTAAACCATTGAGAGTAATTCCTGCGTCTTTCAAAATCTGCGGCTTGTATTTCTTGGAATACTTGCACTTTATAAGGAATTTTTATGGAAATAAATTTAGGTGCTTCTTAAGAATAATAGTCCTGCATGTTCCATAAGATCTTTCCACTTCTTGGGACAGGCATCTTAGGTATAAAATTTGTTGGCGTATTTTATATTATTTCACGAACGTTTGCAACAAGTTCTTCTGTTCTTACAAATGGTATTCCTGCTTCTTTTTTGTGTTGTGTATAACCTGTTTCCCTAAACACAGCCACGGTTCTGTTCAGGCAATAATAAAAATCCCCAGCAATAAAAGCAACGTTAGGAAAATGTTCGTGAATATCGTCCATGCACAAACCCGGATTGTATTGCCACTCACCATTTACTCTAACCCCGTTTCGAAAATACGCTTCAACCATGAATGTTTTGTGCTGTTCCGTAAAGCCCATTGTGTGAATTGTTGAAGAAATTGGAAAAATTAGCGATGAATCAAATTATTTGTAACGACTGTCAAAGATGACGGAATAACTGATTGATTGTTAATTCAGGTAGTTACTGACACCCAACAGGTATTAAGCTCTACGGCCAAGCATTACATCCTTAGATGCAAGGCCCTCTTTGATGCAAATAATTTTTGCTCGCACGGTACCTTTACCCAAAAGCAATTGAAGCTATCAAATTTATTTTACGATATATGATAAATACTGAAATAGTTTTGAGGATATAACTTTTGGGCTATTAACAATCGCCAGGATACGTATTTCACAAATAGTTGCAGGCGTTGTGTCGCTTCCATTGCTTCCACGACCGCATGCCAATGTACATTTTGGCGTGTCAAATGAACAAAACAGATCAGCAATTCTAGAGCAATAATCCGTTAATTCTTAAAGCTATAATTTGCAGCTCCTAAAGCCAGTTTATCATCATCAAACGCCAACAAAACTATTATGAATTAATTATTAAAATAAATTGCTGGCCAATAATTACAGGGCAAGTGGCATATTAACCCCATCATCAATATCGTGTTTATCAACTGTTAACCCAGATCTTTTCCCCGAAGCAGGGCAGAGCGCGTTCCTGCCAATTTCGATTATCATCTGAGGCGGAACAGTAACAAATTCTTGCTGCCATGATACAAGCCACGCTATTACCAGCTCCGCTGCAGTAGGGGGCCCCCGCACACTTCGTTGTTGTTTTGGCAGTTTTAAACGTCGTGATTATCATCGACGATTAAAACTCCTAGTGACAAAAAACACGGTTCCTTGCTTAAAATCTTAATCGTTGTTTCGTCCATGTCTGTAAAAATCGATAGTGTGTGCGCAGATTGTTTTAAAAAGGCGATTTTAGTACTTCTGTTGCGTTAACTTGCTTTAACTAATGTTATCGATGATATAATTCGAGCATCTGATAAAAAATTGAATTTTACTTTTATTATTAGACTTTTGCAAGGCGTTTGACACCATTAATCACAAACTCCTTCTACCGTGCGAGCAAAAATTATTTGCATCAAGGAGGGCCTTGCATCTAAGCACGTAAGGCTTAGCCGTAGAGCTTAATACCTGTTGGGTGTCAGTAACTACCTGAATTAACAATCAATCAGTTATTCCGTCATCTCTGACAGTCGTTACAAGTAATTTGATTTATCGCTAATTTTTCCAATTTCTTGAACAATTCACACAATGGGCTTTACGGAACAACACAAAACATTCATGGTTGAAGCGTCTTCTCGAAACGGGGTTAGAGTAAATTGTGAGTGGCAATACAATCCGGGTTCGTGCATGGACAATTTTCAAGAACATTTTTCTAACGTTGCTTTTATTGCTGGGGATTTTTTTCATTGCCTGAAAAGAACCGTGGCTGTGTTTAGGGAAACAGGTTCTATACAACACAAAAAGGAGCAGGAAGACCATCTGTTAGAACAGAAGAACTTGTTGCAAACGTTCGTGAAATAATGCAAAATACGCCAACAAATTGTATAAGACGCCTGTCCCAAGAAGAGGGAAGATCTTATGGAACATGCAGGACTATTCTTAAGTATCAGCTAAATTTATTTCCTTATAAAGTGCAAGTATTCCAAGAAATTCAAGCCGCAGATTTTAAAAGACGCAGGAATTACTCTCAATGGTTTACCCAAAATTTATTGGAAAAAAATGATTTATTAGACCTGACTGAGTCCACATTGCACCCTCAAAAAATTGGTGTCTGGTTAGCTGTTTCCCGAAGAAGAATTGTTGGTCCTATTTTTTTCCATGACACAGTTACAGCACAGCGGTATAGAGACAATATTTTGAATCCATTTGTGGAGCAATTACTTGACGACGAAGTACGTTTTGGATATTTTCAACAGGACGGTGCAACCGCCCATACAGCCGCCGAAACTATTAACTACTTACGCAATTTTTTCGACGACAGATTGATCAGTTTTCGATCAGATATTGAATTCTCACCTAGATCACCTTGTTTAACGGTTATGGATTATTTCGTTTTTACTCATTTAAAGAAGTATTTTTAAAACACCAGTTGCAAATTTAGAACAATTATACAATAAAGACTTATCCAAGAATGTGGTAACATTTCTCCAGAGATGCTGGTCAACACTTTCGAAAATATGAAGAGACGTGTGAATTTATGCTTGGAGCATGGCGGTGGCAATTTTACAAATTTATGTAATTATTTTTCTTTCTGTTTATTCTTACTTTGTTAATTTTGTAAACAAAAAAAATAAATTTGTATTTTCTACTTATTTTATTACTCTTTAGTTTGGCATATCATGTCATAATATGAATTTGACAAAATTTTAACCTAGATTTGGTTAGTTATATCGTCCCCATATCATTGTGATCTAAACCAAGCCATACGTTTTTTAATCCAAGCCCTCTTTGATGCAAATAATTTTTGCTCGCACGGTATCAAAATTAAAGTTTTATGGTTTTCAAAAGGAATCATGTTCAATTATACCTTTCAAATTGCAACCAAAAAATATTTTCCGATGGTAAGTATTCGGAACAGGTTAGCATATTATCTGTAGGGCTACAAGGCTCTATATTGGGGCCGTTACTTTTTCTCATCTGTACGTCCGATATTCTTAAACCTTTAAAATACTGTAAAGTACAAGCCTATGCTAATGACACTCACATTTATTTTTGTTTTGATTTTGATGAATATTTGGAGTATGAATAGCTCATAAATGATGACTTTCAAACTTTAACTGGTTTGGCATCTAATCATAATTTAAAATTAAACCCCACTAAATCAATTGGCAATAAAAATACAGTGGCTTATCTTAGGGATAATATTACCCTGAAAAGAAATGGAATTATGCTTACGGTGGTTGATTCGACAAGAAATTTGGAAATAGTTTTAGATAGTGAATTAAGGTTTCGAGACGATTAAAGAAAACTATTTCAGAGATATTATGTCGCTTTAAACATTTCATATAATAACAGACATATTCGAAACGTTAAATTAAAAAATAAGCGAATCACTAGTACTTTCAAGCTTTAATAATTGCGATTTTGCTAATGTTTATTGTATAGACAATATTGATAAGTCGCGTATTCAAATAGTACAGAACGGTTGCGCACGGTTTATATATGGTCTTAGGAAATATGACCATATTTCTCATAATATATTCTCGGAGCTGAATTGACTGAGGATGGAAACCGTAGGCTTCGGCATTTTAATAGTTTTATATATAAAATTTTAAATGAACCTGACTCCTACTACTCTTCGTGAACGCCTAACTTCTCGCTCTAATATCCATACTATTAACATTCGCTATGGGGATAAGTTAACTTTCCCTCTCCATCAGAGTGAGAGGTTTTTTACTTATAATGCTGTCGTCTGCATTTTATTGTTTGTTTTCCTTATTTGTCACCTTTGTACTCTTTGTAGATACCCTAGTAGTGTGACGGTGTGTGTGGGACCCTTTAAACTTGATGGAATCGGAAAACTTAAGTTTACGTTATATTTTCAATACGAGGACAACTAGATAGTTAACTTCCCAACAATCAATATCGTCTTTTAATTGTTTTTTTTTCTGCAAAATAAAGTACCCGAAGTAGTTTTGTTATATTTCTAAATTAAGATAAGACAGACAGAGCCAAATCCGCACTATACAGTGCTTAGCGTTACTTATACACTTGTGAATGATGGGCTGGAATTTGACTGGTGATTTTGCTAACGCGCTACCCAGTACGTAATAACTGCTATTATTGTAGTGTTCTTTGACAGGTAATTAATAAGAATAACTGCTGTTGATTTATTGAGGTTTTCAGCTAAATATTGTGCAATTCTGGCTTTTCTTGGAGACCGAAAAGGACTTTAATTTCGTTTCCGCGTCTCAGTAATGCGGCCAAGTGTCACTGCCTGTTAAAGAGCGACTCGAAGTCTGCATCCAAACCAAAAAAATCTAAATAACTTTAAGACATTTGCCGCAAATAAGCAGTTTTGAGGAAAGCAACAATAATGAAAGAATACTCATGCATAGTAGAATGGTCAAAACGCTCGGACCCAGAGATATTTAATACTTAAGCAATGGTGGACACTGTAACCGTGGTCTTTGAAAAAACCATTATTTCCAGTTTCCTGCAAACATCGGGAGGGTTTGTGCCTGAAGGTCCTCCACTTCTTGGGTCATCCAAAATGGACTCATACTGAACTGATACCAATATTTTACTTTAAACTACGATGGAGACTGATCTGTTCCTTCGCTACACAATTTGATCACAGTGAAATCTGTATGTAAATTTACACAACCAATATATTATGTTGTTGCAAAACACTTCATAAAATACCAAATAATGAACGAAATAAAACCAGATTTGACATACAAGTAGAAAAAGGCTGTCACTATTAACCGTTACTGTGTAACGCACAGAAGTCGTTTCTAGTTTTCCTTGTAGTGGGTAGAGGGTATAGTAGCAGACTCCCAGGAGAACTATACTCTCAGACGAAGTAGTAAAAAAAGTCCAAGCTATCGAAAACTGCTTTGTATAGACTGTAAAAGGAAATCTTACATTCTTAAGGGGAATCCTAAACGGGGAAACACTCTATATGGAGAGATTCCACTTGCTAAGCTACATTTATGCAATCGTACGATCACCAACTTTTAACACAAAACTCCTATAGTGTGTGTAGTATGATCCTACTGATGCTAAGATTGAGTAGGCTAGAGATTTCGTTCCTCAATCAAAGATATATAGATAAACTATTAGCCTCAAAATACAAATCATGATGACAATATATTAAATTTGTTCAAGCATAAATGCATAAAACAATTTAAGTGAATACCTCGCTGAAATGAAAACCCAATTAACATGGGCAAGAACAATCCTAACCAAAGCCGGAATAGTTGTTCAATCACTCTACAAAATGCTATAATACGATAATTAATTGTAACTTTACCACACCTATATATACCTAAATAATAGATTGAATCGTCAAATCTGATTCTATATGTAGTAATATGTCATTAAACTAGATTTACAGATGTATAATTTACCTTTAATAACAGAGGCTAGAGGCTGAAATTATACAAGCGTCTGCATCATGACAGTCATAATTTTGAGTCCTGCCGAGCTGTGTTCAGGATAGCCTCAGGATACCTTAAAATATTTTAATTTTTACACCACTTTTTTCTACCTGTGTTTATAGTTCGTATTATTAAAGTAACTGTGATAGTTTTTCATTTTGACAGCATCGACAGCATTATAATATGCAGTCATTTTTTTGAATAACTGATAAAAAAATTCTTTAAGTTAATTTCAGATAATCATCTGACTCTAACTTAGAGAATTAGTGGGGAACATAATACGTTCCTATTAATTATTATTGTGCGACAAGACGCGACGTTCAACCTAAGACAGATTGGTTAACTTAATCTAGGCCAATAGTATTAACCCATGTCAATGAACATTAATTTCAATTGACAGATAGATAACTTAACTTTAATAACATGACCGTCCTAAAATATGGGAGTTGAATTTTGATTAATTTAAGTGAATTGCCAGCAGTAAACACCAGAGCTGAGGAATCGATTCCTTCAAGAATTAATTTCAGGAGTCGATTATTTTTATCGGGCAGAACCCGTCCAACAATTTTAAAAGTATCAGGAATCAGTTTTGTCATTTGGGGATGGGGAATGATTTCTTTTAGCGAAACCTTCAATTATCTACAAATTATTGCTTTTTGTAGCGTTCGAATTTATTATGATACAGTCGTTATTATTTACCGTGCGAGCCAAAATGATTTGCATCAAAGAGGGCCTTGCATGTAAGGACGTAATGCTTAACTGTAGAGCTTAATACCTGTTGGGTGTCAGTAACTGGGCCCCCTACTCTTTATCCTATACGTTAATGACATATTAACACAAAGAACTAGTGGAGAAATTATTTCGTTCGCAGATGACACTGCAATATTCTACACTGATAAGTCTTGGGAACAACTAAAAATAAAAGTAGAAACTGACCTAAAAAAATATAAAGAAATCGTTTGATAGCAAAAAATTCACCATAAATTCTGCAAAAACATTTTTTCTTCCAATAACATCGTATGAAAACAATCTACCTACTTATGACACTTTAAAACTAAAAAACGGTGAGATTAATCGCACTTATTATTACCATAGATTGTCATTTGCGCTGGGGAGATCATGTTAATAAAGTAATGCAGAAAATAAGGGGTTTGTATTATAAATTTAGATAACTTAAAAAATTTCTCACCAGAAAACACATCATTGCCGTTTATAAAGGCTTAGTCGAATCTATATTGAGATATGCGATAATAGGGTGGGGTGGAGTAAGGGAATGTTACATGAATAAACTACAAACAGCCCAGAATAGAATTATAAAAATTTTATTAAATAAAAATATGAGATATCCCTCGGAAAACCTCTGTTTAGAAACAGGTTTGTTTACAGTAAAACAGCAATACTATCACACCGCCGTTGTATATCATCATAGGGCCGATATGGTCAATGCGACTCAATCGGTGCATGCACATGACACCCGGTCGAGGGGTCGGGATCAGTCTGTTGTTCCGAGAATGAGGACGTTGGTCAAGATTTTTTTGGATATATTGGAACTAAAATATTAAATTTAATAAAGCAAGATATCAAACCAAGCAGAAACAGTCTGCGATTTAAAATTAAAAACAAAAACTGGATATTATCAAAGGGTTTTTATATCTCTGAATTATTAAAAAATATTTATTAGTAATAATAGTATAATTGAATGAGCACCTATTGTTACTGAATATTTTATTTAAGTATTAGATTGATTTATTAATTGTATAGAAAGTAGGTATGATAGTGTAGAATGTGATATTCTTTTGTTTTGTTTAAAAAAAAAATTAAAATTTATCTAGGTCCGCCTGCCATGTTTTGACTGTAAACAGGGGTGTCGCCTACTAGCTTTATCGAAAGCTTTCGCAACGTAGCTTGTTTGCATCCAGTGCATCTCACGGTCTGATACACATTTATTGTATAATTCTGTAATTGGATGTAAATAAAAAAAATAAAAAAAAAAAATAAAAAATAAAAAAATAAGTAACTACCTGAATTAACAATCAATCAGTTATTCCGTCATCTTTGACATTCGTTACAAGTAATTTGATTCATCGCTAATTTTTCCAATTTCTTGAACAATTCACACAATGGGCTTTACGGAAGAGCACAAAACATTCATGGTTGAAGCGTATTTTCGAAACGCAGTTAGAGTAAATGGTGAGTGTTAATATAATCCGGGTTTGTGCATGGACGATTTTCACGAACATTTTCCTAACGTTGCTTTTATTGCTGGGGATTTTTATCATTGCCTGAAAAGGTTCTATACAACACAAAAAAGGAGCAGGAAGACCATCTGTAAGAACAGAAGAACTTGTTGCAAACGTTTGTGAAATAATGCAAAATGCGCCAATAAATTGTATAAGACGCCTGTCCCAAGAAGTGGGAAGATATTATGGAACATGCAGGACTATCCTTAAGAAGCAGCTAAATTTATTTCCTTATAGGTAAAGTGCAAGTATTCCAAGAAATATCTACAAGCCGCAGATTTTAAAAGATGCAAGAATTACTCTCAATGGTTTACCCAAAATTTATTGGCAAAAAATGGCCAATTTCAGCAATTTATGTAATTATGTTTCTTTTTCTTTCTGTATGTTCTTACCTTGTTAATTTTGTAAACAGCAAAAATAAATTTGTATTTGCCTACTTATTTTATTACTCATTAGTTTGGCATATCATCTCATAATATGAATTTGACAAAATTTTAACCTACATTTGGTTAGATATATCGTCCCCATATCATTGTGATCTAAACCAAGCCCTACGTTTTTTAATCCAAGCCCTCTTTGATGCAAATAATTTTTGCTCGCACGGTACATATTTCTATTTTTCTATTTGCTGATATTTATTTAACGGGCATATAGTAAAATAGTTTTTGCAGAGATTGGCACGGGTATGGTCTTAGTAAAAAGTAGGCAGTTTTGAGGCAATTTGAAAAAAGGCATCGACAGAATATATAATATACATCTATAACGGCCTTAAGCTATTTTTTATTATAAAGTTTTGCAAAATAATCATAATATATAATATACCAAAAGTAACAAATTGAAATTTTTTGTCACAGATTGTAGTAAAAGGTAGTTTAAGGCCGTGGCAACATCACAAAGAACGTTTTAACCAAGTTTCAACGAATATAAACCCCGATTGCAGTTAATAAACATGTCCGCAGAACTGTGTATCTTAAGGTCGATTTCGTCATTTTTCAACCAACCAAACGACTGCTTATTAATTAATTTAATTATAGCAACCTAAATGGCTCTACTTGCTTATTTCGGATGCCGTCTAAGGCACTAAAGTTTGTATATAAAATACAAGGTATCAAATTTTGAAAATTGGCACATTTACATAGTTAATAAATATAATTTAAAAAACTAAAAAACCCGCTTAAATAATTAATCAAAGTAAAAAGCGGAAAACAAATATTACTTAAAATAATTCTTGAAATTTTCAATATAGGGAGAAAATAATAATGAACGATAAACATTAGTATTATTGTGAAAAAAGCGTGGGGTGCTCGATATACAAAAAATATAGCACAAAGCACCCCATCACGCTTTTTTCACAATAATTCTAATGTTTATCGTTCATTATTATTTTCTGCTTATACCTATTAAGGTGGGAGTATCGACATGCTTGCCAACCTATAACCTATTTCGCGTAGATTTATTTATGTTTTCTAGCTTTTATACAAAATTTAAAGAAAATCAGTGTCGACTTAATATTCTATAGGTAATAATTGACATATTTAATAAATATCAAGGAATTTCATAACTTATTTTAGGAGAATTGTATAGCGAGAAAAATATCGGGTAAAATAAATTGATATTTTTGTAATATATCAGATATTACCTAAGTAATGTGCCGACGATACTGATTTTATTTAAATGTTAGTTTAAAAAATAATAAACTTGAAAAAGCAAAGCGAAATAGGTTATAGGTTGGTAATAAATTGAACGACGTTGAGAATTCAACCTTAGGAATTTCAAGAATTATTTTGAACTATATTTTCCGCTTTTTAGTTTGATTAATTTTATTAAAGCGTGTTTTTTAGTTTTTTTAAACTATATTTATTTTTCATTTTTTAGTTCAAGTTATTGTTAAGAAAAAATTTTTTTTTGAGTAGAGATAGTCATAGGGAGGTCCGGAGTAGAGATGGAATACTGTCACTAATTTAACAATGACTTTTGGAAATGGCTAGATTTAAAGCATTGGATCCATTTTTTTTTAAATGGTTAGATTCAAAGCATTGGATCCACAACCCCGAACAAACCCGCTCGGCCAGCGGACCAATTGATAGCGAAAAAATGTACCAAACCAACACTATTAAGCAGAGTGCTCGAGCCGGAAAGTATAGGTAGATAGTACGCATACGCATACGGCGAGCTCTATCTCTCTCACTCTCATACAGAGGATCTATAAGGAAATGATTTAATTCCGGTCATCCTGATCAGGATAATGAGATAAACTTATCAGATTATTGTATTGTCAGCGGTTCTTGATAAGTCTACAAAATTTAAATTAAATCTGACCGTTTAAAGTGGGTCAAAATCGGCTTCAAAGAAGTCGGTTACAAACAAACACACAAACATACAGGTCAAGCTAATCAAAACGTGTTAAAAACTGCACACCTGTTTCTGTAACTGTGCAAGATAAGGCAGGGAGACCTTAACTTTTTAATTTTAAATAGAACGTTCTGTATATTTTTGAGATTTAAATATCTTTTTTAAAAGACAAATTCGACGACGTAGAATTTGATGGATTTATTCCTCAAAATGACAGAGGAAAATAATTTTAAATAAATTAATAAAATCACGATGTAAATAGAAAATACTTAAAAATGAACCAAAAGCAACTTTATTAGATGTTCAAAATGTTTCCCATTAACAGCCTGTTTTCAAATACCCGCAAGACGTCTAAAATATTTCATCAAATTTTACCCCTCCAATAAGTCTAAAAGGATAAGGCCAAGCAATTTGACAGGCCACTCATTTTGCCTTTTCTATTTATTCAATGATTTGGAAACATTTTGTTCAAAAATAGACGCACTGGTAAACCAAAATGACCTAAGGCGCCCTCCTGTTGAAACCGGATATTCGGTCTGGATAAAACATTATTTCTAAGTTAGAATTAGTTCATAGTGTTAATATTAAAAGAGTTAAAACTGGAATATTTTATAGCCTTTTTTACTGGAAGATCTGCTACGGTCTAACCTTATTTTTATCCATTACCGGTTCATACAATTTAAGCAGGGCGCCTACGCCTACTGAATAGGGAACTTCCATGAAAATTAATTTCGAAAAATAAAACTCAGTCTTCCTCTCTCTCTCTGCTAAGTGTTAGCTAACATTAAAAAACCCATAATTTACAAAGAAAATGTTTTTTCTTAAAACACTAAGTTAAAAAAACTATTAAAGTTTAAGTAATTTGAACTATTCTTGCTACGCGACGTTATTATTTGTGATGTACACGGTGATCATTTATAATGTCCCCCCCTCTTAACTTTTTTGTTTTTTGCATTAGATAAAAATGTTAAATATAAAAGTTGTACAGAATCATGTAAGGCTATTTGCAGAATAATATAAATATATACAGGGTATTGCAGAAATGAGTCATAGGTTAAAATTTCTTTTTTTTTTAATGGTACACCCTATATATTTTTAGCTTTTTAGAATCTCCTAAAACTTCTAAATATTTTTCTTATAACATGTCCTATACCTAAATATAATAGCTTTCGAAATAATCGCATTTTACCTATAAGCGGCTACATTCAAATATAAATATTCTAGATTTCAGTAAAGTTCTTAGGTGGCCGTGAATTAGGCGGTCGCGGAGAAACCAAAACTATGTTTATTAGTGACAGTTACTGACATATTAAGGGTATGGTCCGAATATCACCACCAGTAACCACGGTTAACCTCGACAAATGACAGATCAACCATAAAAATCCGGTTATATTCGGGACGAAAAATCACCATGTTCGTTAAAATCATAACCTTTAATTTTGAAAAGTTCACGACAGACTGATAATTTACAGAAATGCTAAATACACTAATTTATAATTTCATTGAGATTCATTCTCTTAATAAATTACCAACCATCGGCCAAATATTTTGAAATTAAATTCATAACAATATTTTATAATGACAAGTGACAGGAGAAACCACTTGTAACCGGCGTTTAAAGCTGGTGAGCATTTTGACATTTGGGTGACGTCATATCCGAAAACCGTGTTCCAAAATAAACCTATTTTTTGGTTACCGCTATCATTTGGTTAAATACGGAACGCTAAACCACGCCACTAGTTACTTTCGGACCATACCCTTAGTAAATATAACATTTTTTTTTTTGATAAAGATGCCTTATTCAGAAAGGGAAAAACAAGTAATTTTGCCAACATTTATTAAAGCAAACAATAGCGTTAAATTGGCTCAACGGGAACTGCGTAGAATTAATCCCCGGATGCACGTTCCCAGACAAAAAACATTCCATCGAATCTATGAAAAGTTTCAACAAACATCTAGCCTAGCGACAAAAAAGAGACCAATGAAAACAGACGAAAATAGTGATTTAAATATACTACTAAAAGTTGAAGAAACTCCAAACATTTCTTTAAGAACAGCATCGAAATGTTTAAAGGAAGAGCTTGATGATTTAAAAAATACCCCTTATGGAAGAGTTCAAAACACTCTTAAAAAATATGGATATAAAGCTTTCAAAATTAGGCCTGTAACAAAATTAACGCAGAGACAGCGAGAAAAAAGGGTTGAATTTTGCCAAACTATGATGGAAAAAATTAATGTAAATCCCAGTTATTTCGAAAATGTATTTTGGACCGACGAGTCATCATTTTCAACTAGTGGCATGATAAAAAGAAAAAATAGCAGACAATGGGCCACAGTAAATCCCCACTGCTACAGGGAATTTAAATTTCAAGGACGTCAAACTATTAATGTGTGGTGTGCTATTTTAAACAACAAAATAATAGGTCCCCATATTTTTAACGGTACTATAAATTGAGAAGGTTATTTGAATTTTCTCCAACACGAGCTAGAGGACTATTTTGATGTGCTTCCGTTGGAACAAGAGCGAAACATCGTCTTCCAACAAGATGGCGCTCCACCTCACAGTGTAGTAGCTGTTACAAATTATCTTAATCAAAGGTTCAATGAATGGATTGGACAGAATGCACCAATACAATGGCCACCTAACAGCCCTGACTTGACGCCGATAAATGCATTTTTATGGGGAACACTAAAGGATCGAGTTAATGCAAATAACATTGAAAGCACTGAACATTTAAAAGAACTTATTAGAGCAGAAATTCTAATTCTGAATGAAGATTATTCTTAATCTATCACCGCCGCATTACGAAGGTTACGAAAAACGTATATAATAATAATAATAATAATAAAAGGTCTTTATTTTTAACTCGGCGAATTTCAGCAGAGCTGCTTTTAACCGAGCATACAAAATTTTACAAATATAACAAAATAAGTTACAATTCATGTTGGATATAATATAATATATATAATACATTCAATGTTATTCATACTAAAATGAAATGTTAAATAACAAAAACCATCATAGTGATCTATCTCAAAAGTAGCCAAAACCTGGGTTATTTATTACCACAGAGCAGAGGAACAGAAAAAAACAAAAAAAAAAAGCCGGGATAAATAATCAGCATTTTTGAAGCAAAATATTTTTATAGGTAGTTCTAAAGGAAAACTTAGACTTATTTAAGAGGTCAGAATCAATAATTTCATTAAGGAGTTTGGCAGATGTATAGCTAAACGATTGATTAAACAAACTTGTACGATGCTTGGGTATTTGAAAACGGCCCTTAAACCTGGTATCGCGTTGATGCAAAGAACTTCGAAGGACCAGCCTTTCGCGCAAATATCTAGGAGATCCACTTTTTAGCAGCCTATGCAGAAAGCACCCTAAATGCAGTTTTTCACGGTCTTTAATTTTTAACCACCGTAGTTCTTTTATTTTTGGACTGACATGATCCCTGACTCTTAAACCAAAAATGAATCTAACACAAGCATTTTGTATTTTTTGCAATTTATATTTTGTACAATTATCCAGACATGGGCCATAAACAAAATTGCAGTAGTTGCAGTGAGAAAGTACTAAAGACTCACATAGCTGTTTTTTTAGATCTACATTAAGTATATGTCGATTTTTATATAGATTACGCAGCGAACAGTACGCCCTCTGAGTCACGCTTGAGACTTGACTTCTAAATCTTAATTTGCTATCGAATATGATACCCAAGTTTTTGTACTCATTGACAGCTGGAATTTTTTCTTGTGCCATCTCTAAAGTAATATTACTCCCAGCCCAATCCTTATTCTTTCCAAAAAACATAACAGCTGATTTTTTAGGATTGATTTTAAGTCCGTTGTTAGTAGAATAAGTGTAAATAGAATTTAAACAATTGTTTATATTTTGTTCTATCTGTAAAGCATTTAGCTGATCAAAATGTGTAAGAAAGGTACTGTCATCGGCATACTGCTTTAGTCTGCCGCCAGCTATGTGAGTGTGCATGTCCATGGTAAAAATAACAAACAGCAAAGGCCCCAAAATGGAACCCTGCGGTACTCCCCTGTCCAGAGCAAGACGTTGTGACTGTTTGCGATTAACGACGACATATTGTGACCTACCAACAAGATAATCCTTTAATAGTTTAATTATACCTTCCGAAAACCCATAATAATGAAGTTTGGCACACAACAAAAGATGATCCAAAGTGTCAAAAGCCTTACTATAATCAAGAAGAACCAAGGCTGAGGTTTCCCCTCTATCTGCAGCCCCCAAAATATCATCCAAAGTAGTCAGCAAAGCAGTCGCAGTGCTAAATCCCTTACGGAACCCCGATTGACCTTCAAAGAAAAGGTTGGCCTCATTTAAATAATTAACAACTTGTTTATAAACAATTTTTTCAAATAGTTTCGAAACCACGCTTAAAAGACTGATTGGTCGCATTTCGGAGTAATCTTTAGGACAGCACACTTTGGGCAAAGGCAACACAATGGCCGTTTTCCAGGCGACGGAAAATTTACTATTCTCTATAATCTTATTAAATATGTGAGTTAGAAATGGAATAACAATAGGACAACAAAGTTTAATCATTTGCAAAGTAAGCTGATCACATCCTGCTGCATTAGACTTTACCTGGGAAAGCGCCCATATAATATCATTGTCATTTACCGCAGATAGATGGAACGCGCTCGGTGTTACTCTGTTATCTAAATAAAATTTAATAGTGTTGGGGTTTACGTCTGGACACATTTTACGGACAGACTCGATAAAGAACTCATTTATTTTATCCGGATTCTGCAGTTTTCTCGGAATTTCTAAATTCTCTTTTCTATTGTAAACATTCATATCATTAAGTGTTTGCCATATGGCCCTCTTGTTTTGGTTTCTATTTACAAACTCGAGATAGGCTCTCTTTTCATTACGAACAGCTTGAGTGAACATATTTCTTACCCTTTTATACTCTTCCCAGTCTTGGTTCGTCCGTGTTTTTTTATATTTCGTTAAAAGGCGATTTCTGTGCTTTTTCATAATCTTTAAGACATCAGTAAACCACGGCGACTTTGGTTTAGTTACCCGTACAGTGCGTTTTGGTGCATGCCTGTCGAAAAGGTGTAAAATACAATCCGTAAGGGTGGAAACCTTATCATCAAGATGGTCCTGATCGAAAATTACTCCCCAGTTTAGGTTATACAAATCTTGTTCAAAACTTTCATTATCAAAATTTTTAAAATCACGAAATTCCACCAATTTGGCAGGCAATGTTGGCACCTTGATATTTACGGAACAATAAATTAACTGGTGGTCAGAGACATCATGCAAGTCCTGGTGATTCACCTGTCCGCTAAGTAAATTTTCATTTGAAAGAATAATTACATCAATTAAGCTAGCTTTATGTGCAGAATATCTAGTGGGATTTAGCACTACCTGTTTAAAATTAAACGAATCTAAAAAGTTTTCAAAATGGTAATTTATGTTAGCATTTTCTAAAAGGTTTATATTAATGTCCCCCAATAAGACTATCTCATCGCACACAGGCATAATACTAGCTACTGAGCTTTCAAGAATATTAAGAGCGTTCAGAGCATTGAACTTAGGAGGACGATAAAAAATACCAAGCCCTAATCCCATTGTCTTAAACTTTAAAGTAAGCCACTGTTGTTCTAAACTTTCGTTTTTCTCACCAACGTCAATTTCAGTCACAACTAGATCACTCCTAAGGTATACTCCTACCCCACCACCCCTGCCATCTCGATCAACCCTATAAAAATTAAACCCCTCAATTCGTACTTGCATGTCAGGAATGCCTTCCGATAGCCAGCTCTCGGAGACCGCCAGAACATCTAGTTTTAAATTCGCTATACAATCTGTTACCTCTGCCATACTCGGAATCAATGAACGAACATTTAAGTGACCTATTTTAAGATTATTAGAATTTTGATATGCCATTATTAAGTATAGTGTATTAAAAAGAAAACTATCAAAACAGATAGAAACGGAAAAGGAGAGAAAAAAATTAAAAATAAAAGAAAGAAAAAAAAAAAATGATTTATACCTAGTTTATCCTAGAAGATTCTCCAGAAATGCATGATTCTTTATTCCAACCAATGGTTCCCCATCATCCCTTCTAGCTAGTACATTACCATTTCTATGCCAAATATATTTAAAACCCTTAAGCCTTAATTCTTTAGCTCTTTTGAAAAGATCATATATCAAATGTATTCAAGAAAACGGTGGCCCAGTTGAGCAATTTGATTTGTAATTACCAAAAGTTCTTTTTGACATTAAATTTAAAAATTATTTTTAATTTTGTATTTCATATATCATATTATACTTTTAGTAGTATATTTAAATCACTATTTTCGTCTCTTTTCATTGTTCTCTTTTTTCTCGCAGGGCTAGATGTTTGCTGAAACTTTTCATAGATTTGATGGAATGTTTTTTTGTCTGAAACGTGGACCCGGCGAATAATTCTATGCAATAAATGTTTGCAAAATTACTTGTTTTTCCCTTTCTGAATAAGGCATCTTTATCAAAAAAAAAATTTTATATTTACCTAATATGTCAGTAACTGTCACTAATAAGCATAGTTTTTGTTTCTCCGCGACCGCCTAATTCACGACAACCTAAGAACTTTACTGAAATCTAGAGTTTATATTTGAATGTAGCCGCTTAGGTAAAATGCGATTATTTCGAAAACTATTATATTTAGGTATATGACATATTATAAGAAAAATATTCAGAAGTTTTAGGAGATTCTAAAAAGCTAAAAATATATAAGGTGAACCATTTAAAAAAAAAATTAACCTGTGACTCATTTCTGCAATACCCTGTATATATTTGACATTTTTATCTAATGCAAAAAACAAAAAAGTTAAGAGGGGGGGGACATTATAAATGATCACCGTGTACAGACACGTCAAACCTGTAAAAGTTTAGTTATTAGGCAATTTTTTTAACTTTATATCAAGGTGCTGCAAATTGACGTTCCCTGGCAGACCGTATGACGTCCCACGCGTTCCGGTGCCTTGGATCTCCATTTGAATATTAGGATGGACGCGCGAACTTTAATTATCAATAAAAAATTAAGGAGTGATATTTTGCAAATGTTATTTTTTGATGTGGCTAAACATATTTGTGTAATAAAAATATAAGGGCCTCTTCCCTATAAGCTTAACTCGGAAATGCCGCATCGGTACAAAAGGAGCATTTTAGTATCAGTCATGCGATTTCCATTTTCGATTATCCTTACCCTGCTCTGGTACATACTGAAAAATGCGATGGATGGGACGAAGCAAGGACATAATGGTTATGTTTTTCTAATTACTAATTATATGCACGGGGAACTGGAAATATTTCAGCAATATTCATATTTGGGTAGAATCTTCTAATTTACAAGCCGAAAACAAAAACAAATGCATGGCTATCTGACATCGGTCACTCTAGGATCGTGACTCACGAGCCCAACAAAAAGGCAGCAAAAAAAAACGGTTATTTCGGAAAATTTTAAATACCGGGTGTCTCACTAAGAATGGCTCTCGGCCGTATCCCAGACAGTGTCAGTCGTATGGCTTGCGGAAAGTTTTTTTTTAGTAAAAGTGCCCATGATAAATTGCTGCAAACTTTTTAAGTTTCTAGTTTGGCCGCTAGGGGGCCAAACACAAAGAGGGATTTTCTTAAAAATTCTTATATATAGTAGACATGTACCAAAGGTGGCCTTTTTTGGCCTCCTTTTTTTTTAAGGGGGGATGAGGGGACAAATATTGCTATGCAAAAATATGCACCTAGTTTGGCTTACCGGAATTTGACAAATTTGAACTCGCTAAATAGGAATTCTTTTGTTTTATTAATTTAATAAAAAACTAAGTCATTCTGGATTCCGTTGAGACAGCTAGAGGACGCTTAGCGGAATCAACAATTGCTTAATTTTTCTCAAAAATTTTAAATGCGATGATATATCTTTTTTAACTGAAGAAAAAAGAATTAACAGGGAGATTCTTTATGAAAACCAAGCCAATATATTTTTTTTATGGAAAATATAAAATAAAAATGAGCTCCATAAGAATAAAATGACGTTTTAATAGGGTATTTGTAAGCAAGAAGTTACAAATACCATACCAGTATTTCTTCTGTAAAGTTATAATCAACACAATACTTATATAAATTATATTATATTAGTACGTGTCAAACAAAATAGGTTAAATTTTGATGAATTTCCTTAAAATTGTAAGCACGTCAAACGCCTCTTCGTTTAAGGTCGGCATTTTGACGCAGCACAAACTTTAAGGAAAAAAAATCAAAATTAAACTTATTAAAACTTTGACACGTACCTACTGTTTTATATTTAAAATCAAATCCTACTTCCCAGGAAAAAGACGATCATCAATGATACGCAAGAGGGAAAATATAATTTTTCTATTTCTGTTTGTTTTGCGATACCTGCTTAATATATGAACTTTTCTAACTTATTACTGAATATGGGTAGACAAAATATTTCAATACCTGTATAAAAGTGGCCATGGTCTTGGATATATTCATTACTTTATATGCAGTTTCTACCCCCAAATTTATTATAAAGTTATCCAATGCTTCAAAGACTTCAAAACTATTTGAAATATACACCGAACTTTAAATTATTACATATCTAAATTTATTCTAGCCTTCTGCTTTCAAACTGCAAGCACGAAATATTTAAAATACTTTAGCCATGTCATAAATTAAGTTTTAAAGATGTTATTTGCTGTGCATAAATATAAATTTTATTAAAATGGGTAATAACTATTATTTATGATGTTTGGTTGGGCTTTATCTAACTGAAAAGAAAACACCATTTTAATAACTTATTTAAAACTTAGTAAAAGTATTAAAAATGAAAATTATTTTTAAGTTTTGTTTTGTGTTTTCTTTTTCGGTTTCTGAAAATATAATTAAGAACATCCCGGCAAACACCGCTTGAGCAAGCGACTTCTTAAAATATACTCTACCAGTTAAATGTAACTTTTTCTGCATCCAATTGGCCCAAAATAAGTTGAACTGTCAATATTAAATCTTAAAAGATCCGCAGTTTTGGATGCTTTTCATATAAATGATAGATGGCTTAAGGAAGCCATAGGCATCCTAGTTGAACCTTTGACCACTTTAATAAACGAAAGTTTTTGAGAGGTATTATCCAGAAGTTTTCAAAATAGCTAAAATTACACCATTATTAAAAAAGGGAGACCCGGGATTGGTGGAAAATTACCGAACAGCTATAATAGAAATATTTTCCAAAGGTTATGAATTTCAGCTTAAAAAGTCTTTATAATTACTTTGAGACTAATAATTTATTTCACTCTTCTCAATATGTGACTAGAAGCAAAAGATCTATATTGAGAGTAATTGTAGAGGTTGTGAGTGACATAGTCGAGGGCTTTTAGTCTGGAGAGCTCACGTCAATAACTTCCTACGATCTAACAAAAGCTTTCAACTGTGTCTGTCACAAACTCCTGTTAAAAAAAACTATGCCACTATGGCGTAAGAGGTGTTCCCCTAAACCTTATTGAGTTTTATTTCTCTGGTAGGAGGCAGTTCGTGGAGATTGAAGGTGTCAAATCATATTTATTATATGCAAAATATCTAGTGTCACAGGAATCCGTCCTTGGACCCCTTCTATTTATATAAATGATCTGTGCTATTACATGCAACGGATTTGCAATTTGATTATATTTGCAGACGACACTAATTTCATTACTTCTGCCTCTAGTGAAAAATGATTTTCTTGCAATCTACTACAGCTTCATAAAAGTAAGGGTGAAGATCTGGTTGTCTGGAGTAATCCATTATTAAATAAAAACAATAAATGTAATTTACTGGGAATTCCTCTGGGTAGTTATTCATCCTAGGAAGCAGAGCTGTCGCAATTACTCCTAAAAAGTAATTCAATTACAATTACCCATTACCCTCCGAAAAAGGCATCAATTACAATTACCAGTTACTAACAGTATGATAAAAATATTTAAATTACCAATTACCCACTAAAAGTAATTGATTTGAGTTTAATTCAATTACTTTTATACTAATTCAATTACTTTATAGTAATGGAATTACCCTCAAAGTAATTGAATTACTCTGAATCTATAAATTATAGGCACTTTTTTGGCAAATAAATTACTCTGAGTAATTTAATTACATGTTGGTAAGTAATTGAATTACTCTGAATCTATAAATTATAGGCACTTTTTTGACAAATAAATTACTCTCAGTAATTTAATTACATTTTGGTAAGTAATTAAATTACTTTTTATGTAATTGAATTATTTGGAAGTAATTCAATTACTTTTTAAAATAATTGAATTACTTTTAAGTAATTCAATTACCTCAGATTTTTTAAAACCAATTACCAATTACAATTACTTTATCACAATAATTGGTAAATCAATTACAATTACTATTTTCAAAAAGTAATTCAATTACAGTAATTCAATTACTGAAAAGTAATTGAACTCGATTTTTCAATTATTTTAATTCAATTACCGACAGCTCTGCTACGAAGCCCACATAACTGAGTTGAGATGAAAATTGTCGAGAACGATATTTCTTCTTAGAAATTTGTCGACGTTTTGAAATCGCTTTACTCCGGCCCTTTTATTCCCATCTTGCATATGGGGCCATATTGTGCGCAAATTGTGCAAACGCACAACAAATCTTTTTTTTTTTTTTTTTTGGATCATATTTGTTTATTAAATTAGTCACAGACTATAATTTATATTTATGTACAGTATTGCCTTTCGGCGGATCTTGAATGAAGTGGTTGACTGCTGAATAATTATTTCATTTTAGTTGAGGTAGTGGGCAGAGGGCATCGGGAAAGTAATTACTTCTAATTTATTGAGCAGCCGTGGCTGGAATGAGCCAGTCTCTCGGTAGTCTGTACGGTTTTTGTGGGCTGGAGTGTATGTGTGATTGCGTTATGAGTGGGTTCATGGATACGTCTGTACGTTTGTAATAGTTGATAATAAGTTTGTCTATATGTTTCGTGATTGTTGGTATCTGTAAGTCATTGTGCAACGTATGAACCATCGTAAATCGTGGAGCATTTGTTATTATTCTTAAAACTTTATTTTGAAAAATTTGAATTTTTTTCATCGTTGACTTATTTACTGTGCACCAGGAGGCGATACCATAAGTAAGTACGGGTCTAACAATTGTCTTGTAAAGTAAAGTCTTTGTGCGTAAGTCTAGTCTACTTCTACTGTTGATAAGTGAGTAGATGGCGCTGAGTTGACCATTTGCTTTTCTTAAGCGTTGGTTAGCGTTGTCAGTCCAAGCCAGCCGTTTGTCAAAGCTCAGACCCAGGTATTTTACTTTTTCGCACCAGTTTAATCTGGAGTTTTTGACTTGCAATCTGGTCAGTGGAAATTTACATGTGGACCTTGAAAAATAGATGGCTTGTGTTTTAGCGTCATTAAGACGAATTTTCCACTTATCTAACCACGCCTCGATCAGCTTTATATGACGTTGTAGCTTTGAGACGATCAACCTGGGCTGTTTTGCAGTGGCGGTCATGGCGGTATCATCAGCAAACAGATATAGTTGAGTTTGACCAAATTTAGGAATATCGCTAGTATAGATATTGTACAGAGTCGGCGCAAGGGGGGAACCCTGCGGAACTCCTGCTCTAACATGTCGCACCGTCGATATCGCATTTTCTGACGATACCGCGAAAATCCTGTCTGTCAGGTATGAATGAATTACCTTTATTAAATAGTTCGGCATGCCTGCCCTTATTAACTTTAGAATGAGTCCGTTGTGCCAGACCTTATCAAATGCCTTGCTGACGTCGAAGAAGACCGCTCCTGTACTGAAACGTTTATTAAAACCATTTCGTATATTAGAAGCAAGTCTAGTGGTTTGCCTTACCGTGCAATGAGAGGATCGAAAGCCGAACTGCTCTGGTGGTAAAATGTTGTTGTTAAATACAAAATCATTAATCCGATGAAGAATAAGTTTCTCAACAACCTTGCCAAGACACGACAATAGGCTGATGGGCCTATAGCTGGTAACTAAAGATTGATCCTGCCCAGACTTTGGAATCAGAACCACTTTAGCTTTTTTCCACACTTGGGGGAAATGTCCTACTACGATAATAGCTTGGGCTATGTTTGCTATATCCGTAATCACGTTATCAGGCAAGTTCTTTAGTGCTTTATTTTTTATACCGTCGAAGCCCGGAGCCTTTTTTGGTTTAATGGATTTAATAACGTTTTTTACTTCATCCATATTAATATTCCGGATATTTTGAATGGGGTGCTCTATAGACTTATAAATACGTATCGTCCTGGAGATCTGAGCGTCCCTTACTGGATCAGATGTCGGGTTTTCGTTGAACTGTTCATAGAGACTATCCGCGAACATTTCGACTTTTTCCCTAGGATCTGAAACAATGTTGTTGGTTGTAGTATTTCTTATAAATGACATTGGCTTTATGCAGCCCCTTGTTAGCGATTTGGTCATTTTAAATATGCTATTGTCTTCGATATTAAGATCAGCTACTCTATTTTCCCATAAAGAGGATTCTTGAACTTTGAGGAGATTACGTATGAGTTGAACAGCTCTGTTCGCCTCTGCCTTTATACGCGGATCACCAGTGCGATACGCCCGGTTCATAAGTCTATTTTTTATTCTAATTTGCTCTTTGATATTATTTGATAAGACTCCGTACTTAGAGAATCTGGATATTTTTGTGGCGGAGGCTTTGGCTACAGCAGTATTGATGGCATCGGTAATATGAATCACCGCCGCATCTATATCTGCATCTGTCTGAATTGGTGGCAATGGTTCCTTTGATTCTAACAGACGCCTAAACACGGGCCAATTGGTAGACGTAATTGAAATAGACCCCTGTCCTTTGTCTTGGGGGTTGCCGTACTCTATTACGACTGGAAGATGATCAGATGTCAAGTCGTAAAGAGCAACGGGTTGGGATAAAAGGTCAGTGTTTTTTGTCACAAAAATATCCAGAATCTCCGGGAGACCATTCGGTGACGAATGAGTGTGCTCCCTCGGTGGCATAATGTGATAATTATAGTCTAGAGACTTATGGAACAAGATGCGGCCTTTCTTATTCTGGATACGGCATCCCCAGATGCGATGTTTGGCGTTCAAGTCTCCACCTATAATCATCGTTTCATTAGTATCAAAAACCTTGCCTAGACATGTGCCGTCGAAATCGACCGCCGGACTGCAGTAAACAGAGCCCAAGTGAACCCATTTGGTTTTGGTTTTCACTCGAATGAATGTACCCTCAATATGTGGACAATTGTACGGACCTGGCACGGCCTGGGCAATGATATTCTTTTTAACAAGAACCATGGTTCCCCCTTTTTGCCTTAGTGGCCTATCATTCCTGAATATCGTAAAATTAGGGAACGTGAGGCGCTCCCCTTTAAACCATGTTTCTTGTATAAATAAAATATCAATTTCGTTTTTCTCGACAAAGTTAATAATTTCAAGTTTTTTGCCTTTAAACCCGTTTATATTTATCGTAGCCAACTTAAAATAGGCAACCTCGCACTGCAAAGCCATTACTTGTTCGTTGAGGTAAACGACGCCAACATGTTTTGAATTTGCAGCTGCATTTGTTGCTGCATCATTTTTGAAAATTCGCCCAGGTACGATTGTAAAGTGGCCTGCAACGCTGTTTCCAGTGAATCTGATGCAGATTTTTCTATTGAGGACTTGTCGCTCAATTTAGAGTTTGATTGAGAGCCCCATTTGAATGTGGGTGGAGGTATGTTCGGTCTAACGGTGGTTGGAGTTCTTTTGACATTTTTATTATTATTGTACAAGTTACGTGGGTGACAGGGGCAACCTTGAAAGTTGGCAGGATGATCTCCTCCACAGTTTGCACATTTTAATAGTTCAGGAGTAAAATCTTTACACTCAAAAGAGAAATGATTTTTAGCGCATTTAAGGCATTTAATTAGAGCCGTACATTTGAACTGCGAGTGGCCATATAGCTGACATCTATGGCATTGCGAAATATTTGATTTTGATTTCTGAGATTCAACTTTGATTTTTAGACAATCCAACGCCGTTAGGTCGAAAATGCCTTTTTCAGATTTTGGCAAAATTATCAGCATGAGAGGCATAGGAGAACCATCTCGTTTGTTCCACCTAATTACTTTGGACGGGTGGAAACCCAACTCTTCTAAATCTTTCTTGACCTTCTCCTCAGACCAGGTCTCTATAACGCCCCGTAATATTATATGCAATTCTTTCTCCTCCGGGAAGCGGAAAGAGTGATACGGTATTTTCTGGCTGTCGAAAAATTTTACGATTTTAAAATAATCATTTGGAGTAGAAGGGTGGAGTTTTACTCCGCCCTCAACAGTAATTGCTTTTCCAAAGTCAATCTTATTAACTTTGAGATAGCTGGTCACTTCATTAAATTTTGATTTATCGCGCAAAACCACAGGAGGAACTCGAATTTTTTTTGGGCTTCCCTCTGTAACATTATCATTATTTTTAGGATGGGCTGAGATAGATACTACGGTATGGCTGGAATTAGAGGCACCTGAAGCATTCGCGTTTTTATTAATAAAGTATTCTTGAAGAGACTTATTGTTCGAAACAGGTAACTTAGGCCATTCCGTAGTTGCTACCTGCTGTTTTTTAGCGTTATCTAAAGTGGTTATATTATTAGGACGTTTTCGATTTGATTTAACGAATTGAAATGATGATTTTTCATTAGTGTTCTCGACTGATAGCATCTCAGTATCCAAAGTAGGAGTAAAAGTGTTGTCTTCTGTGATGTTGTGTTGAGTAGTGATTGACGTTATGTTTGATTGGGTGTTTAGGTTATAATTTGGCATGTTTGAATAAGACGAGAGCTGACTCACTTGTCTCTCCAATTCTGTTTTTTGGTGCTGAATAGTAAATTCCATCTCATTAATCCTTAACTCATAGGCACTTAGCTTAGTAATTGCCTCCTCCAGGCGTAATTTCCATTGTTTTTCACTGTTGTATAGCATCTTGGTATATCTGGCTTCAAGGGCCTTTTCCCTTTCGCTTAAATTATCTTGTGCATCCCAATGCTCTTCTTCAGATTCCGAAGATGACTCTACGGTTAATGGTGGGTTTTCCCCACCGCTGGTATCCCCCATGGCGGAACGGTAACCCTTTACGATCAAAACGAGCAAAAAAGGATATTTTTTTTCAAAATTTGTCGAATTTTTGGCACTGACAGGAGCACTGACAATACGTGTTTTCCCTTTGAATGATGAAAGGGAACTAAACAAATCTTTCGACTACAGAAAAGAGCTGTGAGACTTATGACTAACGCAGGGTATAGGGATTACTATGAGCCTATGTTCAAACAAAATTGGCATAATGCCGCTACCCTGTGTTTATATTTTTCAAACTGTACTAGAGTTACACGCCCGCCGAGATAAACTCACTAAGCATTCAGATGTTCACAGCCACAACACTTTAAACTCAGACAGGATAGTGGCTCAGTGATTCAGACTAACTAAATCTAAAAACAAATCTCTCAACCATTTGTAGACTAAATAAAAATATTCTACATTTTGTCAGTCAAAAATGTAGCTAAAAATTAAAAACATGCATTTAAATTTTACCTTTCTTTGTGGCTGCCGAATGGCTGTTGGTTGCGTAGCGACGAAAGTCCTTAAAGTTGCAAGAGGAGCTGGCAACCCTGCCAGCATTGGTTGCATATGCACCGCAGGAGCTTGCAAATGAAGGTGTCCTGCAGGATGAATGGGCACAGCCACCATTTTCTGCAAGGGCATCCCCCATGGCAAGTACCATGTTCCTGGGTGGTGCTGCATCTTTGCAAAGGGTTAGCCTGGATAGATAACATAAGGTAAATGATTTGTTTGGGTGAGTTTTAGTTTGTTTGGTTTTATGGTGTAGGTATCTAGATATAAAGATTGTTTTTGTTTTGCATGCGCCGGCGATTTAAATTAAAAAGACCAATAACAGTTTCAATAAACTGATCTGGGGGAAGCTGTTGCTAATCGCTTTTGTCAATTTAAAAAAAAAATGTTCTGCACAGAATGTCTTTTAGAGGCACATCTGAGTAGAACTCCGAGCACAAGACGTAAATTGAGGGCATTCACCTATCCTCTTCTTGACAATAATTCATCGTTATGTCAACGTCAGTATACAGTGTGTCAAAAAAGTCTGGAGTATTGCAAATATCTCAAAAAGTACGTCGCACGTTTATATTGATAAAAACGGAGCACCTAGAAATGACAAACCGTTTTTGTTAATTGTGCAGGGTTAGTCAGAACGAATACTAACTTTTTAGTTTAAATAGAACTTTCTGTCTATTTTTAAGGATACAAATATTCCCTTAAAATGCAAATTGTCAATGACAAATTTGAAATAAATTAACAAGAACACAATGTAAACAGGAAATACTTAAAAATTGAACAAAGATACTTTAAGTAGACGTTCAGAATATTTGCATTATTAGCTAAGAAATAACCAAATTTACGTAAGATGTTGTCAAAAGAATCGAATTTTACTGATTTCATGTCAACCCGATATTAAATCTGTAATATTAACGGGTCTATTTATGTAAACCTTATCAACCAACAAATAAAAGTCCAAAGGATTGTGGTCTGTACATCTAACCCATTACTCAATTTTGCTTTTTCTTCCTATAAACTGATTTGGTTAAAAAATTGAAGCACTTTTAAATACATCAATCCTGTTCAATTACAGAAACGGTTTCGTCCTACCTATTTATAGATGTGTCTTTTTCAACTGACTGAACTATTTCCAATATTCTAGACTTTTTGATACCTTGTATACAATAAGTTATTTTTCTTGTGTTTTTATATTAAAAAGTTCTTGAACTTCCTAATTTTCGTTTTCGACTGTAAGTGGAGACTATTTTATAGTAACTATTTTCAGGTTACTTAATACGGTGAAGGTATTTTCATCTAAATATATAAACCTTACTACAAACTGTTAGAAGCTTTACAAATGGGCAAGTCATTTTATGTTGGCATGAAAACGCATCAAAACTTTTTTAATTCCAAATTTCTACCGATTGGATTTTCCCAAAGCGGTTTTACTAATTAAATGTGTCCAATTTTCGCACTGATAAAGCTAATAGCATCAGCTTGTACTTGTTGGGCCAGATTATCTAAAAAAAAACTAAAAACTAAATCGAGATACAAAAATGTCGAATGGTGATAGTTAACATCAGTGGCGGATCTATGGGGGTTTTACCCCCCCCCCCCCAAGTCTAATAATAATAATAAAAATAATGATAAATTGTCTCTATGATGTGTGTTATCTGAAATAATAAGAAATATTTTAAATATCTCAATATTTTAAAATTAATTTAGGCTTAGTGTTCTAGCTATTGGATGTAGCCAAGGGAAAGGTAATGGAGGTTCTGAACCCCCCCCCCCCCCCGAAATCCAAAAATAGTCACAATTACCCACTTAATATATATTGAAAAGAAACTCATAATTCTCAAAATATGTCAAGTGGGTATCTACAATTGAAAACTTTAATTAACAAAAACAGTTTCGCTGATTTAATAGGGAACTTGCACGAATTTTTTTATTGCATAAAAAATATGTTCAGCATCACCAAAAAATAACATATACGAAATTTATAGCATATACGAAATATTCAGTTGTTTACAGTTATATGTTTCGAACGTAGTAACGTTCATCATCAGGAGACAGAAAAAGCATTGCTGGTGGCGTTAGCGTTAGCTTTAGACTACTGAGTCTTAGCAAAACTTAGTGCTCCAAAAGTTTTTAAAAAGAAATTTTGTATTTCAACAAAATCAGGATATACCTGTCTATTAAGTATTTAAGTATGTTTTACTAAGTCTTATGGGCTAATTTTTAAAATCTTCTTGTTAGAAGTGATATTTTTTCCCTTTCTGTTGGTTTGGACTTCTTCCTTTTTTTAAACAAATATGTTTAATTATGTTTATACATAATATATTTTGCAACTTCTTGCAATTTTTCTTTATTATTTGTTATACCAAAACCTCCATTTTTTTATATCCCATTAAAGTTCCATTAGGGTTGTATACCTTTAACCATTTTCTCTTCTGCATCAACAATGCTTTTTCTGTCTCCTGATGATAAACCTTACTACGTTCGAAACATATTTATAGAGACCCTTAACTGAATATATATTTTCTAATAAACTTGTGGAGGAAGACTTTGAGTTTTTCTTTTGTTAGTAAATTTTTTTAAGCATTGTTGTATTCTCAAGAATAAAAATTTTGCTCTCCAACAAACGTAGTGATTATCAATAATCTACAGTGGATTTTATTTTTAAATTGCCTATAATGCATACCTACACCGTACAGCAAATATGGTTAATTAAAAGATAAATTTAAAAAAATTAACATTGCTGCACGGCAGTGGCGGCTCGTTAATTAAGGGCTCTGGGGTGCCGCCCTCCCTGCAATTATTTCAAACAGAATCCAAAAATACTTTACTTAAAAAACCAATAAAGCAATGTATGTAAGCAATCCATTAAAATAATTCAAACCAAATATAGCCCTATTCCAACGGGCCGGTTATACTCATAGACAAGCGAGTTGCGCGCTCTCAAGGTTATACTAAGCGCGGGCGACCGATTATTCGTCCCGATTCAACGCGACTTCTCGATGAGTTGCCATGACGACGGAGGCGTGACGTCACCTACACATCGCACAACGAGCGGCCACGGATAAGCTCCAATTTTCCGCGCCCGACAGCGAATCGCGATGCCACGGTAGAGTAATCGATATATTATTATGTACTCTGACGAGGCGACCTGTCGATGTCGCTGATGTTTTGTTTATTTGTTTTGATTTGATTTATTAGTTACGTTATAAAGTTGAAAAATTTCGCATAATATAAAGGACAGTGATTTACAGAAGCTTGTGTTTAGTTCTCTGAGCTTGAGTGAAAAATTTGATTTAAAAATGCAGGGCGGCCACTACCAATATTGAACATAGTAGGTACCGGGTGTCCCACTAAGAATAGCTCTCGGCCGTATCTCAGAAAGGGTTAGTCGTATGGTTTGCGGAAAAAAATTTTTTTAGTAAAAGCGGCCATGAGAAATTGCTGGAAATTATTTTTAAGTTCCTCATTTTGCCGCAAGAGGGCACAATTATTTTTTTTTATTCTAAATTTCTCCGAAAATTCCCATTTTAAGGTATAACTCTGATTACATCATCGAAAAGCTTAGACAATTCTGCCTAATTTTGGTTAAAGGCTCGTTGGCGTACCGACCTTGATAAGAGTGGGGGAAGCTATTGAATGTGTAAACATTAAAATCGCTGTAACTTCTAAACGACTTATCCGATTTTACTAAATTTAAGCTTGTTTGGAAGAGAAAGGTAAGTATCTTCAATCGCCGTATCTAACAGTACACGATAGTGTTTAATAAAATTGCTAGAGGGCGCAATTTGTAATAATAACAGTTTTTCGGTTTTTTCCCGAAAATTCAAATCATACGGTATAACTATGATATCATAATCGGAAAGTAGATGAAATTTGCGAGAAAAGATGTGAAGACCGCAGTTCGATATCCTTGGTTGTTTCAGAGTTATCGCCAAAATAATAATTATTAATACAAATAGCGCCCTCTAGCAATTTTATTAGAAACTATCGTGTACCACTGGATACGACAATTGAAGGTACTTCCAAACAAGCCTAAATTTAGTAAAATCGGATAAGTCGTTTAGAAGTTACAGCGATTTTAATGTTTACACTTTCAATAGCTTCTCCCACTCTTATCAAGTGAAAGTGTAAACATTAAAATCGCTGTAACTTCTAAACGACTTATCCGATTTTACTAAATTTAAGCTTGTTTGGAAGAGAAAGGTAAGTAACTTAAATTGTTGTATCCAATGGTACACGATAGTTTCTAATAAAATTGCTAGAGGGCGCAGTTTGTATTAAATATTATTGTTTTGGCAATAACTCTGAAACGAATAAGGATATCGAACTGCGGTCTTTACGTCTTTTCTTGCAAATTTCATCTACTTTCCGATTATGATGTCATAGTTATACCGTATGATTTGATTTTTCGGGATAAAATCGAAAAAACTGTTATTATTACAAATTGCGCCCTCTAGCCATTTTATTAAACACTATCGTGTACTGTTAGATACGGCGATTGAAGATACTTACCTTTTCCTTCCAAACAAGCTTAAATTTAGTAAAATCGGATAGGTCGTTTAGAAGTTACAGCGATTTTAATGTTTACACATTCAATAGCTTCCCCCACTCTTATCAAGGTCGGTACGTCAACGAGCCTTAAAACAAAATGATGCAGAATTGTCTAAGCTTTTCGATGATGTAATCAGAGTTATACCTTAATACGGGAATTTCCGGAGAAATTTAGAATTTAAAAAAAAAATTTAATTGTGCCCTTTTGCGGCGAAATAAGGAACTTAAAAATAATTTCCAGCAATTTCTCACGGCCACTTTTCCTAAAAAAATTTTTTTCGCAAGCCATACGACTAACCCTTTCTGAGATACGGCCGAGAGCTATTCTTAGTGGGACACCCGGTACAAGTGCAATCAAAATGTAAAAGTAAGGCACAGTTTACGCGTACGTTTGACAAAGAAATATATAATAAAAATCCTGGATAATTTTTTTTTTGTTTCGTGTGTCTTCTTTTTGACGGGGATGATAATTGGACTATAAATGGGGTGCAGGTCTTAAAACATCTTTCAGAGAAAATAAAAAAACATGAAAATAGTGCAAAAGATCGTCATAATGTGGTAAGTTTTGAGATGTTAAGACAAACTAATATTTTAACTTGTTTAAGTAGTGCTTATGCTGATGAAATTAAAATTCACAACGAGAAAGTTAGAAAAAACAGACACGTACTCTCGAAAACAATAGACATTTTAAATTTTTTTTTATTTAAAGCCAGCGCTCCCCGTGGCTCTCTAGTCACGAGCCGCCACTACTGCACGGATTATTTTGTATAACCACATTCAGTAAGTATGTCTATGCTTTTTGTTAGCATATAAAAGGTTACAAAATTTTTAAAAAGTTGTGAGTTTTCACCTGATGAGAGCACGGTAACCGCAAGCCCATTTGAGAAGCACCAAAAAGATTTGAAAAGAACTTTTCTTTTCAGAATATTTGTCAATCACCTGTATCTATTACAATCTAAAAACTCATGTCACATGCATTTTTACATAACAACTTAGTGGACAAATGACTTAAATAGATATGGAAAACTACCTAAGAGTATAAAAGTTGTCAACTAAGCGCTCTTTGTGAGTTAGTTCAGTTTAAAGATCATTCATAATATTTTGTTGCTGTTTCCGAAAAAAAAATACCTGCCAGTTCGTACAGCTATTCTAAAAATCAAACAAGTATTATTCCGCGTATAAATCCATATTTCAATTTTTGTTCAACGCCACAAAGTCAACGTTTGATCGATGCGATCCCCTTCCAGGCATTGCTAGCGTGTTTCTCCCCGGCACACACGGAAGGCCAGGTGACAAAATACGATGGGGCATATATGAGAGAATTCCGGAAAGTTTTAAACCTGGCAAGCCGATGGAAATGAAAATGGAAGTTGGGAGTTTTGAATTTATTTAAAGCGGAACTTTTCTTTAAAGCCCATTTTTCGTGTTTCACGAGACGAAAAATCTCGTACTTTTTAAAAAACTCTTGTCTCATCTGGCAAATCGATTTTTCATGTCTCAATGTTTTTTCGTCTCGTCTCGCGAGAGTCTCGCCATTTCTCGTTATGGCAGTATGACGTCATTAAAAAATTCTGCAAAATTTGGGTATAAACGCGTTTGGTTAAATTGGTTACAAGGTTGCCAGATTTAGCATTTCTTTTGTTATTTTGATGATTTTACCCAATGAACGCGAACGATTGGCAATAATGATTGTGGATCCTTCTTACATATTAATAAAGCTAGGTACGGGTTTTAGTGATACCGTAAACATTTCGATAATATGTTTTACCACAGGTAAAAATTTAAAAATAAACAAATTTTCACGATTTTTCAGATAAATATACACCTATAATAGATAATAATTATTTATAGTAGTTTTAAGTAGATAATTTTCACGGGTGCACTACGCACGTGCCACTGATTGATAATAAATCGTTTAGGCGTTTGCGATCTGTTCAAAGGGGGAAACAGTCCAAGACCTACCGGTTAATCAGCACATGAAATAGAAAAATACCGAATTTTAGACTCAATCAGGTAGAAAGAGAAGAACCTAGTAAGCGTCGGTTTTCGAAAGCACAGTTCAGTAAAACAATCGAATGGCTTTATAGCTTGAGCTCATTGGCGTTGGTAAAAAAGCGCGAGATTATTAATATAGGAATATTTTAGAACGGTATTAGCGAGACGTCATTTGGATAGAGTGTATTTTTGATGTGTGGTTTTCCTAGGATTTAAGTGTTCATAAGCCTTTACATGGCAACAGCCACATATTTTAGTATTACCACGTGGTTTAAATTTTAGAATATTAAAAGTAAGATACACCCATTGCCACTCCGTCCACTTGTTAACAAGTGGACGGAGTGGCAATGGGAAGTCCACTGAGCCCAGTTATAGCCAACCTCTTCATGGAGAGCTTTGAGAAAAAGGCGATTAACACATCACAGTACAAGCCGGCAACATGGTTCCGATACGTGGATGACACATTCGTGATTTGGGGACACGGTATGGACAAACTCAACGTTTTTCTGCAGCACCTCAACAGTCAGCATCCCAGCATCCAGTTTACCATGGAAACTGAGAAAGACTAACAACTGGCATTCCTAGATTTGCTAGTAAGGAAGCGGGGAGACAAGCTGGGCCATACAGTGTACAGGAAACCAACACACACGGACAGATACCTACACGCTCTTTCCAACCATCACCCAGGTCAAAAGTATGGAGTCATCAAAACTCTGACAGAACGAGCTCGAAGGATTTGCGAACCTGAGAACCTCCAGGCGGAACTTGAACACCTAAAATCTGCGTTCGAGGCGAATGGCTACAACAAGAGAGAGATCGAGAGATCAATGGGCTTGAGATCATCTAGGCCGCGGGAAACCGAACGGACATCCACCACCTCTCGGGCATATCTACCATATGTTCCTAGAGTCACGGACAGGATTGGCAAAGTTTTGAGAAGACACGACATCGGGACAATCTTCAGGCCAACAAAGAAGATCCAGCAGACCATTAGATCAGCAAAGGACAAGAGGGACCCACTTTCAGCTGCAGGCGTCTACCGCATACCCTGTTCCTGCGGAAAGATCTACATTGGAACCACTAAAAGATCAATGGGAACGAGACTCAAGGAGCATAAAGCAAGCTGCCGACTAGGACGAACTGAGAAGTCTGCAGTAGTCGAACACGCACTGAGTAACGGGGACCACAGGATACATTTTGAGAACTGTAAGTTATTAGCATCAGTCGATGGCTATCACAACAGGCTTATCAGAGAAGCCATCGAGATCCATAAGCATCCTGACAATTTCAACAGAAAAGAGGATACCCCCAGGCTCAACCAGATCTGGAATCCTATCCTCAGACACTCCCGAGTAATGCCGATAGATATCCCGAAGTTAATCAAAGCGGAACAAGCTCCGCCCCCTGCCCACCAGTATATATACAACCTGCGCTCGAGAATTCGTCAGTCTACTTCCAGCACCGGAGATGAAAGGACCTCTGAAGAAGCTCGCCACTCGTGCTAGCGAAACGTTAGGAAGCAATTCCAACCGACGACGGCCTTTAGACCCGAATGATGACTACACTAGCTCACCGACTGGCCGCGAAAGCCTAAACCAATTTGTCATTATTTTCTATATTTTTTGCATTAGGTATTTATAATTTTTAATTTTATGACCATAATAAAAATTAATATTTATGTATATTATCATATAATTTTGCGGGGGGGGGCCCAAATGTTTACCGCCGCCACTGCTTGTATTTCTTTTCTTGGTTAAAAAATGTGTGTAAGATGTAATGTAAATTATAGGTTAATGTTGTTTTAACTGGATGGTAATTAATAAACCGGAAGATTTTCTTAAGTTTTCTTCTATAGACCATTATGGAAATTTAAGTTTTCAGTTGTCATTGTAATATTCGTTGCGTATGTGTGTCTGTAATAAGCTAACAGCAAAAACCATTGTCGATGTTATAATATTGTAGTTTGTGATAATATTATTGTCTGTACATAAATAGTAAAATGAAGCTAGATTGTTTTGATTGACAACGGCATTATTTTAAAATATTCATACCAAAAACAAAACTTGCAGTGTTCCAGGGTACAAATCAAACTTTATCTATCTTTAAATTTCCGGCCAGTTATGATTAATAGAAAAACTTTCATATTAGTAGACCTAATTCGCGGCGACGATTATCGTTTATCAAATGGTTTCCGGTATCACGAATTTCGACAAAAACTATAGACATTATAAAAAGGGTATATTTTTTCTTTTGGCTCTTTTTTCTATTGTTTTTCGTGTCCCAATTTTTCCCTGGCCACCTTGAAAAGGAAAGGTACTACTCGGCGCGGCCGATTCGGCGCTAAGCCAATTCGGTGCCGCGGCCGATTTGGTAAGATGTTAATAAATTTTATATATATAAAAAAAAAAAAGAACATGTTTGTCTTACATTATTTAATTCTATATGTTCTTAACATTTTATCTTAATCAATGATAGAAACTTGTAATTATATTAATACTTTTATTAAGGGTAGTTTGGTTTTGCTTTAATCCTTTGTCCCACCCGCTGAATTGGATGCGGCCGTTGATCAGCTCTCTGCAAACTTACCAAATGATTTGCAAGACCTGATGAATCGGTTCGAAGATAATTTATGTTGGCAGGACAGGTAGAAGAGGAAATGCAAGACGCCCACCTTTATTTCCTATTTCCATGTGGAATCTTTACAAAAGGGTGTTGGAAAGAGTTGATCGAACCAATAACCATTCCGAAGCGGCCAACAGGAGACTACAAAATGAATTGGGTATGGACCACCCAACAATATGGAGGTTCATCGACTCTTTAAAAAAATACAGAAGAGTCGTGATTTATACTTAGAACAAATTGTTGCAGGGCATGAGGCCCCTAAAAAATTAAGAAAGTATCAATAAGCCGATGATAGAATATTGAGGTTGGTAAATGATTTTGAAAATCGTAATATTTTAGACTTTTTGAGAAGGCTTGCTCAAAATTTTGAAATGTTACAAAAATAAATATGTACTTTTATATTGGTCATGTAAATATACGTTTTATTTTTATACTTACGTTTAATAATTATTTTTTTTTAACGAAGTTAAAATATATTTTTGTAATACTTATTTTTCATTTGTTTTTTTTTAAGTTAGATTTTAACCTACACGAAGAATGTCATCGCGCCGATTCGGCCGCGCCGAATTGTCGTCTCGCGCCGAATTGGCCGCGCCCAATCGGTCGCGCCGAGTTGTCCTAGACCCCCTTGAAATACCACTAATTAACTTTTTTTTTCGGGTGACACTAACGGACCACTCGCGAGACGAGAGAAAAAACAAAACGAGAGTGAAGAACTACTTATTTTCGTCGCATGCATTTTTACAAATATTAAGAGCTTTTTAAATTTTTTTTGTACTCTATCGTATGCATCGGTGCATCGCTAGATTGGTCATGGGAAATCCTATATAAAATTTGCTTCCTTCCAGTATTGGCTACCCTATTAATTTTACATCACAATTGTATTAAACATTTTTGAACGGGTTCTTGTATGATGAACTAGCACACCAAATTTTATTTTTCACCAATTAAATGTTAGTTAGAAAAAACTGTTTCAAAATTAAATTGGAACTGTATTAGAAGAAGTTGCTCTTGAGAATAAGGATATTTGGTTTCAAATGGACGGTTGTTGTTTATACAATACAGGTCATGTCCGTCCAAAACGTTGTTGATGGGCGCACAATGGGATTAAATTACACCATAAATTGGCCAGCTGGATCTCCTGACCTTTTGCCATTCCTGTGAGTTCACATTAAAAATATTACTTATAAAAATGTATGTCAGAATTTGGAAGAACTGAAGAATTTCAGGGGTAAACAAGCGAATCTCTGCGAATCAACTTAATATGTAAGAACTTAATTTTATTACCGCTTAGGATATCTATTGAGTGGCAGTAAACGGAGTACTGGTTCAGCATCTGATTAAAAAAGGGTATATTTCCATTTGTCTTCAAATGATGAAATTAAGAGAGTTCTTATTACTTAAGTTAATAAGTACTTCAATTTATTAAATTAGTACAATCATTATTTTTTCTTGAATACTGTAAAACACGTTGAAATTAATAAAAAACGTCAAGTAACATTATTTGAACGTATCATATTGGTCGTTTTATTGTGGTATGTATCACAGCAGTATTTAATTTTTAAGAATTTTATGAAGATTTTTTTATAAATAACTTTAAAGTATCTTATTAGAAAACAATAATATTTTATGTGCAAGTTTATTATACAAGGTCCTTCAAAAAGTCTTATACAATTCTGATGTAATATTAATAGGGGAACCAATATTTGAAGCTAGCAAATTTTACGTGGCAAATCTGGCGATGCACAACCTGATATCTGGTTAATTTTGGTCATTTAAAGTAATTTATAGTTTTTGAATTTTGTGATGAATCGATTAAAAAAATGATTTCGTATTTTTATAGATACTACCTACTACAGTATTTTGGCGAATAATGACTTTAACAACAAAACCGGGAAAATAATGGAACCTAATACCCACCAGACAAAATAATATCTATCTTAAAACTTTCCTATATAGTAGAAGGGAAGTACTAATGCGGTAAACACAATCGCTATATATTTTCCTTTCCTCTTATCTCCTAGAAAACAACCATATTCTCCGCTCCATAAAGCAAAATAAGCCTCTTAACTCCAACAAGTTTCTGAAAAACTTCTCGTCTAGTACAGAAAATCCAGAAATAATACTTCCTTAACACATTAAACGAAACTTTGTGATAGGTTTCTATAGTTTTCAAGGATTTACAGTGGGTAATTGTTAACGTACATACGAATATAGATATTCTTAGAACAGTGCCGTGCGGTTGTTGGAAGCGATGGAAGAGCCGAGTCCTCTGTTTGCAATAACCAAAATAAGTTTTCTTGGTATGTTTATTTTGAAATAATTATCTGCCCTGTCTAATATTTGCCCAGTCTAATATCGGAATCGTTTGGTTACCAGAAGTGATTAACGTTTGTTTGTTCCGCTTATAACTTTTTTAAAATTTCTGTTTTACATGTGATTTGTCTGGCAGTTTTTGCTGCTATTTGGTGTTAGAAATTATGATTTAGTAATATTATTAATTCTGGTAGTAGCTATAGTATATTTTGAGCATGACAACGTACGAAAAAATTATTACCGGTCTATCAAAATAAACAAAAATAAATGTATAAGACAATGCATTGGTTTTCTGAAGAGCACCCCAATATCGGTAATAGAAGCTGAGACAAATAAACGTCGTTTAGAAATTTTATTCTGGACAAATGCATGGATAACCCAGAATAAAGATAATATTTATATAGAGTAATAGCACCTTACCTATCAGACAGTAAAATTTGGTTAAAAAAAAATTAAAAAATTTTGAATATTGCATCTACTAATTATCTTATTAGAGATAAAGAGATATAACCAATTTATGGGTCCTTAAAAAACCACAAGTGGCGGTTCTGCATCAGACTTACACGGATTTAGTTAAGGAAGCGAAATTAAGAATGACACAAAGTTGGAAGGTACAATATTCCATTAAAAGGGGAATCAAATAAGAAATTCGTTAGGACAAAATTACGCATAAGAAGTTTTCGTGCCTTACATTCCAAACACAAGAAACGAATTGCTTTAACCATTAACGATACCTAAGTGTGAATGTGGTGAAACGAGAGATTTGGAAATTTTAATTCTAAAATGTACAAAAGTTATAAACGAAAGAGATAAATTATTATTATATTAAAATATTAAAATATTACCATCTCTAGTAAATCTTCCATTAAATATTAACTATATACCTACTTGCGCTAAATAATTTTAAAATATATAAAATTTTATACCAATTTGTAATTGAAACCAAATTAAAATTATATACAAATCCCTACCTTTTTTATTAACTGTTTATAATACAGGGTTATGAAAATTTCTTATATTTAAATATGTGATTTTTTTTATATCGACCGTCTAAAAAGTGGGGTAATGACCCCTAAAATCAGACCGAAATGGCCGCACGCCCATGCTTCGTATACTAACGGTAACAAAACTAGCTCCCCGAATTAATTTAATGGCCTTAGCTGCTGACGCTACACCACAGACAAACGATAGTTTAAAAGTGTTTATTTCCTTGCCCGAACATTCCCCTATGACAGCGTTTCTGCGAGCTATCATTCCTTTGTTGCAGTATGCAGTGTATGAGTGTATGACCCAAAATACTGTCTTGATACTAACTGTTTAGTTTACGTAGGCCACGTGTAAGAGAACTCGTAATTTTCTGCTGGTCAGCCGGCCTGGACTGTTTTTATTATTATTTTTAATCATTAAGGCTCCTTTTGTACTGGGATTCTGAATCTTGGATTCCGGGATCTCGGCTTCACATTTAACGTAGAGCTTAAGCAAAGCGTTTAGACGGGCGTCTTCTCGGAAACAGAATCGCGATTCTAAATTTCGGAATCGCACTAATTTCAGCCGCCTGGCTACAGGGTTCGAATCGGCAACAGGTCTATTGCACTGGTTTATATTATGTAAGCATTTTCACTGCGATTCTCGTTTGGTAGCCTCTTGACAACTCCGCATTAAGGGTCGTTTCTGTTAGGTTTACGAATAAACAATTCAATATGGATGTTTTAAAAACTCTTTTCGACACTGACAAGTGCATATCGTCAATACAGGCACGTCAAAGCTTATGGCATACTTCGGCAGAAGAGTATTCGAATAAAACAAAAAAACAGGCACACTGGTTGGAAGTGGCTAAAGAAACTTTGTCTTTTAAGATATTGTATAGCTCGTCAAAAGACCGAATTGACATTCTGAAACAGTTAAAAAACTTCTCAGTGTGTTCTCTTAAATTTTTATACAGAAAAACGTATCCTCTTGCTGTATTACGTTCGCTGATTATTGGATGAACCCACATTCTACGTTTCCTAAGTTTTTTCTTTTTTTTACACACGATCTAATAATAATATAGCAACAGCGCTTCTTCTACTCCATTCATTTTAACACTGAACAGCAAAGAAAATTTATAGGGTTAGAAATGTTAGCTCCTTGTTAAAAAATCGCAACACAGTAGAGGGAGAAAGAAGAGAGAGAGAGAGGGGTGTTAGTGTGCCCGCCGGCCATCAGAGGCGCAATGGCGGGAAATTTGAACAGCGGTTTTAGGACTTTTCAATTGAATTATTAACTTTTGAACGAGTTTTTATTGATTTAATCTGTGATTCAATATAAATATTATTAAATCACAAATTAAATCAATAAAAAGACGCACAAAAGTTTTTTTTTATGGAATAAATAATGCACATTATTTTTATATTAACCAAGATTTAGAAAATAAAGATGGAAGCACTTTATCGTAAATAATGTTTTCTACGTTTATTTATAAATAAAAACTGCATTGACAACCATAACAAAAAATAACTGTTTAGAATAAACTAATGTCCTTAGGTTACGTCTCACAGGTCTCACTCATCTGGAATTGACTCAATTCATATAATATTATCACAAATACTGTATAAACACAAGCACTAGGATGCATTGAGACACGTACTAAAAGATCCATAAACTATCAGGTGATTCTTACAGCGTTCTCTGAAACAAAAGAAACAGTATCGGGTAGACATTAAATTTCTCTGTAAAATATGGCCGATGGCCCAGTATCTACTTATCGAGTTAGCTCAAACCATTATCTTTGTGCCATTATGTTATAATTTTTAATCCACTCAGTAAAACAAAAATGTTAAAATTATCATCTCAAGAGACTAAACTTATCTGTTCGTAACTGATAGATTGTTAGGTATTACCTCGGGCACAATGTGTTGCAGTTATCTGCAGGTTGCCCAGTGATATTTTGTTAAGATTGGCTTGTTAACCAACACCTATTATGTATGTGAACCATTTCATGTTAATTTATTTATTGTAAACTTACATTTCCTATATTCCTATATATAAAAAATAGGTAAGGAAGTGTAAAATCAATTTGATAAACAATAAAAAATAATTACCTGCATAGTAGGCTGGAATAATAACTGAAAGATTACACACATCGGCGAAGTTTTCTAGAATAGAAACTAATAGAATTGTATATTAAAATGATAATAAAAAATTAATTAATTTCCTCAGAAAAAAACGTGGACAAGAAAAATTGACAGTTGTGACGAGGCGATGGATGGCGGGCTGGCGGCTGGCTGGTTTGTTCCAATTAGTACCTGGCGCAGTTTGGGAAGCGTTATAGTAGGTTAGAATATAACTGTCCTTCTCTTCTATACGTCAAAAATATGCGACAGAACCCGGTTTTACACGGCCAGCTGGCGACAACAGCGCTAATTTGCCCTGATGGCCGGCAGGCACACTAACACCCCTCTCTCTCTTCTTTCTCTTTCTACTGTGTTGCGAAATCGTCCATTTAAGCTTCACCGGGGTGCTGAACAGAAGCGTGCGGCCCTGGAATTAATCGCCTCTCCACAAAATTGCCGAAACCGCGCAAGATTAGAAAAGTACACAGAAAAAAGTAAAGGATTGAATTAACGCAAATAGGTTTGATTTAACCCAATAATCAGTTTAAATAGCAACAACGCAATGATTTGGTTAAATCAACTCTATGAAATGATTAACTTGGTATGATCAAATCAATCGACTATTTGGTTGATTTAAACCACACTAAAGGTACAATATAGCAAATAATATGATTGAAGTAACAATATCGTTGGGTTATTTTTACCATAACCTTGTATCATTTTAAAAATTTGATATTGTTGTTACAACCCATTAGAAGGGTTAAATTTACCATATCATTGGTTTAAATTAATAATTTGTGATATCCGAGGTGTAATAAAAGATATATACCCGCTTTATATAGTAGTAGTTTATTATACAACGTAATGTACTGGTCAAGTTTAAACACAATCTCTTTACTTATACCTAACAGATAACAAGGGAAACAGAACGGTGCGGATCATTGATGGGCCAGTCTGGTACAGACTGCCGGTCCGGTCGTGTTCCCACTGTTCCCAGCTGTGCCTCTTATGGTCGTCCATGCCTGCGCTTGCGCGTATGTCCGACTCTAGATACCCTCACCCCAGAGTGTTTGGAGATACCTGCCTGAGGGAGAAACCAAATTAGTGTTATGTAATTGCCATAAAACCCTAACATACTTTTCTGTAAACCAATAATAAAATAACATTATTGTTTTCCTGTTTAATATGATCGGTAGCTACCTACATATAGATCTAAAGAGCTGACAGAAAAATATATAGTTCGATCTTTAATATTCGAATACAACAAAATATGAGTTATTGTTCCACTCATAAATAAATAAATAAATAAAGTTGGTGAGACTTGACAGTCCCGTCCCGTTGGTATACACAAAGGGTTAAAACAATTAGGTTATATAGGTTAAGGTAAGCACCTATTAAGAATATTTTTTTGCTTGTAGGTAGGTACCTAAGGAAAATATTATTAGGTAAGGTAATTATTAAAAAGAGGATGAATTTTTTATACCCACTAATTTTAGGTCATATTCTATATAGACCATGAATCTCATGTCTCTTTTGGCAAATTTTTACTAAAATTTACATATTTATCTTACCTAAAATTATTATCAATTGTAGGCAGGTACCACGATACACTTAAGTATACTTACCTAACAAAATAACAAATTTAATGTAGTATTTTTATAGTGCCTACATACAATTAGTTTAGGAATAATGAAACAGGCGACACTAAATATAGTATACTATATATTATAATATATTATATTATTATCCTTACCCAAAAATGTTTCCACTAGGTGTGGAAGCCCGCAACAGCTTTTTCAATTCCATTGCACAATTTGCCTACACTTACAAAGAAAGAAAAACACGAGGAAAACCATAAATGAACTCCAGACTCCAGTGCCGCCACAAAACAGATAAGGTTATGTTGTTACTGTTGTTATGTGATTATGTGAATGCCGCGAATGACGCGAATGACGAGACACTTGCTGCTTTATTAGCGTCCCTAAACTGAGCTGTCATTGGTCAATTGGCGATGGCCTGACTGTCTTTCAAATTTACTAAAATTAACACGTTCACATGCTAGAATCTAACCGACAGTAGGGTTAAATAGAATTTCAAACCGAAGGTTATTAAATAGGTAATATTAACAAAATGAAATGGTTGATTCAACCATACAGTATTGTTTAATACAATATAATGTTTAAAATCAACATTTTGATTAGATTGAATTAACACAGAAAAGGTATAATTAAGTATTAATATTTTTACCATTTAAATAAGCTTGTTTTTACCCAATGAAGGTGATTCTAACAATTTAAATTGGTTAATTTAACATTTTACATTCAACCCAATCAAGTAGTAGAAATAATCGAGTAAAATTGTTTAAAAATACCCAAATTGTTTTAATTTAACCTTTTTAAAAGTAATCCAATGGACTTGCTAGATTCAACATTTTACTTTTTTCTGTGTATGCATTCCGAATCTCGTTAGAATTCACGTGAGATATTGAATCCCAGATACTGAATCTCGCATTTAGAATACCAGTATAAAAGGGGCCTTAGCATTCAGTAAAGTTTTTCGGTAAAAAAAATAGGTATCTGTCAATTTTAAAAGTTTTGTATTCCCAATTTCAGGAAGAAATGCGAGGAAAACAACATAAATATAAAACCTGCTTTATAGGCAACAAGCACAGCAATTACTGCTATTACTCTCCACATTTTATTGTTCCGACGTTCCGACTCTACGAAAGGGAAAACTCATAACTTTTTAAATTTTTTATCCCGTACTACGCAGCAAATGTCAGTGGCGGATCTGTATTGTTTGAGTATAGGTGAGGCGGCCAGGCGATAGGGAAGCAATGCGGATGATAATTTTATGGAAAAATGTCGTATAAACACACAGAGCATTTGACACGTATAAAAACAAAACGACCAAAAGTTTAAAAACACAAGGAGGTACCAACTGACAATGCACCTTGCACTACAAGCAGTCACAAACAAACATACTAAACATTTCCAGGAAGTATAGCGACCCTGTTGCCGACGTGCATTCATACAGCAAACTTCTGGCAATCTGTATAAATTCCTTTCAGTCGCAAACCCGATTCATTTTCCGTCCAGCACCTAAATAAAATATTCGATCGACAATCAAAATATTGCTTACAATTTGATTGACATCGCCCACTAACGGGGCAACCTTTTGGAAATTCGATCGCAAGCGACTAGCTTGTCAATCTGGTTGATCGATAATCGCCTAGTTAATTGGCCATTTAAGGTATTTAATAAAGTTTTTTTAAAGAAAAACAGTGATGTACCCATTTGACTTTTTTTAGTCAAAAAATCCTATGACACATGTCCGACGTACCTATATAAAAAAAGAATTAACGATGACTTCCTGACACTACAATATTTTAATAGTTTATTTTCAAAAAATTTTCAATTTTAACGTGTATAATGGAAGCAAACCATATTAGACCTCATATTTATATAAGCACAAAAATATGTTGTTAATAGTATATTAAAGTATATAAGTGGATATTAAGGTATTTAAAACACGAGCGATTTTGCAAGCACGACGACGCAGCCGGAGTGCTTGAAATAGAGCAAGTGTTTTAAAGACCAGTTATCCACGAATACTTTACATTATTTTTTTTATTGGTACACTTATTGGTATTTATATTACAAAAAATGGAAATAATAACTTAGTAAGTAAGTGAAATGGTCGAATTCGTGATGTGATATACCTGTCGTTCTCATGAAAATGAGGAGAACAAAAAATAACTTCCAATCTGTCACATAAGATGCATTGTTGTCACCGTTGACATTGGTTGTGTATTGCTTAAAAAAATATTTTATTTGACGTTAAAAGGTAATTCTGTCAAATCAATAATTAAAAAGTTGACATCAGGCTAGGATAACTTAAATGGTGAAGGTCGTCCCCTGTTCGTTTAATTTAGCCTTCCGGTCGCTAGTGGCGCTATTGTAGGAATTTTGTTTTATAAGGTTGTTCATCTCCTAAAGTTGGTAGGAACAGAATATTCATTGAGAATGAGCATGGCCAACATTCTGTACCTCTCTCTCTCAGTATTAAATTGTACCAGCATATGTGCGAGAAAGACAAAAATATGGCTTTTTGTGACAGATCCTGAAGTCTTACCTGGACTGGTGAAAGATTGTCATTGTCATTTTATGATTGATTTGTAAAATATATAAAAAATAAAGTTATTACTTAACATGGCGCAGTCGGTAGTTTGAGAATCGTAAATAGGTATATATTTAATATGTCGCGACCAAAGAAATCGGGAAGAAAAACCAAGGCAATTAACAAACGCGTGGAACCTCCTGAAGACTTCATTAATGTCGCCCAACGATTGGAAAGTACAGAGAAAGCTATTAAAGATATAGAAAGAAACTTTATTTACAACCATGTATGTAATAATGACATTTCACCTATCTTTGAAAGGTGGAAAGTTGACGTTTCTTGACTTTTACTTTCCACCCGGGTGGAAAGTGCTCACTTTCCACCCGGGTGGAAAGTAAAATTGTTATTTTTTGTAATTTTATTAAAAATCGATATCTCAAAATAGTAAATTTTTTTTTTTTTTTAATTTTAATAAAAATCGATATCTCAAAATAATATACAAACACACCAACACACAACTCATTACACAAATTCAACAACAATAATTTTATTTTTTATTTCTTTAAATGAATTATACCTAAATGACATTTATAAAAAACAAAAAATTAACATGGTTTATGTTTTACTTATTTACATTAAATATTACATTGGCATTATTGTAGGCAGTCACAGATATGTTTAAACCTTGCTGAAATTCTTCTTTTGAAAGGTTTATTTCATGATTATTTGAAGTTAAAGTAGTGTTAGTAAAACTTGAACTTGGCTTTGAAATCAATTTTGCCGTATTAACCTGAGTAGAAACCGAACTGTCTATGTATCCCTCAGCTACTGTGCTAGATTTCCAGCCTCCTAACCGCTTTATTTGCATAAGATCGCCACCGTTATTTGCGAGCAAAGTAGCCGCTGTTCTTCTGAAACAGTGACCAGTAAAACCTTCAGTATTCAGCTTCAGAAAAGCTGCAATTTTTTTTGGAAACTGACTTAAAGTGTTGTGCCCAATACATTGTTTACTAATTTTTCCATATCTTATTTGCATAAAAAGCTTTCCATCCTGTATATTTTTCCGTAAAGTTATGTACTCCTTAAGTGGTGCAATCCATTTATTATCAGTTATCATAAATGATCGTGGCTGGTACGTTTTGCTATTTTGTATTTCAATCGCGACCTTTTCTTCTAAAAAGTGAACGTCTGTTGTTTTCATTTTGTATAATTCATCTGATCGGCAGGCGCCTGAGACACCAATAACCAATGCGACCTACAAATGTATAAAATAATAAGTTAATATAGAAATAGTCAACCTTTTAGCCTAAAATACCTTTTGAACAAGAAATTCCATAGGTGCTTGTTCCAAAAATGTTTCAATATTATCCATAGACAGTGTGGTCGATTTTTTCGGCTTGTATCCTTTGTTTTGCTTTTTTAAAAATGCTAATAGCTTTGCGTGTTTAGATATGTCTACTTTTTCCCTAATTGATAGAGTGGTCCTCAACATTGAATATATTGACCAAAGCGTTGATATTTTCTTTGTCTTGGCATTTTCACTAAAATAAGCTAGTAGCGCCGATTCAGAACCAGGATTTTGAACTTTGTTTCCAATACACCATTCTTTAAAACAGTTATATGCCTTGTCATATCTCGGGCGGCTTTTAGTTGGCAGAAGATCTTCTTCTACTATTTTTGCTGCTTCTCGAATTTCTGGGGGAGTAGCAGCCAAATCAAATTCCTCATCTGAGAGCATTTTTTTGGTGTTTTGTAAAAACTTTGACACTAACGTTTTAAAAAAATAATATATTGTTTAGTGACATGGAAACCATATTCCAAAAATGATATTTGCCATCTTGATGTGTATTATTACCTACGTTATTTTATCACCTGCGGTTATTTGAAATTCTAAATGTCTGTCTACTTTTGCAATGGAAAAGTCAAAATGACATTTACCTTTTAATAATTATTTGAACTCAAAATAATAAGAAGTGGATGTTGGATGTGGTTGTAAATAAAATAGTATACAAACCTCGGTGAAAAGTTTCATTACTGTCTCTGAGATATAGTTTACCTCGACGCTTCGCGTCTCGGTAAACTATCTAATCTCTCGACAGTAATGAAACACTTTCCACCTCGGTACGTAATATACTATTATTTACAACCATGTATGTAATAATGACATTTCACCTATCTTTGAAAGGTGGAAAGTTGACGTTTCTTGACTTTTACTTTCCACCCGGGTGGAAAGTGCTCACTTTCCACCCGGGTGGAAAGTAAAATTGTTATTTTTTGTAATTTTATTAAAAATCGATATCTCAAAATAGTAAATTTTTTTTTTTTTTTAATTTTAATAAAAATCGATATCTCAAAATAATATACAAACACACCAACACACAACTCATTACACAAATTCAACAACAATAATTTTATTTTTTATTTCTTTAAATGAATTATACCTAAATGACATTTATAAAAAACAAAAAATTAACATGGTTTATGTTTTACTTATTTACATTAAATATTACATTGGCATTATTGTAGGCAGTCACAGATATGTTTAAACCTTGCTGAAATTCTTCTTTTGAAAGGTTTATTTCATGATTATTTGAAGTTAAAGTAGTGTTAGTAAAACTTGAACTTGGCTTTGAAATCAATTTTGCCGTATTAACCTGAGTAGAAACCGAACTGTCTATGTATCCCTCAGCTACTGTGCTAGATTTCCAGCCTCCTAACCGCTTTATTTGCATAAGATCGCCACCGTTATTTGCGAGCAAAGTAGCCGCTGTTCTTCTGAAACAGTGACCAGTAAAACCTTCAGTATTCAGCTTCAGAAAAGCTGCAATTTTTTTTGGAAACTGACTTAAAGTGTTGTGCCCAATACATTGTTTACTAATTTTTCCATATCTTATTTGCATAAAAAGCTTTCCATCCTGTATATTTTTCCGTAAAGTTATGTACTCCTTAAGTGGTGCAATCCATTTATTATCAGTTATCATAAATGATCGTGGCTGGTACGTTTTGCTATTTTGTATTTCAATCGCGACCTTTTCTTCTAAAAAGTGAACGTCTGTTGTTTTCATTTTGTATAATTCATCTGATCGGCAGGCGCCTGAGACACCAATAACCAATGCGACCTACAAATGTATAAAATAATAAGTTAATATAGAAATAGTCAACCTTTTAGCCTAAAATACCTTTTGAACAAGAAATTCCATAGGTGCTTGTTCCAAAAATGTTTCAATATTATCCATAGACAGTGTGGTCGATTTTTTCGGCTTGTATCCTTTGTTTTGCTTTTTTAAAAATGCTAATAGCTTTGCGTGTTTAGATATGTCTACTTTTTCCCTAATTGATAGAGTGGTCCTCAACATTGAATATATTGACCAAAGCGTTGATATTTTCTTTGTCTTGGCATTTTCACTAAAATAAGCTAGTAGCGCCGATTCAGAACCAGGATTTTGAACTTTGTTTCCAATACACCATTCTTTAAAACAGTTATATGCCTTGTCATATCTCGGGCGGCTTTTAGTTGGCAGAAGATCTTCTTCTACTATTTTTGCTGCTTCTCGAATTTCTGGGGGAGTAGCAGCCAAATCAAATTCCTCATCTGAGAGCATTTTTTTGGTGTTTTGTAAAAACTTTGACACTAACGTTTTAAAAAAATAATATATTGTTTAGTGACATGGAAACCATATTCCAAAAATGATATTTGCCATCTTGATGTGTATTATTACCTACGTTATTTTATCACCTGCGGTTATTTGAAATTCTAAATGTCTGTCTACTTTTGCAATGGAAAAGTCAAAATGACATTTACCTTTTAATAATTATTTGAACTCAAAATAATAAGAAGTGGATGTTGGATGTGGTTGTAAATAAAATAGTATACAAACCTCGGTGAAAAGTTTCATTACTGTCTCTGAGATATAGTTTACCTCGACGCTTCGCGTCTCGGTAAACTATCTAATCTCTCGACAGTAATGAAACACTTTCCACCTCGGTACGTAATATACTATTACTTCACAACTTAATGAACTGCAAGGTACAATAACTAGTTTATTAAATAAAAACTTTGAAAATAACACGGAATTGTTAGAAAAATCTACAGAAAATAATAATATAATAATATAAGCTGTTTTTTTTATTAAAAACCTATTTATGTAAATATCTAATACCTATTAATAAATCTTGTCGCCATATCAGAAACGTTGTTATAATTTCCTTTCGTTCTCCCAAATTATTTTAACTTGATTCAGATGTTTCGCGCTTCAAACTTTTCCGTTAAGTTAGAAGCGCAAAAATTTGAATTCAAAGTAATAATAAAATTAAAACTTTTCTGCTTGGCGCCTACCCCCACCACGACTATATTTAGTTTCGCCTCCGGTCGCGGGTCGCGGGTGGCGCTATCAGGGAACCAATTTAGTATGTTAAGTTGCCTATCTATCCTTGAGAGTGCGCAACTTGCTTGTCTATGGTTGACATATTTAGACTTTACGTTTCACGGGTTGTTGATGTTGCCATGGTAACTTTAAAACACGCGCGTTTTTGAAAGTGGGATTTAAACACGCTGAGGCGTACTTTAAATAAGCGAAATAGGGTATCAATAAAAAAAAATATTTTTTATGTTTTCTGCACGGATCGTTCAATTCAAGTTCTAGAACTATATAAGTAGTTTTTTTCTATTTACTTTAAAATGTCTTTATTTCAAACAAACCTATAGTAATTCATTAAGAAAATGACAAAATAATATAGAAAATAAAAAACCTAAAAAAACATTTAAAAAACGTATAAATCAATTAATTTAATATTTTTAATAATAATTGTTTCTCAAAAATTGCCAATTTTTGATATCTTCTAATATTTTGGATTATTGTTATATTTTATTATTTTGTGCTAGTGTAGTATTTATACTAGTTTATACATTGTCTGGTGTTACGATCAATTTCTTTTTTATTGTTTAAATTGTTTGATTTCTTCCTTTTAAATTAATAGAGGGAACAATAATTCAAAGTTTAGATTTATAAATATTTTGAACGTGTGTATTAGGCTAAGGCCTTTTGCACACACTCATGGCGACCGTCCTAACGGCACCGTTTATACGGTTAAGGGATTAGGCAGCATATTACGTGACCTTTCACACGCACCGGCACCGTGTACACTGTTCCGTTCCACCCACAATATTTTTGGAGGTCAATCCTGATTTTGATTGTAACAGCCAACATTTCCATAGGCTGTATGCACTCTCTCATAAATGTATCTTGACGTTGAAGCGAATTTTTTAATCGTTCGTGTAGGTCATCAAAGCTGGATATGGACATCCTAAAGTAGTTGAAAAAGTTTTTGTTTCATCTTCCCTCAACTGACCAAATAGTACAAAAAATGCACCGAATTGTTTCCTTCCAATATTGATGGAATGAACCCGCAAAATTATGTTTCGTGCGTTTCTTTGTTTTTTGATACGCATGTAAGACATTAAAATCGCCACAGCACGTCTATGATCCATATTCGAATCAAAATAGAATCAAACAGACGAAAACCATGCATTTGTGCAAGGTACGCGATCTACAGCGTTCGTACCGTAAGTCTGGATCCACATACATCCGGGATACGCATCCGTTCTGTACCACATGATTAATATGAACCAATGAAATTTTAGGGAATAAAATTTCATTGGTTCATATTAATCATGTGATACACAACGGATGCGTATCACGGATGTATGTGGATCCAGCCTTAGAACGGTCGCCGTGAGTGTGTGCAAAATGCCCTATACACTACAGGGTGTCTGGAAACTTCGTTCGTATATAGTTTAAGGGGATATTCTGCATATGAAAATATGAAAAAAAGTCCATATGAATGTAGGTCCTTAAATGACTTATAAGGAAGCTATGGCCGTCTAAAGGTGACCTCTAAAGATTAGTTTCTATATTTTATATCTATGCAACCGCTTAAGGTACCGGTGTGCTTTTTGGCACACAAACTAATATTAACAATTGCTAATTTATGATATTGAGAGTTATTATGAAATTTAGTCAGGGATGTTCTTACGGGGGGGGGGGGGGGGGGGGGGGGGGGGGGCTTAGTTTATTTATTCCTAATTTTTTTACACGACACATTTAAAAAAATTTACCCAAAAATTATAATTCCAGTGATTTTTCTACACAAAAAAGGTATTCTTAAAAAAAATTATTGGATCAATGATTTAGGAGAAAAATCGATTTATTTATTTAAATCATTGCATAAACTATTATCGAATTGTGTTTAAACTAAAACATCAAAGTAGTCTTATGGCAAATACAAATTTGAAGTAAAAAAAAACATCAAGAAGCCCATGGTTAGCGTTAAAATAAATTAACAATGACGTTTTTGTGATTTATTGTAGTGATCAGTGGCGTATTTAGAATATTGCCACGGGGGGGGGTCTATACCTTTCGTTTTATCTTTCTTTCTTTAAAAAAGCGCCGCAGGCGAAAAAATTTTCGGTGCCACGCCCTATTTTGAACTATTAAAATTTATAATTTCTATGTTTTGATAGCTGAACCCAAAAAAGGAAGAAATTAAGAAATTTTTAAATATAAACGCAATAATGGGAATATATATTTTTTTAAAGATTTATGTATAATATGACCGATTCCGAAAATGATTGGTTTTCAAGTTATTTTTGCCATTTTTTTTTTGCCAAGTTTGGCCATGTTGTTTTGTTATCTGTGACACAGTTACTTAATTATTTGTAAAAACAAACTATTGCTAATAGTTCTAGTTTGCAAAAAAATTACAGAACTAAGTGAACATTATTTCAATTTTTTAAAATTAAATAAATTAGACACGCAGGTAAAAAACAAGAAAAAAATTGAAATAACTCGAAAACCAAGCATTTTCGGAATAGGTCATATTTAAGAAAAAATCACAAATTACCTCCTGCGAGGAATTAATCGAATTATACATTAAATGCAACAAGGCATCTGATCTGTTCTGGGTTTTTTTTAATGTTGAGCCCACGGGGGGGGGGGGGTGTCCAGACCCCTCGGACCCCCCCCCCTAAATACGCCACTGGTAGTGATCATTGATCAAGTGCAAAGTGTTTTTGATTAATTAAGGTGCAAATTTTAAAAAATGGCAGGTTATTCATTTGCTGAGTTAGCTGATATGCATTTTATGTATGGCAAAGCTAATGGTTGTGCTCGAGAAGCTCGCAGGATGTATCAAGAATATTTTCCAAACCGTCAAATTCCTTGTGAGAAATTATTCATTAATTTACATCAACGATTAAGAGAAACCGGAACTTTTATGCCAAATATGAATGAAACTGGGAGAAGCCGTACTACTAGGACTCCACAAGCAGAAGAAAGAGTGCTCGAATGCGTTGCAGCCAATCCGGGTATAAGCACAAGAAGAATTGCCTTACAAGAGGCAATTAGAAATAAATAAACTAAGCCACCCCCCGTAAGAACGTCCCTGACTAAATTTTATAATAACTCTCAATATCATAAATTAGCAATTGTTAATATTAGTTTGTGTGCCAAAAAGCACACCGGTACCTTAAGCGGTTGCATAGATATAAAATAGAAACTAATCTTTAGAGGTCACCTTTGGACGGCCATAGCTTCCTTATAAGTCATTTAAGGACCTACATTCATATGAACTTTTTTCATATTTTCATATGTAGAATATCCCCTTAAAGTATATAAACGAAGTTTCTGGACACCCTGTATAGATTGGCCGGTCGCTCTAGATTGTGTGTGCATTTTGGCAGTTTATTTGGCAATTTTTTTAATGGTTCTAAGTTTAATAAACAAGCAAATTTCCATACAAAGATTAAATGTAATGTCGTTTTGTATACCGGGTGACCATGAGATCACTTTTTGGCTACCATTTATTTAGATTTTAATCGAACAAGATACAAATTTGCAGGAATCATGGCGAATAAAAATACACTTTTTAAGATACTTTCAAATGGGACGCCCTATATGTTTTTTTGATTTTTGGAATCTAGAGATCATTTACGTACTATTGGTGCACTATTTTTATTAATTTTTGTGTCAATTTAACATTTTTAAAACTAATTTTATTTTGTCATTCAGAGTGCAATGACTCATCTTTTGAGGCTTTATTTCCTTACGTGTATATTGTAATACAACAATAAATAGCTATTAAAAAAATGCTGTTTTCTTTAGAAAATCCAACAAAATTTTGATGTTGTGATGCATCAATGGATTCGTGTTTAAAAACTACATCTAATTTATACTACTATGAAAGTGGTATAGTTATATTTAATTTTTTTATGTTATTATTAAAAAATGTTAGTCAACTTTAAATGCTTTAGTAAAACAAATAAAAGGGGATAAAATTTTGTGAGTATTAGGTATTAACAATTTAAGATGGGTCATGGCACTCTGGCTGAAAAAATAAAATTAATTTTAAAAATGTTATTAATAAAATTGACACAAAAATGTATTATAATAATAATGAGGTTGTACGTAATTAATTGATCTCTAGATTCCAAAAATCAAAAAATATAAAGGGAGCCTATTTAAAAATCCAAAGTTGAGGTTACTTCCGGCTAAACCGGAAGTCCGTAGATATTGACAAGTACCTTAAAAGGGTCCTTATATTAGCCTATGACTTTTTTGCAAAGTTTTACTTTATTCGACTAATATCTAAAGAAACGGCAGCTAGAATCTCATGGTGCCCCGGTATACCAATGAAAAATATATATTTTTTAAAGTATTTCACAGGACTGTAATAGCTAGATCCAATCTACAAAACAGATTTCAAGGGCGATATGGAGTTTATAATATATTGAGTATAACTTGTCCAACTCAAATTTTCGTCCTGGCAATTTTATCGGTTTTTGAATACTAAATATTCTCATTATTAAATTTTAACCGGTGAACGACAGATTGTATTTTATTTTAAGTTATAAATAATATAAAATAAGATTTTATCAAATTTTACTTAAGATTATTTGATTGAAGCCAAGAAAGAAATATTTGTAGTAGGTCATTTTTAATATTAAAATATATTTCTGCAAAAGTTTTAGCAACATAAATAACCATTGTATCGTATTATGCAAAAAGCTTTACCTTTGCACTTCAATTTAAAAACGAAATTAACATAAATTAGGAATGGTATTGGACCTAATAATAACCCGTGTGGAACTCCGCGCAAAATATTTGTCTTTCCGACTTTTTTTATAATGTAAAATAGGTTTTATTTTCGATGAAGGAACTAGCCTTCTTTATCTATACATTCTTTTATACACTGTGTCCTAAATTTAATGGTCTCTATTGGATTATTGGTTGTTATTAGAGATAGATTGGGAAAGTTTAATGAAATTATAGCCGATTTTATACGTCCGTTGTTTTTGTCCTTAGAATAAAGTTTAAAATTTCGATTGAGGGGTCGCCTCCCTTGCTTCACCCAAATCCGCCACTGACACACATAAAAACCAAACTTTCTACTTACCTCTCAAGAGATGCGGTTCGCGTTCTTCGCCAAGTGTCACACTTTTATAACAATTTCTTTACGGCGAACGTCTTTTTTACGACCTATTACACACGAAGGCGAGGCGCACTATAATAACGTTTTCCCGTCCTCGGGGAGAGAAAAAACATCTACGAAAACACACGCATTAGCTTGTCCGTACTACGTCACTTATTTCATTATTTTTAGTGCTTCTTCTGGACTTCTTTAGCTTTAACCCTAAAAAAGTAAAGAAATTATTTGTTAGTTCTCAGGGTTTTAAGGATATTAAATTAAACAAATAGGGTAAGGGTGCCAATATTGTACCACTTTTTGAATTATCACCGATTTAATACTGGAAACATGATTTTGTATAAGTTATCAATACCAATATATTTTTTGATATTTAAGATAATGACAAAGTATTAAGGCAATACTACCATTGCAAGTTGCCTTTGAAGCAAATTTGTAAAGGTGCGATTTAAGGAACTTGTTTCCCAATTCGCACCATATGTTGCCCACATCGCACTCTACAGGGTCCTGCAATAGTGCGTCAGGCTTCCATAGCTCCTATACGAATTTAGTTAGGACTTTCATTCAAACGCTAACTTATACTGTATCATACGGGGTACTTCAAGAAAATATTTGTTCATATACACAAACCCAAAAAAGTGTGGTCATAAAAAGTTGTGATTTTTTTAAATGGCATACCCCATATTTTTTTGCATATTTAGATGTATGCTATCGTCCTTTATAAATGCCTAAAATTTTGTTTGATTTGCTTTGGTAGTTTAAGAGCAATCAATTAAAAACTGAAAAAAAATTATTTTAAAGTCGTGGAAAAAATGTCAAAAAAAACAATCTAAAATTAGTTTTTTAATCACGGTATTAAGTGAGTTTAATGACAAGATGTTTAAAGATACTATAAATCGAATAGTATTTATTTATTTTATACAGGGTTTTCATAATAAGGTTTCAAAAATGACACACTTCAAACCTATTTTTCTCAACTTTTTCAAATGGAGCACCCTGTATATTATTTCGGTATTTTATATAAAATACACAAGCAATTTTTTTTTGTAGTAGAAGCATATGAGTTATTTCCAGCCATTTTCGAAATAAATGCAAATTTCATAAATTATATCGATTAAACAGAGTTTATTTTTAAAATTAAGCGTAGGCGACTAGACTTATACTTAACATAATTAAAAACTACAGTAATTGTTCAAAATGTCTTCCATTTTGTTCTGTGCACAAGCCAACATGTTTTTGAAAAGGTCTGTTTATTTTCCTTAACATTCCAGGGGAAATGCTAGCAAACACGTCTCTTATCCTTTGCTGCATTTTATTAGCAGTTGTAGGTGGATCATTGTAAACAATTTGTTTTACGTGTCCCCATAAAAAAGGTCTAGTTTTGTAAGATCCGGCGATCTAGCTGGCTGGGGGGTGCGTTTCTACCGATCCATTGGTTCGGAGAGGTATTATCAAGATAATTTCTTATAATTTATTCACCCGATATTACACTTTTTTAAAATGAATTAAAAAACTTGTCAAACTAAGTATAAGAATTAATGTTTTATTTCAAAGCCTACTATGGGTTTTAGAGATAAACCTTACTAATGAACCTCTTTGCTGGTATTGCAATTGAAATGTTAAAAGGAAAATAAACAGACCTTTTCAAAAACATGTTGGCTTGTGCACAGAACAAAATGGAAGACATTTTGAACAATTACTGTAGTTTTTAATTATTAGTCTAGTCGCTTACGCTTAATTTTAAAAATAAACTCTGTTTAATCGACATAATTTATGAAATTTGCATTTATTTCGAAAACGGCTGGAAATAACTTACCTATATGCTTCAACTACAAAAAAAAATGCTTGTATATTTTATATAAAATACCGAAATAATATACAGGGTGTTCCATTTGAAAAAGTTGAGTAAAATAGGTTTGAAATGTGTCATTTTTGAAACCTTATTATGAACACCCTGTATAAAATAAATAAATACTATTCGATTCATAGTATCTTTAAACCTCTTGTCATTAAACTCACTTAATACCGTGGTTAAAAAACTAATTTTAGATTGTTTTTTTTGATATTTTTTCCACGACTTCAAAATAATTTTTTTTTAGTTTTTAATTGATTGCTCTTAAACTACCAAAGCAAATCAAACAAAATTTTAGGCATTTATAAGGAACGATAGCATACATCTAAGTATGCAAAAAAATATGGGGTATGCCATTTAAAAAATCACAACTTTTTATGACCACACTTTTTTGGGTCACCCTGCATATGAAAAAATATTTTAATGAAGTAACCCGTATGACACAGTGTAAGTTAGCGTATGAATGAAAGTCTTAACTAAATTCGTATAGGAGCTATGGAACCCTGACGCACTATTGCAGGACCCTGTATATTAAAATGTTATTTAGTTCTAAAGACTAAATAGTTACTTTTATGAACTTTAATGTAGAACTTGAAACTAAGGTCTAGCTCACAAAACACCCGTAAGATACCAAATATACCAAACAGTTTTCTGTAAATCAAGAGTGGTACTATTTTGGTACCGGTGCGATATCGGCAACCTTACCCTATGGCCCGTTTAAATTAACAGAAGGAAAAACCAAAATTAAAGAATAATAGTTAAAAATGTATTGCACATTTGAACATTGGATTATGCATACAATAAACCCACACAAATTATATAAGTACCCCTAGTAACAATAGGGTACGCCGAAAGAAAAATGTTGTAGTATTTTTTGGGGGCCCACGAGACCGGCGAAATTTCTTAAGTCTGGCCAATTTTTTGGTTCACATATTATATCACATTATACACAACTTTTCCACACTCTAACTTTTAAAAATAAAAATATTAGGCTGTTTTCGGCCTACCCTAATGTACAATGTACATGATATGTGCATATTTTTTGAACAATCAGGATCAAGCATATAGAGATACCATTATTTTTCTAAGTGCAAGACAACATAAGCTCAAATAAATGCAAAGTTGGTTCTTGAATGGAACTTGTGAGGGTTCTTGGATTAACCCACGTGTGTCAACATAGTATTTTTTAAGCTTAAATGCGCGTTTGCCAAATACTCCTTTAAATAAAAAAATAATATGTTTAAGATTGCTGTACCTAATAAATTTTGTGTTTACTGAGTTATATTTTTCGCCAATCGCTTGAGATTCTGCAAAATATGACAACGCTGGCTAATGCTTCTTTTTCTAGCGCTGCAACCAAAAATATATGAATTTACTAACATTAGACTTGAAGAATTTTTGAGCTATTTTGAGTAAAATATTGGTCAAAATGGAATGTTTTTGTAACTGATTAGTTCTAGGATTTTGGTTTTTTAAGTCTTTATAGAAATTGTTATACGATAGAATGTCCTCTAAAAAAGAATGCAAACCTACGTTTATGAATAAAATGATTTGTCTATCTGCTTGATCGTAATTTATTTTCAAGTATTAAGATATTAAAATTAGTTACTATGCTAAAAAAAATACTTACGGAGCCATTCCACGAATTTCAGAAAATTCAAATGCAAAAACTTTCACGCCACCTCCAAGAAATTATGTAAAAATGATTTAAACAATTTTGTAAAAACTTCAGCAGCGTCTAACTCATCCACTTTTCAAACTTCAATTTTTACATAAATCAAAATCCTTTTTTGTAGATTTTCAAGCTGGTAAGACTTTTTAAAGCTGTCATTCAAACACTCGTAACTTTTTTTTATTATGGAAATAAACATTTTCAAAGTTGAGGTTTTGATTTACAACAAATTTAACGTGAAATTGATTGCGCGGAAATATTTATTTTTAAATTATATTTTCACGAAAACAATACTTTATGAACTGTCACGGATTTGTTGACTACACATTTATTTTCAATAAATATATTTTGCACGATATTTAATATTATTCAATTTTAATAGTATATTAATTAACAAGCGAATAAAGTACGTCGTAATAGGCGAGAATAATTATTATATTAGTAAGGAAGGAAAAGAAAGGGTCAATTATATTAACCATGAAGAAAAAATCGGATAAAAATTGGGTGTACACAAGAGTGAGCTAACACCATAAGTGTGAGGAAAAAAGTCCTTTTAGAAATATATATAAATAAATAAAAAGTAGAGGAATCGCGTTCGCATAATTGTTAAAACAACGAAAAATGTTCTCGGCTAGCGGACATATATTTCTAAAACGACTTATTTTTCCTTACACTTATGGTGCTGGCTCACTCTTGTGTGGTCCCAATTTTTAATTAATATAATTGACCCTTTCTGTTATTCTCATTCATTTCGGATCCTTCTTCAGTACAATTAATTTCATTCTGTTTTACTAACAATATATTCTTACATTGATACATAGCCTGCTTCAATGCTAACGGTAACGGTATAGATGTTTCTATCATCTTGGAGATGTGTAAGAAATTTTTACACCTTTTGATTTTCTTATTTTTTTCTTTCTCTATTTTTCTGAGGATGAATGTATATTCTTTCGAAATATGTAGAAAATTTACCCTTCGTTAAAACTTTTTACCTTAATATATCAGTGGAGGAAGACTCAAAGTGTCTCATTTCTTTCCTTATTATATAATACACATATTTGTAAGATAAACGTTATTTTTTACCTTTAATTCCCTCTGCGATTTGAGCTAATACCGGAATAACAAAGATTACTTAAGTATGCTAGTTTCCATAACTTAAATAGAAGACAAAAAACTGGAAACACGTCTCGATATATCATTCAAATAATAGAGAATGCGGGAATGTCTTCGACTGATCTAAGCAGCTATTATACAGTGATGGGCTAAAATATGGAACAAATTCATTTAAAAATCAGGTATTCATTTTTTGAAAAAACGCTCGGACACGTCGATTATAATTCTTTCTTCCGGATTTTTTGCCTCAAAAAGAAATTATACCGGGTGTGTCAAAAAGTAGATGTAGCAAAATATTTTTGTTTTTTAAATAGAACCCCCCAATTTTTACTTATTACTCTAATTCTATGTCAAATTCTGCGCATAATTCATGTAGCATACTCTATCCTTATCTCTAACGGTTTTAGAGAAAAATTACATCATAAAAAAAAATTCTTTAAAAAAAGGTTCAAAAATTAGTTTATTAAGTGTTGAAAATGCAAACCATTTACTTCTTGACAATATGCTAATCTACTTAAAAACCCTTCTAAAACACTATTTACAGTATTTTCATTAATTTGCCTAATTTCATATCTAATTTTAAGTCTTCCAAATTTTGTGGTTTATCCTTATACACTTTTGATTTCAAATAATCCCAAAGAAAGAAATCCATGGGTGTAAGATCGGGAGATCTTGCAGGCCATTCTATGGGTCCTCTTCTACCTATCCATCGTTCGGGAAATACAGTATTCAAATACTCTCGTACTTGTCGAGCAAAATGAGGCGAAGCACCATCCTGCTGAAACCAAATAGACGCTTCTGGTAGATGAGGCTGATTCGGATTTGGAAAATCCGCTGCTAGTGTGGGAATTAATTAATTTTGAAGAAATTGTAAATACCGGTCTCCTGTAAGATTTCCATCGAAGAAAAAAGGTCCAATAATTCTATCATTTAATATCCCTGCCCAAACATTTACTTTTTGTGGGTATTGCGTGTGCTGTTCTCTTATCCAACGGGGATTATTTGTGCTACAATACCGAAAATTTTGTCTGTTTACTGAACCATTCAAACAAAACGTGGCTTCATCGCTAAAAAGTATGTTGCGATGGAAAAATAGATTTAAGTTGCAAATTTCCATCATAGTTTCACAAAACTGTAGTCGGCGGTCGGGATCATCTTCGTTTAGCTCGTGCAGCAACCTAATTTTGTACGGATAGTACTTTTCTTGTTTCAATACCCGCAACACAGATCGTCGGCTAACATCATTATTAAGGGCTACTTCAGTGGATGCACTATGAGGATTATCTTCAACCTCTAACAAAATGTTCAATTGTGAGTTTTCACTAATTTTTGGACGACCTGGCCGTAGACGATCCTTTACATTCCCTGTTTCCCTGAATTTCTTCTTAATTTTACTTACTGTAGATCTTGTAATCGGCCGTTCTGGATACTTAGCGTTAAACAAGTTACAAACTTCTTCTTGACTTCTTGTTTTGTCTCCACATCCAATTAAAATTAAAATTTCGATTCTTTGTGTTTCATTTAAATGCACCATGATCACCGTTTTTCAAAATTATACCTAAACTAATTTTTGATTGACACATGACTTGCTATCGTAGTAACAATTCATTTAAATTTACCTGTTTACCTTTAAGTAGGTACATGTACCTTTTTTTAAAGAATTTTTTTTTATGATGTAATTTTTCTCTAAAACCGTTAGAGATAAGGATAGAGTATGTTAAATGAATTATGCGCAGAATTTGACGTAGAATTAGGGTAATAAGTAAAAATAGGGGGGTTCTATTTAAAAAACAAAAAAATTTTGCTACATCTACTTTTTGACACACCCGGTATATTTTCTTTTTGAGGCAAAAATCCGGAAGAAAGAATTATAATCGACGTATCCGAGCGTTTTTTCAAAAAATGAATACCTGATTTTTAAATGAATTTGTTTCATATTTTAGCCCATCACTGTATTAATATAATATATTGCTTGGATAGACAATATTCAACTAAACTTTTATAAAAAAAAATTTAATATTATGTCAATTAAGGATATTCACTTAATGCAAAATATTGTTTTTGTTCACCAAATTATATCAAAAAATAAACATTCAAATATAAAGTTCAATTACAGACGTGACGTACATGATCATTTAACTAGAACTGTTTTCAATATTGATTTACCTTAAATACACACTAGGGCAGGTCAGAACTCCATTAATTATCAGGGTATGAAATTTTAAAACAAAATAGCCCCAATGATAACTAAGAAAATACTTAAAAAAGGGGAAGCTGAATTTTAAACTAAAAAATATTTAAACGTGCACCCTTTTTATGATTAATTATTATTTTCAAAATTATTTAAAAATTATATCTAAATGATACTATTAGTTATATTATTTTATTGAAAGAAATTATAATAGAATAATTTCATTCACATTTAAATGTTTTTATTTTTTTATTGAATATTAACATTTTAAGTATTATTTTGACTTACCTTGTATTTTAATTAGTTATATTTAACAATTATTACATTTTTAGATGTTGTTATTTGTAGAGAATCCCTCATGAACAAATGTTTTTGGGATTTTATTTGGAATAAATTAATAAAAATAAAATTACTTGTGTCAGTTTTTTCTCGTGTATTTATAATTTATTGTTTAATTAGTAAATAAACTGAAAGAGTAGTAAATGTTATTTTTTCTCTATGCGGTAGGCTCAAAATTAAATTTAGCGAAAAAGCCCATTCAGGAAAGAATAATTGCTGCAAGTCCTTTATAAAGTTGATCGAAAATAAAAGTGATTTAATTTCTATTTCTAGTTTATAAGACATAAACCTAAATCAATTTGTTATACTTACCGAGACCAAAAAACCAATTGCTAATTTAAATTAAATGAAGCATGCTATTTGCATAGCACGTCTGATATTTAATTTTCGTCAGTTAACGAATCGTATTTTTAATTAATAGACATTCGAGCATCGGGAGGTCGGTTAATATCAGCACTTTAAAAATAAGTCGAGAGCTATTGTTTAGCCGCAAAAGACTTCGATTAGTTTTACATATTCAAACACCAGTTAGTGCCAATAAAATGTATATGTCGGATAAATAATAAATGAGGGGGGGGGGGGGATATCCCAGTTAGTACGCAAGCTTACCAAGACTTTATTTAAATATAGCTACTAAAATTTTAAAGAGGATTGTTTTTCTAAAATTTGTAAATCCCCATAGTTTGGAAAAATATTTACTTGGATCACCCTGTATCCCTTTAACCGTATAAGAAATGAAATTAAATAACATATTTTCAAGTCCACTATCTCCTGTTGCTCCCTTAGTTACGGGACACCCTATATATATCCATATATAAAATTCCCACAAAAGTAACAATACCATAAGGGTTCCCAATATGGTGTTTTAATTAGACGTGCACCACAAAACTTTCACCACGCAAAAAATGTATTACTTCTTTCCTTGTATAATAATAACATAAATAATTATTTTGTTTTTTATAAATAAGTGCTAAAAGAAATAGTTTAGTTTTATAATGTTTTCACATTCAATATTTTATTTTATAAATAACTAGCGTATACCCGGCCTGCGTTGCAGCCCAGCATTATACGACGTAAGATAATAAGGCGAACAAACCTCAAACTCAACCGTTTGCCGGCCCGTCCAGAATTCACATCCATGCATGTCTTCGGGGCATTTGCCCCCCCCCCCCCCCCCTAGCTACGCCGGTGTTTGTATGGATAATATTTAAACTTATGTAATTTGCGCAGTACTGTGGAGTGATGCTTTCCTACAGTTTACGTGCAGTTCTAAAGCTGCATTATTTTCTTACGCTCTACCATTAAGTACATCATTATTTTGGTTCAAGCATTTATTAATTACAATATATTTACTCTATAAATGACGAACAATATTCAGGACAGTTGTTTTGCTTGGAACGGATTTGTCAGGAAACAACGCAGTCCATGTTGTACCACCAAACCACCATCATTGTTATTTTTCTTGAATACTGTAAAACATGTTCAAACTAATAAAAAATGAAACGTCCAGCAACATTTGACATTATCAGTATTTAATTATTCAGAATTTTACGAAAATTTTTTTTTCGGCAACCGTCCGGGAAGTACCCACTTCCCGGGCGCTTTTCCTTTGAAAAAGTATAGCATTTCTCCGGCCTAGTCCGGGAAGTACGTATACTTCCCGGACTAGGCCGGGAAGAATGACATCAATATTAGCAATTGCTCGAATTCTAATATAAATATTAATATAAATAAGAATTAGAATGTTTCTGTTAGTACACTGATAAAATTAATTATTTGAATTAAAAAAATTTGGCATTCACTCAAATAAATATTTGTTTCCTATTAGCCAAACAATTATGTATTTGAATTGTACCTAGAAATTATTTAAAGTTTTACTATTATTCGATTTGGTACAAATAAATTTTTATTTAGAAGTAATCACTTTTTACAAAATTTTAGCTAATATTTATTTTATTCAAATTTCTCCTTACTTAAATGAAATACGTTAATGATTTGAAATGAATAATTTTAAAGTTAAATTAAATAAATATTTATTAAAATGAAATTTGTACATGTTTTATTAAAGTATTTATTTGTTTACTTTTGTTCAATATGTATTTGCCGTCACAACAACTTTTTTCATTGAAATACATATTTGTTTGATTTTTGTTAAGTATTTATTTGCGATCACAGTCGTTTATTTCCTTTCAACAATTTAAGTTATTTGTTTTAAATACATCGTTGATTTCACTGAAACATATCGTTGATTTTATTGAAATAAATCCCTCTACCCCTATGCTATCCAATAAACAAAAAAAAAAACTAAAGTTCTAATTTCAAAGAACTAAATTTTAAAATAATACCGTGGCATGTTTGTATTTTATTGTTTTAGTATCGCAATGACGTATACTAATTGGTTTTAATGCATTTATTACATAGTTAGAATAAAATATCAGAACAGAAAATCTAAATAAAATGGCTGAGCAACATCCGTCATAAAACTAGTAAAAGATATGAATTTTAAAAAATACACAATACTTATTGATGATCAAAGAAATAAAATCATAATAATACAACCTTGCAAACCAAAAATTTAAGAATACTCGCTAGTTTTCGCCGTCAACTGGGGTTTATATTCCAGTCAATAACTAGAGAACCACTTTAAATTATAACAAAAACTAAAGAGAATTTAAAAGTTAAGGGATGCGGGCAAAATACTCTTGTTTTTTGAATGAGGCCAAAATGGCAATATCAAGACATTTTAAAAACTACAGTTTTATGGCCAACATTACAACTAAATAATTTTGTAGAAATATATTTTTTGAGAAAAACAAAACTAGATCCTTTTGCAAGGATCATTTATGTTTTCATTTTCTTTCGAAACTAATTAATCTGGTATTTTACGATAACTGCTCAGTTGATTGGAATAACGTGGGTACGTGTTTTCACGATAAAAACGCAGTTTTAACGGCTCGATGGAGAGCTCTTAAGCGTTAGTTTAAAAATTAAAAAAAAACTATTTAATTAGACAAATACGTTAGGTAATTTTTCTTAAAAGTATTTTGTGTTTATAAAAAAATACCTAGGTTTAATAAGTATTATTGAGTCGTATTATGGAATAACTAAAATATCCAAATCGTTTCCTACCTTGGAGTGGGCGATACCCCATTTGAGTAAGATACACATCAATGGCAGACGGTCTCATCAATGGCATGGTATTTGGCATTGCATCTTTTATATTGAAGTATATTAAATAAAGTTTATACACAAACACTGAAATTATCACACAACAAACACATAAGGCAGTATCAATATACAACGCTAACTTTTTGATAGGTATTTTAATTCACTGCTGGTTTTCATTTCTAAGATGCAACGAGGTGTGCTGTGTAGCTACCTGGAAAAATGGCGACGAAAATCGACCAGGACAACAGGTCCAAACGACGCATCATGCCATTTGTGCGACCAATCATATTATTCAATGCGGGTGACGTATTCCGATAACCGGGGTAGCTTTAAATAATTAAGGATTTGATTTTAATACCTAATTATTAAAGTTAAATAACCAAGTTGTTGAAATACTTCGTTTTATAATGATTTAATTTGTGGTTAACGGTATTTAGTTCCTAATACGGGATTATTTCGCGTAAATATTAAATTATTTGAATTTTGTACTTTTGTAGTTTCTTGCTTAGATATTTATTTTAAAGCTTGCGTTGTTTGACCTAAATCCGCCAACAGTCAAATCATTTTATAAATAAAAACAAATACTCTGACATATTTTAATTAAATAAAACTGAGTTAATTCAAATCATATTTATTTGTCACCAATACTTCCTCGGCAAATAAATCAATTTATTTGTTTAAAGGAAAACAGTTTTATCAGTGTACCTATCTTCTGTTCGAATTTCAATATTTAATACAATAAGAATTAAAATGTTCGAAATTTTTTTCTACAAAGAAATATAGTAAAGAAATGTGTCTCATTGATTTGTTATTCTACACGGTTGCCGAAAAAATAGTGTACGCAACACGTCCGAAAACAGTTTTTTTTTGGACTCGCAGACTTCCAGGACTCGCCTACGGCTTGTCCTAGAATTTTGTCGACTCGTCCAAAAAAACTGTATGTAACGTAAATTATTATTCGAAATAACTTTTAATTGGCTTATTAGAAAATAATAAAATTTGGTGTGCAAGTCTATCATAATTCATACAAGGACCTAGGCTTGTAGAATTGACCGGTCAATTTGTTTTTGGTCAATTGACTGAAATAAATTAAAATTAAAAAATGCAGTGGATGAACCTAACTATACTTGCCAAATTTCTTATTTTGTATTTTGGAAACAATTATTTTTTTATCACAAGTTTTGCTTGTTCTGAAAAGTCTATTGCCATACCTAAATTTTAGGAGGTCAAATGGATGATACAGTTAGGTCCATCCAGGTACACATTCTCTAAGTGTATATCTCAATAGTTGCTCCACAGTAGATACATTTCTCTTTTACTTTGTTTTCTTCTCTTATTTCGGTAAAACAATTCCAAATACTGGTTTCGCATCGCGCGTCGTTAGTTCACAAAAATGCAATGCAAGTGCAAACCCTAACTCTGGCAAATACGAAATGGAAATAAATAGACTGAGAAGGAAATGTCTATGAAAATGGTATAAAAAATAATAACAAGTGTATATCTCAATAGTTGCTCCACAGTAGATACATTTTTTTTTTACTTTGTTTTCTTCTCTTATTTCGGTTAAAAAACAATTCCAAATTCTGGTTTCGCATCGCGCGTCGTTAGTTCACAAAAATGCAATGCAAGTGCAAACCCTAACTCTGGCAAATACGAAATGGAAACAAATAGACTGAGAAGGAAATATCTATGAAAATGGTATAAAAAAGAATAACAATAACTTTTCTATTCCTTTCCTTTATTGTGATTGAATCCGTTCCGGAAACCACTAATAAACGAGGTCGACTATTGGGATTCCCAGAATCAGGTGTTATTGTTTTCTTAAATAACGGCGCTATAACGATACACTAAACATTATCCTGGGTGGTAGGAGGTAATCTGGACAGATCACAAATGCATAAATAATAAAATAAATTTGATATATTTTGACCGGTCAAATACGTCATGGTCAATTGACCATGCCCAACTCTACAAGGACCTCCCATAAAATCTAATACAGTTTTGATGTGAAATTATAATAGGGTGGGCGGGTGGCCCATATTTGAGGGTAGCAAAGTTTACACGAGATTTTCCATGGCCACTCTGGCGGTGCATCACCGGTAAGCTTTAAAACACCATTTTTAAGAAATTTTTAGCCTTAGTTTTACGAATTGGCAGGCATATATTTTGTGACGTGACGATGTATATTAGAGAAAAGGTTTGGCAACCTCAATCTCATTCACTTCTTACACTAAGAAACTAACATGTTCGGTAAAACAATCCCCGTTTTTTATTTCCGTCCATATTTTCAACACGTGTCAATGATTTATTTTTAACTATCAGGTATATAATTATAATATATTGTTCCCGCCAACTCAGAAAAAAAAGTTAAAAGCTTTGCGCTATGTTAAAATGAAAATAGGTCATAGGCAGGATTTCGTCTATATTAACCGATGTTGTATAAATATATCATTGTGAGATGACAGATTTCTGTATTATGGAGTGACATTAACGTAAACTAATTTTATTTGAATATGCTTTTACTATCTAGTTATTTTTGTACCAATGATGTAAAACTAGCAGACGAAGGATGTTTATTATTCCTAATGAGACCAATTAGAACCAATGTGACACCCATCAAAGCGTTCTATTCCTTATAAGAATTCACATACTCTTTATGAAACAGTTTAATACTATTATAGGTGACAGCAACTCCTTACCAACTTTTTACTGTTAGACAACGAAAATTGCCGTTGTGTAGTGATAATATAACGGTAATTTAGCCAATAGGAAATAGGAGTTAAAAAATTAATTGATTCAGCCGATACTAGGTGGAAATCCATAAATTATAGTATTATGGGATACAGTAAAACAAAGTTGAACTTGTAAATTTCCACTATATTAAACAGAAAAATTACATGTTTCGCTAACACTGTAGCTTCGTCAATGATTTAATAAAGGTGAAAAATAAAAATTGGGGTGCAATAAAATTAAACTATTTTTTTTTTTTTTTTGATTTTTTGGCTTTGCACATAATGCATACAGCCACTACCGTAACTTAATTTTTATTAAATTAAACTATATCTAAAATGTAAATAAAACAGTGGAAGGGTTACAATTGCGGGAAAATTAAAGAGAGTTAAAAATTAAATTAAATTAGGTACAATATGGGTAGGTATTTATGGTCACCAGAATAAATTTAACAAAGGTGAATTATTTAAATCTAGTTGATCATTAAGTAACAGGTCCGTATTTTTAAGTTTATTTATTTCCATAGATTCTAACAAATTCAGTTTTAAGCCTTTGTTTTCTGTATGTAAGATTTTAAAGGAAGGATCGAAATTATGTTGATAATCGAGTAAATGCTTAAACTTAAAAATACGGACCTGTTACTTAATGATCAACTAGATTTAAATAATTCGCCTTTGTTAAATTTATTCTGTTGACCATACACTTAAGATTTTGTAAATACCTACCCATATTGTACCTAATTTAATTTAATTTTTAAACCCTCTGTTGGATTTTCCCGGAATTGTAACCCTTCCACTGTTTTATTTACATCTTAAATAGTTTAATTTTATTGCACCCCAATTTTTACTTTTCACCTTTATTAAATCATTGTCATCTGACGAAGATACAGTGTTAGCAAAACATGTCATTTTCTTATTAATATAGTGGAAATTTACAAGTTTAACTTTGTTGTACTGTATCCCATAATACTATAATAGGAGTTAATGCTACCATAGAATCGTTTATTGCCATTATTGCTCTTAATACCCACGGTAATTATCAAGTTCAATTGGGGGGTGTAATCTGGTTTTATATACTGCATTAGTTCCGACTGGCAGTTGTAATGAAATGTTGCACTAATTACTATAATAATATTTGCTTGCTACGGTTAATAAAATTATTTAAATATCATTGGTAAAAATTACCACTAAAAATCAGTACAGTAGTTCTCAAATATTTAAATAGCTGTGTGATATTGTTCTTGTCGTTTAACATTGTATATAATCATCTATTATGCAACATGAGATGGTATTCGTCTATAGATTATAAAGTCCAATAATACTAATGAAGGGTTATGCAAAATAAGAATCTTCTATTGCTTTATCAACTGGGCTAGCTCCCCCGTATACTATGGGCTAGTTGGAGGAAGCATATGGGGTGAGATCGCCCAAGGCAAATGTCATTATCTAGCATCTTCTTTTTGATATAATTTTGCCACACAGGTCACAGAGTTTCAAATACTTGGGACAGCTTTCATGGAACCACTAAGCATTGAATCCAATCATCGTTTTTTTTGTTTGTAACATTAAATTTTTCACCACACCCAAGACATTCCGTCAATTTCTCTTCCTCTGGTCTATCATCAAACTCATCTGATACGTCATCTCATCCGTTGATGATTCTTCTTTTTTCATTCTTTGTTTTTTTCCTTATTTTCTTTATGGCCAACTAACCCGAATAACCGCCTATCTTAAAAGTCTGGCATGGCCCATTTAATATCTTCAAAATTCAATGCAAATATAGAACTCAAAATGAAAATTGCACAACAATTAACCAAAAATTGAACAGGATATACAAAGGACGTATAAAACAGGTGGCTAATGTAACACTAACGTAAATTTAAAATTTCCGGAAATTTTGATCTGGGTCATCTAAACCATTGGGGCCATCTCTCCCGGAATTGCACTATTTATACCCAAATAGGCGCATAGTACTTGCATAAAACAACCAGTCAGTGTAATTACGAATTTTGCAATAATCCGTGATCTCGATTGGAATTATTAAAATTTGCGTTGTCACAAAAAAATTGGGTATTTCGACTTCAGTTTCTACAGTTTTAAAACCTTTCGAACTCGATCTCTACATTTTGGTTTTACTCAAAATATGGGCAAATATTTGTAATTTATTTACGTATACGTATTCTATTTTAAAGATGCATGGTCTGTAATTTTGGGATTTCGGGAAACATGCCTGTTTTTAAATAGCCTTGAATCAAATACAGCGTTAGCTGATATAAAAAATACTTATTTATTTATTTATTTCGTTCAATACAATACAATACAATAGACAATACAAAACTATCCGCAACAATATCGCAGCAATTACCGGACATCCAGAACAGATAATATTATTAAGAGAGCATCCAGTGTAAAGTCCCTAATCACTGTTACAAACAAAGCGAAAAAAAAGGGAAAAGAGCAATAGGTAGGTGCTCTGGTGCCCAATGAACATGAAGTTAGTGTGAGCATCCACCCTACCATTTACTAATCCCAGCTGAACCGCCCTAACCTGAACAGGCAATCCCAAACACTCCTCAACATTTTACACAACAAACTTTGAATCATAATACTTGATTCTAAGTATATATTAGTGCCAGATATCAAAATCCAATAATATTTGTAATTTTTTGCATGTTATTTCTTACCCATGCATTTCATTTATTTTTGCATCTCACATAAGGACCATTTTTATAATCTGCTGGTAGTAAATTTAGAATCTTTGGAGCAACGTATTATGCAATACATCTCTGAGCAGCATGATAATGTGTGTTCGGTAATATTAATTGATCATTAGTATTTGTTCTTGTCATAATGTTGTGATTTATATAGTTTTAAAATACCCGCCTGCTCAGCGAAAATCGAAATAAGTTTTTGATGTACAATTATTGTGAAAGTGTCATGCATCACGCCAGTCCGCTCAAACAAGATTTCCGTAGAATAGCGTTTCGGCTTAAACAAAATAAGTTTTAAAATGTATTTCTGTGCAATTAAAATGTTATTTAAAGCATTCTTGCTAGCTGAACCCCAGCATACAATGTCATACATTATTCAGGATTCCGCCAGAGTATGTAAGGGGATGGTTGTACATAACGAATAGTATTTGACTTGCGAATAATAAACCATAATACACTTGGATGACTATAACACGAGAATTATGGCCTACATTATATGCTCGTAAACTAATACATTATTATTAACATTTCTCAACAATAAATATAAAAATAAAAAAAATTATTTTTCTTATCTGTTTTTTATTTTAAATAATTTAAATACGAATTTGTAAAATCATTAGTCATTTAACGAGACTAACTGAAATTTTGCCAACACCAAAATCATTGAGAAAATTATAAACTGACGAATTATAAACACATCTGATATAACATATTGCCAGGAGTGTTGACATCGTGTGATATAATGAATGGTTTATTTATACTTCAGCTATGAACGCTATTATACGTTTAAAGAGGTTTAGGTAAAACTGAAAATTTGCCACGATTATTACAACAAATAAATCATTCTTCACAACATCAGTATAATACGATTTGCAAAGCCTAACCAGTACGGCATTTCCCTTATGAAACTTGTATCGTTAAGGAACGGTTAAAAAATAACTGGTTTTTGGTTATTTCTGTTATTTATTTAAATATGAAGAGCTAGTAAGTTGATAGTGACTATAAAGATCATTTTGAGTATGAAGACCGAATAAACTTTACTAGTAGAGATTGTATAATGAACATTCTGAACGTTATGTAATAGATATGGTTTTAAGGGTTCCTCTTATAGTCAAAATATGTCTTATTACAACTGCTTTTAGTATTTTAGTTGTCGATGTGATTTAGATTTTTAAGGCAGGTTCTTTTTGAGATTTTTTAGTTTTTTCGCCATATATTAATCTCAAATAGACAAAATCGATATAACTATAAGGTAATTGGATTTAGAAAGTAACAACTATCATTGTATTAAAAGTTGACCCTTTTTAAATTGATTACATTTTTATTTATTATATTTACCTCAACAAAACTTAAAATTGATTCTGGATTTTGTCCCTTATTAATAATACATAAAATAATAAAACTGTTATAGCTGTAAGCGTTATTTCAGGAAGGTTTTAATTTATTATTCAGAACCCCAGACGAACAAGCAATTTAAGACCTTTGTTTATATTTTATGTAATTTATACTCTCTATAAATATGTAAAGCTAAATGTAAAGGTGTTTGTCCCTTGCACTATTATAATGTCGAAATGTATTAAATGTTCTTATCAATTTCATAAATACAATAAACAGATTTTATAGTAGTCGTAAAGAACTAGTTTAATTATTGAGTTTTTCTGCAATTAAAATAAACACATAACCGTACTCAATAACATTTAAACTAACAAATTAATACTACTGGTAAATTAACCACGTATTAACGTCGCTCCAACCACAAATCAACTCATAAAATTATTTTAGTTGCCATTTTATTGGGTAATTCGCAAGTCTAACAATTTGCCAATGTTTATTTATGCAATAATCAGCAAACATAACCTAATTTCCTAAAAAGTTTATATTTTTTTCTTTTTTTTATCCTTTTATATTAATTAACAATAATATTGGAAATCGGTTCCCAACAATTTTACAATGTTCGGATTGTGTTGATTAATATTCGGTCCTAGTTTTGTTGCAATCGGATTTAAGGTGGCCGAGATATTTAAATAAATACGTTGATTTTTTCCTTAGTTGGATTTCAACTTCGTTATGACGTAACCTGTATATCGGAAAATGTCACAGCTCAATTCGCTCGATTGCTTTATGTGGAATATGGAGAACTATAGGGTAGGAGGCCGATCGACAATGGCAGCATTTTCAAATTCTGTCCCGGTTTTCTGGTTAGTTCGCTATTGGCCGATAGATGGCTCTCGCGTCCGAAGTGGGCTGATGTTGTCTTCTTCTTCTTGTTTTTAATGTGGAAAACCTAGATCCTCCATAGTTTTTAGCTTTTTCTTAAACCCTTTATTTTTCTGTGCTTTTACTTTTGACAATTGACATTTTATTTTTCGAAATAACAAATCATGTTTGAAGGCAAGATAAGACAAAAAGCGTTGTATTGTAATTAATTTCCATATTTATAATAAATAATGGTACAATTTATAAAAGTAGAGTTTGCTTTGTGTCGGGGTGTAAGACAGGATCTTTTTCAGAGAGAAAACGCAGCCAAATAAGTCTCTTTCTAGCTCCAAAGGTATAGCTAGAATGTTTAATACCCTGTATTTTAAAAACCAAGCATTGTTGGAACTTTATACAGGCCGAGTTTACTAATAAATATAACAAAGTAAGTGTAAATTCATATAAAAGTCCTTATTTGTTCCTTAAAGAACTAATTTAAATAAAAATAGTTATCGCGTCCATAAGAAACCATTATTTGATAGCCCACTTCGAACACGCGCGCCATCTTACAGCGACTCGTAAAGCTGAATTACCGATGCTAATTTGGGACCGAATCCAATGCATTGCGATCGGCCTCCTACCTCAAGTCCTCCATAATGTGGAAGAACAGTCTTGGTTTTTTCATATTAAAATCGCAACTGTCAAATCGCTTATATGACATCTGTCAAATGTTGACATTGACAAATTATGTTTATCACAAATTATGTTTATTTATTAAGATGCACAAATCTCAACTTATTATATTAGTTATTACGTTTTTATGGGGAATCGATCCTAAAAGGAGTTTTCATAAATGGTATTTAAATCAATTCATAAATTTTGACAATTTTAATATTATTTTTTTTATTGATACCCTATTTCGCTTATTTAAAGTACGCCTCAGCGTGTTTAAATCCCACTTTCAAAAACGCGCGTGTTTTAAAGTTACCATGGCAACATCAACAACCCGTGAAACGTGAAGTCTAAATATGTCGACTTTTTAATTATTGATTTGACAGAATTACCTTTTAACGTCAAATAAAATATTTTTTTAAGCAATACACAACCAATGTCATCATCGGTGACAACAATGAATCTTATGTGACAGATTGGAAGTTATTTTTTGTTCTTCTCATTTTCATGACAACGACATGTATATCACATCACGAATTCGACCATTTCACTTACGTACTAATAGTTAAGGAGCTAGCGTGCAAAAAACGCCATAGTTGGCTGCCCGTCAGTCGAGTTTGAAAAAGCGTTGCCATTACTCCACTGAACACCCTGGTGTTTGAAGTGTTGCTTTTACCCATCAACTTTAAGATTTATTGGCAATAATGACATAGGGCGATTGGCCATAGTGAGGAGCCCGTCAGTCAGGTTGAAAATTAGGTTCTGTAGGTTGCCAAGATCATGTATCTAAAATTTCGTTGCGATCTAACCACTTGATCGTGAATTAGGCCAAATGGAAGATTATAATTTGTTTTTTGACCGCCATTTTGTTGGCCATAGTAAGGAGCCCCTCCAAAACTTGTTTCTACCTCTTCGTTTGGATAAAATGACAGGAAAAATGCACTTGACTGACAAATCGAATCACGACGTTCTTCCCTGGGTGACCTGCAAAATCTCGAAAAATCCAATTTTTCAGTCTTTTGAATGGCTTTTTCAGAAATTCAACCAAAATCATCAGTCAATCATTTTTCCTGATTTTTAGACATCCAATTAAGTAGAAATCACAAACGACTGACATTTTTCTCGAATATTTTCAATTTGGCCATACTTTGAAAATTTTCTGATTTTGGACTTTTTTATAATGGCTCAATAATGCTGTTCCAAATGGACTTAAAAGTAAAACAATGTATGACGATGATGTTTGATGACCTAAAAAACGTTGATTATATTATAACTATTACTATATATATAATATATAATGATTATATTAAGTAAAAGTAATAGTTACAATATAATCAACAATTAAATATCTGTTTTTTTCTATATTGAAATTGAAAAGTTACTAACACAACCCAGCTTGCTCAACCCAAATATGCCAACAATTTCAATCAATAAATAATAACCATTTAATTTTCGATTTTCTTCAGTAATTATTCATTTCTTACTGCTGAAATTGGTTATCGTATCTTTTTGTGGCAAAAATTCTATATTTTTTTATTACTGAATCCAATATAATATAACATAAATTCAACGAATGAATAGGGGTGGAGGAAGGGGTAAATAGGTGATAGTTATGTATTGAAACGTTTTTTGGGTCATCAAACATCATCGTCATACATTGTTTTACTTTTAAGTCCATTTGGAACAGCATTATTGAGCCATTATAAAAAAGTCCAAAATCAGAAAATTTTCAAAGTATGGCCAAATTGAAAATATTCGAGGAAAATGTCAGTCGTTTGTGATTTCTACTTAATTGGATGTCTAAAAATCAGGAAAAATGATTGACTGATGATTTTGGTTGAATTTCTGAAAAAGCCATGCTAAAGACTGAAAAATTGGATTTTTCGAGATTTTGTAGGTCACCCAGGGAAGAACGTCGTGATTCGATTTGTCAGTCAAGTGCATTTTTCCTGTCATTTTATCCAAACGAAGAGGTAGAAACAAGTTTTGGAGCGGCTCCTTACTATGGCCAACAAAATGGCGGTCAAAAAACAAATTATAATCTTCCATTTGGCCTAATTCATGATCTAGTGGTTAGATCGCAACGAAATTTTAGATACAAGATCTTGGCAACCTACAGAACCTAATTTTCAACCTGACTGACGGGCTCCTCACTATGGCCAATCGCCCTATGTCATTATTGCCAATAAATCTTAAAGTTGATGGGTAAAAGCAAAACTTCAAGCACCAGGGTGTTCAGTGGAGTAATGGCAACGTTTTTTCAAACTCGACTGACGGGCAGCCAACTATGGCGTTTTTTGCACGCTAGCTCCTTAACTATAAGGTATTATTTCCATTTTTTGTAATATAAATACCAATAAGTGTACCAATAAAAAAAATAACGTAAAGTATTCGTGGAAAACTGGTCTGGTCTGGCTGCGCCGTCGTGCTTGCAAAATCGCGCATGTTTTAAAGACGTTAATATCCACTTGTACTTTAATATATTATTTTATTTTAACTTAATAAAATGTATTATAAGGTAAAATTGACAGTAACTGTGTGTTTTTAAAACCCGCGGGTAGTTCATTAAAACTTTTCAAACCCTTATGAAAAATTAAGATTTGTCCGTTTTTACTCGACACGGGGTACAGGGTGTCTCAAATCAAAACTGTTTTCTTATCAACAAATAAACTGATTTATTTGCCGGTGACAAATAAATATGAATTTTACGGAAGTAGTCCATTATCTCAAAGTGGAGCTGTAGAGATATAGGGAAAAAGACCCACAGTCGTCTCCACAAATACGTATATTCAAAGAGTCAGATTAATGTGGTGTACATGTTTCGGTACTAGGAAGTGCCATCATCAGTACCGAAGGGCCCAAGTGCCACTAATACTAGGAATGTAAAAGATTTTTAAAAATTAAAAACTAAAAACCATGAATAAGACGAGGACATTTTGAGTGCTTAGACGAAAACAGATTAAAAAGTGGTAGTAAAATAAAATTCGAAAGGAATTAATTTTCTTCCTTTACCCTACATTGTAAACAATGATTGATTGATTTGTTTACAATGTAAATAACACAAAATATTTTAGGAAAAATTCGTACACGTAGAGTACAACATATCTAGGTACTTTGATTGAATTGAGGATTTTTAACAATAAGCATTATACCTAATTAAAATAAGAAATAATGTAAGAAATCACCAAAGAAATTTCAGTTTAAAAAATAATATTATTCTTCTCTATTGGGTAGTATGTATAGTACCGGCTAGTCTATTATAAATGTAAAATTTTTTAGTACTATTTGGGTTACATAATAAAAACGAGAATGTCAAAACCACATAATCATTTAGAAACACTAGGTAAAAATAGTAATTCCTTAATATTAAAGTAAGTTTTCTTTTTGCTAGCACAAAATCTTATTATAACAGGACCGTAGGTATTGCAAAAAAAAATTTAAATACGTATGATACATTTTCGGGGAAAAAAGAAATGAAATTTTGGCAAAATTTTATTGGATTATGTTTTGGGTGGGGGAAAATAATATGTATTAAAATTTCAGGTCCGTACTTGAAAATTTCGATGGAGATATATCTATGAAAACCGATACGTCGTTTTTTAAATTAAAAAATGTCTTTAAATGTGTCGTAATAAAGTGCCTAAACAAAGTGCTGTCTGTTTTTCAATATGTTTATAAATAACGTCACAAACAAACAAAAACGGAAAATAACATTTTCGGTTTTTTTCCGGTATCTCCGGAAATAGTCGGAATTTGTTTAATTTCGCACTTGCATTAACTTAAGCTATAAATTATCCAACTTTGCCCCCAATTTAACCTTTTCTTTATCTTGTGTAGGCAGTTTTCGAGATCCCAATGATGAGCGACGAATTGGGGACAACCTGTACATGGAAGTCGTTTCTAGTGTGAATTTGGAAGTTATTATATCCTTTTTTTTTAAATAAAAATCAAGTTCTATGCAAAATAAAAATCATTTACACAGTGCCAACCAAGCGCATTTAACATTGTTTTTATGGGTGTCAGTTTAGAATAATTTAAAATCATTCCCATGGCACGATTCTGAAGTTTTTGGAGACGACCAAGTTCATTCTGGTTAAGTAAAAGTAAAATGGTCGAATAATAATTTAGACGCGGTAACACCAAGGTATTATAGAGATAAAACTGTTTTCTCCACAAAGTTAAACATCCACTACATCTATACAAATAACTCACTTTAAAAAAAAATGGTTTTTATCACCCCGTTAGCGTGATCCTTGAAATTTAGACTTTTATCTATTCAGACTCCCAAGAAATTAAATTTTTTAACATCGCTACTAATTTTAATCTGATAGTTTTGTAAGCAGAACCTGTGATAACTAGGTTCCTTTGATATTAAAATAAATTTAGTTTTATATACTAATGTTTATCTTCAGAGAGGTTGCACAGCACCACCCGTATATATGTTTGCCAAGGTACCATTTATAAACTCTACTAGTCTGTTGGGATCCAAGCAAGTAAAATAAATAAGCGTATCATCCGCGAAAAAATTATTACAATATTGCCCCACTGTGTCATCAATATACAGTAAAAATAGCAGTGGTCCCAGGTATAACTATACTCTTTAACTTAGCTACTAAGCTTTTCCTATCAAATCGTCTCAAAGGCTCTTTGAAGGTGTAGAAACACTACACCCGTTACCAATTTTTATCCAAACCAACCTTCCAGTCAATCAAGACACATAGCAGACTCTTTCACATCCATGCTTAGAGCGAAATACTGACTGAACACTATTAACAATATTATTATTTTGCAAATAATCTAACGTTCAGTGAAAACTGGGCCTCTGCCAGTATTCAATAGATTTCTCCGAAATTGTTCTCAGGTTTATTGTTCCAGTTTAATTTTAGTTTATTCTCTAAACGAACCATTACAAAATAGCTTTTTCTTTGTTAAAAAAACTGTTAATTTAAGCAATCTTCCTCATGCCATACATACACATAAAAACTAATGGCGCAAAATTATTAGCTAAATGTTAGAAATATTTTAGTACTATAAAATATTAAAGTTTGCAGTTTGTGTATATTTTATATAGATAACGACAATTCCTATGACCGGTTTTGACTCTTAGGTATTAAATAAGAGACTATCCTGTCATCTTAAAATACACACAACATCTGCTCTTATCATTCATATTATCTTTGATTCATCATCAGAGATATAATATTTTTGAGCCTCAAGTAGTTTTTTTTTGTACTTTAGCACAAAAAATAAGATGTCAAAATTATAAATAGTAAAAAAGTACAATACATTTTTAATTTGATCTTCAGCGCTCTCCCGCATTTTCATTCAAGTCCGATGTAACAACTATCTAAATAGAAAATAAATTTGACTGTGATGGTTGTAAGAAATAAAGAACATACACGCTAATTAATTCAATTAAAAAGTCTTAAAAAATACAACGTAAAAGTAAACATGTGATTCAGTGAAACAAGGTTATATCATGGTTAACATAACTTGCTTGCATGGTTTTAAACTTTATGGTAGCCTGATGTTGAAACCAAAAGATACCCAAACTACATACCGTCAAAAGAAATATAGGGCTCAAAATGTCGAGTTAGATAGAGATATGTTAATTTAAGTACAACATCTTTTATATTTTGATATCAGGCTGTTCATTTATAGAATAACTTTATTAAAGAAAATGTATAATGCCATGTCAGGTCATTCAGTTTCCACCCTTTCTACAATTTTCTAGACCCTTGAAAAAGGGTTTAAAAAAATAAACTGAAATGTTGGGAATGAGTAAGAAGTAAAAAGTGTTTTAATTGAAGTCCTCTTCGCCACTAATACTTTGAAAAAATTAAATTATTAAGGACTCAAAATCAACTAACATTATGAATTAATAAAAAACACCATAAATTGCTAAGCTACGTACGATCATCAAAGTTTGTACAAAGCCGCTTAAATAGGTTGGTATACCTACCTACTTAATTAAACCATGGCTTAGGTACGATAAAGGTTTTCAATTTAAAATGCTTTGCTGTGAAACAACTGGATGACGAAGATGCTTTGTATTGACTTTCACAGCGATAAATCTTGAAAGGTACAGCTTATCTTATGCATCAAATATAGTTAAGGCTATTTTTGCACAATTTGATATTTATGGTCCATTTTTAAAAAGTTCATTAAGTGTAACGCAATTTTACAATAAGAATGTAATAAATTTTTTCAAACGACTATTTTCTTTAATAAATATAACTTTTCTAAACAACTAAACCAACTACTTTCGTTTAGTTAAGGTGATATTTTTAAAGAAGTCTTAACTGTAGTATAACAATCAAAGTAACTCACGTATCAAAATATATTTATTCAAACAAGATGTTAATGCGATTTAAATTTAACAGTAAAACTTTTACAAATAAATAAAGAACTGTCAAAATGAGTTAAGGTAACCTTTTGTAATTAGTTAAATAAAAATATGTTATATGCACTTAAAAAATATTATTTAGAAAATAAGTTAATATTTACACAAAAAAAAACACATATATTATGAGATAGGTACTTTTTGACTTAAGCGGTTTTAATTAATAAAATTAACAAAAAAACAGACAGTGGACTTTCTGGGACACAAAAAAAAATGTTAAATTTGATTATTTCTTTTCTTCTAACAGTGCATGTAGTTTTATAACAGGATGTTGACATCGGCATATGTGCAGATTAGTTGCGTTGGCCAAATCATGAGAAGACGTCAAAATATGAGAAATCAACTCGTCCCTATTTTCACGAAGTGGCGTATATCGCATTTTTTTTTAAACTCGCTTTATTGCATTAAATGTACCTATTATACGTAATCTACAAGGACACAAAGTGGCGTATATGTCCGACCACTGGTTCAAAAAGTACACCAAAAAGTATGTTGGGCGTATAAGCAAAACCTGCAAATGCGAATACCACAAGCAGGCATATATGATACACGCCTATTCGTGGCATTACATTTCTACCTCGTTAAACAGGCGTTTATGATATAAGCCTGTGTTACTCCGTCAATGTTTCTTTATTTCTTGTCGGGAAGTGAAAATATTGAACTAATAACTCACTACTTCTTTGAAACAAATCATGGCCAAAGTGAGGGAGATTCGGCCCACAGTGCTATTTCGGCTTGTATAAAAAAAACGGGAAATATTTTTCTTCCTAGCCAGCTGGTACCTGTTTTCAAGTTGGCTAGAAAAAGGCATCCGTATATAGTAAAAGAAGAAATGCAATATAAACACTTTTGGGATTTTAAGACACTATCTCAAGATCTCAGAGTGTTATCAATAAGAAAGGACAATCAAGGCGAAGATTTTAAGTGGTCCGAAGTTCGAGTGGTTAAAGTTGAAAAACGAAACCTAGATACCATTTTTTTAAAACGGATCATCTTCAGGATTCATTTAGACATATTTCTCTCTCCAGAAAGTTAATGCAGGCAATATCGAACTTAAAAGTTTAAATAAAAGCGAACTAAAAATTCCTGAGAAGAAATACGAATCACTACGGTCTCTCTGCAAAGGAAAAAATCCTGTAATTAGACAAGAAGCCTACAAAGACTATTATTTAAATTTAATCCATTAATGTATGTACAGGGTTATTTTTTATATTTGCGTGCCCACCTACAGGGCTTAATATAAGTGACAGAAAAAAACTTTTAATACAAAACTTGCATATTTTTCCCGTCATATCTTTTAGACTTATTAAAAAAACATCTGCACATCGAGAAGTTAAAGAACAAATGAAAGTATTCTTTTTTTTAATGGAACACCCTATATATTTTTTACCAGGGCGAAAGATCTCTTTCTCCTGATTTCAAAAATATATAACATGTCATCATTTAATCCAGTCGTTTGTGAAATATTTGAGTTTTTGATTAATTGAATTGACTATAATCTAGTCGGCGTTCCGCATACTTCAACGTGACATATTTGTCACTTTACTTTAAATTGAAAGATTCAGTAAGGAAAATGGGATATACACGTTAAATGCGGAACGTCGATTAGATTATAGTCAATTCAATTAATCAAAAACTCAAATATTTCACAAACGACTGGATTAAATGATGACATGTTATATATTTTTGAAATCAGGAGAAAGAGATCTTTCGCCCTGGTAAAAAATATATAGGGTGTTCCATTTAAAAAAAGAAGACTTTCATTTGTTTTTTAACTTTCCGATGTGCAGATGTTTTTTTTAATAAGTCTAAAAGATATGACGGGAAACATTATGCAACTTTTGCATTAAAAGTTATTTTCTGTCACTTATATTAAGCCCTGTAGGTGGGTACGCAAATATAAAAAATAACCCTGTACCTAATGTTTGTATTTTTAATGTTAATGTAAATTACTGTAGTTTTTGATAAATAAAGACGGTTATTTTAATTGTAACAATTATTTTAATTTGTTTTGCGGAGACGTATATCGCTGCTCCGAGTTAGGAAAAAAACTACAAAGAGGCGTATATACTTTTTTTTCGTTTTGTGACTATACTAATAAACCATTTTTTAAAAACATAAGTTAGTATTGTAGTGTTGGCCCATATAAATATCATATTAACAAAACAGACAGAAATGTTAAATATTGTTTTAGTTGGACATAGAGACAATTATAAAAAATGTTTAAACAGCTCTCCTGCAGAATTAAAAAAATCGATATACGCCACTTGGTGAAAACAGGGACGAACTATACCATTTCGATTGGCTTCTCCGCTATACAGTTGAATTATAAAGGTTGTGAACTAAGTCGTCTACGGGGTAGAGGTCAAAATTTCACTTTCAGTTTTAGAAAATCTATTCAATACAAGATGAACAACCAAAAACTTATGTATTAGCGACTACTCAGCAAAGTTATTCCCCGATTTTCTTATAATAACATGAATGTTGTAAGTCTCTTGTCTTCTTTTAAAGACGTAAAATCCTAATTTAATATCTTTAAGAGCCTCGACGATCTTGAATCGTTGAAATAACATACACTCGACTCGAAGCTGTTTGTCTAGTGAACATTGTGCCCAATGTTAGCTAACGTCTTGATCTATTCTTATCGTATATAGTTTTGTTCCATAGCATAAGAACTAAAACATATTTGACTCTTAGCTTTAAGGATTTTCCAATTACTAGAACACTTTGATGTTGTTTTCTAATTAAATTGGCTACAAACCGGCAACGGCAGCTCAAAGGGCTCCGGGCCTGATTAATCTTACTGAGGATCGGATTAGTGCGAACTAAATACCCTGAAAAGTTTATCAAGTTTCTTATGTTTCTTACACACGCGATTTGCAAAGTTTAAATTAGTTTTCAGTTTATCTTCGAATGGACCTCTTACAACCGAATTTACCTCCTACAACGGCCCTATTATTAGACTGTAGTAGTGGTAATAGTAGAAAAGGAGAGGTTTTATGTCCTTGCAGACCCCATATGGCCCATTTCGTTTAACATTTACACTAACGCTTCTACTCGCCAAATTGTGTTGCGTATTCAACAAAATCTGGAATTTTTTATTAATTAATTTAGCTCTAAAAAACGAATAATTAAATACAGCATAATAAGAACATTGTCTTAAATCACAACACATAAAATAAAGTGTATTTCTAGATATTCCAAATAAAAACATATATAGAATAATCATTGCTATTAAATTTCAAAGCCGTGATTTTGGTGAGAGTTATTTTATTTTTTTATCAAAAAATTTTCTGATCAAATATCCCTCGGGGACATATGCCTCATAATTTTATGACAATCGAAATCACGATGCCTCGGTAATCAGCCTAACCTAAAATTATCCCGTACATTAACAATGTCCTAGGAATATTATAGCTGAAAATGCCATACATAACTGCCATTGTCATTGCATAATATAAATATTCAGGGTTTTTTGCCTCAAAACATAGGCCAGAAAACGTTTCCTTTTTAACACGTTTTTATTATTAGCTTCACCTGTATGTTTTTTGTATGTATGTTTGTAACCGACTTCTTTGAACCCGATTTTGACCCACTTTAAACGGTCAGATTTAATTTAAATTTGGTAGACTTATCAAGAACCGCTGACAATACAATAATCTACACGCAAAAATTCTCCTGTCAAATTTTGACAGCTGTCAGGCATTAAACGAAGATGCGATTTTGACAAAACAAATTATGGGGTCGTATAGTATTCGATGCGGAGACTTCGGGAAAAATAAGCAAAAAATTCTCCTGTCAAAATTTGACAGCTGTCAAATCGTTTAAAAAAAAGATATAAATGAAAAAACTATAAGGTTGTATGTATATTGACGGTGGAAAGTTGAAAAAAATACGAAAAAAATTGTCTTGTCAAATTTGACACCTGTCAATATGTCAGAATTATTACAATAACCGATAGTAATGAAACAAATGTGGGGTCGTATAGATATTGTCGCTAAGAATAGAGAAAAATAAAAAAAAAATTCTACCCGTCAAATTTTTTTTTTTTAATTTTAAAAATTTTTGTCGTTTGTTTGGGTTTGTTTGGGTTTGTATGTATGTTTGTTTGTAACCGACTTCTTTGAACCCGATTTTGACCCACTTTAAACGGTCAGATTTAAGTTAAATTTTGTAGACTTATCAACAACCGCTGACAATACAATAATCTACTAATCTAGCTTAATCTACTCAGAAAAAAAAAATTCTTAACAATAACTCAAACTAGAAAATGAAAAATAAATATAGTTTAAAAAAACTAAAACACACGCTTTAATAATAATTAATGAAACTAAAAAGCGGAAAATTTTAAAATATTTCTTGAAATTCTTAATATAGGCAGAAAATAATAATGAAAGATAAACATTAGTATTATAGTGAAAAAAAAACGTGGGCCGCTTTGTGCTATATGTTTCGTATATTGAGCACCCCACGCTTATTTTAAATGTCAAATATACAGGGTGTTTCAGAACATGTGGGCAATCTCTCGGATTTATATAGATTAGGTGAAAATAATATGATAAGTTCATATAATATTTTTTCCTAAGAGCCCCCCTCGAGGAGATATATGCCCCTAAAGACCGGCCCTGAAAACTAGTTTTTAGTGATAGCCTTTGAATCGCCCTGTATATTTTGATTAAAATTTAGTATAATCTACACTATGGAAAGCTTTATTAAAAAGGTTAACAATAAAATGTATAGTTCATTCTGTGGGCCAGGGACGAACTAGCTTAGGCATAAAAATCTTACATCTTTGACAGGTGTCATGCAATCGGGATTTTTATATTATTTTTGGATAGCTTACGTATTTTAACGCAAAATAGATACTCTTCGAGATTTCGATAAGTTGAACCGTTTTCGAGAAAAAGACAATAACGTTAATAATTATTATAACTATAATAATAGGAAAATGAACGGATTTTTACTTAATTAAAAAATTTATAACAAGGCTCAATGTGGGCTCCCTCTACTCTAACACACTCCCGGGCATCATGTACTGAAGACTGCTGCACCCTCCATAACACCCCTATTATAACGAAAAAACACGAAACAGATCCGGGTACGATTAAACCATTTTAAAGTATGTTAACGGTTAAGTTGATTTTTCTCGAAAACGGTTCAACTTATTGAAATCTACGAAGAATATCTATTTTGCGTTAAAATACGTAAGCTATCCAAAAATAATATAAAAATCCCGATTGCGTGACACCTGTCAAAGATGTAAGATTTTTAATGCCCAAGCTAGTCCGTCCCTGGCCCACAGAATGAACTGTACATTTTAATATTAACCTATTTATTAAAGCTTTCTATAGTGTAGATTATACTAAATTTTAATCAAAATATACAGGGCGATTCAAAGGCTATCAATAAAAAACTAGTTTTCAGGGCCGGTCTTTAGGGGCATATATCTCCTCGAAGGGGGCTCTTAGGAAAAAATATTATATGAACTTATCATATTATTTTCACCTAATCTATATGAATCCGAGAGATTGCCCACATGTTCTGAAACACCCTGTATAGTATTAAACAGTTGTATAAAGAGTATGTGAATTCTTATAAGGAATAGAAGGGTTTTTCTCACTGTAACAAAGCCACAGAACTAGTCAAAACTTGAGGAAAGCGGTCGAAATCCATAAATAGATATACGTGTCAAAATTATGTTTGAAAATCCCGTATACTATTTTCAATAATTATAAAATGTTCTTGTGCTGCTGTAATTAATTAGTTAATTTATTTAATTTTGCAGGATCGATTCCACGGCATTCTTAAAGGAAGCTTTAAGATCTTATGATATGTCACCCTATTTCAAATGTTGATTTTCGGTTTCTTCCCAGAAATACAAGTATTTTATCTTTAGGGACATTTACCCCAACTAATCTGATGCAAAAAGATGATCCTTTATACCCGACAAGGGTGTGCAGAAACTTAGTGAGGTTCCGTATTATCTGGGTTTACTATGCTAATAAGGTCTAACGATGCGACACATATCATCGTCGTCCTTCGCAAAAAATAATTGCCTCAAAGGTTAGTTGACACACAAAAGTTACATATTTCCTTTGACAGCACCATTAGTGATTGGGTATAAGGGCACTTTTAATCCACATCCTTAAGTACGTGATTAATTCATTTATTATGTCACAGGTCTTTAATTTTCTTAATAGTAGGTAGTAACAACCAACGACGCGACGATTAAGCAGAGGTAGACAAATTATTTCATAATATACAAAAAATTTACATAAACTTTTTTTTCCGCTAGTAAAGTATTTATTGACAGAAAATACGAGAAAATGTTATTGAGAAAATACCCAACAAACATTTTTAAACCCTTATCGGCCTCTAATTTGAAGAAAATTACATATTTAGGTAAAATATAGTCTATTTTTTACTTCCAAATCGGTTTTTTGGACGAAACGGATTATTGAACACTTACACGGCGACTGTCCAAACGGTACCGTTTACGCGATATACCGCGTTCATGTTATCCTTGCACAGATGTACGGTTTTCGTCAGTTTAATTCTATAGTGGTTCGAGTATGGATCATAGACGTGCTGTGGCGATTTTAATGTCTTACAGGCGTATCAAAAAACGAAGAAAGGCACTTATATATAGAACAATAGAACTTGTGTTGTCCCAAATAACCGGCATTGCTTCCACCAAAGATATAAGCATAGCCATATCTATTACGAAAAATATGATTATGATAAAATATACTAAATAAAACAATGTTCCCGCCAATGAACCAAGAAAATGTCGTAAGCGCGGTACATGTGCAAGCACCAATTAAATCATAAACTCTACTGGGCGTGACTCTCCGCGAACACGGTAACGGTCGCCGTGAATTAGTGGTGGAAAAAACGGTTCCACGTCTGGAGCGTTGCAATCGCGAACGCTCCAAAAAAATACCGCTCCAAAACAACGTTACTTTGGAGCGACCAAAATTTTCCAACCGCGTGCTTATAGGCTACAATATTAAACGAACTGTTAAAATCCCAAAGAACCCATTGCAATTTTATGTAAGGGTCGCCGTGACGTGTGCAGTATGATGATTTACATGATTCATGATTTTTATTATAGTATTTATAGGATAACTTTCATTACGGTTCATTTACACAACTATAAATATTTCTTTAGAAATATAAAAAGCGACGTTAAAAAAGTGTTTTTACTGTTTGTTTATTTATTCTTAAACTTATAAAAATGTTGGTATTATATTTTATTTTTACTATTCTTATTTTATTAAAAGTAAAATTCGGTAAATCTAATAATCTAGCATCGGTCTTCTTTCAAATTCAAACCGCACCGCAAGACATTTTTCATAGTTCCACGTTGCAGCGCGATTCACTATTGTTCGTTCCTGAAGTTTTGCTCGCTCCAGCCGGAACGTAGGTTCCGACGAGTGCAGCGTCGCTTCGACCGGAGTGACGCTCCAGTCCACTCCAAATCGCCTGATACCTTGTTTTATTATGCGTATTCAAGGGTATACAACCAGTCCTAACGATGTATTTTATGTTGCGGTCCAAGCACATGGGCTTGCTAGATCTTACGCTCCGCTCCAAACCGTGAAACGTCGTTGCTGCAAAGCGGCATTGAAATGTAACGCAGAAAATGCAGCCGTCACGTCGCGTCCTCTATGAGCGGTCTCGACTGTTCGTTCTGTAAACTGCGGGCGCGGCTGACGTTTCCGTTGCCGGTGTCGCTCCACGGTAACTAGTTACTTAGTCGTTGTGGAGCGCGTTGGAGCGTTATCAAAATATACCGCTCCAAAATCGCGTTATCTAAATACCGACCCACCTCTACCGTGAATTGCAGTGCGGGCTCACGGTGACATCGCGGTGGAACGGAACCGTGTACACGGTGCCGATGCGTGTGCAAGGTCATATAATATGCTGCCTAATCCTTTAACCGTATAAACGGTGCCGTTAGGACGGTGGCCGTGTGCAACGGGCCTAACTGTGTGGTCAAAAGAAAGTGATTCGAACTTATTACGACTTCAAAGTCGGAAAATATAAGAGGCCCTAAATAGTAGATATTTTACCTTGAAAATCGACTTGATAGTTAGGTCTAAGGAAAGTCAGTAATAAAGGCCAAAGCGGGTTATTTTTTACCTTAAAGCCCAAAAATCTTTTAGGCCCTTAAATTAAAAATGAATTACTTCGTTTTGTCTTTAATATATCGTCATGGTCAGGTTACAATCCGAACATTTTCTGAGGTAATGTATACTCTATTTTACTCTTACTTAAAGCACAGAAGGGTTTAAAGTTTAAAGTATAAAATAGGTTGTATATACTAATGACTGAAATAATTTCTTTATAGTTAAGCAGTCCTCTTCTTTTAGGAATCATGACCTTTAGGAAGCTAACTTATTCGTCCCAGCACAAAATATTGGCTATAATTTAAATTTTTTTTATTTTCAATTTTAATTCACCTTGTTCTTTTTAATTAAATCTCTTTTTTTCTGGGGCCCGGCTAGTTTCTCAAGAAAAAAAAACAAAGCACTCCAGTTTATTTGTCAGAATATAATGATTTACTGAGTCCAATGCCTTACTAAAATCTGTATAGATAGACAGCATCACCAAGGCATCTAACACCGTTTGAGTAAAAATCAACATATTTGTAGCCGTTGATCTACCCCTACATAAGCCGTGCTGTACGGGAGCAATAAAAACATCACTGAAAAGGTTTTCAATTGTGCTCAAAATAGAAATCGGTCTGTAATTTTTAGCACCTGACTTCTTACCAGACTTAAATATAGGAGTAATAAAAGCATATTTCCACTGGACAAGAAAAACACCACTTTCAAGTGAAAGTTTAAAAAGTAAGTATAAAGGCTTTGACAGAGAATAAACACAGTTGACCAAAAATGTTGGAGTTATGCCATCAGGGCCGGGTCCTTTATTTGATTTAGAACATTTTTAAAGATCTCTCCCAACATGACTGAAACGAAATTCAAGTACAAATCGCCCGTTTTCCATAAAAGTCTAACATTCCATCCACCGTAAAACATCTTGTATATTTTTTGATTACGTCATTCCTCGCCCAATCAGCATTTTTTGGTTTACTTAGACGACGACGATTTTGGTCATTTTAAGTTTATACAATAAGGTTAAACTCACCTCTGATGCAAATTAATGCTAATGATAATAAATTTCTTGGTTCAATTCTTCATAGGGTGATCCACATTACGTAAGCATTATTAAATTAGCAAACTAATGCGTATATTACAGTAATTTAAATTTCAATACTTCTTTCATATTTAAGCAATGCTTATGGTCATTTTCATTGTAAATTTCCTTTTTAAAGTTCACAATGTTTTAACCCAGATATGCCTGAATTATTTTTTGTAAAATTTTTATATTTTTTTCTAAAAAATGTATCAACGCGGAACCAAAATCATGAAAAAAAATATTTAAAAAAATATATATATCACAGGTTACGAAAAAACTGATGTACTTTTAAAAGGACAGTAGGCAGATAAACGACAATTTTTTTTTATAAATAGTTTATTACAACAATTTTAAACTGTTATTCTCTTACATGGTAAGGTTTAAAACAAGCGACATGAAGAGCAACATTACATTTTTCACATTTTGTAGAAACTTTTTTGTGACAAAGTCTACACCTAGTTTGTTTCTCTTGTTGTATTATTAGATGGTCAATACGATCATATCTAGAATCTGCATGTTCCAGGGAAGAGGGTCTTGAACGTTTAGAAAATTTTTTTTGGTTTCCTTCCAAAATGGACATTGCAACTCGTCTTCGAAAGGTCAAATGATCCAGGGTACCATTTTGCAATCTATGCAATTGCCACGCGTTGTGTTCCGCCATGTCCAACATATGAAATATCAGTGGCATATACCACTTTTTACCACGAAAGGCAGCTCTGTATAAGCTGATATTTTGATCCGCTCGATCAACTCCTCCCATGTTACGATTATAGGCAAAAATATTATTAGGTTGCTCAACTGTTATTCTTTTTTTTTCTTTAAGTGAATAACGACTTACAGAATGAGTAGGATAAACAGGTATTGAGCTACTGGCCAGTGACACAACGCTGTTATCATGCCATTTCACAACAAGAATTCCATCTTCATTGGATTTAAAATCAAAGTCCCCCCGTTTACGTTTTTTAATGTCATTTGTGCTGATAAGTGGACACTTAGAAGTTCTGTTATCTCTGATGGTACCAGTAAGACGCAAATTTCTTCGTTTTATTTCCAAACATAGTGGAATATTTGTGAAAAAATTATCACAAAATATATGGTAAGGCTGTTCTTGTATTGAAGAAATTACATCTGCGTATTGAAGTACTACGGAAGGTCCTAGGCCAAACTCTTTATATTTTGGATTTATCTCGCTTTTAGCACCTTGATAAGGTTCAAACCATATAACGTACCCATTGCTAGTTGTACCAGTCCATAACTTAAACCCATATCTAATCGGTTTTCCTCTTATAAACTGCTTACAGCCATGGTGTCCATAATATGGCACCATGGCTTCATCAACACTGTGGTTTTCACGTACAGGAGCAAATGCACCAAATGCTTTGTTTATTTTACGAAACAAGGGTCTCACTTTCGTAAATTTGTCAGAAGGATCTAAGTTGGCATTATCGCAACAATGTAAATTGCTAAAAATATATTCAAAGCGATCTCTAGATAATGCATTAGACACAAGTTCATTATGACTGTCAGGGGAATTCTCCCATAGCATTCGACGGCGGGGCACAGGTACATAGCCACTAAGCAAAAATATGGCAAAAAAATTTTTAATTTCTTGTTTTGTAATGTTTCCTGCTTTGTTTTTACTCAAAGCATATAAGTTTGAATAATCAACAAACATATCAAGTATATCATCATTCCAAAAAAATGAAAATAATTCAGCTGGCAAATTACAATTCTGAACATTTTGTGAAGTCGGAAAAGAAATATCAGAGGCAACCAAATCTTGAGACGACCATTGGTAAGTTTTTTTGATAGGTATTTGGTTTGCTGTTCCCTTTATTCGAGCTCTTATCACCGACAGTGGCAGTTCGGCTTCACTATCTGAGTCATTGCAATCCATTTCTGTGTGTTTTTGGCCTAGATTTTTAACATTTGTTGTTGATTCGAATAGCTCAGCCTCGGCTAGCAGCTGTGATCCTGGAAGATTATTGATATTTACGATATCTTCATCCCCCGAGTCCTCATCTGTAACTGGTTCAGCATAATTAAGCGGAGGAATAATTGTCAAGGAAACTTCCGTATGATCATTATCATTATCATCTTCTTCCAAAGACTGAAGAAGTTCGTGCAAAGTCAGACCTCTGAAAAAAAAGTTGTTTATATGCCTACTGTCCTTTAAAAAGAACACTTAAATATGTGAGGTTAGCAAGTAACTTCTAAAATTCTACATATCACATGCACAATTTAACAAAAAAGAAGGTTGGTAAAACATATTTTTTTTAAAAATTAGCCAATAACTTATTCTCTTTTATTATAAGTACTTACCCAACTAATTTTAGGTCAATTGGCGTGTCCATCGATAATAAAATGCTTTATCACCACGTGGAAATACTTGTTTCCGGTCAGTTATATCAATATTATTTCAAGAGAATATTAACACTTGCTGGTACGCATACTGCCATCTATGAAAAAGTAGCCGAACATACTTTAAATAGGTGCCAAATCTCTTTTTGCGCAGTGTCCTTATAGAAGGACAGTAGGCATATCTGGGTTAAGATAGTACACACATAAATTCCCCCATTTCTCACTATATTAATTTTGCATGCGTTATTATAATAATAAAATGTTACATAGGAATTCTGCCACGAGCAGAGACTGCTACATTGTTTTATCTGACATCAAATTAAGAGTTCCGAACAGTTTCATAAACAGCGAATAAAACAGTATATTTTTGCCTCAGCTGTCGCCGAATTTCTACAAATAATTGGTACGTACTATTAACTACAGTAAAGAAATATTAAAGAACTACCTTGGCCGTTTATCATTATAATAAATGTTTTGACTATACTTTATAACACAAACGTTATATTAGGAAATTAGTTAGGCCAACTGGCACATTAGAGTTAAGTTTTTCTAAAAACAAAGCGTTTCGACAGCTGATACCCACGTGACATTATCAGCTGATACTGGTTTCTTTCGAAAAGTTCTTATAGTAAAAGCAAAACAATTTCCGTTGCACGTCATACCTTCGAGTATCAGCAGTGTTGCCAGTTTGTAATCAAAATACCCCAGCAAGGGAATTGCAAAGTATTTTTTTTAAAGCCAAATTTACCCAAACAAACGCAGATTTATTTATTTTATTTTAAAAATCTTCCATGACAATATAAACACATTTTATTAGAATATTCATTTTTATTTTTATTTTTTTTATACAATTTTTTTTTAAAATAGGCTTTATTAAGAATTTATAGAAAATTACAGTTTCAACCTAAATAACATCCTCTAATCAGTACCGAAACACACTGGTCTCGAGGATTATTGCTTTTAAAGCAACATCCCTAAATACTACATACATTAGGCCATAAACAAACTAAATTTATCAAATAAACAAGACAATCAACAAAAAACAAAATCAAAAATTAATTAATTAATGCCCCTAGTGAATATAATAATACTGTTTTAGTTCAGCAATAAACTTTGCAGTTTTAGTTAAAAACGACTTAAATAAACTCACGAAAACCCGAAATGAAAACAATAAACGTCAATCAAAATTCGCCAAGAAATAAACTGGCATCACCGATGCGTTGACACTTCTGTTGCCAGCTGTTAGTTCAAAAAATTTCAGATGGTATTAATTTTTAAAAGGTTAAATTTAAAAAACAATTTCCTTTAAGCGGCTTAGTATCAAAGAAGAATACATTACGTTTCTTTTACATTCAATATGGCATGAAATTTATATATTTTTTGCCCAAATTTAATTCTCTTATGTTTCCTGACCGATTTTCAATTATCAGCTGATTGATGACATGCAACAGAAATTGTTTTGATTTTACATAGTTCAGTAGTGGGCCGTGGCAAGCTCACGCGTCAGATTTCAGAGACTACATTTTCTTGATGTTTATTATTTAAGTTGAACGTTGAGTGGAATAAACCAGTTTAGGTCAATTAACTTCTATTTCCAATATAGTTTATCCATTTTAATTACGATACAATAGGTTGCCAAACCTTGCGTTCACTGAGAACTAATCCAGCTGTTTGTATTTAAAAACATATGGCATTTTGGCAGCTTTGTACTACGCCGCGAACGAAAATTATAATATAGCAACGCAGCATTGAACTCGAAACATGCGCAGGCGCACCGCTTGATTGACTCGTAGCTACAATATTTGGGCGGCGAAACGTTTGAATGTTGTCAGGGTTGTTAATAGGGTTCTTTATGAGTAAGTTTAGTGCATGTCAAATGGATTTCTATGTTTTACCAATGAATAACGCCATAACTTTTAATCTATCGCACGGTGACTTTGATGTTTCAATTCTAAATAAACGCTGTATTATTGCAAGGCATTACGCTAATAAACCATTAAGATACCCGTACAAGTTTAAAATATGGTGAATGCGATGGTAAAAAATTGGCCCAGTCCTGTCTCTGTCGCCAACATCTCAATGTAAAATATACCAGACTTTAACAAGATGCCATAAATGACAGGTGCCTTGGTCACGAAGGCGTATTATTAGAGAAATTTGATTTTACTTCCAGCAGTAGTATAATTTATCCAAACTTAGTTTGATGACATAAAAAAGCGTTGAACAGACTTCAAAGAGACCGACCTCACAACCAGGGTTATCAGATCTATTTTTTTAAATTCTTTAAGTTGCTTTTATTAAAAAATGTTCTTTTTATATCAGTATTCCATTGTTAGTCAGTAACTCTCTTTGAAAGCTAAATTACAAATATACCTACTTTAAACCAAGAAGTTTTGAATGTGAAAGAAAGAAGAACATTAATATTATTATAGGTTTAAGAAATATTGTTTAGAAAAAAATAATTAAAATTAAAATAAAAAGGGTTTTCATTGTTAAAAAACAACTAATTAACAAACAATTGTTTCTCGTATAGTATTATCAAACCCGAAAATTTGGTAGAACTAGCAATCGTGCATAATTTATGCACGTCTCGAATACAGTCTCCCAATCTGTGAATGATACTAAGACAAACGCAATTGGAAATTTATATGTTCTAGACAAGAATGGCGGAATATTTTCAGCGAATCACGATATTTCTTATCTACCTGCTAAAAGATAATTGAGCCATCATCACTGTCATGTCAGGTATTAATAGTTTCCTAAGGAAAAGGACAGTGGAGTAGGTGGTTTAACATATTTGCTATAATTTACGATGTAATTTTGGTTTATAACGGTGTGGTTTTGGACAGATACGTTTTTACTTGGTACATTTTATTATCAGCAATGGCTTTTTAGCGATTATTTTAAACAGCAGATCAAGGTGAATTATATTGGTGCCAACATGCTCGGTGGAGTCAGCCTTCGATAGCGAAACAAGTCCGGAATTGAGAAACAAAGATTTACATGTTCATTGTCAACGTAGTATTTTAATTTTAAGCGCAGCTGTCCTTGATAATATTCGGCAGGTAATTAACGATATGAGTATCGATGTATGGAAGTAGAAATGGAATATCCCTGGTTTATCGCCTATAGCACCAATAGTGATCCAACCTGAAAACGATTCTACTTCTGAAAGATATGATGATTCCATCAATTTAATTGTTACTGCATTCTAAATCAATAATGTTCGTTTACAACTTGTTGCCTATTAAAATTGTTTTATTTATATTGTATTATCATTTTAAAAATTTAAAACAATATATACCCTATGCATTTTAATTATTTGGAGATACGACGCCTATGATTAGGAGTTTAATGCTTTTTTATGGTAAAGTTGCATTGTTTATATTATTATCATCTTAAAAAATTAAAACAATACCCTACGCATTTTAATTATTTGGTTGGCGACGCCTACGGTTAGGAGTTTAATAATTTTTTATGTCATTTAATTAACCTGGGAAACACTATAATAGTGTAGTAGTAGTTGAGGGGACAAGTAGGCCAGTGCGGCCCTTTCTGTCACACCCGCCATAGGGGACCTACAGTTTAACGTGTGTTCCGAGCTACAATTTTACCGGCAGATGTTATATTCTCGGCACAGTTTTTACGATCTTGTTCACCACAAACACCTCCGTGGTGAGACTCAAAGAATGTTGCCGTAGAGCCCCCAATCGGGATCAGTGTCGGAAGTGTCACTCCACGGGATACCGTCCATTACCGAATTATCTGATTCAGGGCATTCCCTAATCCAGCCGAATCATGTCAGTCATGCGTGGAGAAGCCTGGGAGCCCTATAGCTATATCGTATTGAGTTATGTCGTCCAACTGCAGGGTGTTTAACATAAAGAAAGCCAATAATTGCATTGCATACCTATAGAAAACCCTCTAAACCTATCAAATTTATTTCAAGATATATTTGTTTATTTTGAAATAATATAGTAATTTTGGTACATTATTTAACTTCCATGTTATACAAGATAAATATTTCAAAAATGTGTTTGAATAGCTAAAGGTTCAATCGGTGTTTGTCAGATTTTTTGGGAAAAATACTATATATTTTGAAAACAAAAGGGTAATCGGAAAATCTGCTATATGAGAAAAAGAGTTAGAATATTTTTAAGTTAAAGTAAATCGTATGTGCGGTTTTGGAGAAATTTGGTGATAGCGGAAGACAAAAATTGTGTTTGTATTTCTTGAGGTGATGAACTCTAGCGCCAAAAGCGACTTTAGAATATTTTAGTAATTACCTAGATGTTAAAATAAATTCGATAGCTTTACATAGTGGTACGTTAAAAATGCCAGGCGTGTATATGAGTGGAAAATTCCCACCAGCAAAGACAGACCCCTAATAAAATACGTTCTGTTATATTTTGATGCAATTTAAAAACTTTTAACAGCAACGGATTTGTTCAAAGTTATATTAAAATACTCTATAAATAGCGTCCGAATAGCTTTACTAATTAAAAAGCAGATTAGCTGAAACGCCCACGTTGTTATAGCGACAGCATTTTAATTGAGTTTTTAAAAGGTTTAGATTAGCGTGCGATGCGTGATTTATGTTTCCTAAAACTTCATAATCTTGTTTTTTTGCTTATACAGGGCGTCTCGAGGATACGTGTACAACGCTTAAAGTCGAAATGGGTCGATTTAAGTCAATTTAATTATATATTAGAAATTTCCTCGTTTAGCCAGTAGAGGGCGTCAAAGATTAATGTTTTTTCCAAATTTCTAGAAATAAACACGAACACTCATGATTTTAATTATTTTTGGTGAATAGATTAACACTACAAAATGACGTTTTTTAGTATAATAGAGTTTCCGACAATAAACAAATGGAGGTGCTATGTCACGTCATATGTAAATATTTCTTCTGAAATTTTATCTCAAAGTTAGAAGAACCCATGTATTTTTGTTGAGTAAATGGATGTAGGTACTTAGAAGCTTTTTACCTCCTAATACATTTTTAGCGAATAAGCGGTTTTAAATAATTTTTTTCTTTTCAATTACCTGCATACATTGGGGTTGCCATCTTCAAATTTTAAAACCCAGGATTTGAAAGTGAAAATACCAGGACATTTTAGTTGAAAAACAGGACGCAGTATAAGGAAAATAGATAGTAATAGGCAATGTAAACATGGTCAGTGAAAGTTAACTATATTTTCACTGAACTAACTAACCTAAACTCGCAACCAAAAGTGTTAAAATGACTAGAATAAGTTTTATTCGTGCAGCAACCATCAAAAAGTTATCCAATAATAAATACACTAAATAGCTTGTTCGTGCTACACACAAAAAAAACTACTCTCAAAACAAGCTTATAGAAATGCTCAAACAAATAGCCTTATTTTGAAACTAACTTGCTTTATTTTGTACCTAAAAAATATTCATTTTTAAACTACTACTGGTTTTAAATTATATCATCAAGTTAATCAAAATTATGTTCATAAAGTGATTACATCATCATCATAACAAGATAATCTTATACTTGTTTTAAAAATAAGTATTGTGGTCAAAGTGAAATATACTATGATGGGTTTAAAAATAAAAATAAATTTGTATTCTCACAGCGAGCACAAAGACAGTCTTTATACTCAACTTGAGTAAAATCTAAACCTTTATTATTTCTTTGATGCTATTTGCATTACTTTGAATCAAACCAATATTAACGTATACTATATCTGCAACTGCAATTATTGATAGGTTGATCATTTATTTTTATTACCCTAAAACTAAAGTAGAGTCAAGTTAAAAGAATGTAGTATTAATTTAAAACTATATTTTGATGCTAAGGTGTTTTCTATTTAATTTTACTTTAGCATTGCTCCTATTTATGTCTATGATAGTTTCAGTTTGAAACTTTTAGGTTCAACTGGATACTAGATTTTTTTGTGTGTAGGCTATAGAGCTAGAGCCACTATCACCAGCTAACCAAAACTTAAACCTGCAGTCTTACAAAACTCTTCATGAGCTTCACCCGTAGTATTAGCTTAACATAATAATATATAACACTACTCCTTTAAATAAGTATCAAACGTTAAAGGAAAATAACCTACGACGACTCACGTCCCAATATCACAGTAGTCACGCTATGCAGAGCCACTACTATTTTTCCTGTGGGGTTACATTAAAAATGTTATTTAGAAAAATCTCCGTTATCAAAATTGGGATAAGTTTCCATTGAAATTAGTTGCTGTCTTAATAGGTATTTTTTTAAAAGTGCGGTTTTTCACTTATCTCCAAATGTAGAAATAAATAAAGTTCCCAATATGTCGTTTTAAGTACTTGTCATTGCGTTAACTAGGAAGGGGTCAGGGGGTAAGGCCCCTATTTGTTGCCCCCTTTCCCAAGCGCATAGCTAATGCATGTTTTAAAAAATAGCCTATTGGTGTATCTAAGGCTCTCTACAGAAAGAAAAGGTACGTGGCACAGCACCGTACGTTTTTTAAAGCACCAGTTAGATATGCACCAGCACAGCAACATAAGTATGCTTTTTATTTAAATGAAAAATATTGACTGACCTGATATAAAGAAAAAAATTTATTATCTAAATTTCTCATTTATTTATTACATATTAGTGGCTTATTATTTGACCAGTTGTCTTGGCTGAGCTAACTAAAAGAAATTTCTTGACTAAATTGCAAATAAAACAACCATTGACAAGTTGACACATAAATCAGCCAAAACGAACGATCTCAGTCACAAAGCAGGTAACCTTAGCGTAGGTAAGTGGGGAGGAAATTTGACTGAGATAATCTGACTTACTTGGTCAAATAAAACGGCAAGGTAGTCAGTTTAGGTCAGCTCAGCCAAGACAAGTGGTCAAATAATAAGCAACTAATGTCTTCGGTATTGTCAATTGCCAAGCGATTGCTGATCAGTACCCAGTGGTTTAAGTAGTATTGTTCTATAAAATAAAATGATACAGATTTACTAGAAAATAAGTATCTAATAATAACCGATACAAAATCCATTTAAATAAGAAACAGATAGTATACAATATACGAGGTGTATCGCGACACTCTAGCCGAGGAATAACAGTTATAATAATATGTATACCTAAAATACAAAGTATAAGAATATAATTCTGGTCGTATATAAAAGTGGACCTCGATTGTCCTCCCAACGCCTAAAAAAAATTTCATTAAGCCAAAGGTACTTGTGTTTATTCAATTAGTACAATCGTTATTTTTATATAATACAGTGTGACCAGTAAAGTCCGCATCATATGGGATTTTTTTTTATTAATAGCTTTATTCGAAATTTGACTTTCAAGTTCTGCTTCGATCGAGATGAAAATTAAGCAAAAAATAGTAGTCACGTGATTCGCATTATCTGTCAAATTTTAACTTTTTCCAAAAAATAATTCAAAAGTAGGGTTATTTCTGAAAGTATCGGAAAAAGTTATAAGAAAAAGTTTTTTTAAATGCAGTTTCTAGCCCACATGAAAAATTTTAGCTGCCTAAGATAATTTTGATTTTTACCCATATTTTGTAAATTGCACCACTTTTGCAAAATAAGACTCAACGCAACCTACATAAAACTTCTTAGTTTTGACAATGCTTTATTTCAGATAAATTTTCTTTAAAGTAGCGCCATATTAAATGTCTGTTTTTCTACAAAATCAAAATTGGGCTATTAAAATTTGGCCGCATGTGAGGCAAAGTTTATTTGTTTTTGACCCTGTATAAAGTAACTTCATAAAATAATTATTTTTGAAAACATAGTTTGTGTCTGAAAGTAATACCCTTAATATTAATACAGAAAAGAACACAGTGTCATCAGTAAAGTGTTCATTAAATGGAAAATAAATTTTAATTTAATTTAACGTAAAGTTTATCTGTTTTCAACGATTTAATTTAAAACCCCTATATTTCCTTTTTTTTTACTTTCAGACACAAATTACGTTTTCAAAAATACTTATTTTATACCTTATACATGGTTAAAAACAAATAAACTTTGCATCACATGCGACCAAATTTTAATAGCCCAATTTTGATTTTGTAGAAAACGACACATTTAATATGGCGCTACTAAGAAAATGTATCTGAAATTGTCGAAACTAAGAAGTTTTATGTAGGTTGCGTTGAGTCTTATTTTGCAAAAGTGGTGCAATTTACAAAATATGGGTAAAAAATCAAAATTATCTTATGCAGCTGAAATTTAGCATATGGGCTAGAAACTGCATTTAAAAAAACTTTTTTTAATAACTTTTTTCCATACTTTCAGAAATAACCCTACTTTTGAATTATTTTTTGGAAAAAATTAAAATTTGACAGATAATGCGAATCACGTGACTACTATTGTTTTGCTTAATTTCTATCTCGATCGAAGCAGAACTTGATGCCAAAGTCAAATTTCGAATAATTCTATTAATAAAAAAAAAACCCTTATGATGCGGACTTTACTGGTGACACTGTATACTGTACAACATGTTGAAATTAATAAAAAATAAAACGTCTAGTAACATTTAACATTATTATTAGTGGTGGCTTTATTGAGGTTTCTATCACAGCCGTATTTAATTTTTAAGAATTTAAAGTTTTTCTAGCAATGGTTTAGTATAATACGATAAAATTGTATTATTGGGAGCATTATTTGCTTGTTGTAACTAAGAACCTATAAAAAAATTTACATCGTACTTGAGATAATATTTCTGTTAAATTAAATGTTTGCATTAATTAGTCGGTTTTTAAGTACCAATAAATTTACAATCGCTATAACTAATACGTCTCGAGGTAAAATAACTCAAGCCTAATACCTGCCTAAACCGCCTCTTAACTTAAAAAGCCCATTAAAAATACGATGGCCATTTTAAAGAAATAATCCATGCGTGGCCATGGTGGATGGTTTTAGCTATTATACATGTGTGGGCGATGATATCACAGCCTGTTATTAGGTCCAGTCGGCAAAAAGCGATGATCGACATTTTATTTTGCTTTTATTAATTTTTTAGGGTCGGCGATGGCTCATTCTCTCCCATTCAAATTTCATCGTTTTATCCGTTTGGTATAGTAGTCAGCGGGCAGGGACGTAACTAGGAGGGGAGGGGTTAAGCCCCCTGAAATATTAAGCCCAAGAAGAACAAATCCAAAAAATATGCACCACTGGTCGTCGTGCTCTAAAATGAGTTAACCGCGACACCGTGAGGAAAGGAGGGATGGTTATTAGGTTAGTACCGTGCGAGCAAAAATTATTTGCATCAAAGAGGGCCTTGCATCTAAGGACGTAATGCTTAGCCGTAGAGCTTAATACCTGTTGGGTGTCAGTAACTACCTGAATTAACAATCAATCAGTTATTCCGTCATCTTTGACAGTCGTTACAAGTAATTTGATTCATCGCTAATTTTTCCAATTTCTTGAACAATTCACACAATGGGCTTTACGGAACAGCACAAAACATTCATGGTTAAAGCGTATTTTCGAAACGTGGTTAGAGTAAATGGTGAGTGGCAATACAATCCGGGTTTGTGCATGGACGATTTTCACGAACATTTTCCTAACGTTGCTTTTATTGCTGGGGATTTTTATCATTGCCTGAAAAGAACCGTGGCTGTGTTTAGGGAAACAGGTTCTATACAATACAAAAAAGGAGCAGGAAGACCATCTGTAAGAACAGAAAAACTTGTTGCAAACGTTCGTGATATATTTTTATTCTTAAGAAGCAGCTAAATTTATTTCCTTATAAAGTGCAAGTATTCCAAGAAATACAAGCCGCAGATTTTGAAAGACGCAGGAATTACTCTCTATGGTTTACCCAAAATTTATTGGAAAGAAATGATTTATTAGACCTGACTTTTTTCGGAAGAAGCCTGGTTCCACCTCTCCAGTTATGTGAATTCTCAGAATACACGCATGTGGAGTATAGTCAAAATTCTCAATTTTTGAAGACTCCACATTGCACCCTAAAAAAATTGCAATTTTTTCGACGACAGATTAATCAGTTTTCGACCAGACATTGAATTCCCACCTAGATCACCTTGTTTAACGGTTATGGATTACTTCGTTTTTCCTCATTTAAATAACACTATTTTTAAAACACCAGTTGCGAATTTAGAACAATTTCAAGAAAGGATTATCCAAGAATGTGGTAACATTTCCCCAGAGATGCTGGTCAACACTTTCGAAAATATAAAGAGACGTGTGAATTTATGCTTGAAGCATGGCGGTGACCAATTTCAGCAATTTATGTAATCATTTTTCTTTCTGTATATTCTTACTTTGTTAATTTTGTAAACAACAAAAATAAATTTGTATTTGTCTACTTATTTTATTACTCAGTTTGGCACATCATGCCATAATATGAATGTGACAAAATTTTAATCTATATTTGGTTAGATATATCGTCCCCATATCATTGTGATCTAAATCAAGCCCTACGTTCTTTAATCCAGGCCCTCTTTGATGCAAATAATTTTTGCTCGCACGGTATTTGTTAATTCATTATGAATTGCACACTGAGGAAAATGATCTAATACAATAGGTTTGCTAAGACATAGTGACACCGGCGTATACAAGGGGGGGGGGGGGTAATGGGGGTAATTACCCCCCCCCCCCCCAAGATTACTTAAGCGTTGTTTATTTTTTGTCCTTACTCCTTACAGCTGCTATTACCTAATAACCCATCCAGGCTCGTAGCTAGGGGGGAGGGTACAGGGGGCCTGAACCCCCTCCGAAACTCGAGCTCTGATTTCGGCAACATAGGCAATACATTAAACATTTCCTACACTATTACATTTTCTTCACCTCAATTATTACCAGGTTTGTTTTTGAGATTTTCTTGAGGATTTTGTGTTGTGTTTTTTATTTTTCCCACTTGAAAACCAAGCACCATGATTCAAAAAAGGGCGTGGCACCCAAAAAAATTTCGCCTGTGGCGCTTTTTTTTTGCGCCTTCGGCGCAATCCCGATAGCCCCCCCCCCCCAAAAAAAAAATCCTGGCTACGTGCCTGATCCTAGCCGATCGATACGCCGGTGCATAGTGAGTTTGTATTGATAGGTTATTTTTTATTAACCCATATTAAATAAATTGCTATTGTATTAAACTCGCTTTAGTGTTATATTAATTCCAGATTTGCTAGAACAAGGTTTTTTTTATTGCTAGTAATCAGTTTCATTAGTAGCACAGTCTTGTGAAATAATGAACCCGTTTTAATACAGCAATTTTGTTAAGAAATAAATTGTATCTTCTCAATGCGACGCGTTTTGTTCTCAGTAAAGCGCTTTCTCTACAATTGAGAAAGCAGAACAGCGTTCCCAAAAACGAATTGTATCCATTAGAACTTATAATCCACAAGACGTTGGTGGGGGTTCGTAGCGATCGGTAATCACCTCGTAACGTAGTATTAGTTTTAACCTATTTGTTGCGTAGGTCACATCGTTGTTTGGAGTCTTCTAGCTGTCCTGTCTGAATTTGAACTTTATTGATGGTACCAATACCAAGTTTTTACGCACGTTCTGAATTGAGTTCATAAAAATATTTTATGTTGACAAAAGCACACTTAAATTTGTTAATTTTTATATTTAGTGGTACAGTTAAAAAATAACCAACGGTAACCTAAACTATAGGGCAAGTAATAATTAACGTTTCACTCTACTTGTTGATAAAACAGTTCGCGTTACTTTAATGAACTGTCATGTAGAACTTGAAACTAAAGTCTAATACCTAAAACACCCGTAAGGCCTCTTTCACACTATCAGGTTCGCCGGTCAGGTTTTAAACCGGACAGAATCCTAAAGTAAAAATAAAAATATCCGGACCCGATCAGGTTTTCATCAGGTCTGGTATTGTCCTTATTAATAAACTTTAGTCCACGTTTCGATGAGAATCGTAATGCTGTTATAGCTTTGTGGTATTTGTATAGAAAGCGTAAAAAGCAAAGAAATGGTAAAAGGGGACTTTGGGTACACCCTCTACTTCAAACACGTGACGAGATTTGTGCTTTTCAATTTTTGTATGAGGAATTAAGAAGTGACGAAAAAAAAAATTTAATTACTTTAGAATGTCTGTTTCTTCTTTTAAAGAACTACATACTAAATTACAGCCAGTTTTACCGCGTCAAAATACAAAAATGAGGAATTGCATCAGTCCAAAAGAAATGCTTAACTATCAGGTAAGCGTTTGCACCTTCCTCGCCAGAGTTAAAACAAATAATAAACTACCACAGACTAATCCTGAAGACCATAACCGGACAAGTGTGAACGCACACATAAGCTACAATACCCTACCATCACTTCGTCTGGCGTCAGGAAACCGGATGCTCCAGTCGACCCATCCGCCTGCAACCGGTCGCCGAACCTGAACCTAATAGTGTGAAGAGATATATTTAAACGAATGGTCCATTACTTGTCCGGTTTGCTTCAGGTTTGAAACCGGACCGGCTAAACCTGATAGTGACAAAGAGGCCTAAGATGCCAAATATTACCAAACAGTTTTCTTTAAGTCATCAGTTCCAGTGGTGCGATATCGGCATTTACTGTATGTTTGATTTTTAATTACTTTTCAAGTTCAGTCACTTCCTCAAAAAAATGTGTAATCCTTATAGTATAAGGAGTCTTCAGGTGGTTAGAGTATTATTTTTCTGACAAATGTTAGAGCCACCTGATAAGAAATTAGTCTTTTAGTATTCTTATCTCACTCTGCGAAAATACAAAGCATAATATATCCTGCATAAAATTCAGTACGATAAAAGAAAAACTGCCAGTTTGCAAAAATGCGAGTTTCCATATGTGCACTTTAAACTATTACCTTATTTCGTCAGATGTAGACGGTTTCTTAGCAGCTAGCAACTAACAGACAATCCTGTAATAACTCAACTCTATATCTCTCCTGAATTGTCTTTGCATTTCTATTTATATAATTCTCTAAAAATACAGTTACCGTTCTAAAATTAAATCGTTTTCTTCTAGAATGATAGGTAGTTCTCTGAAGCGTTTATGCGTATATTTATTTTATATAATCAGGGAGCCAGCGAACATTTGTTACGCGTTTTTAAAACAAAATTACATAATGCCAAAAACCTTGATTCAAAGGCTGCGGATTGCGGATTTGAAAAATGTCCTTTATGTTCGATAAAAAATTTCTTCTGCTCCATAATATATCAAGGGTAACTGACATTCTTAGATGTTACATGCGCAATTTTTATTATCCCCGAAGAAGGGGGAGGGGGGCGACGATATTAAAATTATTTATTTTAGTTTTATAATTAATTTACTAATTTTAGTGTTTAATAAAAATTGTTTTCATTTTCTCTACGATTCCTTTTAAGGAGTTAGGTTGTAGGTAAAAGTGCCTGTGTAGACGATAAGTATTTAGTAGGAGAGCCCGATCTAAAGAATCCACTATAAAAAAGGTAGGGATGTACAAATTTAATGTACAGGTACACTGTTCATAAAACATAAATTAAACTTGTGCCCTATAAGATGATCATTTTTTTTTTAAAGTTGCTCATATTCGAGAAAAATACAAACCAAAGTTCACAAAACATTGATTTTATGACATTTTTTTCGCACAATGGGCTTTACGGAACAGCACAAAACATTCATTGTTGAAGCGTATTGTCCAAACAGGGTTAGAGTAAATGGTGAGTGGCAATACAATCCGGGTTTGTGCATGGACGATTTTCACGAACATTTTCCTAACGTTGCTTTTATTGCTAGGGATTTTTATCATTGCCTGAAAAGAACCGTGGCTGTGTTTAGGGAAACAGGTTCTATTCAACACAAAAAAGGAGCAGGAAAACCATCTGTAAGAACAGAAGAACTTGTTGTAAACGTTCGTGAAATAATGCAAAATACGCCAACAAATTGTATAAGACGCCTGTCCCAAGAAGTGGAAAGATCTTATGGAACATGCAGGACTATTCTTAAGAAGCAGCTAAATTTATTTCCTTATAAAGTGCAAGTATTTCAAGAAATACAAGCCGCAGATTTTGAAATACGCAGAAATTACTCTCAATGGTTTACCCAAAATGTATTGGAACGAAATGATTTAATAGACCTGACATTTTTTATGCTTGGAGCATGGCGGTGGCCAATTACAGCAATTTATGTAATTATTTTTCTTTTTCTTTCTGTATATTCTGACTTTGTTAATTTTGTAAACAACTGTAATTTGTATTTGTCTACTTATTTTATTACTCATTAGTTTGGCATATCATGTCATACGTCAATATGAATTTGACAAAAATTTTACCTTTTTTTTCGATGAGAATCTTCAATATTGTGATCTAAACCAAGCCCTACGTTTTTAATCCAAGCCCTCTTTAATGCAAATAATTTTTGCTCGCAAGGTATTTAGTGACTAATTTTTGATTTTTTTAAGACGTTTTTCATAAAAGTTTTAGTTATTCGACTATATTTCCTCCAATATTATTCACTCCCAGTTTTTTTAGGTAAATAATATTCTCTTAATCTTTTCCAAACAGTTTTGCTTATCTGAAGTTATTATTATGTTTTTTTTTATTTTAGAAAAATCCATATTTTCAGAATGGAACAGGAAAAATTGCACAAGAAATAAAACTTCAACATCTACATCGGGTCTGAAGAGAGGACTGTAAAAATTACTCTCTTGCTTGAATTGAAATTAATAGAATTGGAGCTGCCAAAACTAGGCGAAAATGGGATAATTCGACTTCAGATTTTGGCGTAGTTTTAAGGTTTTGAACTGAAATGTTGAACTTAATAGATTATTGGGAACCTTTAGTTTTAGGCTGGACCAAATATATGGCTTAATATTGTTGGTTTATCTCCGAAACCTTGATATTATAAAGATCGTCTGCATTTTCTTATAGGGGCAATTATTGCGGCAAAATTACGAGTTTTTTTTTGTATTTTTCTCAAAAAAATGCAAGATTAAAAAAAATAATAATAACCCTCTTCTTATAGGGCTCAAGTTTAATTTATGTGTTATGAACAATGTACATAACCTTCTAATGAAGTTTGCACTAATTTGTATAGGTGTGTTCAAGGTTGTACCAGTTTGTACACGCCAGTATAAGGTTTTACAAGTTTATATAGATGTTTATATATCTGTATAAACTTGTACAAACTTTTTAAAGTGCGTACAGACTTGTTTAAACTTCTATACAAAAAAATTTCAAAAGCTAACCGAGCAACTTTAATTGAAAGTAAATTATATTTGTCAATCTAACAGCTAAAGTTGCCTGATTAGTCATTGATGGTCAATACCTTTGTGCAATGCAACATAATTGTAAAATTTCTGCGTTCTGGGGGCGTTGTCAATGTAGGTATGCACTTTGTGGTAAGTACCAATTGCCTGTAAAATTTTAGTCTCTGCAATAATAATAAATAATATTTTTCAATTAGTCCTCATGCCAACTCAGGTGTAAACCTGAGATTCGCACCCTAACATTTACAATTTCCAATTTTCTACCAAAAATATTGCGGGGGGCAGCAGCATAATAGCGATCTGAAACATACACGGGGAGAGGGGGCACCCCAAGCACCGTTAATTCTTTAACGGAGTATACCCCAGTAAGGTCTTAATCAAGCGTTAGCTCGCTTAGCGAAAACAATTTCCAAACTGATCTTCAGAGCGACTCCTATAAGGAACGATTACGACTTATTAGGGAGTATTCTTTCCCGATTTCCACTAAAAAACAATGGAAAAGAGAGGAGGTATCATTCCTCGAGTGATCCCTAGTATGCTGCACCGTTGGGTCGCGCAAGGCGGATTTCTTTGGTAGACACCCGAGATGGTTCACAGCACTCTTTCAGTCAGAGGTATTTGCCATTTTGATGACGGCCAGTATGTCGAAAGTCAGTGATTGTGAAAGTAAATGGTATATTTATGTCAGGAGATTATGTTGAAAAAAAAATCAAAAAATCGCAACTATTCCTAAATTTCTGTTATGAACTCTCTGACTATATTAACTCAAAGCGAGGACGGATCAAGTTAGTGAGGTTAAGTGGTTTTCTCTCGAAACTTTTTTGACCAAATTTAAAAGCGGCCATCAGGGAAAGGTTAACGGCAAAAAAACTTCAGTTTTAGTTAAAGTTTTCCCTTGAAAACAATTTGTTAAAAGAGTAGTGGACAGTGGGTTGCGGGATAGCAAAATGCTTACTCTAAAAGACCCTTTTTAATTAAATTAAGAGTTGAGGTTGATTCGGACAAAAACTTACTGTTAACGGATTTAGTAAATATAATGGTTTTGTGCAAGTGGAATTTGCCCGTAATTATACAGGCTGTGCGTAGGTACATGGAGATCTCTGAAGCGGTAAGAGATATGTGAAAATTGTATATTTTGGGGCACAATAATTTGCTGAAAGAAAATTTTGAATATTCGGAATTCCTCCGGAGAATCAGATGGGTTTTCTTATTTTTTGGGCTTTAAATTTTAACTTGGGAAAAACACAACACACTTTTTTGAAGCCGTTTTTTATGTTTTACAAGATGGCGTTATTGATTTTAAAATTCTTCCTTCTTCTAAGCTTTAGCAATTTATAACAATTTACAGGCTTTATAAATTTTACCGGTTCGTCATCAAGTAATACTTCAAGCCCGACTTCAACAGTATCAAAAAGTAAAAAAAAAATGTGGTTAATAGTATCTGTTTTAAAGTTTCGGTCCCTGACCTTAAATTCTATTTGAAGAAATATTCCTTGCCGAGTTGAAATTATAGAAACAAAAAAAAAACTAAAACTCTTCCTCCACAAGCTTATTAAAATAAAGATATTTAAGTTTTTTTTTTAACAAATACATACAGTGAGGACGTAAAGTCTGGAATAAATTCATTATTTAGGGAACGCTGAATGTTTTTAAAAATCGCTCGGACACGTCGATTTTGTTTTTTTAATACGCATTTTTTTCAATATTTTTTATTATACAGGGTGTCTCCGAAAGCACTCTGCTTGAACCAACTTTAATTTTTTAAATGGGAACCCACATTTTTTTTTAATTTTAGGATTCTGTGCATAATTGTGAACATTTTTTATCTAACATGTCATTATGATTTATCGACAGTTAAAGTTCGAAAATAAATACAACAATTAATTATTTATCATTTTAATAAATGTTGAAAATGTTGCCCAAAGGTTAATTGGCAGTAACCTAGACGATCGAAAAATTCTTTCTGCATGCACATTTCTGACAACTTCCGGACTGATTGTCCGTATTTCTTGAACAATTCTATTTTTTAAGTCCTCCATGTCCATTGGCTTAGTTTGGAAAACTTTACCTTTAAGGTAAACCCACAGAAAAAAGTCAAGGGGGGTAAATCGGGAGACCTCCGCGGCCGTTCAATAGCTCCCCTTCTTGCAATCCATCTATTTTCAAAAATAGTATTAAGATAAGCGCGAACTTTTGAAAATAGATGGATTGAAAGAAGGGGAGCTATTGAATGGCCGCCGAGGTCTCCCGACTTAACCCCCCTTGACTTTTTTCTGTGGGGTTACCTTAAAGGTAAATTTTTCCAAACTAAGCCAATGAACATGGAGGACTTAAAGAATCGAATTGTTTAAGAAATACGGTCAATCAGTCCGGAAGTTGTCAGAAATGTGCAGAAAGAATTTTTCGATCGTCTAGGTTACTGCCAATTAACCTTTGGGCAACATTTTCAACATTTATTAAAATGATAAATAATTAATTGTTGTATTTATTTTCGAACTTTACCTGTCGATAAATCATAATGACATGTCAGAAAAAAAATGTTCACAATTATGCACAGAATCCTAAAATAAAAATAAAAATGGGGTTCCCATTTAAAAAATTAAAGTTGGTCCAAGCAGAGTGCTTTCGGAGACACCCTGTATAATAAAAAATATTGAAAAAAATGCGTATTAAAAAAACAAAATCGACTTGTCCGAGCGATTTTTAAAAACATTCAGCGTTCCCTAAATAATGAATTTATTCCAGACTTTACGTCCTCACTGTATATTATATTACAGGAAATTTTATACTATTAAAATTTAAATTACACCCTCTACTAAACAGTGCAGGAACGCTCTGGTCTCGAGGTTTCTTGCTTTTAAACTATTTTAAAGCAACAGTCTAAAATTATACAAATCATACCAATAAGACAAAAAAAAAAGTTTCTACCGCTAATGGCTATAATGCAATTAAAGTTTCCTAATAAACCTAGTTTCCTTCTTAATATTTTTAATATTTACAGGTAATTTATTATATACCGCGGATGTCTGAGAATTGAGGTCTGCAGAAATGTGCATCATCAGGACATAGAAAAAGCTTTGCTGATTGTGTTAGCAGAAGAGAAAATGATAAAAGATACCTTAATGGAGCTTTTATGAAATATAAAAAATGTTTTGGTGTATCAAATGAATGGTGAAAAAAAATTTATATCGTACGTACTGAGCACGTAAAAAAAAAATTTAGTAAAATAGTTAACACATATTTGTTCAAAAGGAGAAATCGAAACCAACTAAATGGATAGAGGATATAAAATGGCACTTCTTTTAAAAGACATGTGTGAAGTGTCATTTTACTTGACCAAATTAAATATTTTTATTCTAATAAACTTGTGAAGGAAGACTTTTAGTTTCTTTTTCTTTCTTAAATTCTATGTTTAATTTTCACGCTTCTGGTCTGTGTTTTCACTCGGGTCACACAAGGTCACTTGCACTCACCCAATATTTCAAGGATAAAGCCAAAACTATAGGATTAAAGCAAATTTTATAATACTTACTAAATAAATATAAATACTTATAAAAAATAGAATAAAATTACTTCTCCTACTTTGAAAACTTATGGCTATGGTAAATCTGACTTCTGACTAACATTTTATTGAAATAATAAACCGATAGTCAGAAATTAAGGCGCAAAAATTTTAAAACTAAAACTAAAAATTTCTGTGTTTTTTTTTCGGATTATGTGTATCGGAATATTTTCAATTTTCTATGGCCAAATTAATAAGTCCCTAAATATGCACCCTTGCCTTGGTTGAACCATCTTCGTATATCTTGCCGTTTTCGAGATTCCCATCTATGCACACGAATTTGTAGAATAGTCACAATATTTTAAATAAACGATTTAATATAAAAATAACAATTTAATCCGCTACTGGAACTGTGCACATAAAAATCTTACGAAACATATTTAAATTTATTATTATTTCATTAAACGATAAATCAAAAATATGTAACACCTTTAAACTATGTATAAGTTACTTTTAAAAAGAATATAAATTAATTTTAACCCATTATTTACATATAAACTTATAGTTACAAATTCTGAATTGGATTTTTCTCAAAAGGGGGATTAGAACTTTATATCCACAGATGTCACCGTATTATAAATTGCGGTAAAATAGGATTTTAGAAATAATTTAAATTTACACATCAGCTTGAAACGATATTTATGTTTATGGATGAGCCAATATTTTTATTTATTACCCCTTGTGATGAATATGAATATTGAGTGTTCACATGCACCGTGCACGTGAATTTCAAACTCACACGTGTTCAAGGCTTAGAAGTACAGCAGTTTTAACTGTTCTTAAAGTTTTTCCACTGTCACTTCTGAATTAAAATATTTAGCTTTGCTAAATTGAAAATATGGAAATTTATTTTACGAGTTGTTTATCAGCGTCCTCTTACACAACAGCAATGAATTGGAAGAGGAGGACCTGTATCATGGCCGGCTAGATCGTCAGATATGACAAAAATTGAATTTTTCTATATAGGGATTTGTTAAAGATGACGTGTACAAAATGTCTCCGACAACTAAAGAAGACATGATAATACGCATAAGAAATTGTTCCCAAGCTATTACACACAAAAAAATCTAGTCTCCAGTTGAACCTAAAAGTTTCAAACTGAAACTATCATATACATGAATAGGAGCAATGCTAAAGTAAAATTAAATAGAAAATACCTTAGCATCAAAATATAGTTTTAAATTAATACTACATTATTTTAACTTGACTCTACTTTAGTTTTAGGGTAATAAAAATAAATGATCAACCTATCAATAATTTTAGTTGCAGATATAGTATACGTTAATATTGGTTTGATGCAAAGTAATGCAAATAGCATCAAAGAAATAATAAGGGTTTAGATTTTACTCAAGTTGTGTATAGAGACTGTCTTTGTGCTCGCTGTGAGAATACAAATTTATTTTTATTTTCAAACCCATCATAGTATATTTCACTTTGACCACAATACTTATTTTTAAAACAAGTATAAGATTATCTTGTTATGATGATAATGTAATCTCTTTATGAACATAATTTTGATTAACTTGATGATATAATTTAAAACTAGTAGTAGTTTAAAAATGAATATTTTTTAGGTACAAAATAAAGCAAGTTAGTTTCAAAATAAGGCTATTTGTTTGAGCATTACTATAAGCTTGGTTTGAGAGTAGTTTTTTTTGTGTGTACTGTCGAAACATTTTGGCGAAAAATTTGAAGACCGTGTCCAAAAGTGTATATGGGTTGATGGAGGACACTTTGAATACTTAATTAGCTAGTTTAAGTAAATAGTTAGACAAAGTTGATTATTGTCTTACAAGCCACTAAAATATTCATAAAAAGCACCTTAAATAAAGAAATATGATTTGAAGGATCTCTCCCTTGTAATATACCTGCAATTCGTTGCGTCTGTCATGGCCAACTATAAAATACAAATAAGAAACCCATTTTTTTAGATTTTTAATTAAAAACACTTATTAGTCCAAAATGACTTAAAATAACTATATAAACCTTTTAATAAAAGTTGTAGAGTGCAACAAACTCTACAAGGTAATAATAATATATTAAAATACAGAGTGTTCCATTTGAAAAACAGAGAACACTCTGTATCTCTCTGTACAAAGTATGAAATGTTCCGAGCGTCTAAAGTCTTAAACTACTCTTTGTCTCTAATACTCTCAAAAATGCTTGGAATATCTTAAGTTAATTCCATTTTATTTAGAATTTTAAGATGACAAGTTTTTTCTTACAAAAATGAATTTTTTCAAATAACATAGCAACATAGCAAAATAATTAAAAACCATGTTGGCTACGATACGCAGAATTTTGGGGGGATTTTAAAAATGCAAAATTATAAAGTATTCTATTTGAAAAAACTACATCTTTCTTGTTCCGTTTTTTTGAGCCACCCTATAGAGTCAAAAATTATTTTACGTCACTTACTGCCCTTAAACTTTTGTATTAATATTTTTAATGTATTTCAACTAGTAACGGAGCTATTGTACTTTGCCACGCTAAACGGCGTGAGAATATTTCGAAAACCAAAGTTAAATCTTAAAATTCACTACACGACAAACACAGAATGTGGTGTTTTAATGGTTCTTCATTAAAGTAAATTGTATGCAGCAATTTGGAGAAATTTGGTCCCAGCGGAGGGCAGAAACGATGTTCGTTTCGAATATCGTTGTGAACCCTTAATAACAATTTTATTGATTTTGTAGTCTTGGGACCGATAAAGTTTGTATACCTGATGGTTGATTTTTCAAGTCATTTTTCTGATGATCTAATGGAATATACGCTGTTAAAACAGTATTGTTGTAACATGAGCCATCGTGGCCTTGATTTCTTTAACATAACATAATTTTAATTCTACGTTTACCAATAAAAAACAACGATAAACAATAGAACCTATACTAAAAATTTCCCATATATACCTACATACCAAATACAATAATAATTACACAAATCGCTACAATGTACCGTGCGAGCAAAAATTATTTGCGTCAAAGAGGGCCTTGCATCTAAGGACGTTATGCTTAGCCGTAGAGCTTAATACCTGTTGGGTATCAACACTATCAACTACCTGAATTAACAATCAATCAGTTATTCCGTCATCTTTGACAGTTGTTACAAGTAATTTGATTCATCGATAATTTTTCCAATTTCTTGAACAATTCACACAGTGGGCTTTACGGAAGAGCACAAAACATTCATGGTTGAAGAGTATTTTCGAAACGGGGTTAGAGTAAATGGTGAGTGGCAATACAATCCGGGTTTGTGCATGGACGATTTTCACGAACATTTTCCTAACGTTGCTTTTATTACTGGGGATTTTTATCATTGCCTGAAAAGAACCGTGGCTGTGTTTAGGAAAACAGGTTCTATACAACACAAAAACGAAGCAGGAAGACCATCTGTAAGAACAGAAGAACTTGTTGCAAACGTTCGTAAAATAATGCAAAATACGCCAACAAATTGTATAAGACGCCTGTCCCAAGAAGTGGGAAGATCTTATGAAACTTAAGGAACTTATGGAAGTGCAAGTATTCCAAGAAATAGAAGCCGCAAATTTTGAAAGACGCAGGAATTACTCTCCATGGTTTACCCAAAATTTATTGGAAAGAAATGATTTATTAGACCTGACATTTTTTTCGGATGAGGCCTGGTTCCACCTCTCCGGTTATATGAATTCTTAGAATACACGCATGTGGAGTAGTGAAAATCCCCATTTTTTTGTAGAGTCCACATTGCACCCTCAAAAAATTGGTGTCTGGTTAGCTGTTTCCCGAAGAAGAATTGTTGGTCCTATTTTTTTCCATGACACAGTTACAGCACAGCGGTATAGAGACAATATTTTGAATCCATTTGTGGAGCAATAATTACTTAACGACGAACTACATTTCGGATATTTTCAACAGAACGGTGCAACCGCCCATACAGCCGCCGAAAGTATTAACTACTTACGCAGTTTTTTCGACGACAGATTGATCAGTTTTCGATCAGACATTGAATTCCCACCTAGATCATCTTGTTTAACGGTTATGGATTACTTCGTTTTTTCTCATTTAAAGAACAGTATTTTTAAAACACCAGTTGCAAATTTAGAACAATTACAAGAAAGGATTATCCTTATCCAAGAATATATTTGGTAACATATCTCCGGAGATGCTGGTCAACACTTTCGAAACTATGAAGAGACGTGTGAATTTGTGTTTGGAGCATGGCGGTGGCCAATTTCAGCTATTTATGTAATTCTTTTTCTTTTTCTTTCTGTATATTCTTACTTTGTAAATTTTGTAAACAACAAAAATAAATTTGTATTTGTCTATTTATTTTATTTCTCATTAGTTTGGCACATCATGTCCTAATATGAATTTGACAAAATTTTAACCTATATTTGGTTAGATATATCGTCCCCATCTCATTTAAACCAAGCCCCACGTTTTTTAATCCAAGCCCTCCTTAGTCTTTGATGCAAATAATTTTTGCTCGCACGGTATAAGTTCATACAAAATGAATTTTACCTTGCTAGGTCATCTATGCATAGAAGCAAAATAAATAATGTTAACACACATTCAAATAAAATAATATTTAAAAAAATTCTAACAAATTAAATAAAGGCTGATGATCGTACTTTCACTTCTTAAAAGGTTAAAGTATGTTTCATGGCAACTAATGCATTATAAGTGTTTTTTTGCGATTGGTGGACTATGTGATGATTACTTATTATGTGAATGGATACAGGTGATTGTAGGTTATCTACATTAGCAAGCAAAAGCAACTTTTTTCTTAATGGGTTTATTCGATTTTTTTTTAAAAGAGAGTAAGAGATGGAACTGGCGACTTAATTTACCGGTAGCTTGCCATCTAAAATATGAAAAACTTTGACTGAGACTGACAACACTTATTTTCATAATGCTTTAATATTGGAAAATTCCTATTATAATAATTTTCTTATATTATTATGCATCGCGAGCGGAAGGTATCCGGTTCGATCCCGGGCAGGTTTGGCGGACGTATTTAGTTCGCTTGAGTAGGTAACCGTACTACGTGGTGTGTTGCATACAGGGTGGCATTTTTAACTGGAATAAATTCAGTACTAGAAAGACTCTTTATTTGCTAAAAAAGTACAGAACTAGGGCTGCGTTTATTTTTAGTTTGGCATACTTTCTGTCTTCAAGATATTTACCCCTCTTTTCGGGGTAGAAACCGCTATCAACGTTTTTTTTTAAATGTAAAGGTATCTATTGTAAGCTCGTTGGAAAGGGCATAAAAAAGGGAATACGACCCACCATTTACTTTTGCATTTCGGCGATGTAGACGCAATTTGTTATATTGTAAAAATTGTTGGAAATGTTGCGCATTTTTTTCTTGATAAACCCCTAATCTAAAGTAAAATTCACTCTTGACATTATGTACCATATCCGAGGTTAGTTGGCGAATTTCGTATATAAGTCGTTGGCTGAATTCCTCCAAGTTTTCCTTTTTTATAACTTAAACTTTAGAGTTACTGGAAGATGGTCCGGACCGCAGTCTTCAGTTTTGTGATGATGAATGCACTTGATCAGCATTTGTAGACTTGGACTGGATTCTTTTTCCAGATGAATGTGCTTTTGTACTAAATGGTAAAATCAATAACAGAACTGTCAATATTAGTTCGCAGAAAACTTGCACTGGATGCAAGAAACACACACCCAGCTTCCGCAAAAACTTACGCCTCTATACGCCATAAATGTTCGACAATATTTAAGTGAAGTTTTTACAAACCTCTGGATAGAAAGGAGGGTTACCATTGAATGGCCGCCATGAACGCTGCACCTTAATCCTCTAGCTAGATTATTTCATTTGGGGTGACCTAAAAATCAAAGTTTACGTAACAGAACCAGAAAATTTAGAGGAACTTAGCCAACAACTTTTATATGAAATTCGCCAAATAACCCCGGATATGGTACATATTGTCAAGAATGAATTTTACTTTAGATGGGGGTGTGTACATTACCTAAATGCAAAAGCAAATAGTGGGTCGTATTTCCTTTTTCCAACAAGCAATTACAATATAAACCTTTACATTTGAAAAAAAAGTTAGGGGCGGTTTCTACCCCATGCATGAAAAAAGTATGCCCAACTAGAAATAAACGTAGCCGTATTTCTGTATTTTTTTTCAGCAAATAAAGAGGCGTCCCAATACTGAATTTATTCCAGTTAAAAAATTCACCCTGTATAATACGCAATACACTGCATTTTCAATGGCGAAAACACTGCAGTTGAATGGCGACCTCAATACGATACAGCAGTGATGCTCTCGGGCCCCTCCGGTATCATTTAAGTGTTCCTTCGGCATGTTATAGAGATGTGAGCTACTGCTACACCTGAGTCAAGTGAAGGATTTAGTGAGGATAGTGACCAACGAAAGGTAGGCATGCTTGGTACCGTTCCGGATGGATTGGGGGACGCCTTCAATCAGAGGATTCGGTAAAACGGACGGTGTCCCGCGGAATGGATTGGGGGCAACATCCTTCAAGTCGTACCACGAAGACTTATTATGCTGCCCCTGTCGAGATCTGTGGTGGACAAGAGGTGATACATTTTTTTTTTTTTTTTATTATTTATTTTACGTCGGCCTTTTTCCGCAACGAGGCCAATCACCGACGCCAGGGAATTTGTCACACACTATCTGGTAATTTTTGCCGAATCCCTCTTTGTCGAAGGTAGGGTTCTTTAACGTGCCAACATGACACGGGGCCCACAGTTTAACGTCTCTTCTGAAAGACGGCGCCACCTCTTAAACCAAATTCCAAATTTAACATCGACGTTGTCGGCACCGGGAATGGAACCCGGGCCTACGATCTGTGAGGCCGCTGCGCTGACCACCAGACCACAACGTCGATGTGATACAAATTCAAATTAAAATATATATTACGGTAAACAATTATATGTAATCTTACCGACGTCAATATAAAATAGATTTAAAACATTCAAAATATAATTATTACACTAAAAAATTGTTAAAACATTCTAAAAGAAAAACAAGAAAGAAAAAATTTACAGACTAAGTAAAAGTACTATATTTTAAAATAAGATGATTCAAATGGAGCCACAAAAGCCCACTGCGCACCGCCGACCAGGAAAGCAGCAAGGAACTAATAAATGTGGTTCAGAAATTCCTGAATACTGTAGAATGCATCCTGTAGTAAAATATCTCTCATTTCAACCTTAAAGGATGTTTCAGGCAGCTTCCGCACCCAGTTTGGAAGACTATTGTAACATTTGGGGCCGAAATAGTTAACTGAGATCATAGATCTCTCTAATCTAGTATAATCAATTTTGATAAAATCTGGGTTAATAGTTTGCTTTTTGACCTTTCTATCTCTTTTATTGTTTAGACATTAAGAAGTTTGTTAAGCCTCTTTTTATCCAAATACCAACCCCCAGTTCTGGACCTAGGTGCCACAGTATGAGATGCCATTAAGCAATTAACCAGTGAACAACAGACAGAGATTGAAGCACAGTCAAGCTTTCGCTAGGGACCCAGATCCGAAACTGACGAAATAGCTATACTTCTGATGAGCGAATATCAGCTAACTGACGAGACACAACTGTTCAATTCAAAGGTGACCCAAACTGCAGGGTCTGCTGAATAGATAGATAAACGGTATATACAGGGTGGTCCTTAAGTAATGGTACAGAGAGCAGCAGTAAATTATTCACTTCAAAACATAACGATTTAGCGCAATTTTTATAATCCGAAAATTTATATTAAGACAGATACAGGGTGTCAAAGTTAAAAAAATTATTTCGAGTTTTTTAGATATTTTTAAAAGTTTTCGGGGCATTGGGTTAAAATTTGGTGCAGGGGGGTTTTTTGGGGCGGGAAATAACAATCTGGGCTCATTTTTCTTCTATCGGATAGAGGGCGCTACGAGCAGCACTTTTCTTACTTTTGAACTGCAATAACTTGTTGTCACTAGGTATAATAAGACTTATCACTCCTAATTAATAATCTTACGACTTTTTTACGTAAAAACGGTACTTCCGTCAAATAACGCTAAAGTTGATAGTTTTCGAAATATTTGCTATTTTAATGTAACATGTAAGGTAATACTTCTTATTTTATCCGAACGTAAAACGTATTTTGTAAAAGTTTAACCAAAAAAATCGTTTTCTTCTTGTAAAATATTATAAACAAAAGTTTGAAATTTTGTGTCTTATTTACCCGTCAATTATTCAAAAACAACTTGTATTGAAGAATTCTTTCTGCTGGATCTCAAACAACGGAAAGGTCATTGAGTATTAAAATAGCAAATATTTCGAAAACTATCAACTTTAGCGTTATTTGACGGAAGTACCGTTTTTACGTAAAAAAGTCGTAAGATTATTAATTAGGAGTGATAAGTCTTATTATACCTAGTGACAACAAGTTATTGCAGTTCAAAAGTAAGAAAAGTGCTGCTCGTAGCGCCCTCTATCCGATAGAAGAAAAATGAGCCCAGATTGTTATTTCCCGCCCCAAAAAAAAACCCTACACCAAATTTTAACCCAATGCCCCGAAAACTTTTGAAAATATCTAAAAAACTCAAAATAATTTTTTTAACTTTGACACCCTGTATCTGTCTTAATATAAATTTTCGGATTATAAAAATTGCGCTAAATCGTTATGTTTTGAAGTGAATAATTTACTGCTGCTCTGTGTCCCATTACTTAAGGACCACCCTGTAGACTATTCCACGGCGATTCATTAGATCAGATACAAAAAATACTTTAATCTACTCCCTAGTTAACCTACACAAACTAGTGCAAAAAACAAGGATCAGCGAGTTGTTGTAAAAATTTGATTAAGCACAACGGGCTAAACATGGCCAAAGTGTATTCGGTTTGGACGGACCCTTTAAAGAAATAAATATAGTTTAAAAAAACTAAAAAATACGCTTTAATAATTAATCAAACTAAAAAGCGGAAAATAAATATAGTTTAAAATAATTCTTGAGATTCTTAATATAGGCAGAAAATAATAATGAACGATAAACATCAGTATTACTGTGACAAAAGCATGGGGTGCTCGATATACGAAAAATATAGCACAAAGCGCCCCACGCTTTTTTTTCATTATAATACTAATGTTTATCGTTCATTATTATTTTCTGCCTATATTAAGAATTTCAAGAATTATTTTAAACTATATTTATTTTCCGCTTTTTAGTTTGATTAATTATTATTAAAGCGTGTTTTTTAGTTTTTTTAAACTGTATTTATTTTTCATTTTATAGTTTAATTTATTGTTAAGAAAATTTTTTTTTGAGTAGATTGACCTAGATTAAGAGGTTATTGTATTGTCAGCGGTTCTTGATAAATCTACAAAATTGAAATTAAATCTGACCGTTTAAAGTGGGTCAAAATCAGGTTCAAAGAAGTCGGTTACAAACAAACATACATACTAACTCGAACAAACTCGAACAAACGACAAAAATTTTCAAAATTTAAAAAAAAATTTGTCAAAATTTTATTTTGACGGGAAGAATAATTTTAAAAATTTTTCTCTATTATTAGTGACAATATCTATTGGACTTCACGTTTGTTTCATTACTATCGGTTACTGTAATAATTCTGACATATTGACAGGTGTCAAATTTTGACAAGAGAATTTTGTGCGTATTTTTTTCAACTTTCCACCGTCAATATACATACGAACTTATAGTTTTTCATTATTATAATTTTTTTAAACGACTTGACATATTGACAGCTGTCAAATTTTGACAGGACAATTTTTTGCTTATTTTTCCCGAAGTCTCCGCATCGAATACTATACGACTCCATAATTTATTTCATCAAAATCGCTTCTTCGTTTTAACCTGACAGCTGTCAAAATTTGACAGGAGAATTTTTTGCGTGTAGCTTATTGTATTGTCAGCAGTTCTTGATAAGTCTACAAAATTTAAATTAAATCTGACCGTTTAAAGTGGGTCAAAATCGGGTTCAAAGAAGTCGGTAACAAACATACATACAAACATACAGGGAAGCTAATAAAAGCGTGTTAAAAATCTGTTCTATTTTACCCAAATACGTCCGCGAGTTATTTAATTTTTAGCATGGAACAACATATTTATGTCGATATTTTACAGAAAATATAACTGATAAATAAAACGAAAATGAATTTCAGTATCATAATAAATTTGTAATTACAATTAAAATATACTATTATAAATGTATCGATATTAGAAATGTTGTTTTTGTATTTAGATTTGATTATAAATATCGGATATTATATGAATAATCTGTTGCAATTTCATGGGTATTTTATAAAATGGATTTTGTTAATTAATTAATTCAATGCACACAATCCGCGTGGTATTGACATTAAAACTAAACATGGATGGAACGCAGAATATGTCTTTTGTCGTGATCCGTTTTTACAAAATTTGTAAGCTGGACGTGAAAAACCAGATCTGGGGTCCGCATACGTTAGTTATATTGATTGTGTTCAAGATAAATAATTGTCCAAGTAAGCTATAAATATTTTCTTTTAAAGTGTGATACACATTACTTGTTGGGCAATATTTTAGTAAAAACAGTTAAACTAGCGTTAGAAACTTTTTAAGTATTATCGATTTATTTAAGTTATATTAGAAAAGGAATCGACTTATTTTGCTTATGTAATGAAGATAAGAACCGGCCACTATCGGTCGTGCGAAAAATATGCCAGTGATTTATCGCCAGAAAATGTATTGTTTCATTTTATGTAAATTCGTAAATTTGGATTATTATTTGTGTACTGTGTGCTCTGCTTTTTCATTAATTTCTAACACTAGCAAAAAACGTTACATATCGTATAGATAGAAGTAGGTAAACACTAAGGCCTCTTTCACACTATCAGGTTCGCTGGTCAGGATTTAAACCGTACAGAATCCTAAAGTAAAAATAAAAATATCCGGACCCGATCAGGTTTTCATCAGGTCCGGTATTGTCCGGTATTGTGGATAAACTTTCCACATTTCGATGATAGATCGTAATGTTGTTATAGCTCTGTGGTATTTCTATAGAAAGCGTAAAAAGCAAAGAAATGGTAAAACGGGACTTTGTGTACACCTACTTCAAACACGTGACGAGATTGGTGCTTTTCAAATTTTGTATGAGGAATTAAGAAGTGACGAAAAAAAATTTTTAATTACTTTAGAATGTCTGTTTCGAATTTTGAAGAACTACATACTAAATTACATCCAGTTTTACAGAGTCAAAATACAAAAATGAGGAATTGCATCAGTCCAAAAGAATAGGTAAGCGTTCGCACCTTCCTCGCCAGATTTAAAACAAATAATAAACTACCACAGACTAAACCTGAAGACCATAACCGGACAAAAGTGTGAACGCGCACATAAGCTGCAATACCCCACCATCACTTCGTCCGGAGTCAGGGAACCGGATGCTCCAGTCGACCCATCCGGCTGCAACCGATCGCAAAACCTGAGCATGATAGTGTGAAGAGCTATATTTAAACGAATGGTCCATTACTTGTCCGGTTTGCTTCAGGTTTGAAACCGGATCGGCTAAACCTGATAGTGTGAAAGAGGCCTAAGGTATCTCAAAGTAAAAAGGGGATTTTCGCCAAGGCCAGCAAGTAAAAAAATCGAGAAAAAAGTTAAGATTGTCAATAATACTCGGTTATTTCTTTTTTCAACATTTGTCAGTGAAAAACTCAAGCATTGGTTGTTAAAAATCAACAAAAACTTACCTGGGAATTCCTTAATTTTTTTATAGTTTTGTGCAAAAACATAAGAAAAAAAAAATTATTGGAACGTTAACAAAATCAAATTAAACCTGATCGACGTTGTGGTCTGGTGGTCAGCGCAGCGGCCTCACAGATCGTAGGCCCGGGTTCGATCCCCGGTGCCGGCAACGTCGATGTTAAATTTGGAATTTGGTTTAAGAGGTGGCGCCGTCTTTCGGAAGAGATGTTAAACTGTGGGCCCCGTGTCATGGATGTTGGCACGTTAAAGAACCCTACCTTCGACAAAGAGGGATTCGGCAAAAATTACCAGATAGTGTGTGACAAATTCCCTGGCGTCGGTGATTGGCCTCGTTGCGGAAAAAGGCCGACGTAAAATAAATAATTAAAAAAAAAAAAAATTAAACCTGCATCAGAACAAGTTGCTTATAAGAATAAAGATATTTGGTTTTAAATGGATGGTTACCCTGCGTACAGTGCACGAGAAGTAAGGGAATATGGCCAAAAAGCCCAATAGGATTAAATTACATCATAATTTTTTTTATACAACTGTTTAATACTATATTTATTTATTTACTTATTCCAACAGTGTACATTCAATAAATATAACATTCATAATGAGTTGCATACACTATGGACCATGTAAGTCTGTGTGGGCATACAACACAATATAGTTAACATTCAAAAATTAAATTAAATTTCAAAGCAGACAATGCGTAACTATGCACAATCTAAGTTATTTGGTGATACTAACACTAAAGAACATAATTTTATAAAAATTTAACAATACCTTTTATTATTTGGGTATTATTCATCATCCATTTATTTACATCTTTTTTTGTGTTTTGAAATTTATTGATTTTAAATTCCACTGGTAATATTTTTAAAATTTTCGGAGCCACATAGGAAATTAATCGTTGCGTGGCGTTAAAATGTGTGTTAGGTAGAATCAAATTGCGATTAACATTAGCTCTAGTCATAATGTTATGCGTTATGTAGTTGTGAAATTTATTTCTAGTGAGAGAAAATCTAAGCAAATTCTTAATATATAACTGGGTAATTGAATAGATTGTTCAAATAAAAGATCAGAAGAAAAACGTCTCGACTTAAATAGAATAATTTTTAAGATATATTTTTATGCAACAATATTGTTTAATACACTTTTATTAGCAAATCCCCAACAGATAATTCTATAATTAAGACATGATTCTGCTAGTGACCTATAAACATTAATTAAAACATTTTTGACTAAGATATTACGTAATTCGTAAAATGTATATATCAGTTTCCTTAATTTATTCTTTACATATTCACAATGTACGGACAATTTTAAAAATTAATCAAAATATACCCAAATATTTTATGCTTTCTACTGACTTAATTTTACCAGAACAAACACAATCCCTTGACAAATCACAATTAGCAGAATGGATCGTAATCTCATTTTTAATTGGTAGACCAACTGAATTCATTGCAAAGCACATAAAGTTTTTTTTTTATATTCAATGTTAAACAGTTACGATCCATCCAGGATAGCAGTCCTCTCGGCCTTTTCAAATGCTTCATGCCAAGACACCACTTTAACCAGAAGAACAGTATCGTCGGCAAAGCATACAGTTTTAATATTGGGCATCGCACTCGCCAGACTATTAATATAAATTGAGAACAAAATCGGGCCTAGCACCGTACCTTGCGGGACACCACATTCAACGCTCTTGTACGAACTAGAAATTGAATTTAGACAAACCTTTTGAAATCTATTAGAAAGGTATGATTTGAATAGTTTCAGAACGTTCCCTCTTATCCCCATCATCTCCAATTTGTGGAATAGAATGTGGTGGTCTGCGGTATAGAAATTGGCCAGCTAGGTCTCCTGGTCTTTCACCAAACGACTTTTTTTCTATGGGGCCACATTAAAAGTGTTATTTATAAAAATGTGCGTTATCAAAGCTTGGAAGAACTAAAGATTACAATTTTGTAGGGGAATGCATAATAATGTAAGAACTGCATTTTATGACCATTTAGAATATTGCTTGGCAGTAAACGGAGGACCGTTTGAGCGTCTAATTAAAAAACAATTAATTTCTATCTAAAGTAGTGGTTGTAGGTATTTTTTTTAAATGGTTGTCTTTTTACTTGTCTTCAAATGTTGATATAAATAAAGTTATCATTATTTCATTTTAGATACTTGCGTTTATTAAATTACGATCATTATTTTTTCTTTAATACTGTAAAACATGTTGAAAATATATACGCACTAAAGGGACAATATACAATACTAGAATACACACCCACCCCCCTTGATTACACCACTGAACTAGAACATTATTGACTAAACATCATGCCGAGTTTGTGATCGTTGTCTTCCAAAAATGTATTCAGGGAATTCATTTAATTTTATTACCATCTTTGGAACCCGCCTGCATAAAATTCAGCAGACGACAAAAAGTGAAATGTTGGCCGGGTCCACTAACAGGTTTAAAATGCGGCAAAACTTTTACTTTTATTTCTTTGTTCTGCCGGTCATCGTAAACTAATGCTAATTTTGTAAGCCCATCGCGCCCGAGGGAAGCAATAACTAGAAAGAAAACAACAATAAAAAAAACCTAAAATTAATTACATATTATAATAATATCTCGCGATTTTTTCATCCACGCTCGCCACTATTATTACCATTCCCGAGGGGCGAGGGGATCAACTGTTTTAACCTGTCATACCAGAGTACAAAAATGTCAACCTAGTAAGGTCACTCACCAAAAATCCTTTGATGTTTTCACATCAAAAGCAACACCTGCAGTCTCTCGACAGCTGCTATACCGTGCGAGCAAAAATTATTTGCATCAAAGAGGGCCTTGCATCTAAGGACGTAATGCTTAGCCGTAGAGCTTAATACCTGTTGGGTGTCAGTAACTACCTGAATTAACAATCAATCAGTTAGTCCGTCATCTTTGACAGTGGTTACAAGTAAGTTGATTCATCGCTAATTTTTCCAATTTCTTGAACAATTCACACAATGGGCTTTACGGAACAGCACAAAACATTCATGGTTGAAGCGTATTTTCGAAACGGGGTTAGAGTAAATGGTGAGTGGCAATACAATTCGGGTTTGTGCATGGACGATTCTCACGAAAATTTTCCTAACGTTGCTTTTATTGCTGGGGATTTTTATCATTGCCTGAAAAGAACCGTTGCTGTGTTTAGGGAAACAGGTTCTATACAATACAAAAAGGAGCAGGAAGACCATCTGCAAGAACAGAAGAACTTGTTGCAAACGTTCGTGAAATAATCCAGAGAGAACACTTTCGAAAATATGAAGAGACGTGTGAATTTATGCTTGGGGCATGGCGGTGGCCAATTTCAGCGATTTATGTAATTATTTTTCTTCCTGTATATTCTTACTTTGTTAATTTGGTAAACAACAAAAATAAATTTGTATTTGTCTACTTATTTTATTACTCATTAGTTTGGCATATCATGTCACAATATGAATTTGACAAAATTTTAACCTAGATTTGGTTAGATATATCGCCCCTATATCATTGTGATCTAAACCAAGCCCTACGTTTTTTAATTCAAGTCCTCTTTGATGCAAATAATTTTTCTTCGCACTTTACCTGATTTGTTTTGTGTTTAATGTAATTTTTGACTGTCACTAATGAATTGTTATACAATGACATGTGTCTGCTCTGTTTAATAAAGTCAATCTTTTGGTATAATATATAGTTGAATTCACATAAACTTTTAACGCCGGGACATTTCAGTTCTGTCATACTTGTCAAATACTGCAGCAACTCATCTTAACATAGTATAAAACAAAGTCGCTATCCTGTTCATGTCCCCTTATGTGCGTAAATCTTTAAAACTACGCAACGGATTTTGAAGCGGTTTTTTTTAATAGATAGAGTGATTCAAGGGTAAGGTTTTTATGTATAATACATGCATAATATTATAGAGAAACACTGATAAATTAGAGTAGGGAGAACGAACGACCCAACCTAACCGGTCCCCGGCCCGTTCAACGATCGATCCGAAGCCGGAATAGACGAAGACAGACTATGTTTTATGCATGGAAATTGTGGACGGGCCGGCAAACGGTTGAGTTTGAGGTTCGCCTTATTATCTCACGTCGTATAATGACGGGCTGCAACGCAGGCCGGGTACACGCTAGTAAAATATAAATTTCTAATGGTTAAATTTAATTAGTATAATTATACTGCACACAAAGTATGTATATCTTGTATTATTTCATACGATTAAAAAGATATAGAAATAAAAAGACTTGGCCGAACAATTCCAGAAAAGAAAAAGAAAAAACACTGACCAATCTCAGCTCTATAAGAAATTTAGTAAGTTGGTGAAATCTAAAGTAACTAGACAATGACAAGTCTTGACATTTGGCATTAAAACTTTATGTGAATTTAACTATACAAGGGGAGAGGTTCGATACGTATTCACTAAAAGTTGTTCAGTCAGTAATTCTAATACATAATAGAATTTTAAACAGCAAGTGACGTTATTTAACATTATTGTGGTTTATTTGAATTCGTTTTTTATTAAATATATACAGGGTCATCCAACCAGGACTGAACAGGGGTCTATTTTTTGAGTTTCCCTGTATTTTTATTTAAACCAATATAGCCATTTAGTTTATGCTTTGCCGTAGAATCTAAAATTACCATTTAAAACGCGATCTGACTTAAAACAAAGGAACTGTGGCGTAAAGTTGTTGTTTTTTCAATTGAACACCCTGTATATTATTTATTTTTATGAAACGCCCTTCTTTTCTGATTCCATAAATATATAGTTTGTCCATATTAGCTCAAACCGTTTTTAAGATATGAGCAATCAAACATTTAAAAAGCTGTATTTATTTGAGCTTAATACGTCTAGAATGCCTTTTTTTTATTTATTTATTTTACGTCGGCCTTTTTCCGCAACGAGGCCAATCACCGACGCCAGGGAATTTGTCACACACTATCTGGTAATTTTGCCGAATCCCTCTTTGTCGAGGGTAGGGTTCTTTAACGTGCCAACATCCATGACACGGGGCCCACAGTTTAACGTCTCTTCCGAAAGACGGCGCCACCTCTTAAACCAAATTCCAAATTTAACATCGACGTTGCTGGCATCGGGAATGGAACCCGGGCCTACGATCTGTGAGGCTGCTGCGCTAACCACCAGACCACAACGTCGACATCTAGAATGCCTTGGAAAAGAAAATCCCCGTAATTGCGATGCATTAAAATACAGCTTTTTAAATGTTTGATTGCTCATATCTTAAAAACGGTTTGAGCTAATATGGACAAACTATATATTTATGGAATCAGAAAAGAAGGGCGTTTCATAAAAATAAATAATATACAGGGTGTTCCATTGAAAAAACAACAACTTTACGCCACAGTTCCTTTGTTTTAAGTCAGATCGCTTTTTAAATGGTAATTTTAGATTCTACGGCAAAGCATAAACTAAATGGCTATATTGGTTTAAATAAAAATACAGGGAAACTCAAAAAATAGGCCCCTGTTCAGTCCTGGTTGGATGACCCTGTACATTTCCAATGAAAAATATAAAACAAATTTCTAAAAAGAGGTAAAACATATTTTTCTGCCCAAAAATTATTGTTGTGTACGTTTCTATCGAATAAAAAATATATAGGAGTTCAAAATACCTAATGTTTAATTTAGCAGATTTTTTGTGATTGTGTTTTTAATTCGTAACGACTATTTGTGACTATTCTTAATCTTAATGACTATTGTAGCGCTTCAAATAATTATTTTGATTAGACGCCACCACTTAAATTTAATTACAGAATAATCTTCCAACTACCCCTCGTTGCCACTAACCAGTTAGAACTGGTTTCGTTCGAATCCGAGCAATGTTGTCGAAATTGGAAATATGCGGGCGGTGGGCCTACTGTTTCTTTATGCTACCGTGGCCATACGATGCACCCACGTACTATGAACCCTTCTTTTGGGAAGTGTCTCCCGCACCTCGCGCGATTTAAAATCTCATACCGGCATAAAAGAGTGAGTATCGGGGATGATAATTTTGTACTCACTCTTCCATATTGCCTGATGCTGGAGCACCGCCATATTCCATTACTTATACAGGATGATTTACGGTGGATGGTACGTCGTACGATGGTACATATTTTTATGCCAAACAAGAGTTTATCATGGCATACTTACTAAAAAACCGAATGGAAATTAAATTGTCAAGAAAATTTTACAAACAATAGCTTATAAGTCAAAAACTTTACTAGTTAGGTATAGGTATGTGTGATAATAAACAGGGTGTCACATTTAAAAAAAAAACTTGAGGTCACCTTTTAGGGTCTCTTTGAGAAAATGAGCATTATGTTTATGTGGTAAATGGAAAATAATTAGCTATTTTAAAGAAACCCGTAAAAGACATGTCTGTACCTCAGAAGCAAAGTATGTTAAGTCAAAAATTTTGATTTTTCAGTAGAGCTTGTTAAAGTTTTTTTTTGTTTTTGTTCCAATGAGAGTTAGTATATCAAGTCACTTTGTTTCTTAATTCATAGCATAGCCCAAAAAATGTTAAGTCAATTTTAACCAATGAAAATAATCCGTTCCGTGACTTAACATAACGCATCGTTGCCAACTTGCAAAGCCAGACTATATTAACATGACTTAAACTACTTAGCCTTTTTTTTGTGTAATGACTTAATATAGTTTTAGAAGTGTTAACTTTTAAACGAGTTGAGATAATGAAAAAATAAAAATATCAATAGAAAGAGGACTGATTGACTTAACATTAAAAAGTAAAAATCGCAAATGTGTGACTTAACATAGTTTGCTTCTGAGGTACAGGTACAAATCCTAGTATATAATTAACATTATACTTAACATTTTTTCGATTAGGCATAAAAAATAAGAGGGGTTGTATTTAAATTTTAAAATAACTGACTTTAGAACTTTTTAAGTTTTTAAAATTGTTTTAATAATAAATATTTTTATTTTTAAAATATCCCTTAGTCCAGTGGTTCCCAAACAGTTTTCTATGGCGCCCCCTTTTGGGAATCAAGAAATGGTCGCGCCTCCCTCCCCTCCATTATACAGAAACATTTCTTTTACTTCATTTATTTATTTAAAAACGTGACAATTGCACTCTAATCTAATGAGAAGTGTGGTGCTGCTTTTCTTTAACAAGGTCGGAAATTCATAGTGCTATCTTTGAAAGTGCGCAACGGAGGTCACTAGCAACATCAGGCCGATTCCGTTTTGTTTTAAATCCCATTGGAACAGAAAATCCTTTTTCTAAAGTTTTATTGTTAAAAATTTGTTCTAATTTTTCAGTTCTTCAGAGCTCTCGCGCCCCCCCTAATGCTGCTTCGCGCCCCCCAGTTTGGAAACCACTGCCTTAGTCGCTACTTAACAATTGTATTTCATAACCGAAATTTCATGTATTACTGTCTCTCTGTTCTACCGACAATATGTTTTTTAATTGTTGCCAAATATCAAATTTTTGGAAATCTTCTCAAAAACACAAAAACTATTTAATTTAAGCATCTAATATGTTATACAAAATGTTTTTAAAATTGATGAAGCAATCCTAACATATTATAACATACAGGGTGATCCGTATAAGTATGATATGCCCTGATTAATTGGTACACCCTGTATAATTTAAAATAATGTTAAATTGTAGACCTAGTAATGCCTTTTTATAACTCTGTAACTGTTTTTGAAAATACTAAAAAGTCTATTAGTTCAGGTGGTATGGAATCCTGCGTTGATAGTGGGCCACCCAGTATGTCTATAGGTATTTAAAAATATAATTGCATGGTTCAGAAAAAAAAAATTGTGTCTAATTAAGAGGCGTAAAAAAAAGAAAAATTCCATTTCAACATAAGAAAAAAAATGTTATTCACAACATCCCGATAACTTCAATATTTTATTGTAATAATATGTCAAACAATACGAACTTACTTGGCAATGTACCGCAGGAGTAACAATGCAGTAATAAAGTGGAAATAACATCAAAATATTTTAAACAACTGTGCACTGGCCCCATTTAACGCAATTTGGAAAGGTACCAAAACTTTGTTTCCCGCATCCAATTATTCGACGGTAATTATTAAAATAACAAAATGTTCGCGGTTTAGCTACAAATAAGAATTACTTTGTGGTCTTTTGCACTTTTAAATTGACCAGATAATTTCGGATAAGTATTGCATTTAAAATAAAGAATTAAATGAATATACATTTGTGTTTTGGATTGCCAGCCAAAAATTTTAAAGCTTGACTATTATTGTCGAAAGTCGAAAGGGTGTCCCAAATTCGATATATAAATATTATTATTAAGCAATTCTCTCGTTTTCCGACAGATGACACCAGTCATTTGTCATCGATCAGCTGATATTGGGACACGATAATATCCCCAGATTAATAGTGGACCGTAATGAGCCCACACGCCGAGTTATGAAATGTGTTTTAGTGTGCTTTCGTTGTATTTTATTACGTTTTAAAAGTGTGTTTGGTACCTGTTATTTTGACTTTCATTGACTATTAATTACTTTTGTGTGTCCCGTAAGTACCTACAATAATCATTGGAAGAACAATTTACCGGATAAAATTTTATTATTTTTTTTTTAGTTTAAATCATTATGGATGATAATTATTGTGTGCCTTGCACGTCAGTACTTAATTGGTGTCATCGATAAGCGCAGAAAATAAGTTTTTAAAAAAATTTAAACGTTTTTATTATTTACAAAATTAACCCTTGACCGCACCAAAAGATTGTAGCTGATGTGAGCCAATCAAGTGGCAAACGGTGCGCCGGCGCATGTTGCCGCATGAACCTTTCATATCCAGACAAGGAAAACGAATTTAATACCTATAACACAGATTCAACCGCTGTCGTCGTGGAAATCAACAACGAACTTTTCTTTCGCTTTTATTATCGGTTATGTATGTATAACAATCGAACTTAGGCGCAACTCCGACGTCAGACATATGACATTTAACAAGCAACATGCGCAAGCGCACAGTTTGCCGCTTGATTGGCTCGCGGCAACATTATTTTGCGGCGAGACTATTGTTTAAAAATCAGCTGTTTCAATTCGAAGGTTTTCCTAGTTGTCAGCGGTTTTTTATGATGTCGCACTATTGTTAGATTATCGTAGTTAATTTCATAAAAGCATTATAAGTCAACCTTGGATAAATGGTAATTTAGGGATGTTACCACAGTAAATTTAATAGTTTGTCTTCAAATTATACGTAAGTCTAAATGTAACTGTTAAAGTTGGTGTTCCATTGATAGAAAAATCTCTTTAACAGTGTTAGCCTACATATACATTATGTTAGCCTAAATATACGAATTTAGAAAAAGATATAACCGTATCAATGTACGACCAAATCCTATATTAGGTAGTCTTCCTTTAGGGTCAATGTCGGAATAAGATAAAAACTGATAAAATGGAGCTTTCGTTGACTGAGGTTGCAAATTGAATTGGGCATGGGCCACCCAAGAATATGGGGGTTCATTGACTCCTTAGAAAAACCATAAAAAGGTCGAGAGTTATACTTCCAACTTCCAACAAATTATTGCAGCCCCCTCAAAAAAAAATACCAAGAAGCAGATGCAAGAATATTCAATTTGGTTACTGAGCTTGAAAATCGCAATATTTTAGACTTTCTGGGAGGGATTGCTCATAATTTTGAAATGTTATATAATTAACTATTTTATATGTTTTTAATTTTGAATAATAATGCATCAATTTTCTGCAAATATGCTTTGTATTTTTGTACCGCGCCGAAACGTCCTAGACCCTGGATATTTTATCATAAGAAATTAAGCAAAGACCTATTTTCACTTGCTGTATGCCTCTTAGTTAAGGAACCCTGTATACTGTATAGCGTGAATGGATAATATTAAAAGATCTGTTTTTTTCTGCTGTAAATCTCAATGATAGAATATTTAAAATTGTGTTTCATTTAAGTAGTATATAGATAATAGGTACTTTTAAGTTTGGGTCATTTTACCTCTATGTTGACACTTTATATTAAAACCATACGATACCGTACCAAACCCTGTTTATTATAACCCTACTAATATAATATTTCAAAAGATTATTTTCAAAATAAATGTATGGGTAATTTTCGTTCGGTCCTGGAATTCATGCCAGCCTATAAAAATTAAATATACCAGAATTGACAGAATGTCACGTGACTTCAGGTTGTTAAGAAAATTCGATAGCCGTCATTCCCCAAAAAATAACTTAAAAAAAGTGACTAAAAAATGCTTTTACTTTTGAAAAAGCAAACTTTTTATCATAACCGTACCCATAAAAAATGTATTTCTAACAAAAACCAGAATCCAAATAACAATTATATACGACAATATTGGGAGTTAACAAAGGGCATATTTGAGGTCTCCCGCGCCTGATTTCACATTTCTTCATCAACAATATATCGGCGACTCGTGTTGTTTGACGAAATAATACTATCACAACGGCTGCCTTTTAACTGTCCCTAAGGGCCAAAGGGCACATTGTGGTATTATCACAACGCGAAATGACACAAAACAAGCAGAAAATTATTCTCTGACGTTTCAGCCCAAAACGTCGCAAATCTCTAAATGGCCCTACATGTACATGTACAAAGCATTCAAGCAAACGAGATAACAAAAGTAGGTACTAGTTTACTTTCCTTATGAAATTCATAACTTTACTTTATATAATCGTTAAACAAAATGGAGTTTTTTCTTCGAACGTGCATAAATATTATATTTTTTCTTAGATATAAACTAAACGACAAAAAAAAAACCGGCACCTAATTTTTTTATTAATATGGCATAACTTTTTTATTTTTGACTTTATTGCAATGATTTTTCCCTGGGCGATAAATCAATTCATTAAAATGACGCTGCAGTTTGTTCTGATGTAATTTTGGTTGCTTAAATGTTTATATACCAGGGTAGGTCTAAATTATGTTTTTAGTCGGAAGTTTAAAACGTCCTGTGGAAATAACACGCCAGAGAACCTTGTTTAAACATTATTTCCGATAAAGCTAAATGTATTCCTAGCATTTTATTTTTTGAATCATCTGGTTATCTTGTTTCTTTTACAAGCTACGCATTTTTAATTGAAACGCTGCATTTAAAAAACATTTTTTACTTCAAACATTAAAAGTTCTGTTGTCATTAGGGCACTTAAAATTAAAATAAAATGTTAATAACAGGTGTGTCCACCTCTAGCCCCAACGACAGCTTGCATTCTTCATGGCATGGAATCAATTAGAGTGATTATTTTTTCTTGAGGAATAGCTATATTCTTCATTTAATGCTAACCTGAGCTCTGGTAAAGTTGTAGGTTTGTTGGGACGGTGACGAACGCGCCTTTTTAATTCATCCCAAAGATGCTCAATTGGGTTGACATCTGGGCTATAGGGTGGCCATTCTAACCTTTGAATTCCAACTTCATCCAAAGACTCATTTACTACATGTGCAACATGTGATCTGGCGTCGTAAACTCTTTTTCAATGAAAGGGGCATATGGAATGGCAGCTTCCTGTAGTATCTCTTCAATATAACAGTGGGCATTCAGAGCTCCATTTTGCACAAATATTAGGTTTGTACGTCCTTCTCTAGAAATTCCCGCCAAAATCATTACAGATCCGCCATAGAACGCTCCGATATTGTACAGTCGGCAAACCGTTCATTACTTCTCCGGTAAACCCACTAACGCCTATCTGGCGGTCGAAGACAAACTCTTGATTCGTACGTGAACAATACGTTTCGCCATTCTTCTTCTGGCCAATTAACATGCTGCCTTGCAAATCTAAGTCGATTCTGACGATGGTGAGGAGGCAATCGAGGCGCTACTACAGGTCTGCGGGAATTAAGCCCAGCTTCCTTTAATCGTCTTCTTATGGTTACTTCAGTAGCGTTCTTTCCACGTACCTGCTGTAGGTAATGTTTTAGGGAACTGGCCGTAGCTCCTTGATCCCTTAATGATTTCAGCAATATGAAACGGTTGACGGCTAAGGTGGTTGATTTTTTTCTTCCAGCCCTGGCCTTCTGGTATGATTTCCTGTCTCGAGATACCTATTCCAAGCATCTTGTACCGTAGATCGCGTAATTCGTAAAGTACGGGCAACATAACTTTCATTTCGACCATCTTCTATTAAAGCGATGATTTTACCTACGTCTGCAGTGGTTAGCACCATTTTAATTACGATTTTAATATTGACAATGTCACTGACAAAATAATCTAATAAAGTAACCACTAGCTAACTTGACTATTTTACGCTGATTATTTTTATTGACAATGAAAAAATACAGCGTTTCAATTAAGAATGCGTAGCTCGTAAAAGAAGATAACCAGATGATTTAAAAAACAAAATGCTAGGAATATATCCAGCTGTATCGGAAATCGTGTTTAAACAAGGTTCTCTGGCGTGTTTTTTCCACAGGACGTTTTAAACTTCCGACTAAGAACATCATTTTGACTTACCCCGGTATATAAACATTTAAGCAACCAAAATTACATCAGAACAAACTGCAGCGTAATTTTAATGAATAGATCTATCATCTATCGCCCAGCGAAAAATCATTGCAATAAAGTCAAAAATAAAAAAGTTATGCCATATTGAAATTACTAAAAAAATTTAGGTGCCGGTTTTTTTTGTCGATGAGTTTATAATGTTACAAAATAGTATTTTTTCGAGTTAAAAAAAAGTACCGTAAGAAAAAGGTGCAGCAAAAATACAGCTATAAATATAGCATCATATATAATAATTTCCAAAAGCTTTACAGGGTTATATTGCGTACGCTATAAGGGATTTAAAAGTTGGTTGATTTGTTAAGACATTACAACTTCTGAACTTCACGTTTCTAAAAGTTAGGAGTTCGGGTTACTCGGTTTAATTCGACCGTACAGAAGAAAAAAACCGCCTTAGGCTTTCAAGAAAAAAATTTATAAGTTGTACACCAAAAAAGTCTCGTGAAAGCAGCATAGGTCACAGAAGTAAAAACCCGTTTTTAAACAAATCTTCATTAAAGCGAGGTCAAGTTTTCTCAACTCATTAATTATTATCATTTCTTAAATTTTTGCAGTTCGGACATTTTTTACTTATACAGTATACTTTAGGCCTCTTTCACACTATTAGGTTCGCCGGTCAGGTTTTAAACCGGACAGAATCCTGAAGTAAAAATAAAAATATCCGGACCCGATCAGGCTTTCATCAGGTCCGGTAATGTCCTTATTAATAAAATTTAGTCCACGTTTCGATGATGAATCGTAATGCTGTTATAGCTTTGTGGTATTTGTATAGAAAGCATAAAAAGCAAAGAAATGGTAAAACGGGACACGTGACGAGATTGGTGCTTTTCAAATTTTGTATAAGGAATTAGGAAGTGACGAATTATTTTTTTTTAATTACCTACTTTAGAATGTCTGTTTCCTCTTTTGAAGAACTACATACTGAATTACAGCCAGTTTTACATCATCAAAATACAAAAATGAGGAATTGCATCAGTCCAGAAGAAATGCTTAGCTTAATTATCAGGTAAGCGTTCGCACCTTCCTCGCCAGAGTTAAAACAAATAATAAACTATCACAGACTAAACCTGAATACCATAACCGGACAAGTTTGAACGCGCACGTAAGCTGCAATACCCCATCATCACTTCGTCCGGCGTCAGGAAACCGGATGCTTCAGTCGACCTATCTGGCTGCAACCGGTCGCCGGACCTGAACCTGATTTTGAAGAGCCATATTTAAACGAATGGTCCATTACTTGTCCGGTTTGCTTCAGGTTTAAAACCGGACCGGCTAAACCTGAAGCAAATCGGACAAGTAATGGACCATTCGTTTAAATATAGCTCTTGACACTATCAGGTTCAGGTTCGGCGACCGGACTGGAACATCCGGTTCCCTGACGCTGGACGAAGTGATGTTGGGGTATTGCAGCTTATGTGCGCGTTCACGCTTGTCCGATTATGGTCTTCAGGTTTAGTCTGTGGTAGTTTATTATTTGGTTTAACTCTGGCGAGGAAGGTGCGAACGCTTACCTGATAGTTAAGCTAAGCCTTTTTTTTGAACTGACGCAATTCCTCATTTTTGTATTTTGACGCTGTAAAACTGGCTGTAATTCTGTATGTAGTTCTTTAATAGACAAAACAGACATTCTAAAGTAGGTAATTAAAAAAAAATATCCGTCACTTCTTAATTCCTTATACAAAATTTTAAAAGCACCAATCTCGTCACGTGTTTGAAGTAGAGGGTGTACCCAAAATCCCATTTTACCATTTCTTTGCTTTATTCGCTTTCTATACAAATACCACAAAGCTATAACAGCATTACGATTCATCATCGAAACGTGGACTAAAGTTTATTAATAAGGACAATACCGGACCTGATGAAAACCTGATGGGGTCCGGATATTTTTATTTTTACTTCAGGATTCTGTCCGGTTTAAAACCTGACCGGCGAACCTGATAGTGTGAAAGAGGCCTAAGGTAAATTATAAATTCCACCCAAGAGGCTCGCTGCTATTTAATATAATAAAATATATCGGGTACATTACGCGCATGGGTGTTGACGTATCCGAAACCCCTACTTTATTACTGCCCATAAAATGCCGTTAGGTTGCAGTAATTACAGACTTGGTTAATTTTTGAACAAAAATAGTGATCAAAGCAATAGACTAATCGAAACGAACAATATTTGCCCTTGATGTGGCGTCCATTGCTCTCCAGAAAAAAGGCACTCTTTGAGAAAATGACAATTTAGAAAAGACTTAATGTGCTAATGGAAAATTACCTTTATTTTATAAAGAACCGTAGAAGAAAGATATATGGAACTACAGTGTAATTAAAAATACATTAAAAAAACCATTTGATTAGCCTAAAAAAATTATTTTAAAATGACAGTCTTTAAGGACTTTTTAAGTAAAATTGTTACATTAAGAAATTCATTTTAAAAGGCTTTGGTAAGTATTTTTAATTTTTTAAATAATATTATGCCGTAGTCGCTACTTAGGAATTATATTCCATAAGCCAAATTTCACGTACTACTATCGCTCTGTTCCACCGATAGGTGCATGTTTTCTAAAAGTTGCAAAATACCAAATTTTTGAAAAATCGTTAATAACTTAAAAACTATTAAATTTAGGCATAGGATATGCTATACAAAATATTCCTTAAATGGATCAAGTAATCCAAAAATACAGGGTGTCCCTGGATGGGGTTACCTATACCACACATTGACTTAATTTTAAATTTCTCGAAAAAAAGTTATTCTCTATAATAAAATTTGCTGGTGAAAGATTAAAATTTGTCATTAGAAAATTTTGTTTTTATACAGGGTAGTAAACATAATTTTTTTTTGTTTTTTTAAAATAAATTTACGTTAAATCTTGAATTATGACGAAAAAGGTAATTCTAACCAAAATTTCCTAATAGCATTTTCGTTAGAAACAAAAAATTAAGGTAATTACTTTATTATTAGGTAAAATTAATATTTTTTAAGATTCTTAACCTCTCTGTATAAAAAAACCAATAACAAATCTTAATATTTTACATGCAAAATTTTTTATTAGTGCCGTTTTACACAGACGTAATTTTAACACAAATTTTGTGCTAAAATTTATGATAAATTTTATTAGTAAAAATTTATAACAAAAATATGTACAAAATTACATGGAATTTTAATGTGTATGACACAGTAACAAACTTGAATGCAATTTTTGCAAGAAATCATGTGCACTAAAGACCAGTGACGCATTGTTAAATGTCAATGTCAAATTATATCTAATCCAGCTTTTCGGTAAATAAAAATAAAGTAATTTAGGAAATAGCAAATATAACCTCCGAATGCCCATTTCAATCAAACCTAACCTTTCTTTTTCGGCTTTTCTTAAAAGATTTTGACAAGTGTTATTTTAAATTACTGCGCATATTTTGGCGCACTTTTATTCATTTTTTTGATAAAATATAGAAATGTTTCCATATTTTCGTAAAATATTATAATATTTTTCCAATAAAATTTGTAAAGTGTGTATTACACGTTAAAATTTATTTGTAAACAAATTTCTGCTTAAATTTATCGTCAAATTTGCTACTGTGTAAAACGATACTAAAAAATTACTTTTTATTGAGAAATTAAAGATCAGGTCCATATAGGGACACCCTGTATCATAATAATACAAAGGGTTCCATTGAAAAAAGTATGTTTGTTATGTTTGATAGTCCTGCGTTGAGAGTGGGCCACCCGGTATAGCAAGCACAAAATAGATGCAGTTTTAACCAGTTTAATTACCTAATCTAATATAAAAAAATGTCGTCATTCCCTGTCAAGTAGTTTTTAAACTTTCTAGTCAACAGACAGACGGAAATGGGAAAAATATTTTTGTTATCTAGGGAGCCTAAAACATTGACATCTGATAACAGGTAGGAGGTAGGTATCTATAAACAAATGTTTAGGATAACAATACTGTCTCCTGGACTGGACTGCCAGGAAAGTAAAAAGTATTCTTATACATTTGATTGGTTTATAGCGAAAAATCATAAACTTAGCCATCAATAACGTCATTATTGTCCAAACAAAAATTAAGATAACGTTATTAATGTTATGATACAATAAACTTCACCGACAGGCGCGGGTGTATAATATATTATAAATTATAATATAAGAAAATATATTATGGTAAGGAAAACCATAACAAAGAAATAATTTTTTAAGCGTAGACTAAATAAAATGCATTTATATGAGGTTTAACCTAAAATATGGTGATTTTAATTTTAATGTATCTAGTGGTGATAAGTTGTTTTTATTTATTTTATAGTAACCAAGAGGAAAAGTATCAGTGAAAAATGTTAATCGGCTTGCAGACAAAGATTTTAAAATTGACACACCTCTGCTGGGATTTGAACCCAGAACCTATAGATTAATTAACACATACATGAAAAAGTCCCATTTCTAAGAAAAGTATCGCTATCACAAAAACAAATATTTTTGAGAAATTATTAATGCCGACGTATTAGATTTCTAGATAGCAAAAAACATGTTTCCTCGGTCTGTTAACTCAGCTTAAAAACTACCTGGTTGGGGAATGACGAAATTTTGTATGTGAATTATTAATACCGCTCAATACCTGATGTAATTTGGGTTTACTGTATACAGGGAATCTTAAAAAACTAAATTCCATTTGTGGTAGGGTAATATGGCTTAGTTTAATCAGATTTGGGCCAAAGCTCTGAAAGCTCCTTTAACGAACTAATATACCGTGCGACAAAAATTATTTGTATCAAAGAGGGCCTTGCATCTAAGGCCGTAATGCTTAGCGGTATCAATCAATCAGTTATTCCATCATCTTTGACCAAGGTCTCTAAAGGGTAGGTTGCCTGGTAACTCTATGGCCGAAGCGACGTGAGCGGGGTGTCTACGTCATCGAGACGACAAAGTTGATTTGTTTACATGGTGTACATAGCGGTTTTCACTGAATTATTGCTTTTGTAGTGTTATTTTGTTATTTAGGTGGTTAAATTTTAAACAATTGTGAAGTGTGGACATATTTTTGCGAACTCACAATATTATTTTGTGAGAAAACTATCACAAATTGTAAATTTTCAGCGATTTTCATTGTGTGAATTTCAAGGTTAGTTTATTAAACTTGATTCTTCTCTATGTTCTAATTTTAAAACAAACTATTGTTTGAATATTTATTTATATATGAGTGGTGGCAATATTTGTAGCATAGCTAGATGTAACAGTAATTCAAAGAAGAAGCCAGATCCAGGCGAGAAAAGATCATGTTTTTCACATTCCCAAAAAACCCCATCGTTTCAAAAGAATGGGAACGAAAATGTTGCTGAAAGGATAATTGGACGCCCAAAAATAAGAGGATATACAGCAAGCATTTTCTGTTTACTGACTACAAAGATGAACTGCAAGCTCGCTTAATGAATTTCCAACCAATGGTTTTAAACAAAGATGGTAAGTGAAAAAGAGTAAATAAATAGGCAGTTCTCTATTAATAAAGTGACAACCAAGCCCAAAGTAAATAAACTTATATTATTCAGGGGTGAAAGATTCCAAAGTAAGGGTTGAGTTAATGTATTTATAACAATAATAATATTAATATTTCTGAGGGCTCTTGAAGTATCATCTAATGATAATCATAATTATTATTAAGACAGAAGTTTGTAGGTTTAGTGAACCCTTATTTTATTTATTTTTGGCTGTCCCAACATTATTTTTACCTTTGATAGAAAATAAAGATACCTACTGTGTTATCGAAAAGAGCTTGTCGGATAAATCGAAAAGAAAACAAAGCAACTGTGGTACTGTGGAAGGTTTATTACAGTTAGAAACAGAAAAGCTAAAAGCCATTGATAACATTTCCATGGATATTTCGGAGGTTACATCAACAAGCAAAAAACAGATTATGATATTATTTGGGAAAGAAAATTTTCATTATTGAGACAAGAAAATGAGAAGCTCAAAAAAAAATTGCAGATCATGAAAATAAAGAAACGATTTTAAAACAAAGTGGCTCCAACTTAGATGAACAAGATGTTTTGTCTCCAAACCAAGTGGACATTGCCTTAAAAATTAAATCTAAAGCTCGCTGGACACAGGATGAACTCTTAAAAGCTTACGTTAAAATATTTTGGTAAACGATCATATACCTATATTTAAGACAAACTTTGCATTATCCGCTGCCTGGAATATCCACTTTACAACAGTGGGCTGCAAATTAATATCAATTTAAGAAATGGAATTATAGATGATATTTTGCACATTATGGGAATAGCAAAAACATTAAAAAAAGTGTTAATAGACATTAACCCTAATCCGAGCCCTAATCGTTATTGAACTTCTTAGGTAATGAATGGTAAACCTTTTTTATTTTGTGACATCATTTCATTTTATTCCCCATTGTAAAGTATAATTTGAAATAAAGAAATTATTATTGTTATTATTTCTCACAATTCCCAATATTTTTTAATAATAGATAAAACATGGTTTTCCAAAATATAATATTTAACATTATATGCAAAATTTTAAATGCTTTTAGCACTTACCTACCTATTAGTAATACAATACTGTCTATTTTCTGATAGGCCTAATTAATAAAATCAGAATATTGATAATAGAGTAAAAGTGCCTGTTCTTCCACCCAAGCCATAATTAGGAAAATATATAAGAAATATTCCTTTCTTAAGGGCTAAAATCATTTAAAGTTTGTCAAAAAATGATATTTAAACAAAAGCAATTGAATTTACATATCAAAACCACAGGAATTCTGTGTGAAAACTATTTAATTGCCATTCTTTATATGCTGACCATGAAAATATTTTAAATGTGTCGTCTGGATGACGTATTCCCGCGCATGAAATGCGAACATCTGATTGGCCCAAAGTTACCAGGCAACCTATAGTATAGAGACCTTGATCTTTGACAGCCGTTACAAGTAATTTTATCTAAACCAAGCCCTACGTTTTTTAATCCAAGCCCTCTTTGATGCAAATAATTTTTGCTCGCACGGTCATTTAGTGCCACTAATGCGATAAAGTATGTACAATTGCCGCGTTTTTTTTTTAAATACACAAAAATAAATAAAAGAAAATAAAAGGGTAGCAAACTTACTTTAAGTTTACAGGGTGGCTCAAAAAAGCGAGAAAAAAAATGTTTTTTTTTTAAATAGAACATTCTATATTTTATATAATTTTTGAATACTAGGGATCAAACAACGTAAAGTTGTTAAAAATCTTTCTATATCTAAAGCCCACCGTTATCAAGATACCTAAATTTAAAAAATAACATTTTTATACTTTGACTGGCTACAGCTTATTTATGGCAAAAACTTGATACATATTCACATCTTAGTTTTTTATTCTTAAGCTATTTTAAGTTAAAAAAATTCTACGTCGTGAAAAAAAAATTACTATTTTTTGCACTATCTACTGTTCCAAAAGTGTAACCTTTTGCACTAGTGGTAACATTAAATTTCCTCCAAACCTTTATTGTTTGATATTAAAAATAACTTTTTTACTATAACCTTGTTACAAACAAAAGCATAATCATAGTTATATATGGATGGCATGTGACAGTGACAATTCCCGTAATAAATTTCAAGTTGTAAGTTTTAAATTTTAATATTTTGTCATAAATCTGTTAAAAATGTCAAGTTCGGATAGTAAGGAAGAAACTATTTGTACTCCTTCAGATATAATTGAAATAGCAAATGAAGCTACAGCAGATTTATTACCCGATAAATCTAAAAAGTGTATGAAATTTGTTATAGACGGTGGGCCTGGTGGGACACAAAGTTTGTTAAGAACATTACTGAAAACGTCCTCTTAGAGTATGTAAAAGAGAAATAAGAGATACTGAAGCCATCGACTTTATGGTCAGAGTATTCACTGTTAAAGGCTACACCTTTAATCAATAAAAATTTAGAAATTCGACATTTAACCAAATTAATTTAATTTTTGAATGAGTCGGTAGGATAACGTCACAAGAAATCAAAAATTCTTACCGGACAGGGATTTGACAAATTTTTAATTGAAGCTCCAGATAATAAATTTCTAATGATGAAGGTAACACACGCCAACGATGGTAATTTTTAACTTTATAATTACTTGTGTTTTGTTATAGATATTTGCAGTATTGGGTATGGCAGGAGCATGCCGCAGGGACGAGTTACAGAAACTGATATTAAATGATATTAATGACATGAGTTCTATTATAACTGTGAAAATTCCCGATAGCAATACAAACCAACCTCGATCATTTGTAAAGCGGTGAAATTAGATGTTTTAATTTTGTTAAAATGTATCACAAATACGCATCCTTCCTTCCCCAGTCTACCAATTACACTACATTTTTGATCAGATATTATAACGGAAAACGAGAATGTTCATTTCTACCTGGCGTATATACTTTTAGTAAAATTCAAGTGATATAACAAATAATAAATATTGAAAACCCAATGCACTACATAGGACACTGTTTTCGCAGATCTTCTGCAACATTGCTAGTGGAATTGGGGGCACATATTTAATATGTTAAGGAAATCTACAACTGTAGCTGAGGGCTACATTGAGAACTCAATTTCCAAAAAAACTAACGAATTCTGGAAGGTGAACCAAGTACCAGTACCGGAAACTTCACAACAATCCGAAAAATAATTTAAGTAAAGAACCTGAAACCTCCACAAGCAAAAATGAAAACAAAGTTCAAAAAATTACTGGAAATGAAGTTTGTTACTATAGCAAGTTGCTCTAACTTACTAAAATTGCAATTAACTCAAAAAAATAAATACCTAGTTTTATAAAAATAACGTTAGTTTAAACTGTTTATGTTATTGTTAACACTATTCTAAGAATTAGTAATATTTCTTATATTGTAAAATACTCTTGAATAGAATTTGAAATAAGAACAAATTTAATTCGATCGTAGAAAAAATGTTGTATACATGTGCAAAAAGCATGTTTGTTGCATCGACTGCGTCTCGAGTTGTAAACTTCATGTAACGTGCAGCAAATATACACTTCTTACACTAGTTACACAAATATTTTTTTAATGTTTCTTTGGTACCATTTAATTTAATAATAGCTATTTATACAATAAGTTGCGAAATGAGTGTCTTTTAGGCACGCGACGTGAAAATTGTCCAACGAGGCAAAGCCGAGTTGGACAACACGTCAAAGTGACTAAAAGACATTGTTTCGTAACGAATTGTATACAATATTTTTTCTACTGAGGTTTTATAATAAAAAACTTAATTTTACTAACATTTTATTACCTATGTTTCATTTGCCCCTTTCAAAAATTGACACTTGCCAAAAAATATTAAATTATACCTAGTCTGTGGTTACGTTTTAATTGTAAATAATTACCTGCGTTACTTTTAAGCACGTTGCTCCTGGTAACGTGCTTAAAAGTTTTTTAAGCACGCTGCGCTTAAAAGGAGGTTATTAAAAAACCATAATGACAATCGAAAAGAGGTTATTATAAAACGTCAGTAGAAAAAACTATTTTCAGCATTCAACGCAACTTTTATATACTTTAAATAAAACCTTGGCTACTATGCATACTGTGCAACCTTACCTATCTATGTGTTTCCCAATATTTTACGTTAAATCGCGGAAAACCTCAAACGAATAAAACAAATTGTTTGTTTAAAATATCAAAGTATCTAAAATTTTTATTTATTTTTACAGACCAATATATCAATCGATAAAACTAGCCAAATGGAAATCAATTTCTTTTAATAGAAAAAGTAATGTAATTAATACAGTATAATTTATCGGAATATAAAAAATAAAGAGAAAACTATAGACTAACATACCGATTGTGTTTATAAAGTGCTGTGCCACTTTAAATTATAATGTGAATGGGTGATACCTCCACCACTACACACTTGGTAAAGTTTTTGGCGATAGCAATACAATTTTAATTGATATGTATACTGCATTTTGAGCTAAACATATTTGCAATATGCTTGAGATAGTATCACGTTAATTTAAAAAGCTCAAACAGAAAGTGTATAAATTTTAATTTATCTTTGTAATTTCTTCATGTGAATAAACTATATATCTATCGACGAGGAATCGCTAAACAAAAACAAATTGGAAAGTGAATGAAAATATTTGTGTAAAAAGTAAATTTACGCACTATAACGGTAGATCACCGTAACGTACATATAATATTTTATGTTAATTTATAAATAGCATAGTTTTATGGGCTGCGAAACGTATTATGTACGTTTATTACATCAATTATTGCAGATTATACGAAGGTGCAATAAAAAAGTGGTTTCCTAATGAATTTTAATTAGTAAACTAGATATTTAGAAAAAAATATTAAATTTAACAAGTTAATGCCAATGAAATAATAACGATTTAATAAAATACTTTAAAATAAAACGGTTCTTTAATAATGTGTTTCATTTATCTATTTGAATTAATTAAAGTCATATAGGTGTTAATTATTAAAAGTGATGTTTTCTTGTCGTTAAAAATAATTTTAAATTTTATGTGACTACCATTTTTTCGATATGTTAAATAGTATATTAAAGTACACGTTTCATAAGAAGCGGTTTTAGCGCACGTGTCTATTTTAAAAAACGAGCCACAAAGTGGCAAGTTTTTTTATTGACACGTGCGCTAAAACGCCTTATGAAACATTTGCTTTATACATTTTTTTCTATTTCACCTTTTATAATCAAGAAAAATACATTTTAAAAAGAAAATAAATCCTTCAAATTTTGTAAATTTTATGTTGGTAATACTATTTTTTATCATAGTAGCCTCTGGACAACAAAAATTATTTTGCAAACTGTAATTTTTTGATTTATTGACCCATTTTCACTACGAGATTCTAAAGTTATTTTAGCGATATGAGATTTGAAATTGGACGGAATACGTTGTGTGATCCTTGTACATTCGGTACATATACAGTGCGTTCGGAAATTCGGGCGATTTTACTACTTTTTTTCGAATTTCAAAAGACGTGATTTTACGTCACGGCATTGCAATTTAGTATAGGGAAGATGGAAAATTCAAATAAAGTTGAAGTTAAAATCGACATTGGAAGGTTAGTAGATTGAATTTTGGATAGGATTTGGCAGAAAATGATAGCTTGAAGCATCTACAAAAGATTGATTTATAGATTTATGCAACCAACATACATGACTGTTATCCACACAGAATAAAAAAGTAAGTTATTAAGCTATTTTTCCTCTGCGAAAAATGGGTTTTCTCGTAAATTACAAAGGCCGCGCAAGTCAATGAAATAAAACATTTAAATGTTACCAACATCAAATAAAGAAAAGACAGGTATCGAAATAGCTTCATTACGATACGCAAATGCGTATCGTACTGAGCTTATTATGAACGTGAAATAGAAAAAGAGTATTATACCAGTGGCGGCTGCTAATAATTGAAACAGGTAGGGCCAAAATATCAAATCAAAAAGTTCTATAAAAGAAATACTAGAAAAAAAACGCAATATACCTATAGCATAATAAGGGCATTGTCTTAAATCACAATATATAAAATAAAGTGTATTGCTTGATAGTCTAAAAAAACATAGATGAATAAACATCCCTTAAAATTTGAAGCCTTGATTTCTGCCCACTTTAAATATGTATAATCAACAAATGGGGCCAGGGACGACCCAATTCTTTCACCTTCATTTTTTCCAAGGAAAGCGCGGAAAGTCGCGAATTAAAAACGGATGTTATTTATTTTGAAACGCAATAATAAGGTCCGGTATTTTCACGCTCTGTTAAATTGAGAAATATGTAACAGTCAATTATTATTAATTAACAACGCGATAACAGCAGAATAAGGAAAATGGGTATTTTGACTGCTTTTTAACTGACTGTTAGGTAACATTAGATTTAATCGGAAGTACATATGACAACGTTGCATAACACGACCTATGCCTACTCCGTGTCGAAGAGTAGTCACAGGATCGGACCAGTATTTCCTCTGTGTAGTTGTCCGCTTAGTCCGCTAACCAACCTAACCTTAAATTTTTATTTGTTGTTAAATTGGTTGGTTTTTGTTTTGGTAAAAATAGATAAAACCTGTGGGTCGTGTTTTTTTGATAGATGTAAGTACAGAAAAATCAATTTGTTATGCCAATAACAAATATTTATACTCAATTTTATATGACTGCTGTTTTAATATTCTTGTACCTAGTTTTATTTTTTAGAAACATGAGTAGCCCACAGCGAAAAAAACGCCGTAATTTTATGTCTATTGCCTTAAAACTCACATGATGTATCTACTACCTACTACCTACCAAAATACAAGAATTTTAAACTTTTCGACAATTTTCCAAAGCAGCACATTCAACAATAAATATTTCTACTTTTATAGGTTAGAAAACATACTTATTCTCCTGTTAACTATACCGGGTGTCCGCGAAAGGTGGTTCGCCCCTATAACTTTTTTGGCTTTGAAGATATTGGAATGAAATTTGGAGAATGTGTATACGACATAAAATTACATTTTTTGACGGGTAACTCAATTCTATGGCACTTCCGGTTTAACCGGAAGTGACATAAACTTTCGATTTTTAAATGGGACGCCTGGTATATTTTTACTTATTTTATCTCCACATGACATTCTAAACACAATCATGTGTCACTTGTCACTTTGTGTCACCAAAAAAAAATTTTTTTTTTCATTTTAATTTTTTTTTTTAAATTTATTAAAAATTATAGTATGCATTATACCTACTAATTAAATAACCAAACAATTATAACTATCTACATAATATCTATTTATTTTTAACTTTAATTTTGAAGATGTTCAAAATGACCTCCATCTTGTTGCTGACAAAGTCGTACTTTCTCTTTTGTTGCTCTTACAACGTTTCTTAAATGTCGTGGTGAAATTCGATGAATAACTGCCCTTACTTTGTTTTCTAATTCATTTCGTGTGGCAGGGGGTACATCATATATCTCATTTTTAATAGTACCCCATAAAAAAAAATCTAGTGGCGTAAGGTCGGGCGACCTAAAAAGTTTTAAAATGAAATAAAGGTATAAATTAAGAACAATTCCGTTTTACCTTGCCGGCCAACTAACTGGGCCCCTGTTTCCAATCCAATTTTCGTTGTATAATTCATTTAAATATTCCGTTACTGCCCTCAAGTTGTGTGGGGGGGCACCATCTTGTTGATAAAATAGTCCTTCTCGATTTATTAACGGTATCTCATCCAAGAACTGCTCAATTTCTTGCGTAAGAAAATCTAGATATCTTGCCCCTGTTAGCGAACCGTCAAAAATTATAGGACCTAATATTCTGTCCCCTAAAATCCCAACCCAACAATTGAAACCAAACCGTTCTTGAAAATTTCCTTCCTGCATCAAGTGTAAATTTTCTTGAGACCAATATCGCTTGTTATTTCTGTTAAAATGTCCCAAATTAGTGAAACGGCTTTCGTCAGTATAAAGAATTTTATTGGGAAATGTGTTATCCTCTAAATATTTTTCTAAAAACCAATTACAATAGCTAAGTCTCCTTTCATTGTCGTTTCCGTACAGGTGCTGGTGTAGTTGGTATTTATATGAGTGATATCCATGTTTATTTAAAATTTTACCTGCAGAAGACTTAGAAATATCACATTCTAGCGCGATCTCTCTGACGGACGCGTTGATATGTACTTGTACGTATGCCAGAACGTCTATTTCTTTTTCTTCGCTCACAACAAATTTAATGTTTTCATTATTATTAGGTCCATTTCGCATTTGCTGAACCACTTTTGGGAAATAGTGCCGGGTTGGGTGATGCCGATCTGGATATCTCTGTGCGTAAAGACGTGCAGCATTAGTTGAGATTTGCCTACACTCTCCGAAAACTAATAACATATCAACTTTTTCACTACTTGTATAAATATTATTATTCTCCATGTTTTTAAACAATAACGTACTGTTGCCGAAGCGATATGCAATAAGATATTGACAGGCCGTAATTTTTTTTCATGACAGCTTCATGTTTTTATTTCACAGGCCTACTCGATTCATTTAAATAATATTTCATTCTCTGAAGACCGTTCATTTTAGAAAAATGTTAGCGTTATATTTTACCAGTATTTTAAACGAAAGTTTGTTTAAAACCCATAAGTGTTTGGTATCAAATTAATCGTAGGAAAATGCTCTCTTTTGTTAACCGGGTGAACCACTATGTTGCCATTTGAAAAAAATGACTTATACAAATTTAAAAATTGAATTTTACACAGCAGATTGGTTTTTGACAAAAAAGAGTAAATTGGTATTTTACTCAAGATTATAAGACAAAATTAGTAATTTAAACGAATTCATAGCCCTCTAGATTTAAAAAAAAAATGAAAAAAAAAATTTTTTTTTGGTGACACAAAGTGACAAGTGACACATGATTGTGTTTAGAATGTCATGTGGAGATAAAATAAGTAAAAATATACCAGGCGTCCCATTTAAAAATCGAAAGTTTATGTCACTTCCGGTTAAACCGGAAGTGCCATAGAATTGAGTTACCCGTCAAAAAATGTAATTTTATGTCGTATACACATTCTCCAAATTTCATTCCAATATCTTCAAAGCCAAAAAAGTTATAGGGGCGAACCACCTTTGGCGGACACCCGGTATATCTGCCCGATTTATTACCGGTTAGTAACAAAGAATTAACAAACATTTACCGGACGGTTAAATGTAATCAGTAGTGAAAATACCATATATTTCGTTTAACAAAGGAATAAAATTTAACCGACTTTTAACCAATAATAAAGATACAGGGCCTTTCTGAATGCTTGATTTTCGGTCTTCTATTTAATTTTTACACCTCTTGTACATCATTGAAAGCTCCATTACGGCTCAATCCCACTATTATTTTCTCTATTGCTAACCAGGGTTGCCATTGCTCGGGAAATTTCCCTAAATCTGGGGAAAATCTGCAATCAGTGGGGAAAAAGGGAAATTTTCTATAATTTAGGCAATTTTTATTCTTCTTTGATTTTGTGATATTTGTAAAAAATATATTAAGCAATCACTTAAAAAATTTTTAGAAATCGATTGACTTATGGCAAAAACGCTATATTTTCTAAGTCCGATTTACTATTAGCAACTCAGAATCTGAAGCAGGTCGAATTTACTATAAACCTTACTCTCAAGATATACAACAAGAAACTCGGTAAATCCCAGGCCTGCGTTCGCTGATATTTTAAGGGGAATCACACATAAGGAACCACGCATTTTTTCAATTTTCTGCGTTAATTTTAGTAATTCAAATAAGTAGTAGCTTTGACCAGTTTATTTTCTATGTACCTATTTATCTTATATTAAATGTATTATTGTGTACTGTTGAATAAAAAATGTATTATTTTGAATAAAAAATTAACCATAAGTGGCTTATTTATAGAAAAAAATGTATTAAGAAATAGGGATATGTTTTGTTTTCAAGTATCTTTTTTCCTCGTTTTTAAGATCTAGGGAAAATCTGGGGAATTTTAAAGAAATTATCCAGGGAAAATTTTTTTTTTGACCTGGCAACACTGTTGCTAACAACATCAGCTTTTTACCTTTTACTGTGTTTTCCTGATGATGAGTGTTTCTACACTCGAAACATGTCGAATTAAATTATTATGAATTATTCTAGGTTCGCCTAGTTATTCTAATAAATAAATTGTGGAGAAAGACTTTGCGCTTCTCATTTTTTTATATTATTAAATTGTTTTTTATTGTGATTTATCGTATAAATACGTTTTACAATCGCAGGTAATGCTAACGGACGTACAATCCAGAGTACACATTTTCTGGCCCAAACTGCATGACATGCTTTTAAAGCCGAGCATTTATAATGTTTTCACTTTATTAAATTTGGTACTAAAGTTTGAATCGGGGTAATAAGTTCTTATGAAAAGCAAAAGTTTTCGAAATCATCCGTATTAGGTATACATAAATATGTATAAGTATACATTGAAATATTTTACTGCCTAGTTTATGTAACTTATAAAATGTTGAAAATTGGTAGAAATAAATCATGGAATTCCTTATTCTTTTCTTTATAGTTAAAATGTGAACTTAAAAAGAATAATGACATATTTTATGTACTTATGTATAATGTAGCAAGATATTCGATTAATTTAAAACGGTATTAGATCAAGATCGTTTATAAGCTAAAAATCATTTCTTTGGTTGCATTATTTTAAGCCAAACCACTGCCTTATACCTGATATGAATGGTCTGATTAACAATGTTTTTAATATTTATATCCACAAATATTAGCTACTTATACTTATAAGTAAAAAAAAAGGATTATGTCATAGTTTATTTTAAAAAAATTGTATTTATTGTTTACTGTAAGAAAAAAAACAAGGCCAAATACTACACAAAATTGTACATTTAGCTCGAATTTATTTTGCTTCCTAAATGTTAAAAAATTAGTTTAAATAAAATAATAAGTATAAAATTTATTGTCTTTATAATCAGAGGTGTTTATTTTTACTGTCAATCAAATAAATTTAATGGAATAAAAAAATTTTTAGATAACTAAGGTGTTTAAATAATCCCTTTTATAATTCGATATTAATTTAAGGAAAAAAATATTAAGACGGGTCAATTTTTATTTTTAATTACCTATATTTTGACTTAATAAAATAGTAGACAGTATATCTCATTAAGCAGGTATGCCGTCATTGATTGTGAATGTTTTTAAATACAATGTTACATTTTCTTAATTTTATATAATTTAATTTAAATTTATATAAATTTAATTAATAATAATAAATTTTACATGTACACTACTGGCAAACTCTAAATAACACTTATACTAAATACTTTATGTGATTATAAGAAAGTATATGTTCAAATACCGTTCATGAAGGCAACAGATCATTAGTGTTGCCGGCGGGCGACGTGAACAACGCATGGCCCGGCCAAAGAGGGGATTATTTATTTTTTCCGTTACAGAAATGCAGGAGGTATTCACTATAGAGAAGGGTCCGACCCGCTATTTTTGTTTAGCAGCTGCTTCTGCTATCGCTAAACAAAAATAACAGTTAGAAATAGCTGCTATTTTAATAGCAGTTGCTATTTTAGCATTATTCGTCTCGTAAAACGACACGTCCAGCAACGATAATAAATTAATATTTATTTGTTTTTGCTTTAAAAAGTATTTCGTTTATCTCGGTAGGTATCGATAGATGGCGTACTGTTCTAAAAATAACAATAAGAAATAGTCACGCATCACGCTGCAAAAACTCTCAAACTAAAACCCAAACAATAATGCTAAATCTAAATAATGCCACAAAATAGTCTACGGTTCGATTGGCCCGACTCCGAACTGGCGTTCGCACTTCGCAGTAAGTAAATCGGAATAGCAGTTCGAAATAGCATAGCAGTGATCACCAAAATCACCTAACCTGACAACCGCTCATTTCGCTCTGTCAGCGCCAGTTCACAGTTAAGTAAATATTAGGTGCTAAAAATTAGCAGCTAATTTTAAAGCTCGTAGCATTTAGCATTATACCGAATCAAATAGCAGTTTAAAAAAAGCAGGCTGCTGTTTAGCAACCCATCTCTAATTCACTAAGAATTCAGTAACATTTGGAATTTCGTTTGGTTTGTACGGTGTACCACACATTTTCGAATTATTTAACGTAGGTATTTTTTATTTTATGATGTTAACTACTTAATTATTGCATTTAAAATTGCCACAATTATCTTAAATCGCTTGTTTTAATTAGCTTATGGTGAAAAATAAAATGTTGGTGTGTACCCGAACTTTTTAAATCAATCAAAAATATTTAAGATAGTTCTGCGTGTTGGGACAGGTTGGTCGGGCTACAACTACTTCGTCTGCACTCTCATGCAGCTTTCGCGTTACATAATAGAGTTGTGTAGTTCGCGAACGAACTAGTTCAAAAGATCGAATCTGACAACTAAACTAAAAGATTCAGTCATTACTGAGAGTGTCTGAGAGATTGAAACAAGGCGAACTAAAGTCTAAACGGAATGTACTACGCAAGCGAGAGCGAGACGACTGAGATTATAGGTTTTTGTATCCTGACCGACCGATGTATGCCGCAATGATTTCGGACTATTTCGATATTGAAATGAATAAAAAATATTGTCGGTGTCTACTGTATTTTTTGTTAATTTAATAATATTTCTTTTACTTCCCTATGCCAGTATAAATCAGTGAACTAAATGAACTAAACGAACTAGTCTTTTGAACTATTCACTTTATTGAACGAGAACGAAAGATTGAAATCGGCAAAGTGAACTAAACTTCCCAGCACTATTACATAAAATTATTTTAAATTTTTGTTTTGTTGCTGCTATGGAGGGGGAATGCAGCGAGAGTGGAATGGGAATCGCTCTCGAACAGAAGTTGGCAACGTTGAGTCTTGTTCAATCTCTGTTTAACTCGTGCCAAGTTCATTTTGTATTAATTTCTTCACATTAAAAGCCTTCAGGCTTGCCAGTACGGGATATATTCAAAAATGCCCCTACAAGGGCTCTTCAGTGGTAGATTTTTTTTTATTATCTAGGTACTTAGAAGCATGCACGTTTCTATATTATGTTATGTAGTGACCGCTAGAAAATCTACAGCACATGGGAAAAATTGTTACTATTGAATTTAATTTCGAAAAAATTTTGCTAATTTTAAACCAAAGGCATACCCATTGAAAGTATTATTATGGTCAGTGGCGCAACCAGAAATTTAGTTCGGGGGGGTATATATATTGGCATCACATTCGGAATACACTTTGTCCAAATCTTCCTTCAGTTTTTTTTTTGGCATTTTTTATACCACAGCTCAAGTTCAGCTTTTAACATCGTTTTAATGGAAAACTCTTCAAGGAACTCATTCTTGTAGAAGCTGTAAAGTTTCAGAAAACATTTAAATTGACTATCAAAATCTTGATTATCATATGGAAAGACCATTCAAAATTTTGAAGGGTTTCTCGATGTTTTAAAAACCGATCCTCGAGATTTGCTACGAGGCCATCTAAAAACGGAATAAAAATTGTTATTTTAAAATACTCAGCAGCGGAATCGGTTTTTATAACCAATCTTTGTGTTTGTCTTGGCGGTAGTCTAAGTACTTTGATTTCAATATCGTATTCCGAAAGTAGATCTTGAGCTTCCTTAAAAATATTTTGAAAATTATCATCTGCCAGGCCTCTTATTTCTTTAACTTTTTAGAATCTAATTGAAGACCAAATTTTGTAATTTAAGGAATAAATATACCGTTTGGGAAATATAGTTTAATCAAAAAAACCAAATAATAGTCTAAAGTCTGTTTAATGACCGCTGTCCGTTACGTCACGACTAGTGCTTATCTTTCTAACATTCGTGAACTAGGTGAGAGACTAAATTTGCGTCAATAAACAAAATGTCACGGTATTGTGAAAAAGAACAAGCATTAATTTTAAAATTACTTGATTATTTTCAAAGAAAAAGTGATGCCGGAAAGACTCTTACATCCTTTAACGCAGTTTACGAGGTAAGTAGATAATATAAAGCTGGAATAGCGAAAACATAAATAATAAACATGAAAAATATATGGCAATATTTTTATAATTACCTCTGTGTTTTACAGAGTTTCAATGCTTTGGGAGTGTCGTGTTCAACAATCCAACGAATTAAGGCAAAAGGGATAGAGAGAGATGTAGATTTTAAGAATCGCAATAATGTACCAGCTATTTTATCATCCCGTGGTCGACAACTTCACCAAATTCATGATTATACCATAAGAGAGCGTATTTATGGGATATACGGATCACGTTACCATTCGCTCAATACAACTAAACCTTAAAATCATTGATGGTGTTGAATTGTCCACTGGTTCATTAGCGAACAATAATAAAAAAATTAAAATTTAAATGGCGTAAATGTACTGTATATTAATGAAGCAACCCGATATAGCCCAAAAACGAATAGAATTTTTAAGAGAATTTAAGAATAACGGCAACTTTCAATTTCCCTTTTTTCTGGATTAAACCTGGCTATACAATTAAGGGGCTTTTAGGAGAAGTTGTCAAGATGATACTCTTCATACAGTTAAAAAAATCGTCAGGGGGTTACGGTATATTATTCTGCATGCTGGTTCAGAAAATGGATTTGTGAATAACGCAAGTTTGATATTCAAGTCTGGCCTGAAATCTGGTGGTTATTATGATTCGATAAATAGTGGAAACTTTGGGAAATGGTTTGAAGGAAAATTGTTAGCAAACTTGGAAGAACCGTCGCTTATTATCATGGATAACGCCACCTATCATTTTAAGCTAATTGAAAAAATTCCAAATACAGTAAGTTGGTCAAAAATATTACTTATTGCATGGTTAGAACAAAGACAAATTCCGGTTTCACCATTTGCAATAAAGGATCAGATTTGGATAATAGTGAAGCAGCATATCCCACCCAATCGTTACAAGTAATCTGGGAAGCTTTAATTATTTTATTTTTTAATTATTTTTATTTCATTTTAATAGGTTGGACGAACTAACATTGCAACAGGGACATCGCGTTGTAAGACTTCCTCCATACCATTATGATTTTATAAAGAAGATAAAAATATTTGAAACAAAATTCATAGACTGATGCACTAAAAATATTGATATGGTTATGATTTAATTTGAAATTTTATAAATGAGTTGTATCTCTTTTTTTTCAGTAAATTTAAACTAATTACAAATTTCAAACTGATTTTCAAACACAAAATGTTTCATCCCATGATACCTTTTACCCTAACTAAACTACTTATTTCTGACCTTATTAATAGTATAAACATAATAATTAAAAATTTGAAAAAACGCGCTTGTATTTTACTTGTCCACATGCATCCGTCCTTATGTAGATCAAGCCTAAGAAAATTCATAACCTTTACCACCGGTAAGTCAAACTGACTGAATTAATTTAAGACGTACCGCAAATATGGGGAATATAACGTAACGGTCAGCGGTCATTAAACAGACTATACAAACAATACGATTCGTGTACTGTATGAGTGCCTTATTATACAGGGTATTTCACAAAAAACGATTAATTCCCATTTTTGGCCAAAGAAGTGAAATTTCATATAATATAGGTAAGTATAACTAAAAATTTATGAACATTTTTATTCCCTAAGCAATTTAAAATGTTTTCTCTCGTTTACCATAAGATTTTCACCGGATTTAATGGGTATTATTTTGGTTTGAAGATATGCAGAACGTTTTCGAAATGAAATAAATTTATTAATTTTCAGAATAACAATTTTGTACATATGCGGCACGTTTTTTGGAGGTCACTGTATAATTAGAATAAGGAAATGGAGTACATTTTTAAAATATAAAGTGTAAACTCTCCAGTACATCCCAGCGCGGTAAGAAATTGTAACAACTTTGTTTAATAAATGTGGGACCGTATTTTATACAAACCCATTACATTATGTATTAATTTATTCATTAGGTATTCATTTATGTTAATAAAACCAAATTTCGTAAAAAAAGTGATTTAAAATTTATTCGTTTCGGTTATTTAAATTTTGTTGCCTTGTTTTCTCTTAGACCCAATATTAAAAATATCAATTTGCATCGTAAAAAGCGTAGAAAAAAGCCTTTTCAAATTCAGGAAAAAGTCTTACCCCATCTTTCAATAAACTTGGAAAAAATATATATTTTACATGCCTCAAATAAATAACACATTGACAGTACACACCCGGGACGACAAAAAAAATATTTTTTTTTTAATTTCGATTTGTAACATATTATATTTTTTCCAATGTTATTCCTGCCCGTTTATCCTACCCCTGCCTCTTACAGGATAACAAAAAAATAGGATGGTAGGTGTTTTCCAAAATTCATAGTTTGACGGCTACAGCAAGTCATTCACCTTTACTTTATTCATATGTTTAAAATTAAATATTCTATGTATTAAGCGTCTAAACCAGATTTGAGCTCTAGAATTTAAAACTGCTATAATATTATTTTTCTCCAAATGACATTAAAAGCGGTCTTTTAATGACACCTGACAGGCTCAAAAGGTGTATTTTTTCTGCCTAGTCAGAAAAAGTGGACTTTTTATGCCTAGGCAAAAAAAATACACCTTTTGAGCCTGTCAGGTGTCATTAAAAATTAAAATTTAAAATGACAAGTAAACACAACAATTCAATAAATGTCATAAATAACATACATATAATATCAAAAATACGATTTTGCGTGAAATTGGAACAAATTTGGAGAAAAAATTATATGTTTTACTAGGCAGAAAAGCACAAGATTTAATATTTGAAATGGATAAATTGTGAGGTTTTTGGGACATTTGAATGTGTTTACATAAATGAATGCTTAATGAAAATATGTATCTACCTTTATCTACAAATAAGGACGTATCTGTGTCGGAGTGTGATTTTTATATTTATATTGAAGTTACTAGAAAGGTCAACAAAAATTTAGGAAAATTAAGGGCACAGGTCAGACGAACATTTTGTTCAGTTGTATATAAAACTTTTCCTTATAAATAATTTTTTTATCAACTTTTTTTAATTAGACAGAATGGGTTAACGGGTATAGTTTTAAAAATACTGGAGAGCAACGGCATACATATTATATACAAAATTAATATGAAAATCCGAAAGCTTTTTGTGCAGTACCAATCTTTCGTTAGTATCTTTAGAACCCCCACTTTCTCATGTCACACACAAAGACAAAATGAACCGGCACTGCGCGAACGACACATAATGTTTAAAGGCGACGACCAACTGCCACCTGCTACAAAAAAAATTATAAAATTATTGGATGTTACTCCCGACTGATTAAATTGTTGAATATTACGCATGCGCCAGCAGCTATCAAGGTATTTTAAAATCTCTCGAATAGATATTGTCGCTAAGAATAGAGAAAAATTAAAAGAAAAATTCTACCCGTCAAAATAAAATTTTGACAAATTTTTGTCGTTTGTTTGGGTTTGTTCGGGTTTGCTCGGGTTTGTATATATGTTTGTTTGTAACAGACTTCTTGGAACCCGATTTTGACCCACTTTAAAGGGTCAGATTTAATTTAAATTTTTTACACTTATCAAGAACCGCTTACAATACAAAAATCTACTAATCTAGCTCAATCTACTCAAAAAATTTTTTTTTTCTTAACTATAACTCTAACTAAAAAATGAAAAATAAATATAGTTTAAAAAAACTAAAAAACACGCTTTAATAATTAATCAAACTAAAAAGCGGAAAATAAATATATTTTATCGTCAACCGTCAGTAAAGCCGTACATTAGAGAGTTTTCGTTGTATTGGCAAATTCAAACGGTTAACCATAACGAATACGAATACGAAGCCGCTATTTGACAGATCGTAAAAATAGTTTTCGTTTAATTCGCTTAACGTTAAGTCGAATTCGACAGTAAACATAACAAATATAACATAACCTATCTTTAATGGTTTGTGTTCATATTTTCATACACGTTTTGTGCTGTCTTTTTTGCTTGGTTTTAGTTTCCTAGTACCCAAAATTTTAAAACATCATGATAGACGACAGGTTGCTTTTATTGGACTCATCCAGTGATTCGGATTTGGATGATGCCCTTCTCTTGGAGGTGCTTAATCGCCAGGACATTCAGTATCGAGCACAGTTGTATGGAAATTTCAATTTAGAAAACTATAATAATGCTGAATGCAAACTTTATTTCCGATTTGGTCATTGAAAATGGTTACGCATGCGCTCCGTTTTCGCTATGGCTTTGTCTTCCGTCCGTTAGCTCCCGCCACTTATCCGTAACGATAACGATAAATGACAGCTCAAATGTCAAAGTTGTCAAATAGCGGCTATCGGAATCGCTTTTAAAAGACAACGAAAACTGTCTATTATTAGAGTGATTTCCGGAAGTAAACGAACACTTAATTTTATTGTAAAATAATAGTTATTTGTTTCCTTGGCTGGTTTCCTAGCCTCGGCTGCGCCTCGTCTATGAAACACCAGCCGCGGCATTAAATCTTGTGCTTTTCTGCCTAGTAAAACATATAATTTTTTCTCCAAATTTGTTCCAATTTCACGCAAAATCGTATTTTTGATATTATATGTATGTTATTTATGACATTTATTGAATTGTTGTGTTTACTTGTCATTTTAAATTTTAATTTTTAATGACACCTGACAGGCTCAAAAGGTGTATTTTTTCTGCCTAGTCAGAAAAAGTGGACTTTTTATGCCTAGGCAAAAAAAATACACCTTTTGAGCCTGTCAGGTGTCATTAAAAATTAAAATTTAAAATGACAAGTAAACACAACAATTCAATAAATGTCATAAATAACATACATATAATATCAAAAATACGATTTTGCGTGAAATTGGAACAAATTTGGAGAAAAAATTATATGTTTTACTAGGCAGAAAAGCACAAGATTTAATGCCGCGGCTGGTGTTTCATAGACGAGGCGCAGCCGAGGCTAGGAAACTAGCCAAGGAAACAAATAACTATTAATTCGAAAAAGGTTTTTCTGTTTCCTTCCGCCAAACCCATCCCCAGACGCGTTTCGCCGTTATTACGGCTCATCAGTGAGGCTCGGTTTGGCAGAAGGAAACAGGACTCAAAGACAAATCACTTGTCAGGATCGATCATCAACGGGATTTATAAAACCCAGTGCGACATCTTGCGTCCCAGTACGGTACCTTAGAAAAGGTCAGTCGTAAAGGGTTATTCTGTAAAAACAGAAAATTATGCAAGATGCCCTCAAAACCGGTATAAGTGCCGGACCACAGATATTAATTCGAAAAAGGTTTTTCTGTTTCCTTCCGCCAAACCCATCCCCAGACGCGTTTCGCCGTTATTACGGCGAAACGCGTCTGGGGATGGGTTTGGCGGAAGGAAACAGAAAAACCTTTTTCGAATTAATATCTGTGGTCCGGCACTTATACCGGTTTTGAGGGCATCTTGCATAATTTTCTGTTTTTACAGAATAACCCTTTACGACTGACCTTTTCTAAGGTACCGTACTGGGACGCAAGATGTCGCACTGGGTTTTATAAATCCCGTTGATGAAATAACTATTATTTTACAATAAAATTAAGTGTTCGTTTACTTCCGGAAATCACTCTAATAATAGACAGTTTTCGTTGTCTTTTAAAAGCGATTCCGATAGCCGCTATTTGACAACTTTGACATTTGAGCTGTCATTTATCGTTATCGTTACGGATAAGTGGCGGGAGCTAACGGACGGAAGACAAAGCCATAGCGAAAACGGAGCGCATGCGTAACCATTTTCAATGACCAAATCGGAAATAAAGTTTGCATTCAGCATTATTATAGTTTTCTAAATTGAAATTTCCATACAACTGTGCTCGATACTGAATGTCCTGGCGATTAAGCACCTCCAAGAGAAGGGCATCATCCAAATCCGAATCACTGGATGAGTCCAATAAAAGCAACCTGTCGTCTATCATGATGTTTTAAAATTTTGGGTACTAGGAAACTAAAACCAAGCAAAAAAGACAGCACAAAACGTGTATGAAAATATGAACACAAACCATTAAAGATAGGTTATGTTATATTTGTTATGTTTACTGTCGAATTCGACTTAACGTTAAGCGAATTAAACGAAAACTATTTTTACGATCTGTCAAATAGCGGCTTCGTATTCGTATTCGTTATGGTTAACCGTTTGAATTTGCCAATACAACGAAAACTCTCTAATGTACGGCTTTACTGACGGTTGACGATAAAATATATTTATTTTCCGCTTTTTAGTTTGATTAATTATTAAAGCGTGTTTTTTAGTTTTTTTAAACTATATTTATTTTTCATTTTTTAGTTAGAGTTATAGTTAAGAAAAAAAAATTTTTTTGAGTAGATTGAGCTAGATTAGTAGATTTTTGTATTGTAAGCGGTTCTTGATAAGTGTAAAAAATTTAAATTAAATCTGACCCTTTAAAGTGGGTCAAAATCGGGTTCCAAGAAGTCTGTTACAAACAAACATATATACAAACCCGAGCAAACCCGAACAAACCCAAACAAACGACAAAAATTTGTCAAAATTTTATTTTGACGGGTAGAATTTTTCTTTTAATTTTTCTCTATTCTTAGCGACAATATCTATTCGAGAGATTTTAAAATACCTTGATAGCTGCTGGCGCATGCGTAATATTCAACAATTTAATCAGTCGGGAGTAACATCCAATAATTTTATAATTTTTTTTGTAGCAGGTGGCAGTTGGTCGTCGCCTTTAAACATTATGTGTCGTTCGCGCAGTGCCGGTTCATTTTGTCTTTGTGTGTGACATGAGAAAGTGGGGGTTCTAAAGATACTAACGAAAGATTGGTACTGCACAAAAAGCTTTCGGATTTTCATATTAATTTTGTATATAATATGTATGCCGTTGCTCTCCAGTATTTTTAAAACTATACCCGTTAACCCATTCTGTCTAATTAAAAAAAGTTGATAAAAAAATTATTTATAAGGAAAAGTTTTATATACAACTGAACAAAATGTTCGTCTGACCTGTGCCCTTAATTTTCCTAAATTTTTGTTGACCTTTCTAGTAACTTCAATATAAATATAAAAATCACACTCCGACACAGATACGTCCTTATTTGTAGATAAAGGTAGATACATATTTTCATTAAGCATTCATTTATGTAAACACATTCAAATGTCCCAAAAACCTCACAATTTATCCATTTCAAATATTTAAATTTTGTTGCCTTATTTTCTTTCGAAAATTTAGATTTGCATCATCAAAAGTTTACCAGAAGAAATGTTTTTAAATTCAGGAGGAAATGCTCACCCTTTGTCGCAAAACGGGGATGCGATTTGTATTCCCAGTTTAAAACCGCCCTCGGCATCGTTTCATCCCCAGTTCTTTCTTTATCGAACAATTTAGGTCTTCCTTAGATTAGGAAACGTCATCGGGCTGTTTCGTTCTAACGCATCTTTAATAAACGGGCGCGGATTATAGTAGAAGAAATGTTTGTCGTATATTTAACACATTTTTGTTAAGTGATTTATATTGTTACCAACTTACTACGACGCATAGGAGCATTACAAGAGACGCATGGAGGAGGGGGGGGAAAGGGAAGGAAGGGGACAGCCGCCATGGAAAATCCAATTTATAATCATGGGCACCATAAAAATAGAAAGCACGCAGGACTGATTCAGCAGTTGGTTCCCTGTGAAACATTTTTAATATACAGTTCATTTGAAAACTTCCCACCTTGATTTTCCTGCTTTAAAATGAAAATGTGGAAAATCGCTCGGACCAGTCGATTTTTATTTCGAGGGGGACATCTTTTGCGTATATTTTCAATCTTGTTACTTCAAGCCCCTAGGAGGGAGGGGGGGGGGGGGGGGGGTAAGATCTAAATCTTAAATGGATACCCCTATTTTATATAATTTTTTTGGATTCTGCATAAAATGCTGAAATTTTTTTAATAAAAGCATTATTAGTCTATACTTAACAGTTTCCGAGATATTGACTCTTGAAAAATGACATTTTTGAACAGCGTCTAGCTTTCTAACTGTACGTCTTAGAGCAAAACGGCTTACATGTCCCTATCTTCGATTTTTATTATCTTTCCAATAGTGTCAACTTCCGGTCAAATCAGAAGTACTATATTTCTTACATCCGGTTTAACCGAAAGTTCACATAAAGATAATAAAAATCGAAGATAGGGACAGGTAAGCCTTATTGCTCTAAGACGTAGAATTAGAAAGCTAGACGCTGTCAAAGTTCAAAAATGTCATTTTTGAAGAGTAAATATCTCGGAAACTGTTAAGTATAGACTAATAATGCATTTATTAAAAAATGGTCAGAATTTTATGCAGAATCCAAAAAAATTATATAAAATAGGGGTATCCATTTAAGATTTAGATCTTACCCCCCTCCCTCCTAGGGGCTTAAAGTAATAAGATTGACAATATAGGCAAAAGATGTCCTCCTCGAAACAAAAATCGACGGGTCCGAGCGATTTTCCCATTTTAAAGCAGGAAAATCGAGGTGGGAAGTTTTCAAATGAACACCTTGTATATATTTTATAGTAAAACACTTATAGCTTTTTAATGTTTCATTAGTATTTATTATAGAATTGCTCTACATATGTTTCGCCTTTCTAGGGCTTTTTCAAGAGTACTTATGATACTAAAGTTAAATTCTAAATTTACAAATTTATATTTTCCTACCACTATTGTAAAATATCGAAAATAATTAATTTATGTTCCCTGGGAGCTAGTCTTATTGAGGATCTTTCTTATTGTTTATTGGGGCCTATCATTGGGAATTCCGGGGTTAGTTGACAAAATACACCTATCTAAAATTGGGGGTTTTTGGAACATTTGTTGTCCATTAGTGGTCAGGGTTTTATTTCTTATGTAAGGATTTATTTATTTCTAATTGCTCTAAAAGGTCCAATCTTTTACCTTTATTTTCAGCATGGATCAATTGTAAACTTTTTGGGTCTATAAAATGGTTGTTCTCTATGCAATTAGTGGACATCCTTGTGCATTTATAATTTTTTATATGAGAAATAAGTTAGAGAAATAACGTTTCCCGAAGGAATTTGAAAAGAGACTACCAAATGTAATAAAACCTATAAAGGGAGACCTGTCGTATCGAATATACTTAATGACGATTATGTAAGAAAAAACTGTATCTTAGCCTATGTATAAATAAGAAGAAAATGTAATACAGGAAGATCTGAATCACTGAACTGCATTGGAGTAGTTAGAATGTTGTCATTTTATCTATGTAAAAAAAGCAGTGAAGAGTAAATGAACACAGATAAGTATAGGCAAGTACATTAAGAGGAAGAAAATTCACTTACATCCGATAACACATCAAAATATAATATATTTAAAGTTTACAGTCAAATATAAACTTTAAATTTTTTTTAAATATAATGTTGCTCGTTCTAATAGGCCACTTAATATAAATTACCCTATATATTATCGATGCCAAAGAAACATTTTTGAAATAGGTATAAACCGAAGCTGCCACAAAATATAAGTAAGTCTGGTTTTAAAAATAGTTTAAAGTGGCCTGGTAGGCTTAATTCTCAAAACACCAACCAGTTAAATGTTGGGTTGTGCGCAATGATTTTATACAATAATTAATAAAGCAGACAACTTTTATTGTGACATCTAAGACATTCGCAGAAACGATTTATCTTAAGTATAACCTTAATTATCATCTCAAGCGAAGTGTTATATATTAACGCGGAAAGCCGTCATTGCTCGGTGTTATTTTTTTGTATCAAATCAAAGTACACCTAATCCACTTTAGCTGGTTTCTGACTCTTCTGCATATATTATTAACAAACAAAACATTTTAATCCGTCAAAAAAACCCGTCAGTCCAGCGAGCGGTTTCGTATTTAGACGTGTATTATTATTTTTAATTAATTTAATAATCTAAAGGCGTTAGTTTTACTGAATGTGTGCGAATCTTTTTTTAGATTTTTTAAGAATCATTAAAACAAGATTTGCAAATAATTCGAACTTAGTGATTTTAATACAAGAAGTAAAAAAGTTTTCCCAACAATAAATCAAAAGCTTACAATTTTATTAATAATTTCAGCAATAGCAAATCGGGACGAGATTTTTTCCCAATCTCGCCTTCCTAACACCTCGTACGATATTTTCGCGCTCGTCTCGCGATAGTCTCGTAATTTCTCATTTTCGCAATATGACGTCATAAAAAAATTTATTGAAAAATGAATTTTTGAATACTAAAAGTAAGATAGACCCTTTTTGAGTATTCAAGGCACAAAACGACAACGCTGGCTGTCTGCACGGGCTAAAACACAATGCACTCAAGTGCAGTTACCGGCGTAAGAATTTGTAAAGCACGTGTCAGTTTTGTTTATCTGTCTTTTTTTGGTAAACAATTTGTGTATAATGTTTTAAATATAATGTAAATTATAGTTTAATGTTGTTTTAACTGGATAATTAATAAACCGGGACGTTTTCTTGTTTTTTTTCCATAAACCATTGTGGAAATTTTAATTTTTATTGCTCGTTGTAATATTTGTTTCGTATTTGTGTGTGTAATAACCTAACAGCAAAAAACAATGTCAGTGTTATAATATTTTAGTTTGCGATAATATATGCAAAAATGTATGCAAATAGTGAAAATGAAGCTAGATTGTTTTCATTGACATAGGCATTATTTTAAAATAATCGTACCGAAAACAACGCTTACTATGTTCCAGGGTGCAAATCAAATTACCTTAGCTAGGTAAGAAACTTTATCTACCTTAAAATTTCCCCAGTTATTATTAATTATAAATAATTATTTATTAATTTCCAGTTATCATTTATAGAAGAAAAAATGATTAAAAGCAATTCCCATAGACAACTGGACACCATCACCTGTCAGTACACATCTTTAGCTTTATGTATTGCTAGTAACAGCTGAACGAGAACGTGAATTTTCCTTTTATTAATATTTTATTTTTTTATTGGTAATAATACAAATCAATAAAAACCAAAAAAAATTATATTTTAATTCACCGAACGAACATAAGCTTAACAAATTTATATTTTTTTGATAATAGCGATTCTCTCTCAACGCAACGCTAGTATAAAGCAGCTGTTTTTATAGATATTACCGTTAAAATTTTAATTTTTCAAAAAATGGCGTTTACGTACTTCTGCTATGCATCCTAGATATAATTGTGCACTATTAACTGTTCTCACAGAGAACGATAATCAAAAAACAACCAACGTCCAAGCTACCCTCCAATACTACCGCCGTATAGCCCGGATTTGGCTTCTTCTAACTTTTTGTTTTATAAGACATTTTAAATGTGTCATAAGTATGTCAAATGATCTTATTTTTTTTTCAGATTATAACCAATTAAAAAAGGGTATTGATATTATCGCCTCTATTTTTTTGGCCAACAGGAATGATTTTTTTTTTTTGATGAAGACGGTTTGCAAAAATTTATAATTATTAATGGTAATATATTGGACGTGTTAACTTTTACGCGCATACAACTTTATTTTACTTAACTTCTCTCGATATTCCAAGTTTAAGGAAAATCTCAATCCCTTTGGGCTATCAACTTTAGGGTATGGTTTATCCTCGATTTAACCCATCATCCTAGAATAACATTGGTAAGATATAGATTTTGGGTTTGCCTTTACTTGTCAGTTTGCTAATTTCGGAAGAAAAGCAATTTAAAGTTTCCTTAATACACAGTTTAAAACGAAACAATGTTTTTAACAAGTCATTATACAAGGTGGTGCGTAGAACTGACGCAACATATAAAGTCGCACGCAAAATTTAAAGTGGTCAAATATGGATCACCGTCTATTTTAGACCGATCCAATTATTTTCATTTATTAAAGGGAATAATTTGACGAACTAACGTGCGAAATTTTGACGTGATTAAGGAGTTATTTAGAAAATTGTAAATCTAAAATTAAAAAAAGGGCCAGTAAATGTACAAGTGAAAGTGCTAAAAAGTAATAAACTTGTGTTTTATAATAAACAATTGTTTCAGTAAATATTTAATATCGAATGGTATTCGTTTCGACGCTTTAACAAATATCAGGTTGATAATTTATAAGTATGAAAAATTTGCATATTTTCTCATTCTTTACTTTTAAAACAAAATAATTCAAACATAACGTTTACAAAAAGTTTGTTCATATGCATGGTACTACACAAACCAACTTATTAGAAACGATTAAAATAAACAGCAATTTTGGAAAACGGTCATTGTTATAATAATGCATTAATATTATTTATCTAATAATAAACCATTAAAATACAGAGTTAATACTCAGTTACTTATATTAATCAAACGTTCATACAAACATTTATTTTTAACTCACTTTTTCTCATACTAAGTTAGAATAATAATTGTTATATAGTTTGACCAGTAAAGTTCGTATCATATGGCATTTTTTTTTATTAATAACTTTATTTAAAATTTGACTTTGATGGCATCAAGTTCTGCTTCGATCGAGATGAAAATTAAGCAAAAAATAGTAGTCACGTGATTCGCATTATCTGTCAAATATTAATTATTTCCAAAAAATAAATCAAAAGTGGGGTTATTTCTGTATAGAAAAAAGTTTTCCTAAATGCAGTTTCTAGCCCACATGCAAAATTTCAGCTGCATAAGATAATTTTGATTTTTTACCTTTATTTTGTAATTTGCTCCACTTTTGCAAAATAAGACTCAACGCAACCTACATAAAACTTCTTAGTTTTGACAATGCTTACATTTAATTAATACATTTTCTTTCAAGTAGCGCCATATTATATGTGTGTTTGTCTACAAAATCAAAATTGGGCTATTAAAATTTGGTCGCATGTGATGCAAAGTTCATTTGTTTTTGATCCTGTATAAGGTAACTTCATAAAATAAGTATTTTTGAAAACGTAGTTTGTGTCTGAAAGTAATACACCTTAATATTAACACAAAAAAGAACACAGTGTCATCAGGAAAGTGTTCATTAAGGGGAAAATAAATTTTCGTGTTGGGTAAAAAATCAAAATTATCTTATGCAGCTGAAATTTTGCATGTGAGCTAGAAACTGCATTTATAAAAACTTTTTATAATACCTTTTTTTGATATTTTCAGCAATAACCCCACTTTTGAATTTATTTTTTGGAAAAAATTAAAATTTGACAGATAATGCGAATCACGTGACTACTATTTTTTTGCTTAATTTTTATCTCGATCGAAGCAGAACTTGATGCCAAAGTCAAATTTGGAAGAAAGCTATTAATAAAAAAAATCCCATATGATGCGGACTTTACTGGTCACACTGTATAGTTATTTTTATATATTGTAGTTCAAATTACCTTAATTTATTCCTGTATTAATCTTATAAAGTTGGTTGATAGTAAATAAATAAAAAAAAAGAAACAAACAAGTAGGATATAGGTACCTATTTTTGTTTGAACTGTATGAAAAAGATAAAATCAAAGTATTCAATTTGCGTTGACTGAAACTTTCTTTTCTTTTTTCATACTCCTTGGAGATGAACTGATGTTATTAAAAAGGTTTAATATTTTTGGTATAATGGAAATGGTTTTTTTTAAATTTTTTTTTTATAGTATAATAATAATAATAATAAAAGTTTATTCAAATATTTTTTTTTACATTTAGTGCTAATATATATTTTTTTGGAAACACTATCAATTCCGAACTCAGAAGTAAAATACTTGTATTGAGCTAAATATAATAATAAGTTAAATATAAATTTAAAGTTAAATAATAATATAATATTTATTTTAAAGAATATATTTCATAATTCAGGCACAACTAGATTATAATATAAAACGAATATGACAATATTTTATTGGTATATTTTATACCACTATAATATACGAAGATACAATACGTTATATATATATGTATTTATTTATTTAATTCATTATTTATTAATGACGTTCTTGAATATATCTCTTGGATTAGATAATATCCAATTTTTAATTTTATTTTTATAATTATTTAACGATTTAATTATTTTAATTGACTGTGGTAGCATATCAAAAATATATGGATTGATGTTTAAAAAATTTTGTGTGCTATTGTTTTGTTTACTTTATTTTTATATGTAATAGTATTTTTATGACGAATTTCATGTGTGTGATTAATATAATTTATTATATTTTTATGTTTAAATATATATACTTAGTAACATGTTGTAAGAAAATATTTGTTTAATATACATTTTTTTGCTATCTTTAAATAGTAAATCAGAAGAATATTGATGGTCTTTTTTGTAAATAATTTTTAAATGTATGTATCTCAAAAATATCTGTAGTACTTAATTATTTTTTAACAATATCGACCTGAAGCCGAATTTATTAAAAATTTGGCCGCCAAAAAACTCTGTAGTAAAATCTATACAAGGATAAAAACGAACAAAATGTTATCTGTTGTTGCAATTTTCTTATGCAATTAAACTCTATAAATACTAAGTTTTGATCGGCTAAAAAAAGTATGGGTGAAATATTCAACAAAATGATTTGTCTCTGATTTTTTCACAAAAACCCACTTACAAGCAACTGAAAAAAAACTTGCAAGAACAAGGTTATCAGTACTATCTTCAGTGAAAGTGCATTTGTCAATGTAGATATGTGATATTATGTACGTAAGGAAGGTGTCAAAAAAATAGCTGTTTCGGTCACATCGATTTCACAACAGTAGCATTAATTGTAGTACTTTTAAGTAATAAATTTGTTTTTTAGGATAATAAGTGTAGCCATTTAAACTACAGAGCAATTAAGGACGACAACCGGCAATCACCGCAGGATATCTTTAAATGAAAATCCTGCTGTAAATAACAATATATAGTTACAACGAATTTTTAAAATACAATTGCATGCATGTTGAATAATTAAAGTCCGTTAAAGTAATTTAAAAGTGGGGACAAATAATATGCTTATTTTATAAAAATAATAATTGAAAGCACTCATTCCAAAATTTAGTATTATTAATATTGGTATTTTTATTTTATCTTTTTTTATTAAATCTCTATTCTTGATTTTTCCGCGTTTCATAAAAATTTGTTACCCAATAGAAGATATATGCGTGAAACTATAAGACCGATATGTTACGTAAGACAGAAAGTTTTATTACAAAACCAATAATGCACCTTGATGGCTTATTATACTTAGTTGCAGATTAATCAGTTGGATATACTTTACTTAAAAAAAATTGAAGCAGTTTAAACAACAATTCTGTCATTTAAGAAGAAACTCTTGGCAGGAATTGTGCCTTTAGTAATATTTTTAAAGAAAGTATGTGCTTTCGGAGTGTGTGTAATGTATGTGTAATAAATAAATAAAAACTATGACAGAAACAAACCAAATAATCCAATGTTCAAATGCCTTTTACTATAAACTTTCAAATATTTACCGTAATAATAAATAAAGTCAGCTGTTTCTGTCACACGCACTCAAAACACTATAATTGTAGTTTATTCGAGTGCCAATAAAACAAATGTTTTCGCAGGATAATACGTCCCGCTACTTGAACTAGAGAGCACTTAAGGGCGGCGCGTGACAATCAATGCCGGCCACCGCAGAATATCTTCCGGTGAAAATCCTGCTATAAAGATAATGCGATTGTATCATTCAAATATGTTATCGCGCGTGTTCGCTCTTCCTACGGCCGCAGAACAACGCAACTGATTCCTGCGAGAAGCGGTCGAGGACTGAACGCCGGAGACGCTCTGATGCGAGACGTCGACGTCGCGAATGCAGGACGAGCGTCGCGGCGGTGCGCGATCCTTTCTGCAGGATAATTTCGACCCTTTGGCAAATATTTATGACCTATTGCATGAAGAAATTGTAAAGATAAAGACTGAATATTTAGCATAAAAATAAGAATGTAAGTGGAATAAAGTTAAAAGTACCAACAAAATAAAGTAAATTAAAAATTTATGAATTAATTCTGTTAATTTTAAAATTTACAATTTAGCCACCAGCCACTGAGGCTACTACATAGTTTTTTTTTAAATCTTCTACCGTAACTAGCGAGGGGCAGGCCAACCGCTTGTCTTTTTGCCAATTTTGTTTCTAATATTCCAGTATTTAAACATTCCCAAATTTGAAACTTTTGTAATGTTAGTTTTTCCTGCACTCACATAGTCACAAAAACCTAAGCCTGTAACTTACTTTCTTCAATCTTTTTTCTTTTTATTAAATATTAGACATATTTTAACTTTTTTAATCCTGTAACAAAATAGCCGGGTAGGTTAATCATTTTTTGGTTTAGATTGGTGTTTTATTTTTAAAAATTTAGTCACAGATGGATTTATTTGGTGTAATTACTATGGTCGAATGTCTTTGTTGCTTCATAATCAAATTCTGTACCTGAGAGCCAAACTGTATTAACTCCATTTTTGAAAAAAAAACGGTATTAAGCTTTATACTACTAAACACAACCTGCTCTTTTACATGGAAAACAGTATTAAGCCATACATATTATACTTTTGAAGTTAGACATAATTAAACTGTATCATATCCTCAGCCGTGTCCGAGCAAAATAGTATTATGGAGTTAATACTGTTAAAGTATTGTTGAAGGTATTCCTAATATTTTCCGAGCAAAATAGTATTATGGAGTTAATACTGCTAAAGTTTGATGTGTAGATTGTGGATCTAATACAGTTTTCAGTGCGTTAATATTTTTATAAAAATTTTAAAACTGCTTTCCTGTAAAATTTCATTTTTGTGAGTTAATACAGTTTAGCTTACAGGTACAGAATTGCAACTATCAAATCGTTGGATACGACTTATTGACATAACATAAATACGACAGAAACTGCAATTATGCCTTTCATAATAAAGTTGCAGAACATAAACAGTTGTGGCGATGCGAATAAATTGCTACTGAATTATTTTTAAAATTTAAAAAACAATCCAAACAAAAAAAAAAACATTTGAAAATTTATAATTTTTTTCTTCTGACTGACAACAGGTCATTTATGGAAAAACGTCACTTGCACATTTCCACGCTAGTTTTTGATTATCTTTAAAAAGTTTCAACTGTTAAACCTAAACAGAAATACAAAGGGGTGATTTAGAAAAATTGTAATATTTTCTTGGGTTTAAAATGTTTCCTTGGGTTTGTTCGAGCTTGCAACTTAGTCGATATCTATTCAATACAGGGTAAACCACATAAAAAAAGGAAATGATTTTTGATTAAATTGTGGCATTTACTCATCTATTCAGAGTGTCCGAAAATTCGGTACGAATATTTCAAGGGGAGGTTCAACACATAAAAGCATGAAAAACATGTCCACATAAATGTAGTTCCCCCCCCCCCCCCAAATACTTCTAGTTACGCCAGTAGCGCACCGAGAATCTTTCAGAGGTTCACTTTCACTTAATGCGCTGATACATTCATGGCCAAGTGCACCGCGTTTTAATCCTTACACGGGATTTTATTTAACTCGTCAAAAACGAAGAGTTAAACGCGAGTTAACAAATCCTTTGCGGCATTGTGGTTATGTTTACGTGTTTATTGTTTATAACTTCCGTATAAGCAAATAGAAATCGAAAATTTGAAGTATATACCGGGTGTCCACGGAAGGTGGCTCGTCCCTCTAACTTTTTTGTTTTTCAAGATAATGAAATAAAATTCGGGGGATTTGTATACGACATAAAACTGCATTTTTTGACAGGTGACTCAACATTATGGAACTTCTGGTTTAACCGGAAGTGACATAAATGTTTGATTTTTAAATAGGACACCTAAAATATTTTTCCTTTTTTTGACTCCATATGACATTCTAAATACAACGATGTGTCACTTGTCACTTTTTGTCACCAAGAAAATATTTTTTCCCAAAGTTATTGTTTTAACTAAAGGGCTATGAATACCTTAAAATCACTTATTTCAGTTCTTTAATCTTGGGAGAAATAAAATTTTACTATTTTTGCTCCAATGCTATGTGCTGTGTAAAATTTAATCTTTAAAGTTGTATAACTCATTTTTTTTAAATGGCAACATGGTGGCTTGTCGGGTTATGAAAAAGAGGATTTTATTAGGATTATTTTGATACCATACACTATTAGGTTTTAGAAAAGCTGTCATTAAAAAACTTTAAAAAGTTAACTTGGAACTTTCCTAAAATAAAGCATCTTTTGAGAATAAATTTAGATTTAAATGCATCAAGTAGCCTGTGACCCAGCAAAACTGATTCGGACAGGTTCTGCCAAAGTAAATTAGTTTGTTGTTTAAAAAACATGGAAAATAAAAGTTTTACAAGGAGTGAAAAAGTTGATATGTTATTATTGTCATGCTCATTTCGCATTTTTGGAACCAGTTTTGGGTACCTAATAGTGCCGGATTGTATGACGCCGATTAAAATATCTTTGTGCGTAAAGTCGTGCAGCATCGGTTGAATTCTTTCTACATTCTCCAAACACTAATAACATATCAACTCTTTCACTCCTTGTAAAACTATTATTTTATAAATATGTTTTTAAACAACAAACTACTTTACTTTGGCAGAAGCAATTTTCTTCAAGGCATGATTTTGTTTTATCGGTTTTGCTGGTCACAGGCTACTTGATGCATTTAAATCTAAATTTATTCTCAAAAGATGCTTCATTTTAGGAAAGTTCTAAGTTAACTTTTTAAAGTTCTTTAATGGCAGCTTTTATAAAACCTAATAGTGTATGGTATCAAAATAATCCTAATAAAATCCTCTTTTTTCTTAAACCGACGAGTCGCCATGTTGCCATTTAAAAAAAATGAGTTATACAACTTTAAAGATTAAATTTTACATAGCACATAGCATTGGATTAAAAATAGTAAAATTGTATTATTCCCAAGATTAGAAAACTGAAATAAGTGATTTTAGGGTATTCATATCCCTCTAGATAAAACAATAAATTTGGAAAAAAAATATTTTATTGGTGACAAAAAGTGACAAGTGACACATCATTGTATTTAGAATGTCATATGGAGTCAAATAAAATAAAAATATACCGGTTGTCCCATTTAAAAATCGAAAGATTATGTCACTTCCGGTTAAACCGGAAGTTCCCTAATGTTGAGTCACCTGTCCAAAAATGCAGTTTTATGTCGTATACAAATCCCCCAAACTTTATTTCATTATCTTAAAAAACAAAAAAGTTAGAGGGGCGAGCCACCTTCCGTGGACACCCGGTATTATTTAAACAATGCTGCAATTCGAAGAGGAGGAGGACAAGTGAAATATAGAGGATCATACTTAACAGCGGCAAGGGGGGAGGAAAAAATCTAAGTTTTGCTTTGCTATTTAAAAGTAACGTAAAAGGAATTCGGCTAAAGCACATCAAATTAAATTCACGACAAATTAGTTCCCAAGCCTTATTTTTAGCTTGAACACACCATCGGTTTTTTTTTATCCTCAATAACTGCGCGATGCTTATGTGCCAAGTTTATTAGCAGGTTTTTTTCTCCCAGCGAAAAATTGCCTCCTCTGGCTCTTTTTTTGGCTATATTTTGACACCAGTCTTGTTTTAAAAAATATAACAATATTAAATTTTAAAAAATCAGAGAAAAATTTGTAATGTTAGGTTAAGTAGTAGGTCATAAGCAAAACTGGTGCGGTGCGGGTTAAAAAATCACCAACAATAACTATTCCCACTACACTAAACCAATAATTCCCTAAATTTTGCGACGTTGTTATGATAAAATTATATTATCAACATGCTTGCCAACCTATAACCTATTTCGCGTATATTTATTTAATTTTTCAAGCTTTTACACAAAATTTAAATAAAATCATTATCGTCTTCATATTTTATAAGTAATAATTGACATATTTTAATTAAATAAATATCAAGGAATTTCATTAAATATTTTAGGAGAATTGTATAGCGAAAAATATCGGGTAAGATTTTTTAAACTTTATTATGTCATTCTTCTTTCACTACACAATTCTTCAAAAATTAGCAATGAAATTAATTGATATTTTTGTAATATGTCAGATATTACCTAAATATTGTACCGACGACAGTGGCGTAGCTAGAGGGGGGGCGGACCGCCCCGGGTGTCACCCTTTTAGGGGTGACACCCGACCCACCCGATAACCCGACAGTGATGAAAAAAATACACAAATCATAATTATGACAATTTTTATCAACAATAATAATCACTGAGTAAAGCCACTTTTATTTTTTTTTCAAGATCATTCAGTGGTTATTAACATACATACAAATGTGTTATTTACCTATATGCGGCTCATTTTACTTTACAAATCACAATTTTATTTTATAAAAATAAACACAAAAATTGCTTTTATATTTTAAGATCTAAGAATCTTCTTACTTCTATCATCTCTCTTGTTATTAAATTATTCAAAATAATTGTCTTAGTTTAACAACATGCATAAGCCCTGTCCTAATTTTATCCGTTAACCGAATTCATTTTAATATTCTTCGTCCCTTCACCGCAAGAAACAATGTTGGATTTTTCCTTGTTGACCGAATTTATTTGGTATTTTTAAATAAATTTTGAGGACGTTATTAGTGAGTTTGCAGCTGTTAAATCTAGAAAAAAGAGCTTTTAAGGTACTTACATATTTTTGTTTACTCATTTATATTTTAATTAGAAAAAAATAATAATCAGTTTTCATTTTTGGGGTGACACCACGAATTCCGCCCCGGGTGTCACCCATGCTAGCTACGCCACTGACCGACGATATTGATTTTATTTAAATGTTAGTTATTAAAATAATAAACTTAAAAAATCAACGTAAAATAGGTTATAGGTTGGCAATAGATGGAATGACGTTGAGAATTCCACCTTAACATCGGATTAGGTAACTCAAGCGCGGTGCACTTAAATTAAAATTATTCACGAGTTAAGTTTAACCCTCCGGTTATTACTTTATTATTATTATTATAATACATTTTTTGATTAAAATGTTTTCTATTATATTTTTATTCACCCCACCTGAAATTTCTGATTTTATTATTTGCGGCACAACCAATGATTAATCAAAACATCGATATTTGCGAAGCATCGAAAAAAAAATTTAATAGAATCAAAATTACAAAACAAATTACAAATCTAGTTATTTTAAGCTCACACCTTAACTGAAAGCAAAAGTAAAAGATATGTATACTCAAGATAGAGAGACAACGGCGAAATAAATATTTTACGAATAAAACTAAGGCCTAATAAATCGTTTAAAATACATCGATGCATTGATATGAATATCAAATGGCCTCGATTTATCGCTTAAAAACGATGCATCGCATTGAAAATATCAATGCGTCGATATATATCGAACATCTCCATTTCCGTTTAGTATTTCTTTGACAGCGGCCTAAAATTTTCTTGTTTATCGGTTTTGTGTAATAACTGCTGAGTTTTTGATGTTTTGTGATATTTTTTGGAGACTTATGAGTCGCAAGTTCTAAGTAGCGAATTCGGAAAATAATAATTCAGCAGTTATTTTTTAGTGTGTAAGTGTAAGTGTTATTTGTAGGTTAGGTTCAAACTATAGTAGTAAGTTTACATTCAAAGATAAATCCATCGTTAATTCCTACTCCCGGCCCCACCCCGCTCTTCACCTCCTCTCTCCTACAAACGATGTTATCAACACATTTTAATAGCATTTATGAATGACATTGTACCATCTATAGGTACAAGATCATTGATATTAGTAAATGGTCTAAGTTTCGACTAACTCAAAATTTATAACATCAAAAAACTGAATGTTTAAGGGAACATAAGTGATAAAACATCTTTTAAAAAAATGCTAAAGTATTTAAAACTGGAAATGTTTAATTTAACCACTTATAAACGCCTTATAAAATTTGTAAGCTGCGACATCACGGATTAATTACACTTAACCTTACAACCCTTGCATAATAAATTATGTACAAAATTTTGCAACTAAGTACTAAAGTTTTATTAGCTGGCAATAAGACCGAATCAATTTAACTTAAATAAACCAACAAGGGAGCTCTTAGGCCTTGTTATTAAAAATAACTTTTAATTTAAATTTATTGGCCTTTAAATGACGTCTGAATTTAAAGACATAACACTGACATATTGAAATATATTACGGGTACAGTGTGCAGAGAGTATAAAAAGGAAGTGAAAAATGTTAATCGGCGTGCAGACAAAGTTTTTAAAATTGACAAAAGTTTTTTACCTCCGCCGGGATTCGAACCCAGAATCAGGTTCTCCCGGGGGAGGTGAAAAACTTTTTTCAATTTTAAAAACTTTATCTGCACGATGCGCCGATTAACATTTTTCATTTATATTTATAACATATATTAAAAACTACCATTATTAATAGTAAGGCTCAAGTAAAGTTTACGCGTTGGTAATGCTTAGTAAGCTTTAATAGAGATTAATTACTTAGGTATAAGAATAAATACCAGGTGTTTCTCAAAAGACGTTCACCCCTAAAACTTTTCTGTATTTATAGATAAGTATTCAAATGAAATTTTGAGATTATGCATAAAAGATGAGTCTGCATTTATTGGCATAATTTTCAATTTGTTAGCACTTCCGGTTTGACCAGAAGTGACCTTGACTTTGGTATTTTAAATGGGACATCTTGTATATTTTTACTTATTGGGATTCAGCATAACATTCTGAGTAAAATTTAAAATTCACCTGTCATTTTTTGACGTGTTATAACATTTTTATGTTTACTTTTTATTTTTAATCTAGAGTGCTACAAATTAATTAAATCTGTTAATTTATAGTCAAGTAGTATATAAAAACTAAAATTATGTCATAATAATTGACTTTCTAAGTTTCACATGCGTTTAAAAAATGAAATTTTGTTTTCTTGCCGTTTACTCCATTTTTCCAAATGGAACGATGGTAGTTTACTAGGATATTTAAAACGAGCATTTTTTTTTTCAACAATTTGATACCTTACACTCTTATGCTATTTTAAAATTGACACGAAAAAATTTGCCTTAATTTCCAATCGCAAATTAAAAATTGTTATGTATTATTGCCGACCTGTCTTTTCTAAAGAAATATAAAGGCGGCTTTGAAAAACAATGGAATGGTTTTGAAAACCAATATGGCTTTAATTTAAAATTGTAATGTCATTCGTTTATTAAACTTACATTGTAAATCAAATAAAATGGTTATTTTTACTAGAAATGAACAAATTGATATGCTCCTAATTTTTGGAGCGACCAGAAAAATTCTTCTGAAGCCGCAAGATTGAATATTTTATATTGTCTGTTTTATAAACGAATGACATTACAATTTTAATTAAAAACCATATTGGTTTTCAAAACCATTCCATTGTTTTTCAAAGCCGCCTTTATATTTCTTTAGAAAAGAGAGATGGGGACAAGAATGCATAACGATTTTAAATTTCCGATTGGGATTTAAGGCAAATTTTTCAGTGTCAATTTCAAAATAGCATAGGAGTGTTTGGTATCTAATTGTTGGAAAAAAATGCCCGTTTTAAATATCCTAGTGAACTACCCTCGTTCCATTTGGAAAAATGGAGTAAACGTCAAGAAAACAAAATTTCATTTTTTAAACGCTTGTGAAACTTAGAAAGTCAATATTATGACATAATTTTAATTTTTATATACTACTTGACTATAAATTAACAGATTTAATTAATTTGTAGCACTCTAGATTGAAAATAAAAAATAAACATAAAAATGTTAGAACACGTCAAAAAATGACAAGTGAGGTGTCATTTCACTCATAATTCTGAACCCTAATAAGTAAAAATATAATACAAGATGTCCCATTTAAAATATCAAAGACAAGGTCACTTGCACTTGCACAGTGCTAACAAATTGAAAAGTATGCCAATAAATGTAGACTCAGCTCTTGCATAATCTCAAAATTTCATTTTAATAACTATAAATATAAAAAAGTTATAGGGGTGACCGTCTTTTGAGAAACACCCGGTATAGGGTAAATATTTTAACTGGAACAAATTAGATAATAAAAAATCCATCTATTTCTTGAACAAATTAAAAAAAAAGTTTTTTACATTTCCGTAAATTTTACCAAAAAAAGAAACTAACCCAACACTTTTTTTTTCAAGCGCCACTATTTAATTTTGAATTTCGGTTGCCTGATATAAACGAGAAAAAAAACAACAAATCGAAAGCATAAGGTTTGAGTACAAACAGACCGATATCAGTCCATTTCAAACGACGTTTCGATAACTTTAATAGAAAATACCATCTTAAAAACAAAAACAAGACTTAAGGAGCTAACGCGCCGAGCAGAACCCCACAGCGGCGCGACGGCGTACGTCGATGTAAGGTTTTCGCGTATTATTATCAGGGAGCTTATTTTGTTTAACAATAGCTGCTTTTTATTTGCATTCTCGATCAGTTCACTTTTAAATGAACTGACCTAAAATGATCTGAGCCAAAATGCATCAAATAAAACTGGCTTTTATTCTGTTTCGGACTACGTCAGTGTCATTTGTCACGTAAATTTTGTTGAGGTTATGGTTATACTCGATTTGATTATATTTTACAAGAAATAAACACCTTTGATGTACTTACTATTATAGCTAATTTCTCCTCCGAATCCTCTGATTTTAAATTTTAGATTACGGGCAAAAATTTTATATTTTTATCTGTGGTTTGAGGTTAGGCTACGCCAAGTATCTGTCAAAACAACTCCCACCTTTTACTTCTGACCAGTTCACTTTAAGTGATCGAAATTTGCGGGTGGTGCAGTTAGGGGTAAAGGGGGAAGTGACTGGGTCACTTATGAATCAGATCAGTTTGTAAATAAAACATCCCAATTGTCAAATTTTAGTGATCTGGGTCAAATTGACCTGATCCAAGATGCAAATAAAAAGCAGCTAATTGTTCATTCAGTACATAATTTAAAATTTTAAAAACTGAAACAGCAAGAAATTTAATTGCTCGTGCTCTACCGGGTGTTTCTTAAAAGACGTTCACCCCTATTACTTTTTCGTATTTATATCTAGATATTAAAATGAAATTTTGAGATTATGCATAAGAGATGAGTCTGCATTTATTGGCATAATTTTCAATTTGTTAGCACTTCCGGTTTGACCGGAAGTGACCTTGACTTTGGTATTTTAAATGGGACATCTTGTATATTTTTACTTTTTGGGATTCAGCATAACATTCTGAGTAAAACGACACCTCACTTATCATTTTTTGACGTGTTTTACCATTTTTATGTTTATATTTTATTTTCAATCTAGAGTGCTAAAAATTAATTAAATCTGTTAATTTATAGTCAAGTAGTAAGTATATATAAATTAAAATTATGTCATAATAATTGACTTTCTAAGTTTCACAAGCGTTTAAAAAATTTAATTTTCTTTTCTTGACGTTTACTCCAATTTTCCAAATGGAACGATGGTGGTTCACTAGGATATTTAAAATGAGCATTTTTTTTTCCTACAAATTGATACCATACACTCCTATAATATTTTAAGCAACATGGCTTTAATTTAAAGTTGTAATGTCATTAGTTTATTAAACCTACATTGTAAATCAGATAAAATGGTTAGTTTTACTAGAAATGAACAAATTGATATGCTCCCAATTTTTGGAGTGACCAGAAAAATTCTTCTGAAGCCGCAAGATTGTATGAAACTTAGAAAGTCAATTATTATGACATCATTTTAATTTTCATATACTACTTGACTATAAATTAACAGATTTAATTAATTTGTGCAGCACTCTAGATTGAAAATAAAAAATAAACATAAAAATGTCGACGTTGTGGTCTAGTGGTTAGCGCAGCAGCCTCACAGATCGTAGGCCCGGGTTCCATACCCGGTGCCGACAACGTCGATGTTAAATTTGGAATTTGGTTTAAGAGGTGGCGCCGTCTTTCGGAAGAGACGTTAAACTGTGGGCCCCGTGTCATGGATGTTGGCACGTTAAAGAACCCTACCCTCGACAAAGAGGGATTCGGCAAAATTACCAGATAGTGTGTGACAAATTCCCTGGCGTCGTTGCGGAAAAAGGCCGACGTAAAATAAATAAATAAAAAAAAAAAAACATAAAAATGTTATAACACGTCAAAAAATGACAAGTGAGTGTCATTTTACTCATAATGTTATGCTGAACCCAAATAAGTAAAAATATACAAGATGTCCCATTTAAAATACCAAAGTCAAGGTCACTTTCGGTCAAACCGGAAGTGCTAACAAATTGAAAATTATTCCAATAAATGCAGACTCATCTCTTATGCATAATCTCAAAATTTCATTTTAATATCTATAAATATAAAAAAGTTATGGGGGTGAACGTCTTTTGAGAAACACCCGGTATACAGTAGGGTCAAAATTAAAATTTAGTGAAAAAGTCGATTATTAAAAACAGTCTCTGTATATGTTTTATTTGTACAACTTTGTAATGAAAAACTTTAAATCAAAATTTATAGGTTTTTGATGACATTCGGCTACAAGTATACGGGTTTATTATTTCTTAGTACTTTGTATTGTTATTGTGGTTTTATTATGTATGTACATTAATTACCCAAGATATAAAAAGATACCTAACGTTGAAAACTAGTAGCTGCTACATCAATCTTTATGTCAAAAGTAACATTTCGTCCGTCAATGTATTAAAAAGTTGAATAACGATGCACGTTATGACGTTGTAACTGGAAGTTACATTTTATAAAAATATAGGGCGTTTCGCCAAGAAAGAGTTATTTCTTAAACGACCATAATACATTACGTACACTGTAAAAAATTCAATTGATTGACAGCAAGGGATGGATAATTTAATGTATTTAATAATTTTTTTTTGATTAATTGGCAAATCAGTTGTATGAAATATGAAAATATTGAGTCCCGACACGGTCGCTATTGCCGCTAACATTAACCTTATTTCTTATACCGTGCAAGCAAAAATTATTTGCATCAAAGAGGGCTTCGATTAAAAAACGTAGGGCTTGGTTTAGATCACAATGATATGGGGACGATATATGTAACCAAATCTAGGTTAAAATTTTGTCAAATTCATATTATGACATGATATGCCAAACTAATGAGTAATAAAATAAGTAGACAAATATAAATGTATTTTTGTTGTTTGCAAAATTAACAAAGTAAGAATATACAGAAAGAAAAAGAAAAATAATTGTATAAATTGCTGAAATTGGCCACCGCCATGCTCCAAGCATAAATTCACACGTCTCTTCATATTTTCGAAAGTGTTGACCAGCATCTCTGGAGAAATGTTACCGCATTCTTGGATAATCCTTTCTTGTAATTGTCCTAAATTTGCAACTGATGTTTTAAAAATAGTGTTCTTTAAATGAGGAAAAACGAAGCAATCCATAACGGTTAAACAAGGTGATCTAGGTGGGAATTCAATGTCTGATCGAAAACTGATCAATCTGTCGTCGAAAAAATTGCGTAAGTAGTTAATAGTTTCGGCGGCTGTATGGGCGGTTGCACCGTCCTGCTAAAAATATCCAAAACGTAGTTCGTCGTCAAGTCATTGCTCCACAAATGGATTTAAAATATTGTCTCTATACCGCTGTGCTGTAACTGTGTCATTGAAAAAAATAGGACCAACAATTCTTCTTCGAAAAACAGCTAACCCAGACACCAAGTTTTTGAGGGTACAATGTGGACTCTACAAAAAAATGGGGATTTTCACTACTCCACATGCGTGTATTCTGAGAATTCACATAACCAGGCTTCATCCGAAAAAATGTCAGGTCTAATAAATCATTTTTTCCAATAAATTTTGGGTAAACCATTGAGAGTAATTCCTGCGTCTTTCAAAATCTGCGGCTCGTATTTCTTGGAATACTTGCACTTTATAAGGAAATAAATTTAGCTGCTTCTTAAGAATAGTCCTGCATGTTCCAAAAGATCATCCCACTTCTGGGGACAGGCGTTTTATACAATTTGTTGGCGTATTTTGCATTATTTCACGAACGTTTGCAACAAGTTCTTCTGTTCTTACAGATGGTCGTCCTGCTCCTTTTTTGTGTTGTATAGAACCTGTTTCCCTAAACACAGCCACGGTTCTTTTCAGGCAATGATAAAATCCCCAGCAATAAAAGCAACGTTAGGAAAATGTTCGTGAAAATCGTCCATGCACAAACCCGGATTGTATTGACACTCACCATTTACTCTAACCCCGTTTCCAAACTACACTTTAACCATGAATGTTTTGTGCTGTTCCGTAAAGCCCATCGTGTGAATTGTTCAAGAAATTGGAAAAATTAGCGATGAAATTACTTGTAACGACTGTCAAAGATGACGGAATAACTGATTGGTTGTTAATTCAGGTAGTTACTGACACCCAACAGGTATTAAGCTCTACGAATAAGCATTACGTCCTTAGATGCAAGGCCCTCTTTGATGCAAATAATTTTTGCTCGCACGGTAGTAGACTTTTTTTTAACTTTACATTTAGAGTTTAAATCGTAACCGACAAGTTGTGTATTTGATAATTTAATACATAGGAAAATTAAATATTTTTGGTTCGAAAAATAATCCACAAACCAACCTTTAGATGTAACATTAACAGTGCTGTTAGCCGTCCCCCCCCCCCCCCCCCCGCACTACTGACATTGGGAAGACCCAATCAGCCATTAGCTAAGTCACTTTAGTTTATAATCTAGCTGGTCGTTCCGGTTGTTTCATTTAATATTTTATGATTGTTATTTTATGACATTATGAACAAATAATAACTACTTGTTAGGTTTCACAAATTTAATCAGTTTCCTGACACGTGTTTCGGCCCTTGCGGGCCATTGTCAAAGGAGTACAAGAAGATAAAAGAGAACAAGAAGAGAACAGGAAGAACGAGAACATCTTCTTGTTCTCCTTTGACTATGGCTCGCAAGGGCCGAAACACGTGTCAGGAAACTGATTAAATTTGTGAAACATAACAAGTAGTTATTATTTTTTCCTTTAGATCATGTTTGATTTTGGAGGTTTTAAAATGTCACATCATTTGTGGTTCTAGCTTTCACGATTTTCAAAATCAGTTCGAGTTTTTAACAGAAAAAAATCATAGCTAAATCAAATATTTTATTCATGGACTGGAAACGCTCAGGTGTACGAAAATAAAGATTTTAAACGAAGTTGCAGTCTTTTAAGTATTTTTAATTGTCACCCTTCCATGTAACTTTAACATGGTAACTACGAAAGTTATTACAAAATTTAGAGAGAATATGCAAAAACAACCAAACTTTTAAGCGATAATATATGTTTTTATTTTATCACTACAAAAGTTATTCATGTTTATGTAATAAATAGAAACTAAATATATAATATGTAAAAAATATAACAAACCGTCTAAAAATATGTCCTCAATCTTTATTAAATTAAGTAATAGGTACATTGTGATGATTTATTTTAATTTTGTATGATGATTTATTTACAGTTGTAAAATCTCATAAAAATACTATAGTTATATCAACCATAATTACTCATAAATTACTCAATGATAATACATCTTACAAACTTATATATTATTCAACTTTATACCGCATACAACCTTATAAATTGCCTACCTCATGGAATTTTCGTAGGTATATCGATCATAAAACCTTATAGAAAATTATAAAAACAAATAAATTGCCAGCATACCGCTGTGCCCCGATGCATTTTAAATTCAAATAGATGTTCCAAACTTTATATTGTAAGAGATCAGTCAGTGTACGTTACAAAGGTAAGTAAATATATTAATTAAATATATATAAAATATATTCATAAATATAATATAAAATGTGATAGGATAAGATAGAATATCATACATAATACAACTACATAGACCATAAAATATTTTCAAAAACGTTAGTATTCCTTTTAAAATAAATCAATAAGATAATAGATAATATAAATCTCGTATAGAAATAGAGCTACATTGCATTAAAGACATATCTTTTACAACCAAGTAGAAATTAGTAGTAGAGCTTTGTATTATAGCATAGCGGGTATGACCCCTAGCGGTAGAATTATAAACTTTATCATATTTTCCAATTTTCCGCAAATTTTTTTTTACTGATATTTTTTTTATTTCAAAGTTGTAGCATGTGTAATTTTGGAGATACTGCGCTTGCCACCCTTTAGTGGATCACCCTGTATACTTTTATACTTTGTTTCGAAAAATGAGTTATGTACCTATACCTACATTTTAATTTTATTTCAAAGTTTTTGAATGAACTCTTTCATGGATTTTACTGTTTCTGTTACAAAATAGAAGCTACAAAAATTGGTATCCTGAGTTTTTATTTTCGAATTTTTTCCTCTTCGTTTGCTGCCAGGGTCATTCCCAGGGGCCCTACGGTTTAACGTGGGCTCCGAACTACGATCCTCAGTCATTAGAAGCACCCCGCCCAAGGGCTATCAACCCTTGGTTTCGCGCTTTCTATGACCTACCGATTGGAGAATGTGTTCCTTCCGCCACACCCCACGAGATATTTGATTTCATACGACCTAGTTACCGGGTTTGGTGGATGATACATTTTTCACTCTTCCCTAATTTTTGCTCGACACTGAACCCGCGTCAAGACTTATACCACTAAAATCCACCGGGCTCGAACCAGTTTGCCGGCAGTGGAATACGAACCCACAAACTAAGATGGTCCCTGGCCCTAGTGTTGGACATCGACAGTCAGCATGTTCTTTAAAAATACATATTTTTACAGAAAAAAAATTGTAGCAACAAATATACATAGGGTGATCTACGGTGAGTGGCCTATCAGAAACGAGTAGAGTCACTTTTTAAACACATTGGTAACACGCATAACTGACTTTTTAGGAAATATATTTTGACATATCTGTAATTTCCTGTTACACCAGAAGTTATGGCAAAACGATCTTCTTATCGATGGTTATGAAACAGAAAATATTATCTTCTTCTTCTATATAAAAATGAATGTTTGTCTGTCTGTCTGTCTGTATGTCCGGTATGCGTTCCTATACCATTTATCCGATTACGATGAAAATCTGGTGAGTTGTTGTGTGCAGGCCGAGGAAAATTTTGGTATAAAAAAAAGTGGCGCAACGCATGCCGGGATTTGGTGAGTTGTTGGGTGCAGGCCGAGGAAGGTTTCGGCATAAAAAAAAGTGGCGCAACGGATGCTGGGATGCCGGGATGTCGGGATGTCGGATATTTGTGTAATGTCTTTCCTTCAAATTTATTTTAGTAAGTAGCGTAGCAACGCGCGCGGGGTATAGCTAGTTGATTAATATAAACAAATGTTCGTGCTTGTGTTAATAAGCTAAAAATTTGAGAAAAACGCATTATAAATTAACAGGAATATAAAGTTGTCTCATACAAGTGAACAACCCAGTACGGTATGCCTCGACGGTTACCCATCCAGGTAATAAAACCCTGCCCGATGTCTCATAACTTCGGTGTTTCATTATAGATAAATTATTGTTTATAATATTTTGAAAGACCCCTGACGGCCTGAGTAAAAGTGTCCATGAATGGCCGTAACATAATCCTATGACTAGTTTTTGAGTTATGGCCTTTACAGTTGGCAATTTCTTACGTCGAGATTTTCTGCATTGACTAGAATTTTCACTTGTCTCTTGAAATCTATTAACTTTTTTGTCTTCTGTATTGGTGGAAAATTAGGCCTCAAGGTTTCTTTCACTTTCAAAAAAAGAAAATATGTCGTACATGATGTTGAATAATTTATAGGCCGATCAAATTATTAATAATATTTTAAAATTATGAAAATCCAAAAAAAAATACCTACTTTTTGTATTTTGAAGACAAACGGCTAGATTTCCTTCATATTCTAATATCTTGTAGTACCAAGGTATAAAGGGAAAAAATGGATTTGGGTTGATGTAGAGTATATTGCCTCGTACTTTATTTATCAAAAAAGAAAAAATATTAAAATTCACCTGAAAACGTAATGACGACTTTAATTTTCATGTTCTAATAAATAGATTAATTTATTATCCAATAGGTATGTAACATAATAATAATAATAATAATAATAATAATAATAATAATAATAATAATAATAATAATTTTTATTATCTCTATCCAAGACCGTGTCATTCGAACTCGAAACTATGAAAAGGTCATCATGAAAAGGAATGTGGAAGATGTGTGCAGAAAATGCAACTGCCCCGGAGAGACGATAGAACATATCACGGCGGGTTGTGGTGCTATGGCCCCCAACGCTTACCTGGGGAGACATAATCAGGTGGCAAAGATCATCCACAAGGAACTGGCCCATAAACTAGGGCTAAGGGAAAACCTCCCACCATACTACCAATACTCACCCGAGCCAGTCCTTGAATCCCCTGAATATCTCTTATACTGGGACAGGCCAATAATAACGGATAGAACAGTAGACCACAACCGTCCGGATATTCTTCTTATCGAAAAAACCACCAAGAAAGCTTTCATAATCGATATAGGTTGCCCACTAACACACAACCTCTCTAAAACCGAATCCGAGAAGAAGACCAAGTACTTGAATTTGGCTATAGAGATAAAAAATATATGGAAGCTAGATAAAATTGACATAATTCCGATCATAATATCGGTGGAAGGAGCAATGACGAAATATTTCAAGCCCAACTTGGAAAAACTGGGCCTATCAGGTTATTTATACCAACTAATTCAGAAAAGCGTCATCCTCCAAACATGCCATATAGTACGGAAGTTTCTAAACAGTACAGGTTAAGATGAATTTCTTCTCTGTACTGTAAATAATACCAGCAATACCAACAAAAAGCTGTGAAAACTAACATTGAGAAAAATAATAATAATAATAATAATAATAATAATAATAATAATAATAATAATAATAATAATTTTTTAAAACATTATAATTTAAGATATACAGAGTGATCCAGTTACAATAGTTTACACAAGTAAAAACTTTTAAAAATAGTTTGTTTTCAAAATACAAAAACTTTGTAATTTTTTTTTCTTAATTTTTAAATATTCTTAATTGTTTGATCCGCCTATAAATTATTTAATTTCTTTACAAATGAAGGCCTAATTTTCCGCCAATAAAAAAGAACATTAAGAAACAAGTGAAAACTTCAGGCGATGTAAAAAATCTCAAAGTAAGAAATTGGCACTTTTCAATCGCCATTACTAAAGAACTAGTGATAAGATTGTATTACGGCCATGGACACTTTTACTCAGAACCTCAACATCTACCGTGCGAGCAAAAAGTATTTGCATCAAAGAGGGCTTCATATTATGACATGATATGCCAAACTAATGAGTAATAAAATAAGTAGACAAATACAAATTTATTTTTGTTGTTTACAAAATTAACAAAGTAAGAATATACAGAAAGAAAAAGAAAAATAATTACATAAATTGCGGCTTGTATTTCTTGGAATACTTGCACTTTATAGGGAAATAAATTTAGTTGCTTCTTAAGAATAGTCCTGCATGTTCCATAAGATCTTCCCACTTCTTGGGACAAGCGTCTTATACAATTTGTTGGCGTATTTTGCATTATTATACGAACGTTTGCCACAAGTTCTTCTGTTCTTACAGATGGTCTTCCTGCTCCTTTTTTGTGTTGTATAGAACCTGTTTCCCGAAACACAGCCACGGTTCTTTTCAGGCAATGATAAAAATCCCCTGCAATAAAAGCAACGTTAGGAAAATGTTCGTGAAAATCGTCCATGCACAAACCCGGATTGTATTGCCACTCACCATTTACTGTAACCCCGTTTCGAAAATACGCTTCAACCATGAATGTTTTGTGCTGTTTTGTAAAGCCAATTGTGTGAATTGTTCAAGAAATTGGAAAAATTAGCGATGAATCAAATTACTTGTAACGGCCGTCAAAGATGAAGGAATAACTGATTGATTGTTAATTCAGGTAGTTACTGACACCCAACAGGTATTAAGTTCTACGTCTAAGCATTACGTCCTTAGACGCAAGGCCCTCTTTGATGCAAATAATTTTTGCTCGCACGGTACAAAATACTAAAAATTCAGAAAAATTAGCCGAAAGTCATTTCCCATAAGCGGTGTGAGGGGTCCTTTACTAACCAGAAGACTTTGACTGTGACATTAATGACAGTTACAGAAGATATTTTCTCACAATGAAGGTAGCCTGGTTAGCTTAATTCTTAGTGTACTAACCAGGCAACTTGATAACGTTTTTGCCATTGCCTGGTTAGTAAATCAATCTGCGTGGTTAGCAACTCAAGAAATAAGATAACCGGGCTACCTTCACTGTAAGAAAATCTTTTCTGCCTATTTCATTTATTTAATGCCATAGCAAAAATTTCTGGTTAGCTAAAAAATATTTAAACTATTTATGTAATTGTAGAAGTTTATATACGTAGTGTATGTAATATTATGTATATACTTACCAGTATTTACAGGGTGGACTTTTTAACTGGAATAAATTCAGTAATAGAAAGGCTCTTTATTTACTCAAAAAATACAGAACTATACGGCTGCGTTTATTTTTAGTGTGTTCGTAGTTTTTTCGTGTCTTCATGATATCTGCCCCATTATTTTGGGACAGAAACTACCCCCAACTTTTTCTCAAATGTAAAGGTATGTATTATTTTTGGATCTGGCGAAGACCTTTGACACGGTATCCTATTCAATACTGCTCCAAGCGCTGGAGGGGTATGAGGCATAGGGTTGGATGTTTTTGCGGACTACCTGGTAGGTCAAGCACAACATGTCAGGGTTGGCAGCGTTATTAGTAGTTCTCAAAAGTTTTCGATTTGGAAGTAAATACATTTCTGTTGTAGCTTTTGTGCTGTTTAAACCATTACTTTATAGCAAGAGGTATTTTTGCTATACTATGAGTTTTCTCACTTAAGATAACAAAGCGACTTTTAAAAATATGTTTCTGCAATGTGTTTTAGGATTTTGAATATAATAATCATTTCTACAACACCCTGTATATAATTACAAAGAGATAGCTTTGTGTGCGAAAATAAAAAGGAGCGGAATAGACTGATAAAAAATAAAAGGGCAAATATCTTACTAGTTCTATTTTAGCTTTTAATACTGACCATTTAAAACAAGGGAATTGCCAAGGAATCAATGCTCATAAATGATTAAATAAATATCACGTATATCGTAGATACGTTTGGAAAGACAACTCCTATACTGTTATTACCATACATATTACAAAAATAAATTGTTACAGCCTATATTTTTCAAGCGTAAAAACAAAATAGCATAACATCTCATGGTCCCAATATAGAAATTACATTCTACAATGCCTTATACGCTCTGGCAAAAATGACAAGTTTTTCCTTTTATGGGCCACTTTCGATGCGGCCACATAGTTCGAGAGGTAATCAAATTTGGCTGGTCTCGACCGGAAAGGCGTCCCTCAGGATATTCAACCCTGTCTGTCCATTGACGATCTTGCTTTGAAAAACGTTGCTCCGGTCTGAAATGGCCAGTGTTTTAAAGTTGATAACTTGTTTAATAATTTATGTGGAGCCCTTGGCAATGGCGATGGATTTTATTTTTATGGTTATGTTATCCTGGGGAGGTGAAATTCTACTTTATTGTTATTTTTATATTAGTTTTAATTTGTTTTAAAACAATGTACAGCTAAACGGTAGTAAAAATTACTTTTACAATGCGATTTCAATGGATATTATTTATTATCATATTCTCCATATTTGCGGTATGTCGTAAATTAATTCAGTCAGTTTGACTTATCGGTGGTAAAGGTTTTGATTTTTCTAAGGCTTGATCTACATAAAGACGGATGCATGTGAACAAGTAAAATGCAAGCGCGTTTTTTCAAATTTTTAATTATTGTTTTCATATTTATAATGAAGTCACAAATACGTTGTTTAATTAGGGTAAAAATTATCATGGAATAAAACATTCTGTTTTTGAAAATCAGTATGAAATTTAAATTAACTGAAAAATAAATAAATCTTATTTATAAAACTTAAAATTGAATTATATATTTTTTCTCTAGTGCATCTCTAGTGCATCAGTCTATAAATTTTGTTTCGAATATTTTTATCTTATTTATAAAATCATAAAAAAGAAAATATAATAAAAATCACAACACCACAAAATACAGTTTTTCAATAATTAAAATAATTCATCTCCGCATCATCATGAACAGATTATCTTTACTTATAATTTTATTAGTGTGTTAAGTACATACTTTTTCCATTTTTCCATTGTTAAATTTTTTATGGCTTCATTCTACAGACCCAAAACTACGTCATTTGTTACAGGATGCATAGAACTTATTTTTGCGTCATAATATCGCTATAACACAATGTAAGAATTAATAGGATTAAAGTGACAATGATAAATGGAGGAAGTCTTAAAACTCGCTGTCCATGTTGCAATGCCAGTTCGTCCAACCTATTAAAACAAAATTAAAATAATTAAAAAACAAAATAAATAGCGCTTTCCAGATTACTTGTAACGTTTGGGTGGGATATGCTGCTTTACTATTATCCCGATCTGATCTCATGTGCGAGTGTAACAGAGACGGAAAATATTATTAAACAAATTAATGATTTTTAGAACGAAATAAAGCTAACGGGTATTACGAAACGTGTCCTCCAGTAGCCTTATCTTGTAGATGAAGATGAAAAGGGAAAACAAGTGATCCGGTATATAACATAAAACAGTGTAAAAATGGTACTTATAAAATTAACTACCGTACGCGCATCTATTTGGCGGCGCGCTTGTATGTACGGGCGTGCTGGAAAACTATGAAAAGTGTTTTCCCGGTGTTTCGCGACGAAAAACTTTAAATATCTGGACAGTATACATCATACGAAATATTTACGTACAAGAATAAAATTTAAATGTTGTAGCACAAAAAATAAGAAAGTTATTAAAAGGACGCACATACTAACCTTTTAAAGATATGAAACATTCGGTAAAAATATTAAAAACCCCGGAAAATTATAGTAACTTCGTTACAGTACATAGCTTGGGCCTTTTTTTTTATAAAAAAAATATTTATAGAGTGTGTCCCAAATTAGAGATATAACGATATCGATAAGTTTTTCCAATGGCAACCCTAGTTTTTCATTGACTATTTTTAAAGTGCATATTCATTTATACATAAGTTTCAAATTTCAAATTATTATTCCTGGTCATATGTTGAGGAGTTGAAAGCGCGAATGCATAGGTTAATTTCTCCCAAAGTAGCTATAGAAATGTTCAAACTTAGTATTACTTGCGTTTAGGATATTGCCAAATAGTCAATGGACAACATTTTGAGCATTTATTGACAAAAAAGTATTAAAGATAGATACAAAGTTTATTTTTATTTTTCAATTAAATTAGTGTTTTTTGTTTACAAAGACCGTTTAACATTAGAATTTTTTGAATTTCAGAGTTTTCCTTACATATTGGAAGCATTGTCTAAATATATGGAAAATTTGAACTTCCCACCTCATTTAGAAGTCGGGTTTTTCAGGTTTATATACGTAATGTGAATAAAGCATTGACAAGTCATTACCAGAACAGTCATCTTAACTAAAAAATAATATTATTAATATAGGATATAGCCCAAAATAGTTTATTAAACTTATCGTTAAACTTAACTAAAAAACACCAACAATGCCATGTCCGCGTAAGCAGGCATCCGAAATACTGACGCGAGAAACAGTGATTGGGATTTTGGCTCTCTTGAACTCTCCCTGGTACCATTTGGTGCAACCGAGATTTACCAGACGAGGAACAGAGTATGAAGAATCTGTTCGGTAAAATTCATAAACCGCCATTCCCCACTTTTAAGGTGAGGGGGGTCAGTACGTAGAATTACTAACTATTACTCATTTGAGTAATACAGCGTAATCTCAGACCCGTGACTCTTATCCCAAACTCATTATCCTATTCGCGTCGTTGCTCCGTCAATCTGGATTCTTTCGCTAGCAATTCTGGTGTTGAATTGTCTATGTGAACAAAAAGGTTCCTCCAGTGTTCCTTAGCCTAGTTTGTTGATGATATAACTGGATCAATATTTTTTTTAAAAGACAATAACTTAAAATGTTGATACCCATATGCAAGCATTTTCCCCAAAAGAAAACTGTACTGAATATACTGAATTTAATTTAGGGTACAAACTCGTACTGTAACCCCTTTTTACAGCGATATGTGTAAAAACTTAAACACATTGTACGAATGCAACTCGAACGTTTATAAAGTGTGCGAATATAGTTTCAAAAATAGAGTTTCGAAACGCCTAATTAGAGTACTCCAAAAAATACACTTTTAAACTAAGATATTTTCAAATATAAATCACTTGTGTAACGAAGTTACCTAAGTTTTACCGAATTGACAACAGGTTTAGCACCGAATTATTAGAAAATAATTATTATCTCCGTAGTTTTTCAATTAATTTTTCTGTTTCTTTCATGCAACCGACTTATTGAATATTTTTCTAACCGCTGGTAACAAAAGTTTTTAGATTTAATCAGGAAAAGTAATTAATCTCCGCTATAACAGAAACCGTCTTAATTAACAAACCAATTTACGGCATTCCGATACAGGTAATTCAACGCTGGTTCCTGTACCGATTCGTAAAGATGACGATCGCGCGCCGTTCTTAAAATCCCCAGATCTTTGACCATTTCCGTGGTGGGAGATAAGGAAGTTGAAATCCGAGATCGAAACCAAATTACGGCCCCTTCTCGATTCAGCTTTGCAGCCGACCAAAAGTGATTTTGAAAGTGCATAGTTTACCGTTTCATTTTTTATTATTCTTTTCCGCCGCCGTCGAATACCGATATCATTTGTGGTAAGCAACACTGATTTTTTTTTATATATTTGAAAATCATTTCCTGCTAAACTTTTCCGCCGCCTTAAAACCATTTTCATTTATCCGTATTTAGAACTAGATTTATTCGATAGTTTACCGAGCTTGCTTTTGCTTAATACCGCCACGCTTTAATCATTTTTCATTTGCCTATATGCATGATTATAGTTGCTCGATAATTACCACCGCATCCACCAGTAGTTAGTACCGCCGCCTAGCCATCTTTTTCATACCGCCCGCTTTTAAGTTTTCCGTTCTTAAAATTATTACCGGACTTCGTCTTATGTAACACCGTCGCATGAAACCCACTTTAATACCGTTTGTTTGAAATTTGTTCCACCGAAAAGCTTAACTGTAAATTACCGCCAATTTTCCGAGAAGTTTTGATTTTTTTTATTACTTATAGGGAAATATTTGTAACGTGATATTGTAACCTGTACATTTGTTTTAATTTCTGTTGTTACAAAAATAAAATTATTTTACATTTTCCGACATAGGTGTGTTTTATTTCCCATAGGAACTTAGAGGCGTGAATGACTGTTATCTGTATGCGCTAATAGAACTCTGTCTCCAACTGTTTAAAGGTTACCCAGGGCTCCGGGGGTTCTGATTTTCCCTAAAAATTAAAATCAGTGGCGCTCGAGTAAAACTCCGTTCATTTTTGTATATTCTCTTTAATTCCGCCCACAGAACGCTTTAGAAGTTATTCAATTCAAACCCGACCGAATTTACCGCCGAATTACCGACCGCCGAATACCCGAAATTGAATAACTTCCGCGTCTGAGGGATAACTTGATAATTGAGAGTAAAATAGAGATTCTTTACAAAAAGTATTTTCTAATCCGTACAAAAATATAATTTTTATTAGCCAGTTTCAAAAAGCAATTTTTATCCGCCGTTACAAAAAGTAACCGCACCAAAAAGTGGCCTTACAGAATTGACGCCCGAGCAGCCTTACAGAATTGGCGCCCGAGCAGATTTTAGCAGCATAGGTCATTTGCGTTCTCGCCGATAGTTTTTTTTGGGAGATAAAGAAACCGCATTCCAGTCTTATCTCGTTAACACCTGATAAGAAAAGCAATCCACCGGACAGTATAGCGTTTTAAAGTTGAATATTTTAATAATATTATTCCGTGCGAATTTATTAAACGCAAATACTAATGGTTTTGTAAATTAATTTTACAGGGATAGAATATTTTTTTTCTCAAACCGAATACACAGGGTGTTATTCATTCTATACCTACCGGTATTTAGGAAGTCTTTTCCCTTAGTATACCGTGTGCTACTGGAAAATTTTCACAGGAAAATTGGTTTTCTCATAACCAGTATACAGGGTCTTGTAAAAGTATTGGTATATATCTACCGGAGAGGAAAATTTTGGGGATTTTTTTTAAATTTTACTTGTAGTAGGGAAAAATAAATTCCGCAATTATTTTATTTTTACGCTGCCTGTACGGGGTGCTATTTTTATTTGGAAAAATAATTTTTTTTTGTCGGAAAAGAAATTAAATAAAATATGCCGTCTTCAAGTGATAGTGAAACGGAACTAGTGATACCGAAAATATTACCGCTATCGCCCGCGTATATACCCCCTGCACCCCCACTACCATTCGACATACCGGCCGATTATTTCACTAGCCTTAGAACGGATTGGATTTATTTGTTGCGGAAGGGAGACTTAGAACTCCAACTGCAAAGATTTAATTTGGACGCAACCGGTACAGTAGACGACATGCGCAAAAGACTAGTACGTTTCGTACGCGAGGGTAGAGCGTCACCGCAACCCGTACAACATCCGTTTACGTTCCCGCCTAGCGTATCTAACCCAACCGTCCAGATTCAGCGACCCCCAACCCCTATACCGGTACCAACCCTGTCATTGGCAACCACCACTACAACCACGGTTACGACAACCATGCATCTAACTCCGCAACGCACACTTTCTTTTGCAATGCCGAGTTATACGCCCACTCTGACAACCGGGATAGCCACAGCTGTTACCGCACCCACAACCTGCCTACCCCATATTTATCGACCTACAGCTCCGCCACCCCTAATTCAGACCACACCACCCGTGTGCATAGCTCCAAATTTTCAACAAGCAATGACACAGCCTATATTTCATGCTATACCGCCAGCGATATCAACTGCTCCGCCCCAAGTGGTGATACCACCCCCAGTTTTCAACCCTCAATGGGTCAATAATCCCTGTACCCCCCCGATAATTCAGCGAACAGCTCCAGCACATATTTTTCAACAATCACCGGTCCCTAACAACCATAATGTAATACAAATACGGAATTGGAATGTTTATTTTGACGGAAATTCCGACCCTGCAACGTTTCTGGAAAGGGTAGAGGAAATCTGCACCTCTCAAAGCATAAACCCAGATACCATACTCCCCCAAATACCGGAAATCCTAAAGGGCGATGCCGCATTATGGTTCCGAAATAACAAACATAACTGGAGAAACTGGACAGATTTTCAAACCGCTTTCCGAGTCTTTTATTTTCCGGTTAATTATGAGGTTGACCTAGAAGCCGAAATTAGTCGCCGTGTGCAAAAACACAACGAACCAGTAGGCAAATATATTACCGCACTACAAACTCTGATCCGCCGTCATGGAAATATTTCACTATATCAGGAACTGAACTGGTTATACCGGAATCTGCTACCGGAATACCGTCAATACATACGCCGTAACGATTTCTATGATACCGGGTCGTTCTCAAAAGCCGTACGGGACTATGAAATTTTAAACCGGGAAATTCAGGAATCAAAACGTGTGCAATCATATTCTACAGGTTACCAGTCACAACAACCTGCTTATAGACCACCGCCACCCCCCGAAACACCGTCTACATCCGCAGCTAATACTAATAGAACCGCCCCGGTATACACAACACCTGACTCACCCCGTACCGGACCGGCTAACCAAAATAACGCCGGTAACCAAGAGTCAATCTGTTGGAGATGTGGACTTACCGGACATATGCGACAAAATTGTCAAAACCGGCCCAAATTATTTTGCTCCAGATGCGGCCGGGAAGGAATAATGTCTCGGGACTGCAAATGTACAAGACCGGGAAACTGGAGAGACCCTGCGCAACAGCAAGGCATGCGCAGGTAAAGGCCGAAATCCCGCCGGACCGAATCATGTTTTTTAAACCGTGACTGTATTAAAGATCTCAAAACCGCACACTCTATCTAACCAGACCCCCCGAAACCGAGGGTAATTCTTACAACCGAACCCGGAACTACCCAATTCTATTTACTTTTCAGAAGATGTCGAGCCAGACGCTTAGCCTGTCCACCTCACCGGTCCAGGACGATAGAGACCGCCAGCCTACCGACGCTACTATGCCCGACCTGCGGCCATAAGGACGCTTTCGTCCGGAGACTCCCAGAGTAAAAGAAAAAAATTGATTACTATCGTTCAATTTTTTTTAGCAAGTGAGGGGGGAATGTAACGAAGTTACCTAAGTTTTACCGAATTGACAACAGGTTTAGCACCGAATTATTAGAAAATAATTATTATCTCCGTAGTTTTTCAATTAATTTTTCTGTTTCTTTCATGCAACCGACTTATTGAATATTTTTCTAACCGCTGGTAACAAAAGTTTTTAGATTTAATCAGGAAAAGTAATTAATCTCCGCTATAACAGAAACCGTCTTAATTAACAAACCAATTTACGGCATTCCGATACAGGTAATTCAACGCTGGTTCCTGTACCGATTCGTAAAGATGACGATCGCGCGCCGTTCTTAAAATCCCCAGATCTTTGACCATTTCCGTGGTGGGAGATAAGGAAGTTGAAATCCGAGATCGAAACCAAATTACGGCCCCTTCTCGATTCAGCTTTGCAGCCGACCAAAAGTGATTTTGAAAGTGCATAGTTTACCGTTTCATTTTTTATTATTCTTTTCCGCCGCCGTCGAATACCGATATCATTTGTGGTAAGCAACACTGATTTTTTTTTATATATTTGAAAATCATTTCCTGCTAAACTTTTCCGCCGCCTTAAAACCATTTTCATTTATCCGTATTTAGAACTAGATTTATTCGATAGTTTACCGAGCTTGCTTTTGCTTAATACCGCCACGCTTTAATCATTTTTCATTTGCCTATATGCATGATTATAGTTGCTCGATAATTACCACCGCATCCACCAGTAGTTAGTACCGCCGCCTAGCCATCTTTTTCATACCGCCCGCTTTTAAGTTTTCCGTTCTTAAAATTATTACCGGACTTCGTCTTATGTAACACCGTCGCATGAAACCCACTTTAATACCGTTTGTTTGAAATTTGTTCCACCGAAAAGCTTAACTGTAAATTACCGCCAATTTTCCGAGAAGTTTTGATTTTTTTTATTACTTATAGGGAAATATTTGTAACGTGATATTGTAACCTGTACATTTGTTTTAATTTCTGTTGTTACAAAAATAAAATTATTTTACATTTTCCGACATAGGTGTGTTTTATTTCCCATAGGAACTTAGAGGCGTGAATGACTGTTATCTGTATGCGCTAATAGAACTCTGTCTCCAACTGTTTAAAGGTTACCCAGGGCTCCGGGGGTTCTGATTTTCCCTAAAAATTAAAATCAGTGGCGCTCGAGTAAAACTCCGTTCATTTTTGTATATTCTCTTTAATTCCGCCCACAGAACGCTTTAGAAGTTATTCAATTCAAACCCGACCGAATTTACCGCCGAATTACCGACCGCCGAATACCCGAAATTGAATAACTTCCGCGTCTGAGGGATAACTTGATAATTGAGAGTAAAATAGAGATTCTTTACAAAAAGTATTTTCTAATCCGTACAAAAATATAATTTTTATTAGCCAGTTTCAAAAAGCAATTTTTATCCGCCGTTACAAAAAGTAACCGCACCAAAAAGTGGCCTTACAGAATTGACGCCCGAGCAGCCTTACACTTGATCGAAAAAATTGCTTTATAGATACATAGTTTTTCTTTTTAATGACCCATTTTATTACAATTTACCACGATTTAAATATTTAATTTTAAACTGTAAACAATTTAACTTCTAAATTAATCTGAACTAATTTTGTTGACAAAACAAGTTAAACAAATTTATTCGCTGTTATTTTGTATAGATTCATTTCATTAATTGGGTCTAAACAGACAAATAAATTTTATGAATATTTTATTTCTGCAATATTTAGTTGCAAGATTTTGATTTTATTGGTTAGTAAAGTCAAATTTCTCTAAGAACACGCCGCATCGTGGCCAAGTCACCTGTCATTTATGGCACCCTCCCAGATAGCAAGGTGACGTATTTAAGACGTCGATTATTAATCATCAGCGACGTCATAAATTACGTGAATGAAACGTTAAAAAGACGTGCTTAAGTCACAGACCAATAACGTCTTTTTTGACGTAAAAAATACGTCATCTTAGGACGTCTTTTTAGGTGTAGAAAACGTCAATAAACGTCATAATTTACGAAAAACGAACATTTACTAAAAACTTCCTAAAATAATACATAATAGGGGTAAAAAAATACATATAAATATTTTATGTAAAAAATCCTTTTAATGATAATAAATTAACTATTACAACTTTCATGTGTACGCAGAATTGGAAAAATGCTAAGGAAACCTTTAATGGCGGCCAAAATACTTCTTTTTTTCGGGGCGTCACCCAGTTTGAGGGCACAACGGCTACTCCCCCGCCGTCAATTGCCTCGAACTCGATAACCTGGTACATTTATATTCGTTTATAACACAAAATATCCTGATGAACCATGATAGAAACTAAATCAAAATCACCATAAACTTTTCACTTTCACTTTTGCCGAACTGTCGACTGCCTGACTGCTAGCGCCAACAACAGAATACCAATGCGTTCTGCGTTCTGTCAGACTGCCAATATCATAAAACGGAGCGCGGGTAATTTAAATTTGATATTCGCAGACTTTTAATGACAAAATAGGTTTTCGCTTTTGCAAATTTTACATACATGAATGGTTCATTTGAAATGGTAATATTTTAAAAGTTTTATGATACGTACGTGCCTTTAACTATAAGAAAAAGCTATTCTCAGGCGTTTTACTTATTTAAAAGTCGGTCCCACTATATTTTCAAAAAACTTGGTCACTTAGATACTAGATACGTATAATTCAATAAAATGACTAAAAATGGACGTTTTTATTACGTAAAATTATGACGTATAATACACGTGTTAAAAACTACGTTATTTTGACGTCATCTTGCGACCAAAAGACGTCAAGTGACTAAAAATCCCCAATATTGGACGTCATAAAGACGTCATCCTGCTACCTGGGCTGTTGATGTCTGGTTTATTTTACGTTACGTTGGCGACAGAGACAGGACTGGACTATACATGTTCTTTTACCATCGCATTCACCGTATTTTAAACTTGTACGGAGGTCCTAATGGTTTATCTGCATAATGACTTGCAAAAATATAGCGTTATCATTATTTTATAAGGGCAACGCGCGAAAGATTAAAAATTATGGCATTATTCATTGGTAAAACATGCACTAAACTTACCAATGGAAAAAGCTATGAACAACCCTGACAACATACAAGATTTTCGCCGCCCAAATATTGTAGCTACGAGCCTATCAAGCGGTGTACCTGCGCATGTCTCGCGTTCAATGCTACCTTGCCACATTATAATTACGTAGTACAAATAGCCGAAATGCCATGGGTTTTTAAATACAAACAGCTGGATTAGTTCTCAATGAACGCTAGGTTTGGCAACTCACTGTACCTTAATTAAAATGGATAAACTAATAATATTAAGAATAGGAAAGAAAAACACAAAGTCTTCCTCCACAAAATTTAAAAGAATAAAAAATTCTTTGTTTAAAGGTCTCTACATGTTTCGAACGCAGAAACGTTCATCATCAGGAGAGAAAAAAATATTTTGCTGATGTTTTTAGCAAAAGAGAAAATGATGTGGTAGGCATAAAACCCTAATGGAGCTTTAACTTTGTGCTTTGTGGCAGGAATGAAGGTAGACATCCCCGAAATTTTATGATTCTTGGATTAGGGGTTTAGGCTAAGCGTTGATAAATCCAGTTCACATTCAAATTATCCGCGTCAGGCCGACGAATTAAGTTCTCGTCCTGATACGATATTACGTCTATAAAGCAGGGCGAACACCGAATGGACTCAGACCGATCGGCTCGGCACGGCAGGATTCGCCGCGCACTTAATCAGCATCAGCACATTCAGTTCGTTATCAGCAGCCGTTTTGTGCAGACGTTTTAAGCAACTTAAGTACCAATATAATTTTAAAAAACGAATTAAAGTTCATCAGAATCTAATGACCATATTATGATAAACCAAGGTTCTGTATTTTATATAGTAGTTTTCTAGTCTAGTGCTAGGTTTTATAAACTTATTCAGCTATAACCTCTTAGAATGTAGAACACAAACTCCCGATTTCACCTGAAGAGCGACTAGCTGTTATTCTTAAATAAGTATTATAACTTAATTCTATTAAAATGTTGTCTGGCATTGTTCTTGCAGCTTGACCTCTTTGTTTTATAAATACTCAGCGGCCGTTGGGCCATTGCCAGTTTTTGCCTCTTATAGCGTTCGCTGTTGTTGCCGAATCGGTCCGACCGGTCCAAGCTGGTCGAACCGAAGCGATGCCTTTAATTTTATGAATAGCAAAAGGTGCCGACCGGTCCGAATCCGTATTGTGCGCGCCCTGCTTTATTACAATAACGGTTCTATCGTCGGTTAAAGCAGGACGCGCACTGAATCGATTCGGAACGGTCGACTCGAAATAGAGCGGTCGGAATATCAACATCAGCCGCGCATTGAATTCGCTTTGCCGGCAGTCGTCCGTTAGTAGTCGAGTATAGAGGAGCAGGAGAAGATAAAAATGACAGATTCTTCATATTCTGATTATGTTATCGTTGTAGTATCGGCTCTGGGGATCATACAATATAATGTATTCTCGAACACATTTAATTAAAACTTCGTCTGACATCACGATATCAACGAAAATCAACAGTACTCACAGTACAAATGAACCGAAACGTCCCAAACGCTACGCTACACTAAATTTCATACAAAAATAGTCCTTCGCCGTCAGAGCATTCGGCAGTTTTTGCCTCTCCAAGCATTCTCCGTTGTTGCCGGGTCGAGTCGACCGAGCCGAGTCGCCGAGTCCGACTCAGTGCTTAATTTAATTTCAGGAATATCAAAAACTGCCGACTGCTCTTTGCCGAATCGACTGGTCCGAGTCGATTCAGTGCGCGTGCTCCTTAAGAATCGGTGGTCGATTCTATGCGCGTTGACTGGCGGCATTCCGAACGAAGCGTTTCGATTCGACCGTGCCGAGTCAATTCAATGCGCGTCCAGCTGAACTGTCCGCTTCTGTTTCCGAACTTAATTTACATTTTAAGTTAGTAGAGGTAGATCCATCCTACCGAATAATAAACGAGGAGCGTTACAAGATAAAAATGGCTGGGATATTTATTTTGTTCGCACTCAATATTTCATAGCAAGTAAAGGTGGTAGAAAATTCGGAAGTAGGCCTCAAATTTGCATATAAATAATCTGCCTGTACTTTATTCGTCGACCCCGAAGGTAAAGTCTGTATTTTATTACTGTTTTCTGTAAATATACGACCAAATAATACATTTTAACGACATGCATCGGGAGTAAAAATTCCAAGGAGATTTTTGGTAAATAAACATATTTAATATTTTCTGTATGGAATATAGAGAAATACTTAGAGAAGATATGAATATATATTTTTTGTTTACTTACATAATAAAAAGCAACGATTATGATCTCTGCAATATTAAAAGATAATATTTATACATGGGTTATATATTTAGGGCTATATGATACGACCTTCTTGTTCAGAAACAATAACTGTCTAATTTAATGCTTCAAAATAAAAATAATGTGTAACTAATATTGGTTAATATTTTCATTATAAAACGCTTTAACACCTAATTTCCCCTACCGAGATGTAAACGGCAGAAAACTCTACAAGTCAATGCGAAAACACTGCCTGACGTAACATCTGCCTCGGCCAGTCGAAAAAGTTCTCGCAAAAGTCGATGCGCTGCTTCTACCGAAATGATATCTCGAGTATTCTGAAATAAAGGCATTTATTATTATTATTATTATTATTATTATTATTATTATTATTATTATTATTATTGCATCCTTCTCCTAAACTAATCTGTTTTATTTAAGTAATGGAAACAAAGATAACATTACAATCGGTCATATACAACATGGCAAATAAAATAATAGCGTGGATAATGGGATGACGTACCAGTTATTAATCTGATCTCTCTTGTTTTTAAACTTTATGTTCTCGCGGCGTCCTTTTAATTGTTTCTAGAAAAGGTATGTGACACTATAGAAAGAAGATATTTTTTTTATTGGAATATATTTTAATTTAAAATATTCTTAGATTTTTAAATTACATTTACCTAATAACATAAATAACTAAAATAAATAAAATAAATAAAATAAATAAAATAAATAAAATAAATAAAATAAATAAAATAAATGAAATAAATGAAATAAATGAAATAAATGAAATAAATGAAATAAATGAAATAAATGAAATAAATCAAATAAATAAAATAAATAAAATAAATAAAATAAATAAAATAAATAAAATAAATAAAATAAATAAAATAAATAAAATAAATAAAATAAATAAAATAAATAAAATAAATAAAATAAATAAAATAAATAAAATAAATAAAATAAATAAAATAAATAAAATAAATAAAATAAATAAAATAAATAAAATAAATAAAATAAATAAAATAAATAAAATAAATAAAATAAATAAAATAAATAAAATAAATAAAATAAATAAAATAAATAAAATAAATAAAATAAATAAAATAAATAAAATAAATAAAATAAATAAAATAAATAAAATAAATAAAATAAATAAAATAAATAAAATAAATAAAATAAATAAAATAAATAAAATAAATAAAATAAATAAAATAAATAAAATAAATAAAATAAATAAAATAAATAAAATAAATAAAATAAATAAAATAAATAAAATAAATAAAATAAATAAAATAAATAAAATAAATAAAATAAATAAAATAAATAAAATAAATAAAATAAATAAAATAAATAAAATAAATAAAATAAATAAAATAAATAAAATAAATAAAATAAATAAAATAAATAAAATAAATAAAATAAATAAAATAAATAAAATAAATAAAATAAATAAAATAAATAAAATAAATAAAATAAATAAAATAAATAAAATAAATAAAATAAATAAAATAAATAAAATAAATAAAATAAATAAAATATTTATTCAGAAGTCATGTCACAACCTTTAGTGATAATATGACGGATGCGCCTAAACAAGATACCACTCACTTATATAAATTGTCATATAATTAAACCTCTATATTATTGCATCAGTGCATTTAAAAAAAAAACATAACAAAAAGTTTAGAACGTAGTAGCTTAACAGAGAAACAGAACGAAAGAATATACTAAAAGGTAAAAAGCTTCCAAATAGAATCTATTTATGCAATAATATTTCTGGGTCTCCGTAACATTCTTTTTATAAAAAATAATAATATGAAGGAATACAAAAAGGGGAAAATATATCGGCTAACGGACAAATAACTCAAATAAGCGTAACTTTGCTTTTTGCTTGTTGCATTAAAAATTACACTCGTAATATTTTCTCGTACGAAGGCGTAGAAGGGGCACATACATTTTTATGTTTTTATAGAAAAAAATTGTAAGTAAATAATTAATTCCGTGTTACGTAACACGAAATTAATTATTTTCGCGTTACGTAACATAAAATTAACTATTTCTTCGTTAAGTAGTGTAGAATTAAGTGGTTTTTTCGACTAAAGCTTATTTCATTAATATGACTTTTGTTAATAAATTTAACATTGATAGGTGTCCATAGAATTTTTTGCGTAGGTACGATTTTTAAAGCGTCTACGTAAAACTGCGTATAGTGTTTCTTAGGTCAATTTAATGACATTAAACAGTAGGAATTTCCTAATCATAGGCGTCCCAAACAAATAATTAAAATGCGTATACACTCTTATAAGTTTGTTTTACATTAGGTGTTTGTACATACTACACTTTATAAACCCACTGTATATATAATAATATTATATTAAAATAATAAATATAAGGTAACTCAAAAATTCTATACACAAAACTAAAATCAGAAAAATAAACCTGACACGGCACGACACTGCTCAGAAAAAGCTTTAATTTTTTACCAGAACTCCATTCTCGGACCATTGTCCAGCCCGTCCACAAGTTCCAAATTACGTATATTTTATCTTCGTCTCTTCCACGCCCTCGGCGGTCACTGGCCTATCTCTGTCTGACAGAATCGATCGTTGAACGGGTAGGAGACCGCTTCAGCTTATCCCAGCCGCTTTAACTGGCGCTTGTATCCCTTGCTGTTGCCAATTCTTCAAAATTTTCGGATTTGTAAGCACAATGTAAGTATATACGAGAAACAAGGGTTTGTTAATTAGTTGTTTTTAAACACTGAAAACACTTTTTGTCTTGATTTCAGTTATATTGTTTCTTAAGGACTAAAAAATGTATTATTATAATAATGAATGACTTGTTATTTTTTTCTGTCACTCTCAAAACTCCTCGGTTTAAAGTATATTTGCAAACTAGCTTTCAAAGAAAGTTACTGACTAACAATTGAATACTGATATAAAAGAAACATTTTTAATAAAAAAGCGTAAAGAATTGAAGAAGAAAGATCTGACAACCCTGGTTGTGAGGTCGGTCTCTTTGAGACTGTTTACCGCCGTATGGAATGATTGGAATGTCCTCAAACTGAGTGTGGATAAATTATACTACTATGTATTTTGAAAATGTCCTAGAACGTGCTTTCTGTCCTTTCTGTTCACTTGCTCCTATCGTTTATGGTTAGTAGTGCGCTTACTTAAACAAGAAATAATTAATTCAGTGTTACGTAACGCGAAAATATTATTAATTCCGTGTTACGTAATGTGGAAATCATTAATTCCGTAACACGGAATTAATTATTTATTTATTTTATAAAAACAGAAAAATGTATATCTAGCAAATAGACTAGATAACACATTACGATTAGCAACATTTTTACGCACAGATAAGTGTTAACTCACTTAGATGCATCTTTTTAGTATACATTTAAATTACCATAGGAGTAAGTAATATAATTAAGTACAATTACCTACTTATATTATGATTATTTCTGTATATTATAATATTATGTATAAGATTGTGAATTGTTAGTTGATTCTATTGTATGGATTAAAAAATATATACTTATAAATAAATAATAAATAATTAACGTTAATGGAGGTGCTCGGTAGAAAGTTCCAAAACAAGCGGTAACGACACCAGCAGTCGGTATCGGTTTGGTCAGGTATCGGTTTGGTCAGGCATCGATTAATTATCGATTCCGCGGTTGTAACAATATGTAAGACAAAGAAGGTACTGTATGTGTGTATGACAGGTACGGTAAGGGTGTGTGTGTGTGTTAAACAAAGACGGTGATCAGAGTATGTGTGTGAGAGAGAGTACGATATTTACCCGTTTTGCTTTTAATTGTTGTTGTGAAATATAGAGTTGTCGCGTATGTGTATGACAAAGACAGTATAACGATCCGCGGTGTATTCAGAAATTTAGAATAAGCCAAAGCTACCCGATATGGGTCCGTGGGCTGGTCCCTGTCTTATATGTAAAGAAAAGAAAACATGAACGGCCCGGCGTGTGTATAGAGAATAAAACAGTACCTAAAACATGGGTGTGCAAAATGACACCTATAATATCTGAAATTCCTTTTTTTCGCTATTACAACACTTTCTTTATGTGGAAAGTACAACGAAATTACTTATCTGTTTGCAAATTTATTCTGGAAAATTAGAAACATTTTCTTTTCTCTATTTCATAAGATTTTCATTAAAGGCGAAAAATACTTGCCAGAGTGAATCTGTAGGCACGTTAATTTCGAAAATTAATGAAAATTTCATGAGCGCCGCCGCCGTATTGGCTTCACAAATTGATTGGCGTTACATCGTGGTATTTTAAGTAGGTTGAATTGATCGAATCAAAGTGTTTTTATGAGATCTTTAACAAAGGAAAATACCTATAGCTAGGAGTTTTGACGATCCCAAAGTAATTTCTAAAATAGGAATTACCTACGAACAATTCGATCCTTAATTTTTCAAAATTTTGTGCACAGGCTGATTTAAAAAAATCTGAAATTTTATATAAAAAAACAGCTGTTTTGGACATAACTGAAGATTAGCCCGTTGATGGCTGTTAAGTATTTGGTTTTCTATTATTCATTTATTTCTTTAAAATTAATAAATTATCCCAGAATATCTACCAAGTGTCCCAAATTCAAACGACTATGATAAAATTAGAATAATTGAAATATTCAAATTTAAAAAGTTTGAATTAAGATATTTAAGCTATAAAAAGTTAATATATTTTCATGAAAACATAATTCTTATGCTTTACTTAATCTCTCGAGACGGTTTTGGCAGTTTTTTATTTCAAGTCCTAGGACTGCAATTATTCTAATTTTTTGACAAGCAGCTATTTTTATCACAGAAATTGAAATGTAGACATAAAAACAAACCAATAATGTATTTAAATCAATTTTTTCTTCTAAGCGGAAGTATAATTACTTTTTAGCAAATCATTTTAAATAAAATGCCATTAACCTTATATTCAGTGTCCCATTCATGTAGAAATGTAGCTAAATTCGTTATTAAAATTGAAACGTTTTAGCTTATTAGAATGTAGTTATTAATTATTATTATATAGATGGATATATTTTTGTGAGAAAGAACGATAATGGTCCTATTCAGAAAATTTTAACCTACAGTCAAATTAACAGTATTGTTAACTCTGGGTAGATATTCGTGTGGATCATTGTTTGATTTGTTTTCTTTGTAAATGTTTATATTTATGTTTATGTTATGGCAAATAATATGATAATTGCACACATTAATATAAGGTCATTATTACCTAAATTTGATATATTTAAAATGTATGTTATTAATAATCAGCTTGATATTGTAGGGGTAGGTGAAACATGGTTGACAAATTGTATACCCAACAATGCAATTCAAATTAGTGGCTATAACTTTATCAGAAAAGACCGGGCGTATGGCCGAGGAGGAGGGGTAATTTTGTATGTTAAGAATAATATACAATTTACTGAGATAAATAATCCCAGCACGGATAGAGCTGAACAGGTATGGGTTAAATTTAAATATAATAAAATAAAAAACGTGGTGGGAGTTCTGGAAATATTTGATTTTTGTACTGAGTTTGAGGAGAATATTTGCAATTTATTAACGGATTGTGATAACTTCGTGTGTACCGGTGACTTTAATATTAATGTAATGAATCTAAATTGCAAATATGTTGATCGTTTCTAGTCAACACTGTCGGCATAAGGTTTAAAACAGCTGGTGGATGAGCCCACTAGACATGGACTAAGTGATTCGACACTTCTAGACCTCATTCTATGTTCGAACACTAATTATATAACTTATTCTGGTGTTGACCATACCCTGAATGTTTCCGATTACTCTCATGTAAGGTGCGACCTTGGATTAAAAGTTAATAAACCCCCACCTATTTACCATACATACAGAGATTTTCAAAACTTTGACAAAGATATGTTTAATGCAGATCTTGAAAATGTTCCTTTTTATAGAATTTATCAATTGCATGACATTAATGACAAAGTAAAATTATTTAACAACTTATTCTAGATATTTTTAGTGTTCATGCCCCCACGCGAACTGCTCGTATCACCAAAACAAAAACACCCAGGATCACACAAAATGTAAAATACCTTATATCCCTTAGAAATAAAGCTCTCTCAAAGTACAAAAAAAATAAAAATAACCAAAATTGGGAATCTTACAGACAATTGAGCAATTTTGTCACTGCGTCAGTGGACAGGGAGAAGAAGGCATTTCTGGAAGACAGAATTCGAAGAAATGACTCTAGGGATAACTGGAAATTGTTAAAAGAACTCAAGGTATACGGTAAGGAGGGGTCGGCGGTTCCCGACGCGCTGGGAACTGCTGATGAGATTAATTACTATTTCGTCAGCATTCCTCAGAATGATCCGAGCCCAGAGACGTTACATTTTTACAATAGTGGTCAACTCGAAAATGTTGTGGGATTTGACTTTAAAATGGCGACGGTTCAAGAAATAAACGAAGCGTTATTTTCAATAAAATCAAGGGCCGTGGGTCCCGACGGAATAGGTATTAATATGTTATTGCTCTGTTGTCCACTTGTTGTGCCGGTCATAACGCACCTGGTAAATTACTGCATAGAGACATCTACTTTTCCGGATGCCTGGAGAGAGTCCTATGTGATTCCTTATCCGAAAGTTAATACGCCTAGTGACTTAAAAAACTTACGACCAGTTAGCATCTTGCCAGCGTTGTCTAAGAAAAGATACTAAATGGACCAATTAAAGGATACGTGGATCAGTGCAGTGTTTTGCCGGGGGTACAATCTGGTTTTCGGAGAAATTTTAGTTGTAGTACGGCTTTGCTAAAGGTTACAGATGACATCTTAGAGGCAACGGAGCGCGGTCAACTTACAATATTGGTCCTTTTGGATTACTCGAAAATCGAAATCTTTCGACAAACTTAATCATGCACTTTTACTGCTCATTTTGGGATATCTCGGCTTCCGTGAGAATTCGTGTTCTCAAGGAATATTTAAGTAATAGAAGTCAAAGGGTAAAGGTAAATGGAAAATTATCAAATTCAAGAGGATTAAAACACGGTGTACCGCAGGGATCAATTTTGGGACCGCTGCTTTTTTCTCTGTACACGTCGCAGTTGATAAAGTTCGTAAGACACTGTAAAGTCCACTACTATGCCGACGATACCCAAATCTACCTATCTTTCAAACCCAGTGAAATTATAAATAGTAACGACATGATTAACTCCGATTTGAATGCTATTTTAAAAGCCTCCAGGGCTCACTGTCTTAGTGACAACCCTGGTAAGTCCCAGGTTCTTCTGTTTGGAAGACCACAAGCACGAAATCTTTATTCCGGTAATGCTTCTATTAAGGTTAATGATGTAACCCTAGAACTTGTTAACAAAGCAAAGAATTTGGGACTTATGATGGATACAGATCTAAGATATACCGAACATGTTAACATGTGCATCAGGAGGGCATTTGCCAACCTTAAACTAATTTATGGCCAAAAAGGTATCCTAAATGAAAATCTTAGAAAAAAGCTTTGCGACTCCATTGTTTTGTCACATTTTAACTTTGCCGATCCTGTCTATGGGCCTTGTCTACTGGCTGCTGACGCATACCGAATTCAACTCATTCAAAACTGTTGTGCTCGTTTGATTGGAGGCATAAGAGGCAGAGAGAGAGGTGTGTCTGCTAAACTTAGAGAGATTAAATGGCTAAGAATGGATGAAAGGCGAATGTTGCACTCCATTGTTCTATATAATAAAATTCTTCTTGACCACCGCCCTCAATATTTACATAAAAAAATTAAATTTCGTAACGAGGTGCACAATCTGGATATTCGACATAAATTTACCATTACCACTCCAGCACATTTCACGGCCAATTACGAGCGGTCTTTCAGTTTTAATTTTGCTAAATGTTATAATAAGATTCCTGATAACATAACATTTTTAACAGGTTTAAGGTTTAAACTGGCCATCAAGAAAATAATAAGCAACTTTTTTTGATTTTATTAACTTACCCGACGGTATCTGCGCATGTCAGGCTGAGTATTGTGATAGATAATCGATATTTTTGTTTTGGAGCTAAAGGACATACAGTACCTATATATTGTAGTCCATTAAATTATGTGCAAACAGTAGTTGTAGAAAATAAATAATATTTCATTAATATTGTATGTACTTACTATATAGTGTGTAAGGCTGCTCGGGCGCCAATTCTATAAGGCCACTTTTTGGTGCGGTTACTTTTTGTAACGGCGGATAAAAATTGCTTTTTGAAACTGGCTAATAAAAATTATATTTTTGTACGGATTAGAAAATACTTTTTGTAAAGAATCTCTATTTTAATCTCAATTATCAAGTTATCCCTCAGACGCGGAAGTTATTCAATTTCGGGTATTCGGCGGTCGGTAATTCGGCGGTAAATTCGGTCGGGTTTGAATTGAATAACTTCTAAAGCGTTCTGTGGGCGGAATTAAAGAGAATATACAAAAATGAACGGAGTTTTACTCGAGCGCCACTGATTTTAATTTTTAGGGAAAATCAGAACCCCCGGAGCCCTGGGTAACCTTTAAACAGTTGGAGACAGAGTTCTATTAGCGCATACAGATAACAGTCATTCACGCCTCTAAGTTCCTATGGGAAATAAAACACACCTATGTCGGGAAATGTAAAATAATTTTATTTTCGTAACAACAGAAATTAATTACAAATGTACAGGCTACAATATCACGTTACAAATACTTCCCTATAAGTAATAAAAAAAATCAAAATTTCTCGGAAAATTGGCGGTAATTTACAGTTAAGCTTTTCGGTGGAACAAATTTCAAACAAACGGTATTAAAGTGGGTTTCATGCGACGGTGTTACATAAGACGAAGTCCGGTAATAATTTTAAGAACGGAAAACTTAAAAGCGGGCGGTATGAAAAAGATGGCTAGGCGGCGGTACTAACTACTGGTGGATGCGGTGGTAATTATCGAGCAACTATAATCATGCATATAGGCAAATGAAAAATGATTAAAGCGTGGCGGTATTAAGCAAAAGCAAGCTCGGTAAACTATCGAATAAATCTAGTTCTAAATACGGATAAATGAAAATGGTTGTAAGGCGGCGGAAAAGTTTAGCAGGAAATGATTTTCAAATATATAAAAAAAATCAGTGTTGCTTACCACAAATGATATCGGTATTCGACGGCGGCGGAAAAGAATAATAAAAAAATGAAACGGTAAACTATGCACTTTCAAAATCACCTTTGGTCGGCTGCAAAGCTGGATCGAGAAGGGCTCGTATTTTTGGTTCGATCTTGGATTTCAACTTTTTATCTCCCACCACGGAAATGGTCAAAGATCTGGGGATTTTAAGAACGGTGCGCGTTCGCTATCTTTTCGAATCGGTACCGGAGATAACGCTGAATTTACCTGTATCGGAATGCCATATATTGGTTTGCCAATTAAGACGGTTTCTGTGATAGCGGTAATTAATTAATTTCTCTGATTAAATTCAAAACCTACTGTTACCAGCGGTTAGAAAAATATTCAATAAGTCGGTTGCATGAAAGAAACAGAAAAATTAATTGAAAAACTACGGAGATAATTACTTTCTAGTAATTCGGTGTTAATTACTTGTCTTTAATTCGGTAAAACTTAGGTAACTTCGTTACATTCCCCCCTCACTTGCTAAAAAAAATTTTACTGGCAGTAATAACAAAATTTTTTTCCTATTCCGGAAGCCTCCGGACAAAGGCGTCCTTATGGCCGCAGGTCGGACATGGTAGCGTCGGTAGGTTGGTGCGCGGTCGCTTCAGGGGTGGCGCCTCAACCTTGGTTGGAACAGCGCACGTGCAGCTCCTAGAGAAGACACCCCTCTTCCCACACCGGAAGCAGAATAGGACAGCCTGGTTTGGGCAGACGTCCCGCCGGTGACCGGAAACACCACATCGCCAGCACGTATCCCTGGTTATCCGTACAAACTGCAGTTCCTGTTGTTGGGCCCTCCACCTCTGGATGGAAGGGGGCGGGGGGTATAGGTCGACCAAGGAGTTGGCCGATGATGGTAGCTCGTCTTGCTCCTCCCCTATGGCCATGGTTAATGCCTGCAGTAGACGGTCCCCATCGTCCTGGATCGTTGAGGTGGTTAAACTTAGTGTTGGGCTTGACATCTTCTGAAAAGCAAATATAATTTGATAGTTCCGGGTTCGGTTGTACGATTTACCCTCGGTTTCGGGGGTCTGGTTAGAGAGCGTGCGCGGTTTTGAGATCCTTACTACAGTCACGGTTTAAAACATGATTCGGTCCGGCGGGGTTTCGGCATTTACCTGCGCATGCCCTGCTGTTGCGCAGGGTCTCTCCAGTTTCCCGGTCTTGTACATTCGCAGTCCCGAGACATTATTCCTTCCCGGCCGCATCTGGAGCAAAATAATTTAGACCGGTTTTGACAATTTTGACGTATATGTCCGGTCTGTCCACATCTCCAACAGATTGACTCATGGTTACCGGCGGTATTTTGATTAGCAGGTCCGGTACGGGGTGAGTCAGGTGTTGTGTGTACCGGGGCGGTTCTATCGTTAATAGCTGCGGATGTAGACGGTGTTACTGGGGGTGGCGGTGGTCTAAAAGCAGGTTGTTGTGACTGGTAACCTGTAGAATATGATTGCACACGTTTTGATTCCTGAATTTCCCGGTTTAAAATTTCATATTCCCGTACGGCCTTTGAGAACGACCCGGTATCATAGAAATCGTTACGGCGTATGTATTGACGGTACTCCGGTAGCAGATTCCGGTATAACCAGTTTAGTTCCTGATATAGCGAAATATTTCCATGACGGCGGATCAGAGTTTGTAGTGCGGTAATATATTTGCCTACTGGTTCGTTGTGTTTTTGCACACGGCGACTAATCTCGGCTTTTAGGTCAACCTCATAATTAACCGGAAAATAAAAAATTCGAAAAGCGGTTTGGAAATCGGTCCAGTTTTTCCAGTTATGTTTATTATTTCGAAACCATAATGCGGCATCGCCCTTTAGGATTTCCGGTATTTGGGGAAGTATGGTATCTGGGTTTATGCTTTGAGAGGTGCAGATTTCCTCTACCCTTTCCAGAAACGTTGCAGGGTCAGAATTTCCGTCAAAATAAACATTCCAATTCCGTATTTGTATTACATTATGGTTGTTAGGGACCGGTGATTGTTGAAAAATATGTGCTGGAGCTGTTCGCTGAATTATCGGGGGGGTACAGGGATTATTGACCCATTGAGGGTTAAAAACTGGGGGTGGTATCACCACTTGGGGCGGGGCATTTGATATCGCTGGCGGTATAGCATGAAATATAGGCTGTGTCATTGCTTGTTGAAAATTTGGAGCTTTGCACACGGGTGGTGTGGTCTGAATTAGGGGTGGCGGAGCTGTAGGTCGATAAATATGGGGTAGGCAGGTTGTGGGTGCGGTAACAGCTGTGGCTATCCCGGTTGTCAGAGTGGGCGTATAACTCGGCATTGCAAAAGAAAGTGTGCGTTGCGGAGTTAGATGCATGGTTGTCGTAACCGTGGTTGTAGTGGTGGTTGCCAATGACAGGGTTGGTACCGGTATAGGGGTTGGGGGTCGCTGAATCTGGACGGTTGGGTTAGATACGCCAGGCGGGAACGCAAACGGATGTTGTACGGGTTGCGGTGACGCTCTACCCTCGCGTACGAAACGTACTAGTCTTTTGCGCATGTCGTCTACTGTACCGGTTGCGTCCAAATTAAATCTTTGCAGTTGGAGTTCTAAGTCTCCCTTCCGCAACAAATAAATCCAACCCGTTCTAAGGCTAGTGAAATAATCGGCCGGTATGTCAAATGGTAGTGGGGGTGCAGGGGGTATATACGCGGGCGATAGCGGTATTGTTTTCGGTATCATTCGTTCCGTTTCACTATCACTTGAAGACGGCATATTTTATTTAATTTCTTTTCCGACAAAAAAAATTATCTTTCCAAATAAAAACAGCACCCTGTATAGGCAGCGTAAAAATAAAATAATTGCGGAATTTATTTTTCCCTACTACAAGTAAAATTTAAAAAAAAATTCCCAAAATTTTCCTCTCCGGTAGATATATACCAATACCTTTACAAGACCCTGTATACTGGTTATGAGAAAACCAAGTTTTCCTGTGAAAATTTTCCCGTAGCACACGGTATACTAAGGGAAAAGAACTTCCTAAGTACCGGTAGGTATAGAATGAATAACACCCTGTGTATTCGGTTTGAGAAAAAAAAATATCCTATCCTAAAGCCATTAGTATTTGCGTTTAATAAATTCGCACGGAATAATATTATTAAAATATTCAACTATAAAATGCTATACTGTCCGGCGGATTGCTTTTCTTATCAGGTGTTAATGAGATAAGACTGGAATGCGGTTTCTTTATCTCCCAAAAAAACTATCGGCGAGAACGCAAAATGACCTATGCTGCTAAAATCTGCTCGGGCGCCAATTCTGTAAGGCTGCTCGGGCGCCAATTCTATAAGGCCACTTTTTGGTGCGGTTACTTTTTGTAACGGCGGATAAAAATTGCTTTTTGAAACTGGCTAATAAAAATTATATTTTTGTACGGATTAGAAAATACTTTTTGTAAAGAATCTCTATTTTAATCTCAATTATCAAGTTATCCCTCAGACGCGGAAGTTATTCAATTTCGGGTATTCGGCGGTCGGTAATTCGGCGGTAAATTCGGTCGGGTTTGAATTGAATAACTTCTAAAGCGTTCTGTGGGCGGAATTAAAGAGAATATACAAAAATGAACGGAGTTTTACTCGAGCGCCACTGATTTTAATTTTTAGGGAAAATCAGAACCCCCGGAGCCCTGGGTAACCTTTAAACAGTTGGAGACAGAGTTCTATTAGCGCATACAGATAACAGTCATTCACGCCTCTAAGTTCCTATGGGAAATAAAACACACCTATGTCGGGAAATGTAAAATAATTTTATTTTCGTAACAACAGAAATTAATTACAAATGTACAGGCTACAATATCACGTTACAAATACTTCCCTATAAGTAATAAAAAAAATCAAAATTTCTCGGAAAATTGGCGGTAATTTACAGTTAAGCTTTTCGGTGGAACAAATTTCAAACAAACGGTATTAAAGTGGGTTTCATGCGACGGTGTTACATAAGACGAAGTCCGGTAATAATTTTAAGAACGGAAAACTTAAAAGCGGGCGGTATGAAAAAGATGGCTAGGCGGCGGTACTAACTACTGGTGGATGCGGTGGTAATTATCGAGCAACTATAATCATGCATATAGGCAAATGAAAAATGATTAAAGCGTGGCGGTATTAAGCAAAAGCAAGCTCGGTAAACTATCGAATAAATCTAGTTCTAAATACGGATAAATGAAAATGGTTGTAAGGCGGCGGAAAAGTTTAGCAGGAAATGATTTTCAAATATATAAAAAAAATCAGTGTTGCTTACCACAAATGATATCGGTATTCGACGGCGGCGGAAAAGAATAATAAAAAAATGAAACGGTAAACTATGCACTTTCAAAATCACCTTTGGTCGGCTGCAAAGCTGGATCGAGAAGGGCTCGTATTTTTGGTTCGATCTCGGATTTCAACTTTTTATCTCCCACCACGGAAATGGTCAAAGATCTGGGGATTTTAAGAACGGTGCGCGTTCGCTATCTTTTCGAATCGGTACCGGAGATAACGCTGAATTTACCTGTATCGGAATGCCATATATTGGTTTGCCAATTAAGACGGTTTCTGTGATAGCGGTAATTAATTAATTTCTCTGATTAAATTCAAAACCTACTGTTACCAGCGGTTAGAAAAATATTCAATAAGTCGGTTGCATGAAAGAAACAGAAAAATTAATTGAAAAACTACGGAGATAATTACTTTCTAGTAATTCGGTGTTAATTACTTGTCTTTAATTCGGTAAAACTTAGGTAACTTCGTTACAAGTGGTTAAGTGAGGAAGCTTGCTTCAACTTCGCCCTTTGTAATATTTTTTTTTCAATTACAATAAAGTAATTTATTATTATTATTATTATTATTATTATTGGTAAATTATAGTCTTTTCTATTCTTAATAAGGATCTCCGAACTTATTTATTTAAACGAACACGGATCAATATAAATTCGAGATATGATATAAAATATAGTTAATATAAAACTGAATTATGGTTGGTCGCTACTGCAACTAAAAATAAAAACTTGCCGACTGTAAATCAAGAATTTTCTAATGTTGGTAAATTGTAGATTACCTTAGTATGACATGTCATTTTCAAAAAACTTTGTGATGAACAATTTTCTAGACAAATAATGCCACTGTGTATATACCGTGCGAGCCAAAATTATTTGCATCAAAGAGGGCTTGGATTAAAAAACGTAGGGCTTGGTTTAGATCACAATGATATATGATAAATCTAGGTTAAAATTTTTGTCAAATTCATATTATGACATGATATGCCAAACTAATGAGTAATAAAATAAGTAGACAAATAAAACTTTATTTTTGTTGTTTCCAAAATTAACAAAGTAAGAATATAGGTAGATACAGAAAGAAAAAGAAAAATAATTACATAAATTGCTGAAATTGGCCACCGCCAAATTCACACGTCTCTTCATATTTCCGAAAGAGTTGACCAGCATCTCTGATTTCTTGGAATACTTGCACTTTATAAGGAAATAAATTTAGCTGCTTCTTAAGAATAGTCCTGCATGTTCCATAAGATCTTCCCGCACTTCTTGGGACAGGCGTCTTATACAATTTGTTAGCGTATTTTGCATTATTTCACGAACGTTTGCAACAAGTTCTTCTGTTCTCACAGATGGTCTTCCTGCTCCTTTTTTGTGTTGTATAGAACCTGTTTCCCTAAACACAGCCACGGTTCTTTTCAGGCGATAAAAATCCCCAGCAATAGAAGCAACGCAACGTTAGGAAAATGTTCGTGAAAATTGTCCAAGCACAAACCCGGATTGTATTGCCACTCACCATTTACTCTAACCCCGTTTCGAAAATACGCTTCAACCATGAATGTTTTGTGCTGTTCCGTAAAGCCCATTGTGTGAATTGTTCAAGAAATTGGAGAAATTAGCGATGAATCAAATTACTTGTAACGACTCTCAAAGATGACGAAATAACTAATTGATTGTTAATTCAGGCAGTTACTGACACCCAACAGGTATTAAGCTCTACGGCTAAGCATTATGTCCTTAGATGCAAGGCCCTCTTTGATGCAAATAATTTTTGCTCGCACGGTAGTACATTATTGTTGTAATCACTTCAATTTAAAAATATTGCTAACCGTCCTATTCCCAGGACACGTTCTGGTTTCAAGGATGCCCTGGAGTGTTCTAGATATTTTTAAAACAGCGTCCTGGGCTTTCTAAAGCGTCCTGGTAACGTTGCTTTTAAAATTCGCGCGCCAATACTGTCGGTCGGCCACGACGCGTCTCGCGGTTGCAAGTCATTGACAATTTAAAAAAAAAAGTTGCAACTACACGCTGCTTGTCGTCTCTTTTCAACTCACTATTTTCATGTACTATCAGAGTTAAGGTTTATGTTTAGTTAGGTGGTGGCGGTGGTGTCTCTAGTAGAAGCAAGCTTATTAGTTAATTTATTATTGGCAGAATATTATGTGAGTGCTTGTTGCATGAATAAGACAGATTTCAATTATTTTAACAGTTTTAACTATTTTTGAGTTTATGTTAGTTAGTTGAGTTAAAATATAGTTGACTTTCATCGACCCTGTATATATTGCGTATTACTAATTATTACTCTTATACGGCGTCCTGTTTTTTAACTAAAATGTCCTACTATTGTCACCTTCTAATTCCTTCTAAACCTAATAATTTTTAAAATATACTATAATTTGTGTTAGTAGAAATATTATGCCAACTTTGAAAATTGTTTTTTCCCAATGAAAGATCTAAAGTAAAGTCTGTTACCAGACAAACAACGTTTTAACCTTAAGCTACCCAGCGATACCAGATTTATACCTAGTTAATTAAATTTTACTGATGATATTCAGGGAAAAGCAAACGTCTGCAACTATTTTTGAAATATCTGTCTTCTTGACGATCGTTAAGTAGTATAGAAGTCAAATGTACAAAAACTACTTTGTAATTAATAAATAAACAAATATATTTTAAAATTAATTTGATAGGTTCAGAGGTTTCCAAGTAAATGGTATAAAAGCATGTCCCGAGTAAAATGGATGGTAAGACTCTTAATAGTAAAAAAATTCGGGAGAGAATATTGATTCTCACAGAAGCAATATCAATAGGTCCATTATTTTATGAAGATGTAAAAATAGCAAATAGAAATTTAAAAAATTGTTTATGAAAAATTGTTGTGCTGGTAAGTCCAGATATTAAACGAGTTCGGTTTTACCATCTGATTTGTCGGACTGCTTCGCGCCCCTTCGTTTAATGTTTCAGAGGACAGCGAGGCCGTTCGTTTATCATATCGGAGAATTTCGTCCTATTTTTAAGAAGACATTTTCAAAAGGCGGGAAATTTAAAAGTGTAAACTTGTTCAAGTGAGGAATAAAAATAAACTCACTTTTGTGAAATTCGCCAATCCTATATTAATAATAATACTAATAATAATCTTTATTGTCCAACAGAACAGGTTCCAATTAAAAGACAATGTCACATAGAACAAAATAATAATAGGTTAAAAAAGATTAATAAATCATTGTGAAATAGAAAATGGTGAAATTCAGTACGTTAACGTTGTTGTAATAGTTTGAGTTTGGTTGCATTTGTAAACTGAGTGGAGGACAGGCCGCATACTTCAATGTCATTGCAAGTATTATTGAAAATAAACATTGATTGATAAATTGGTGTTTTCATTAAAAAGTTTGTTGAGGGAGTAGGCATATGGAAGACGGGAGAGGATCTGACAGTGCGTGAGGGAAGTTTATACAGGGCATAGGGCAAGCGATGAGCGACCTGCACACTTTGAACAAGAGCTGAATGAACAAGTAATATCTGCGATTGAGAAGCGATGGTATCTGAAATCTTATTAAAAGGGCATTTTGATCAGTGCCTCCAGGGGGTATGTGCCATCTTCCTTAAAGGTAAGGTATTTGACAAACTTTCTTTGGATGTTTTCTAGAAGATTAATGTATTTGTGGAAAATGGGGTGCCATATAATAAAACCATATTCTACACTGCGCGGCATATTTAACGCATAACGAAAAAATTGCCTCAATTTTTTTTTTTTTTTTTTAATTATTTATTTTACGTCGGCCTTTTTCCGCAACGAGGCCAATCACCGACGCCAGGGAATTTGTCACACACTATCTGGTAATTTTTTGCCGAATCCCTCTTTGTCGAGGGTAGGGTTCTTTAACGTGCCAACATCCATGACACGGGGCCCACAGTTTAACGTCTCTTCCGAAAGACGGCGCCACCTCTTAAACCAAATTCCAAATTTAACATCGACGTTGCCGGCACCGGGAATGGAACCCGGGCCTACGATCTGTGAGGCCGCTGCGCTGACCACCAGACCACAACGTCGATAAAGACCTCAATTTTGATGTTATATATTTTCCAAATTTGTGGTTCGTTTTTAATGATTTTGTTATCTAATTGTAGGTTTTTTCCTTTAGCATATCACTGAATCAGCCGAATTCCTTATAATGTATCCAAGCATCTTCATTGCACTGCTGTAGGTATTACTGATGTGAAAAGTAAAGGAAAGCTTTGGGTCGAAAACCACACCAAGGTCTCTAAAAGTGTCACCCTGCTTAATGACTGTGTTATCAATGCTATAGTTGAAGCGAATAAAGTCTACCTTATTTATAAATGTCATGGCGAAGCATTTGCTTACGTTCAGGGGCAAGTTGTTAATTTTGCACCGCTTTTCCAGAGTGCTTAGGTCCCTCTGCAATAATAGGCAGTCAAATAAATTACTTATTACTCTGAATAGTTTTAAGTCGTCTGCAAAAAGCAGTAGGTACATTGCTAGACATATTATTACTTATGTCATTGATAAAGATTAAAAATATTAAGGGGGCTAGATTGCTACCCTGACGAGCACCACTAGTGGCCTTAAATTTAAAGAATTGATATCCGCGAAACGCAACATACTGTACGCGATCTTTTAGATAGGACTCAAGGAATAAAATTGTTGGTTAAAACCTAATTGAGATAATTTACGTAATAAAATGGAATGATTAACTCTATCGAAGGCCTTTGAAATATCAGTGTAAATGGTACCAACTTGTTTGCGATTATCCATAGCCTGTCCCACGTATTGGGTAAAGCAGGCGAGATTAGTTGCTGTACTACGGGCATTAAAGAAACCATGTTGCGTGGGTGAAATTAGCGATTTTATTTGGCTAAAAATGAATTTTTTAGACAGACATCTCGAAGACCTTGGCAAATGGAGACAAAATAGAGATTGGTCTGTAATTTGATATTTCACTGGAATTTCCTTTTTTAAGAACTGGGGTGATCCTTGCCTCCTACCATACATCTGGAAATGTATTAGTCTTAAGTGATAAATTGAAGATAAATGACAGCGGTTTAAGAAGAGGAGCAGCGCAGTCTTTGACAACAAAACACGGAACCCTATCAGGTCCACATGTTGGCTTGTTTTTTGTTTTCTTTAGAGTAGAGATGCCATGATTAGTTCGTCGGAAAGTTGTTTGAGGATGACAAAAGTGCTTCCACTTGATACGTTTTGTGAAAAAGCTTGATAGCTATATAACTATTTCATTTCATAAGAGTAAAACGTCCCCGATTTTGTTGGAGTTGATGATCCTAAAAATTTGGAAGTGTTTCTTCGGTAAAGTCTAATACTTTCGCCTTCGCCATTTTTCGACCACAGCTATCATCATCATCATCATCATTATCATCAAAAAATAGATAGTGATAGTGTGTAAATAGCACATCTGGCAGTTGCAGCAAAATTCATTTTTATTGCACTATTGTTAGTTTTAAACTTATTTACTAATATTTAATGGATAGAAAATAAATGGCTAAAGCCATCAAGATCGTTCGGTAAATATCAACGCGTCTGAATCCTCCGTAGTCACATGATCTAAAAATGTCCTTCCTTTGGTCTCATCTGCGAGGTTAAAACTGAACTTGACAATTATACGTTATTTTTTACCTTTCAAGAAACCCAAATAACCAAATCTTGTATTTTTAAAGTGACCGCGCATAGGTCGCTGCGAAGTTATAGTCAATTATTGCAATGATGCTATCGACTCAAATTAGTGTACGACAACCCATGAAAATAAAAAAACTATAAAAGGGAAAGAAATAAGGCACTTTAAGTCTTCCTCCACTGGTATATTAAAATAAGTTTTAGGTTTTATTGAAGGGTAAATTCTCTACATGTTTCGAATGTATATATATATTCATCATCAGGAGAATAGAACAAGGAATATAAGAAATAAAATAGGTGCGAACAGTCCAAACGGAGCTACCGGATGATGGAAAGAGCAAGTAAAGTATTTGGAGAAACGTCCAACGTAATGATAGACTTAATTAGAGGCCATTCGTGAAGTATTGGTAGAAACTAAGTTATAAAGTTATCATAGCAGTAAGCTATGTGTCATATTAGTGAGACAGAACCATAAGTGTGAGGAGAGAAGAATACTTAAAATTGGAATGGTATGTTGTAAATAGTTTTATGAAGAGTAACTGAAAGGTCACATATTAGTGAACCAGTAACGTAAGTGTGAGGAGAGTAGAATATTTAAAATTGGTGTAGTAGAAGTTGTAAAATGTTTTTATTATAAAACGAAGAGTAACTGAAAAGTCACAAATTAGTGAATCAGCAACGTAAGTGTAAGGAGGGAAGAGTATTTAAAATTGACATAGACGGTGATTTAAAGGTTTTATATATGTCATGTAGACATCCTTGTTTATAAGTAGTCGTAATAATAGTTCAGAATCTTTGTTCTAGAAACTAAAGCTTAAAATTTTTTTTAACAGAGTTGAAATTGAGCTGACAGTCCAAAGAAGACAAGGAAAAATGGTGAATAATTCCCCTCACAGAGTAAACTTCTTTTTATGATAAAAAAACTTTTTACAACTTCTACTACTCCAATTTTAAATATGCTTCTCTCCTCACACTTACGTTACTGGTTCACTAATATGTGACCTTTCAGTTACTCCTCATATAATTTTTTACAACATACCATTCCAATTTTAAGTATTCTTCTCTCCTCACACTTATGGTTCTGTCTCATTTATATTATGACACATAGCTTACTGCTATGATCACTTTATAACTTAGTTTCTACCAATACTTCACGAATAGCCTCCAATTATAATTACGTTGGACGTTTCTCCAAATACTTTACTTGTTCTTTCCATCATCCGGTAGCTCCGTTTGGACTATTCGCACCTATTTTATTTCTTATATTCCTTGTTCTATTCTCCTGATGATGAATTTATATACATTCGAAACATGTAAACAAGTTACCCTTTAATAAAACTTAAAACTTGTTTTAATATAGATACCAGTGGAGGAAGACCTAAAGTGCCTTATTTCTTTCCCTTTTAAACATACACTCCACTTAAAGTATGACTATTTCTTCAAGTTAAAAAACCATAAGCATGCGGCCATACTGTAGTGTGCCATTTATGCGGTCTATCAAGCATTTTCCTTATTTTATTAGTTCTATGGATTGAACCGCTATGATCGGTTCAAGCTGATCTTCTGCATCCAATTTAAATACACGATGTAACGGCAGTCATTGATTTGCCGTAATTAAAATTTAAACTGTAAGAGTTCGTTCGGGTCACTTGAGATTTTTAATTATGGAACACTCATTAACAGTAGACAGTTTCGAATTTCTTGGAAAAGTTTGCTCTCGGTGTTTGGTTTTATTTTTACTCCACAGCCAAATTTGTATTTAATTATATCAAACAAACAAGAAATTTATAAATTTATTCGCACGCCTGTGGAAACTATACCAAATAATACTAGTACTATTTCTTAAAGTGAATTAGTATAGTTTCAATTCGTAAATCAGTTGTACTGTGCGAGCAAAAATTATTTGCATCAAAGAGGGCCTTGCATCTAAGAACGTAATGCTTAGCCGTAGAGCTTAATACCTGTTGGGTGTCAGTAACTACCTGAATTAACAATCAATTAGTTATTCCGTAATCTTTGACAGTCGTTACAAGTAATTTGATTCATCACTAATTTTTCCAATTTCTTAAACAATTCACACAATGGGCTTTACAGAACAGCACAAAACATTCATGGTTGAAGCGTATTTTCGAAACGGGGTTAAAGTAAATGGTGAGTGGCAATACACTCCGGGTTTGTGCATGGACGATTTTCACGAACGTTTTCCTAACGTTGCTTTTATTGCTGGGGATTTTTATCATTGCTTGAAAAGAACCGTGGCTGTGTTTAGGGAAACAGGTTCTATACAACACAAAAAAAGGAGCAGGAAGACCATCTGTAAGAACAGAAGAACTTGTTGCAAACATTCGTGAAATAATGCAAAATACACCAACAATGTGTATAAGACGCCTGTCCCAAGAAGTGGGAAGATCTTATGAAACATGCAGCACTATTCTTAAGAAGCAGCTAAATGTATTTCCTTATAAAGTGCAAGTACTCCAAGAAATACAAGCCGCAGATTTTGAAAGACGCAGGAATTACTCTCAAGGGTTTACCCAAAATTTATTGGAAATAAATGATTTATTAGACCTGACTTTTTTTCGGATGAAGAATGGTTCCACCTCTCCGGTTATGTGAATTCTCAGAATACACGCATGTGGAGTAGTGAAAATCCCCATTTTTTTGTAGAGTCCACATTGCACCCTCAAAAAATTGGTGTCTGATTAGCTGTTTCCCGATGAAGAATTGTTGGTCCTATTTTTATCTATGACACAGTTACAGCACAGCGGTATCGAGACAATATTTTGAATCCATTTGTGGAGCAATTACTTGACGACGAACTACGTTTTGGACATTTTCAACGGGACGGTGCAACCGCCCATACAGCCGCCGAAACTATTAACTACTTACGCAATTTTTTCGACGACAGATTGATCAGTTTGCGATCAGACATTGAATTCCCACCTAGATCACCTTGTTAAACGGTTATGGATTACTTCGTTTTTCCTCATTTAAATTATTTTTAAAACACCAGTTGCACATTTAGAACAATTACAAGAAAGGAATATCCAAGAATGTGGTAACATTTCTCCAGAGATGCTGATCAACACTTTCGAAAATATGAAGAGACGTGTGAATTTATGCTTGGAGCATGGCGGTGGCCAATTTCAGCAATTTATGTAATTATTTTTCTTTTTCTTTCTGTATATTCTTACTTTGTTAATTTTGTAAACAACAAAAATAAATTTGTATTTGTCTACTTATTTTATTACTCATTAGTTTGGCATATCATGTCATAATATGAATTTGACAAAATTTTAACCTAGATTTGGTTAGATATATCATATCGTCCCCATATCATTGTGATCTAAACCAAGCCCTGCGTTTTTTAATACAAGCCCTCTTTGATGCAAATAATTTTTGCTCGCACGGTATGCTTTAGACTGTTATTTACATAAATATTGAATTACTTTAAATCGATACTGATCAGTTGCATAAATGTCGACGTTGTGGTCTAGTGGTCAGCGCAGCGGCCTCACAGATCGTAGGCCCGGGTTCCATTCCCAGTGCCGGCAACGTCGATGTTAAAATTTAGGATTTGGTTTAAGAGGTGCGCCGTCTTTCGGAAGAGACGTTAAACTGTGGGCCCCGTGTCATGGATGTTGGCACGTTAAAGAACCCTACCCTCGACAAAGAGGGATTCGGCAAAATTACCAGATAGTGTGTGACAAATTTCCTGGCGTCGGTGATTGGCCTCGTTGCGGAAAAAGGCCGACGTAAAATAAATAAATAAAAAAAAATAAAAAATAAAACTGCATAAATAATGCCAACCTTTCCAAATCATGTCTGATTTGAGGGATTTTAAAATGTCTCAAAAGCTGCTGACGCTTGCGTAACATGCAACGATTTAATCACTCGGACATACCACCTCCTAATTTTCCTGTGGCCGTTGATCGTTGGTCGTTGGCTTTAAACGTTATGCAAGGTACCGGTTTATTTTGTCTTTGTGTAGCATATTATTATAGGAAAGAGGGTGGTTATAACGACGCTAAAGGAGAGTTTTACAATACTACTACTGCAGAAAATCTTTATTTTGTGTGTTTATGTGTTGCCGTTGCCCTTTAGTGTTTTTTTTAAGAACTACCGGCTTACCCATTCGATCAAAAAAATACTCTATAAGATAAAGTTTCCTTTTGTAACAGCCCATTAGCAACATACTACTGTTTTACAAAAAAATAAAAAGTTTTTGCTAACTTTAATATTTTCTCTTCTTAGCGTCCAATAAAACTGCTACCCTACTTAGTGTTTTACATTAAAAAAGGTATTTATAAATTAATAAAAGCAGAAATATGGAGAAATTCGACCAAATTTCGTTTGTTGCTTTTATCAATTTATCAATTTTTTTTAACTGAAAACTGCAGGTAATTGCTACCCACCGAGGGGTATTTGGCCTCTTTTGGAGAAAACGATATTTTGATAAGAAACAAAAATGGCTAATGTGTCACTAGTGTTTGCTCCTAAGAAAACGTCATCATTATTGATTTAAATATTTAACATTAAATTGATATTTGTAAATTTAATCAGTTATAATTCTTGCATTAATCAATTTTATATTTTATAAGGCTGCTTAATCCGAAATCTCTGATTAAATCAATAGACAGTTTTAATTTTTTTAATTAATTTGGCGTGGTACTGGATATAATTAGTTTTCAGTTTATTCTGATTTAAAATTTAATAATTTATTATAAGTGATAACGGAACAAGAAACTAGTTATATTGTGGTACTTTGTAACGTATAGGGAAAATGTTTGTCCGCCCATCTCTTAGTAATAAGTTAGAATAGTACAAATATGAAGTATCGTAAAGTAAACAGAAATAGGTAGATTATGTTTCCCCCACTCCATCGCATCGGATCTGGTTGGCTCGATGCGTTTTGCTTGATCCTGATTATTTCCTTCAGGCGGCAACGTACGAAAGAATGAATATTTATTTGATATTAATAGAATTGAAGCGGCGCGGCGTGCCTCCAGCGAGTGCCATGAGCAAGATGCAATACGATTGAGCGGGGGAAACATAATCTACTTACCTCTGTTTGCTTTGCGATACTTCATATTTGTACTATTCTAACTTATTACTAAGAGATGGGCAGACAAACATTTTCCCTACGTGTCAGTGGCGTAGCGCTACTACCGCGAACCCCCGCAGTTGCGGGGGGGGCCGAAGGCCCGAAAGAGCCTATTGCTATGGCCCCGAAGGGGCCGAAGTCCTGGGCGAGGGGGCCCTAACACAATTTTCGCGGGGGGCCCATAATTTGTCGCTACGCCACTGCTACGTGTATATGTATTTTATATGGCTAGAAATTTAACGAAGTAAGAAAATATTTCACAGTTCTTATAATCGACTGTAGGTAGGTATATAATTACAATTGCAGTACGTACAACAGTGAGATTTCTGTTTAATTATTTAATTGAGAAGTAAAAGTTAAAATAAACCTTCTTCTCACATTTCTTGAGCCCTATACGTTTCTTTTTCCCAGATAATTTACTTTACTGGTATAACTACATTTCATCTTAATAGAAACTTCCCTAGACTTGCGTAACATGCAACGATTTAATCACTCGGACATACCACCTCCTAATTTTCCTGTGGCCGTTGATCGTTGGTCGTTGGCTTTAAACGTTATGCAAGGTACCGGTTTATTTTGTCTTTGTGTAGCATATTATTATAGGAAAGAGGGTGGTTATAACGACGCTAAAGGAGAGTTTTACAATACTACTACTGCAGAAAATCTTTATTTTGTGTGTTTATGTGTTGCCGTTGCCCTTTAGTGTTTTTTTTAAGAACTACCGGCTTACCCATTCGATCAAAAAAATACTCTATAAGATAAAGTTTCCTTTTGTAACAGCCCATTAGCAACATACTACTGTTTTACAAAAAAATAAAAAGTTTTTGCTAACTTTAATATTTTCTCTTCTTAGCGTCCAATAAAACTGCTACCCTACTTAGTGTTTTACATTAAAAAAGGTATTTATAAATTAATAAAAGCAGAAATATGGAGAAATTCGACCAAATTTCGTTTGTTGCTTTTATCAATTTATCAATTTTTTTTAACTGAAAACTGCAGGTAATTGCTACCCACCGAGGGGTATTTGGCCTCTTTTGGAGAAAACGATATTTTGATAAGAAACAAAAATGGCTAATGTGTCACTAGTGTTTGCTCCTAAGAAAACGTCATCATTATTGATTTAAATATTTAACATTAAATTGATATTTGTAAATTTAATCAGTTATAATTCTTGCATTAATCAATTTTATATTTTATAAGGCTGCTTAATCCGAAATCTCTGATTAAATCAATAGACAGTTTTAATTTTTTTAATTAATTTGGCGTGGTACTGGATATAATTAGTTTTCAGTTTATTCTGATTTAAAATTTAATAATTTATTATAAGTGATAACGGAACAAGAAACTAGTTATATTGTGGTACTTTGTAACGTATAGGGAAAATGTTTGTCCGCCCATCTCTTAGTAATAAGTTAGAATAGTACAAATATGAAGTATCGTAAAGTAAACAGAAATAGGTAGATTATGTTTCCCCCACTCCATCGCATCGGATCTGGTTGGCTCGATGCGTTTTGCTTGATCCTGATTATTTCCTTCAGGCGGCAACGTACGAAAGAATGAATATTTATTTGATATTAATAGAATTGAAGCGGCGCGGCGTGCCTCCAGCGAGTGCCATGAGCAAGATGCAATACGATTGAGCGGGGGAAACATAATCTACTTACCTCTGTTTGCTTTGCGATACTTCATATTTGTACTATTCTAACTTATTACTAAGAGATGGGCAGACAAACATTTTCCCTACGTGTCAGTGGCGTAGCGCTACTACCGCGAACCCCCGCAGTTGCGGGGGGGGCCGAAGGCCCGAAAGAGCCTATTGCTATGGCCCCGAAGGGGCCGAAGTCCTGGGCGAGGGGGCCCTAACACAATTTTCGCGGGGGGCCCATAATTTGTCGCTACGCCACTGCTACGTGTATATGTATTTTATATGGCTAGAAATTTAACGAAGTAAGAAAATATTTCACAGTTCTTATAATCGACTGTAGGTAGGTATATAATTACAATTGCAGTACGTACAACAGTGAGATTTCTGTTTAATTATTTAATTGAGAAGTAAAAGTTAAAATAAACCTTCTTCTCACATTTCTTGAGCCCTATACGTTTCTTTTTCCCAGATAATTTACTTTACTGGTATAACTACATTTCATCTTAATAGAAACTTCCCTAGACTCATCAAATTTTCAGACAGCATCCCACGAAAATCTTGAAATTACTTAAAATTTAGTTACAAGATAATTAAATTCAAGAATTAGGTTTATATAGCTGTTTTACAGACGCCTTGTTATTATATTTCCAAAACTCTACAAAGCCACTCCATGCAAAGACACGTTTCCTACATTAATTAAATCAGCGCAACTTCAAAATTATTTTACGTCACTGTTGACACGGCTAGAGATTTTATAGGTCTTGATTTTTAAAGACTGTGGCTAAAGTTTCTGGTAACACTGGGCAACAAAGCAATATAACTAATATCGACAAATGAGTACATATTAACATAATGGCCGGCAGAAAGCCAAAATTTAAAAATGCTAAGGCTTTTTTTTAATATACAGGGTGTCAATTTGAAAACTTCCCATCCTTAATATCTTTCTTGCAGTTGATAATATGAAAAATCGGAAAGACACGTCAATTTTATTTGTAAAGGGGACACTTTAAATGAATATTCTTAGCCTTCTTGTTTCAACCCGCTATAGGAGGGGTAGATGTCACCTTTAGAATCTTAAATAGGAATGGGGGTCAAGTGGCACATCGTTTTAAATGGCGTTCAGTTATCTTTTTAGCGGTATATTACTTTGTTGCTTTTTGTCCAGATGTTTCCGAATAATCGCGTTTCTAAGTTGCAGACACAATTAAACTTGCCTGCATTGAGATTTTGGTTTTCAGGTTAGTGTTTACACAAAAATTACTGCATTGGGTCTCCTTGTAGTACAATAGATTAGAAGATTAGGTGACACCGTTAAAATCGTTGAATAACAGGAAGAAAATCTAGTAAACAATTGATTTCTTATTTATTAATTATTTGACTTCGACAAAAATAACTTTTTATTTGCGCAAGAGAAATTTCTACAATAAAACACATGGGATCTACTTACGCACTATTTTATAAGTCGTTCAAAATGTTGTCTATTTTCCTGTAAACAATAATAAAGTCTGTTTTCGAACTCCTCCCTAACATTTCGGAAAACTTCACCGAGAATTGACCGGCATTCTGCTGCAATTCGCCATTTAAGACCATCAATATCAGCAGGTTGTGTTTTATAAACAATGGATTTAAAATGTCCCGAAAGAAAGAAGTCTAAGGATGTTAAATCCGGTGATCTTGGAGGCCATTCAATTGGTCCCCTTTTGCCAATCCATCTATCCGAGAATCTCTCGTTTAACCACTGTCGGACCGGAAGAAAATAATGAGGTGGAGCACCGTCCTGCTGGAATGTTAACAAATTCTCCAGTAAAACTGATTTACCCTCTGCATCAATTTGAGTTTCTAGCTCATGGGTGATAAGAGGATCAATAGTCCCTTCAAGCATACGGTACACCTGTCAAGTTTCCTTCAATAAATAAAGGACCAATAATGTCATTTCCAAGAATACCAGCACAAACATTAACTTTTTAAGGATATTGTGTATGTTCTTCTCGAAAAATATGCGGGTTTTCGTCACTCCAATATCGACCATTTTGTTTGTTGACGACTCATGAATTCACAAAACTAAATTATTTTATCAAAATCATCGTCGTAGAGTTCTTGAAGTATCTGCATTTTGTATGAATGGAGTTGATGCATTTTCAGTGCTTTTTGATGTCTGTTCTGTTACTGTCCGCAAGGAGCTGGTGGGCCCTGCAGCAAATAATCCCAAAACCTCAATTTGAGCTCCTTCATTTATCACTCGTGGGTTATTTCTTTTTCTAATACTAACCGAACCAGTTTCGGAGAACTTTGCCAATAAATCCAGCACATATTTGTGTACTTCACGATTGCGATTTCTTTCATTGAAAACCAATGCCGTCCTTCGTGCGCACTTTCCAACCTCTCCATAAACAAAAATAATTATGCATAATTTGAAATTGCCGTTTTACTATTAAGTACTAGAATAGTATTTAAAAGTGCTAGTTCACTATACGTTATACTAGTTCAGCATTCAAAACACAAAAAAGGGAAGGGAATAGAACATTTACCCTAATTCAAAAAGTGCACTTTTTGATGTCACTTTTCACTAATTTGGTAGGTATTGGCCCAAAAGGTGATTTTTTTAAATTGACCAAATCGACAAATGAAAAAAAGAATTATTCCGAAAAAATATTCTAGAGGACATTTTTCCAACCGGTTATAACACTGATATCGCCTATAATAAAGAGAAAACGCATTATATGATTGCGAGACAAACGTTTATGTAATTTATTATCGCTTTTAAAAAGTGCACTTTTTGAATTAGGCGTTTTCAAGTATAGAATATATCGTCCTCCTGGTCACCCAATTGTCTTTTTAGAATTACATAATTTATGAAGAGTTTTTAATGATTTGTGTTGGTATATATGACGTTTTCTAGTTGTTGTATTATCAGCTATAAATTAGTGTAGGTTTTTTTAAAAGTCACGTCACATGTTTTCTGCCCTTTTTGTATGCCAATAAAGTTATTTCAACCCTGGTAGGTACCTATTTTTGTTGGGTAAAAATGAATTTATTTGTTTGCCTCTTAATAAGTTTTCGTTGTATGGGATATTTTGCCGGTATAAATATTTTTCTATTACCTATATTACCAGTAATAAAAAATAATCTAATAATAATATTTCGAATAACCAAAAAAGGATAAATATTGTTAATAAAATTATAGTTTTTTAAAAATATTCACAATAATTTTTGCTGGTAACACTGAAAACACAGTTTATTGCAACTTATTTTATTGTAACTCTCAATGCAAAATGCAATAAATTTAAAGGTAAATGTAAGTATAGGTATACTTTGAAAAATAAATTTTTTACCCAATCAAAATTGCGCTTTTTCTTCTGCATTCGATTGAAATATATTTTGTAGACTTTCGAGCTTTAAGTGTAAATTTGCAGACGATTACATGAGCAGAATGCACAAGTAGGCAAGAATACAGCACGTATTCAAATTTAAGCCACTTTCGCAACTATGTTTGAAATTCTTCTATATCCCATACTCAATAACTGGTTGATTTTGGACGGAATATGCCCAGAATAAATGTTTCTATTACGTTTTACTATATTTATTTTATTACATAAAGTGTGATTTTTAGGAAAGTATTATAATAAAAGTTTACTTCTTTCTGCTTAATATATTAGTTTTGGTGATGTGCACGAATGTAAGCGCAGTTATTAGGCTAAAGTACGATCAGAAAAACTTTTTCTGAAAATGAACGTCAGTATTAAATATTATAACAACAAATATCGTTTGACATCGACCATAGAAGGTGCTTAGCGCTACATTCTTCTAAGCATCCTAGCGTTATATTGTTCAAGTATGAACTTTGCTCCCATTTTTTGGTCGGATCTTAGTCTTACTGATGAGGTATGGTATGACACTAAGGCCGGCGGCCGTACACAACCGGAATGTCTATCTGAATTCAGAAACGGAATTAAGAATCTGAATTCAGGAACGTACGGAATTGTATATATTTTTATTATACAGCACACACATTCTGATTTTTTCAGATTACGAATTTTTTAAATTTTCATTGGGCCGGAATTCAGATTCTGGATTCCGTTTCTGAATTCAGATAAACATTCCGGCTGTGTACGGCCAGCCTAAGGCGTCTGATGATGGTTCTGACTAGGGATCGGTATATCGAACAAAAATATTGATGAATAGGAAAGCAAAAACTAAAAGTCTTTCTCCACAAAAGTTAACAGAATAAATTTTTTTGTTCAAAGGTCTCTACATGTTTCGAACGCAGAAACGTTCATCATCAGGAGACAGAAAAATATATTGCTAATGGTGTCAGCAAAAGAGAAAATGATAAGTGGCAAAAAACCTTAATGGAGCTTTTATGGCATTAAAAATTGAACTGTTGAAATGACATAATGTGAGGAAAAATAGAAATGAAAATAAGTTAAAACATACTGAGTATGTGAAAAAGTCAGTTGAAAGGATCTAAAACAACAAAAAAGACCAAGGAAGTAGAAAAAACACTTCTAAAAAGAAGATGTCAAAAAGGGTTTTTTTAATAAAAACAAGCATGTCTTTAAGACATTGTAAAATATAGAAATTTTTTTATGTATAGAAATTAGGACGTATTAGCAAGCAATATGTATTTAAAAAGAAACGATTTTTCAAAGAAGGCGGTTTGGGATGTTTCTATATTTTACAATGTCTTAAAGACATACTTATTTTTATTAAAAAAACCCTTTTTGGCATCTTCTTTTTAGAAGTGTTTTTCCTGCTTCCCTGGTCTTCTTGGTTGTTTTAACCCGTTTCAACTGACTTTTTCACATTCACATATAATCTCAGTATGTTTTAACTTATTTTCATTTCTATTTTTCCTCACATTATGTCATTTCAACAATTCAATTTTTGATGGCATAAAAGCTCCATTAAGGTTTCTTGCTACTTATCATTTTCTCTTCTGCTAAAACCATCAGCAATATATTTTTCTGTCTCCTGATGATGAACGTTTCTCCGTTCGAAACATGTAAAGACCTTTGAACACATTTTTTTAATTCTATTTTTTGTGGAGAAAGACTTTTAGTTTTTTCTTTCCTCTTCATACTTTCAACTCCGCTTTAAGCACTTCTTCAAATTAAAAATATTAACGTTTAACTAGTGCGAAAAGTATTTTGTTTTACGCGCGATAGCAGAAAATATTTATTTATGCAACAAGTGGGTAAAGTAGGTCTCACATGAGTAAAAAAAAGGCACTTTATGCACGAATTGCATACACTATTTTTTCTACTACCGGAAAATATATAATATAAATACAAAAACCCTTTTTGCATTAGTGCGTAAAGTATTTTGTTTTACGCACAGTAGATAAAAAAAATGTGTTCATAAAATATCTGAGATTTCATGGGAAGCAAAGCCTTCTGTACAGAATCTGCAATATTCGGAGAAGTGTTTTCAAAATCAGATAAATCACTGTTCATATTTTATTGAGATTTAAAAATATAAAATAAAATAAAATTATGTAAAAATTACATTTGTTCTAACAATTCAAACTTACCGTATTAAAATCTTCAATAATCCAAGGTAAGTTCTTAAAATTATACATACACCTTACATATAAACCGGACCAATTTTAATTAAAAATACAGGTATGCATAGTAATTATGTAAGTATGTATTAGTATTAGTATTTTACGCAAAGTAGTGGAAAATAATTATTTATGTCAAAAAAGTTCTGCATATCTTTAAACCAAAATAATACTAGAAGCCCGTCTACGATACTACTAATAGGGCTTAGTAATATTATTTAATAAATTTAACAAATTGTTAGTGGGTTCTAAGGATGTAAAAATATATGGTTTTGTGGTAAGCGGTGATTGTAAAATCATCACCAACTAATTTTTTATCCATTTCAAATTGTAACCAAGGACATAGGTTATACGTTATGTTATTAATTTCAGAATAAAATGCCAAATGTTTATTAGAGATTGGCAAATAAGAGTAACAACAGTTTAACTAGTTTGAGAGCTGAACAGCCAAAATTCTGTGCTGCCAGTGAACGTAAAAAATATTATGAAATTTTGTTGTAAAATCATAAGTATTAGAGATAGTCATTAGAGAATCATAGAGTATTATCAAGGTAACTAAATAATAAGTATAAGAGCTATATATAAATATAGCCAAGTTTTCACAGTCACCCTATTTAATTAACAATCCTCGAAAATAAAAGTACGTAAAATATTTGTCCTGTTTACACAACGTTATTATAAAAGATGGTAACAAAATAAAAACAAGAAATTTTGTTTTCAGAAATACGAAATGGTTATGTTTAAAAGAAATTACGGAAAGAAGAAAAGCGTTTTAGATTAAATGAAAGGGGTTAAAACAAGAAAAAAGATTAATCTTTTAAATACCTTTCCCGAACGATGTTAAGACACTGCAAAAGCATTAAGTACTTCTTTTCAGAATAAAATGAATATTGAGATCAAAATTAAGATTTTTCAGATGCTCTCTTGTATTTTTATGCTTTATAAATAATAAGAGAAGTGGTAAGGCAATATATTTTTTCAAGAAATATTATTTTTAATTCAGCTTAGAGTAATAAAGAGATAAAATGGTTAGTTTCTCTCTTGAAAGAAAACTTTTAGCATGGACAATGTAGGGCCAAGGTAAGTATTTTAAAAATATACAGTGTCACCAGTAAAGTCCGCATCATATGGGATTTTTTTTATTAATAGCTTTATTCAAAATTTGACTTTGGCATCAAGTTTTGCTTCGATCGAGATGAAAATTAAACAAAATAGTAGTCACGTGATTCGCATTATCTGTCAAATTTAAATTTTTTCCAAAAAATAATTCAAAAGTGGGGTTATTTCTGAAAATATGCATAAGATAATTATGATTTTTTACCCATATTTTGTAATTTGCACCACTTTTGCAAAATAAGACTAAGGCGCAACCTACATAAAATTTCTCAGTTTTGACAAGGCTTTATTTCAGATACATTTTCTTTAAAGTAGCGCCATATTAAATGTGTGTTTTTCTACAAAATCAAAATTGGGCTATTAAAATTTGACAAATTGGTTTAGGCTTTCGCGGTCAGTCGGTGAGCTAGTGTAGTCATTCGGGTCTAAAGGCCGTCGTCGGTTGGAATTGCTTCCTAACGTTTCGCTAGCACGAGTGGCGAACTTCTTCAGAGGTCCTTCCATCTCCGGTGTATAAGTATTTTTGAAAACGTACTTTGTGTCTGAAAGTCTTTAACGTTATTACGACATAGCTAGCTAATAAATTATAATATAGGGGTTTTAAATTAAATCGTTGAAAATAGATAAACTTTACGTGGTTAAAATAAAATTTATTTTCCACTTAAAAAACACTTTACTGAAGACACTGTGTTATTTTGTGTCTTAATATTAAGGTGTATTACTTTCAGAGACAAACTACGTTTTCAAAAATACTTATTTTATGATGTTACATTATACAGGGTCAAAAACAAATAAACTTTGCATCACATGCGACCAAATTTTAATAGCCCAATTTTGATTTTGTAGAAAAACACACATTTAATATGGCGCTACTTTAAAGAAAATGCATCTGAAATAAAACCTTGTTAAAACTGAGAAGTTTTATGTAGGTTGCGTTGAGTCTTATTTTGCAAAAGTGGTACAATTTACAAAATATATGTAAAACATCAAAATTATCTTATGCAACTGAAATTTTTCATGTGGGCTAGAATCTGCATTAAAAAAAACTTTTTTTAACAACTTTTTTCGATATTTTCATTTGAATTATTTTTTGAAAAAAATTAAAATTTGACAGATAATATGAATACTATTTTTTTTTGCTTAATTTTCATCTCGTTCGAAGTAGAACTTGATGCCAAAGTCAAATTTTGAATAAAGCTATTAATAAAAAAAAATCCCATATGATGCCGACTTTACTGATGGTGACACTGTATAATGTAATAAAGGTATTCAAGCGAATTGATAGAGTAGATTGTGCATCCATTTTTGTTCTGTCCTCTATCGTTATAAAATAAATAATATGCAACTTTACTTTGAGTTATAAAAAATGTCCCTAGGTTTCCGGCTCCGATTTTTTCAAAACGTTTTGTAGTTATGTATGGGCACATGAAAGTTGGGTGCTCGAAGTTGGTCGATTTTAGGTAAACTTTATTCATAAAAATATTTATTTATGGGCAGGTATTGTGCGTGATATGCAAATGTTTCTGAGTAAGTAACCTAACGCCCTATCGAAATCTCGTGAATTTATTGTAAAATCTATAATACAGGGGTGTCCACGGAAGGTGGTTCGCCCCTCTAACTTTTTTGTTTTTCAAGATAATGGAATAAAATTCTGGGTGGTGGTGACTCAACATTATGGAACTTCCGGTTTAACCGGAAGTGACATAAACTTTCGATTTTTAAATGGGACACCTGGTATATTTTTACTTTTTTTGACTCCATATGACATTCTAAATACAACGATTTGTCACTTGTCACTTTTTGTCACCAAGAAAATATTTTTTTTCCAAATTTATTGTTTTATCTAGAGGGCTATGAATACCTTAAAATCACTTATGTCAGTTCTTTAATCTTGGGAAAAATACAATATTAATATTTTTGGTCCAATGCTATGTGCTATGTAAAACTTAATCTTTAAAGTTGTATAACTCATTTTTTTTTAAACAGCAACATGGTGGCTCGTCGGGTTGAGAAAAAAGAGGATTTTATTACGATTATTTTGATACCATACAATGCCATACATTATTAGGTTTTTAGAAAAGCTGCCATTAAAAAACTTTAAAAATTTAACTTAGAACTTGCCTAAATAGTATATGGTATCAAAATAATCGTAATAAAATCCTCTTTCTTCTTAACCCGACGAGCCAACATGTTGCCGTTTAAAAAAAAATGAGTTATACAACTTTAAAGATTAAATTTTACACAGCACATAGCATTGGAGCAAAAATAGTAAAATTGTATTTCTCCCAAGATTAAAGAACTGAAATAAGTGATTTTAAGGTATTCATAGCCCTTTAGTTAAAACAATAACTTTGGAAAAAAATATTTTCTTGGTGACAAAAAGTGACAAGTGACACATCGTTGTATTTAGAATGTCATATGGAGTCAAAAAAAGGAAAACTATTCCAGGTGTCCCATTTAAAAATCGAACGTTTCTGTCACTTCCGGTTAAAGCGGAAGTTCCATAATATTGAGTCACCTGTCAAAAAATGCAGTTTTACGTCATATACAAATCCTCCAAATTTTATTCCATTATCTTGAAAAGCAAAAAAGTTAGAGGGGCTAACCACCTTCCGTGGACACCCGGTATAATCGAATATATTATATTGGAATTATTTTTATAAACCAATATTTATTAGCATTTTTAAAATAAGTATTTTTTTTTAGTTTCGAAACGTCTAACCTGGATGGAAATTTCTGAAATTGACAGAACGTGGTGGTGATGATGAAGCCAAACTGTAGCAAGTACTCGATGTTACTTATAATCAGTTGAATATCAATCAACTGGATGACAAAGCAAGAGCTCGGATACTTTTGAGATGGCATATGGTAAACCTAGATATTAGGCACAAACAGGTAGACGAAAGCTACCATTCTCTGAAAGCAGTGAAAGCAGTGAAATAACTAAACGCAGAAGAACTTTGGAATAAAATGGAAAACTTGAAAAGGAAGAGCTAGTGAGCGCGACACAAAGACGTTTGTGGATGCTGAAAAACCTAAACCTATAACTCTATCGCCTTCTCGTGCTTCAAAAATTAGAAAGGTATGGTGACCAAGTCCGCGACAGCACCCCTGGAGCCATTTTTGCGGACGAAGCTTCAGGTTTGTTTATTTCTGCAAGGCAGACAAATAATGATAGATGAGTTGAATGATTGATTGAATGTTCCGAAGGGCCAGAATTACGTTCTTCGGAAATTCAAAGCTGCAGAGACAATGAAGAACGTAGTAAAACGCATTAAGATTTATAACTAAAGATCCTATATATTTTAGTTTCGGCATATAATAAAATTATAAAAATATGCGTTTTGGTTTATTTCTAATCGCTTTTAAACCATTTATTGGAATAATAATATGCTTATATATAAGATTTTGTACATTATGACTACGTTTGGACCTATAGTGGGTTGCTGAGGATCACTTAACAAATGTGCTGATGCTCATAATATTAGACTTAGTATGCGAACCTCTACCTATCCTGCAAAAAGGCGTATCTCAAAGGTAATACCAGTGTTTAAGGGGATTCAAGCAACTATATCTTTAACCATGGCTAACAACTAAATAAAATTAATTCAGTCATGTATTTACATTTGCCGATGATTTTGAACTATTCTTAAGGATTTTAAATGAAAATGAACAATGCATGTAAGTGGTGTGATGAAAATAGATTTGTGCTACATGTAAAAAGTGTTCGTCAATGACTTTTGCATTGAAAAACAGTCCACCTACTATATGAATGACAATGAACTGGCAAGGAGAGCACAGCAGCAAAATCTTGGAATTGTTTATGATGAAATTTGATGTTTCAATACTCATATTTCTGACGTAATCCTGCTGCTTAAAATGGTAGGATTTATTGTTTGTTCTTCTAAACATTTTAGTGTGAATGTGTGCCTACGACTCTTTGATTCCCTAGTATTACACTCTACTACTCTATTTGGTCTAAATCTATTGACAGCATCCAAAGAACAAGATTCGGCTACAATCCTGTACAGGAATATTATCATGATTAAAAGATTATCTTGGGAAAAAAGAAGAATAAAAGCTCTCACTCTTTTAAAAAAAATTAAGGATAGTAGATAGCTCTGACAACGATTCTGGTACACCCTCCATTTGCTGCTAACGATGCTCGTAGCAGATTATGTAATTAATTATATTTTCTATTGAAGTTTCCAAAAACAAAACTGTATAAAAATTCTCCCGTTTTCCGCATGTGTGATATTTATAACAAATTTGCAAGAGATATAGATAGATAGATGTGGCCGAGGATGTGGCCTTAGTTATTTTTGACAATTTATTAAGCTAATTGATAACAGGCTACATGATAATTAGTATTGTGTATTAGAATGTATCACATACCTCTTGTGCATTGTTAAGAGTATCTGTTAGTCTGTAGTAAATCACTGTTGATACTTTTATAAAGTAAATAAATAAATGATACGTTTGATAGCATTTTACAATTTACCTCCACTTCACCTCCGTCCAACCTCACTTTGATTTAATATATCAAATGCCACACCTATCAAGTGATACGTCGTTGCAAAGGGTACTAAATTGCCTATTTTACCATGCTGGTGTCAAATGAAATGTTGTGTTATTATTACAAATTACAGAAAAACTACAAAATACCTAATTATTATACGTTTATATTAACTAGAAGTTTACATTACTTGATGAAAATGTTAGGTAATGTTTTTGCAATATTTTCTACAATAAGCTTTATCTGAAAATCGTGCTTTATAAAAATAATTGCTTTTTACTGTAATTGAATTCTAAAAATTATTTATTTGACCGATCACTTTTTAATCTGAAATTTTTTTTGTTGAAAATTGCAATAACAATGGTTACACTCTCGGTTTCCCGGAACTCTCAAAAAATTAAACTTTGAAAAACATTATTACCCCGGCTCCCGGATTTTATATAATTTGTCGAGGAAATTAAAAATTTCTGGATTATGTACACAATGCAGAAAAGGCAGCAAAGCATCATATTAAATGAATCTACGGCCATCTGTTGGAAATCAGTAACTAACATTATGAGTTAGAAAGAAAAACTCAAATTCGAAAATGTCGAATATATTGATAAAAACTTATGTTTCGCTACACAGTAGCTTCATCAGAAGACAATCTGTCAAGTTTTTGACACTATAGTGTTGATGTTTAACTTAAGTTTTTCCAACCTATAACTACACTACGTTGTCTACGTTTAACTAGAACTCAGTACTCAGTCTGCTCCTGGGAGGCGTTTTTATGAATGGTATTCAAATTGTTTTGAAATTGGTCTTGAATAGGCTTGGAATTTTAACGATTGAGAAGATAACGTTGCAAATAATTTTTTTTGTTTATTTTATTTATTTTTTGCATTAAAAAAATATGCTGTTTTAATATTTATTTATTTATTTATTTATTTGAACTACAATTTACAGGTTGATACTTAAATATCATTAACCCACTTACAAATGTAGTGATTAAATTGGTGTCGCCCAAGAGCGACTTAATATCTAAAATATCATTATAAAAAATCTTAAAATTAGCAAAATATTTTACTAATACTCAACTGTATTCAAGATATTCAACATTCTTTTTTTAAGATTGTTTATAAATGGTCCTTTTTTCCCACTAAAAATATCACAGTACTTTTGATTGTTATTATAATTCATAACCATATAACTAACAGGAGATTTTTTTTGATAATTGGTTCTGACAAGTTTACTAGAAAAAGTTTTATAACCACGTGACCTGGTTCTGTTGGGTATACTTAAACTAACAATTTGTATCGTTGTGTTGTCTATAGCTAGGTTATTAAATATATTGTACAAGTAAATAGTACTGCTGAAGATTCTCTTATTATGGAGGGTCATTAGGTTATAGCGTTTTAAATTAACAGGATAATTATTATCATGATTTTTTTTCAGTATAAAATCGGATAAACGGATAAACTTTTTTTGTACTTTTTCAATCATTTGAATGTATTTGACATAGAAAGGACACCAAACAACACTAGCATATTCAAGTTTTGATCTAACTAGACTATTAAAAAGAACTTTAAAAGTTTTCTCACATTTAAAAGATTTTGAGTTACGCAATATAAAACCGAGATTTTTATAAGATTGTTTTACAATTGATTCTATGTGAGCATTGAAGGATAATTTGTCATCAAATAAAACTCCTAAGTCTTTTTTTTGTGAAACTGTTTCTATAACATTACCGTTTATTAAGTAGGAATTTATTTTGGACCAAATATACAATGCGTCTAGATCTCTTTGTAAATTCTTGCAATCGTTGATACTAATGATTTTAAAAAATAATTTTACGCCGTCTGCAAAAAGAAGAATTTGAGAATGTTTGATAATATTAACCGCATCATCAATAAATAACAAAAATAATAAAGGTCCTAAATTGGATCCTTGTGGAATTCCAGACGACGCAGTGAAATTGGACGAATTGCAACCCTTGATTGATACATAATTTAATCTGTCTGTTAGATAAGATTTTATAACTAGAGACCAGTTTAACGAGAGGGAAAATTTTTTAAATTTAGATATAATTAGATTATGGTTTACTTTATCGAATGCCTTTGCGAAGTCAATGTACACAGTGTCAATTTGGGTACCTTCCGCCAAGGCATCTGTAGTATACTCGACAAAATCAATAAGGTTTCCTACTGTAGATCGGCAGCCATACTGGTATTTGGATAATTTTTTTTTGACATGAAAATTTATTCTTTTACTTATTATATTTTCAAAAATTATGGCAATGTTAAATAAAATTGAAATGGGACGGTAGTTGTTTACAATTGATCTATTGTTAGATTTAAAAATCGGTGAGATACGAGCAATTTTTAGTTTATTTGGAAATAATTTAGTTTTTATTGACAGATTGAAAATATGTAACAACGGTTTAATTAACAAGCCTTTACAAGCTTTTAAAATAAATCTTGGTATGTTATCAGTACCTAAGGATTTCTTATTTTTTAAAGTTGATATTGCTTTATCGAGCTCATTTTCCGAAATAGGCAATAAATTAAACACAGATTCCTGGTCCTCATCGATTTGCATACCATCCTGTATATTATTTCGATCTGATTGAAAGTATAGAGCAAAAGCATCGGCTACATTTTTTTCGCCCGAGTATTTTTGATCACCTAAAAACATATCTTTCGGGATACCGTGGTTAGTGTCTTTTTTAGATTTGACAAAGTTCCAAAATTGTTTAGAGTCTCCTTGTATAGAATTTTCACATCCAGCGAGGTATTCTTTGTAGGCTGTTTTTATATCTTTTTTAATTTTAGACCTAAGATGCTTATAGTCGGCCAAACATTGTGGCAATTGAGTTTTTTTAAATATTTTTAAATTGCGTTCTTTTGATTTTATATCAGTGATAATTTCTTTAGTAAACCAAGGTGGATATTTGCGTTTTTTGGTAATTTTTTTTGAAATAAACTGGTCGAAAATGTCATATAGAATATTATAAAAATGATCTAAGGCAATATTTACGTCTGTAGACCTTTTCACGGCATCCCAATTAATAGTTCTTAGTGCATTGTATAGGCCTAAGTAGTTAGCATTTGCAAAATCGTAGTAGGAAATATTACTTGGGTTACAAGGGCGGATACTTTCAGAAAAGATTACCGTAATATCCAGGGCGGGATGATGGAGGTCTTCGCTTACGATAGGATCAGAACATTTTTTTACAAAACAGGTAAAATTACAGATAACTACGTCTAGCGTTCTATTATTTACATTTTTTACATTGTTAAATTGCGTTCCTTTTGTCAGATTGCAGAAACTTTGAAAGCATAAGCCGGTATTAGAGTTAAAATGTGCTATATTTACATCGCCAACTATTAAGAAATCGTAATCATGATTAATTAACAGCAATTCCAAGTAGTTAAATAAATTTTCATAGACCTGCAATTTACTATTAGGTACTATATATACAACTAATATCACGAGAGGTTTTACAGATAAATCTACTTTTACTCCTACCATTTCCACTCCTTTTATTATGTTTAAGTTCAACTCTTGTGATATAAGATTTTTTTGCACAGCACAAAGCACTCCTCCCCCCCTTGTTTTCATTGTCTGTTGGCTGTTTCTGTCACACCTATACACTGCATAATCGTTGGCAAGAAGTTCATTGTTATAGATACCATCATGCAACCATGTCTCGGTTAGTGTTATGATGTCATAGTTCAGATCGGCGGTGTTGGTCAGCACTTCTGTAGTTTTTGTTCTCAGCCCTCTAACATTTTGATAATATATTTGAAGAGATTTGCGTTTGGAATTATTATCCATCGTAATTAATATATTGTCTATACTGGTTCATTTTTTTCTGGTAAGCCGGGCAACATGTATCACGAGCAGAGTGTTTTCTATCCGGAAGTTTGAGTTTCTCACAATTTGGACAGTTTAGTTCTTGAGTGCAGTCCATGGAGCTATGACTATTGTTGCCACATTTATGACAAATGGCATTACCATTACAGTGTTTCGCAACGTGTCCAAAAGTATTGTTTCTAACTTAAAAAAAACATTTTTTATATAATTTTAAGTAAAAAGTTAAGTTAGGTTGCGTGAATCTCATTATTCTATTCCAAGCTTAATTCTGTGTGTGTGTGTGTTTTCGTGATGTTTAGACCACGATACGATCCCAAAAAATTCCGAATCGACCTTGAATTTCAAATTGCCCTTAACACCCATTTTCCTGCAATTTTTAATTCGCAAAGAGGATTCAGATCGATTTGAATACTTCATAAAAACGTGGTAATAATTATTATAACATGTTTGGCAACGCAGGAGCGACGCTTTTTGGGGTGTTTATTTTATGGACTTGTCTCCTGGAATGGATTGTACGAGAGAAGTGGCAACCCTAGTTATAACCCATAATAACACAAATAATTACCCTATTCCCAGTTTTTAATAAAAGAGTAACAAGCATACATTCTATACATTAAACTGCACCAGTTAAATGTAAAGAGGTGTGAATACTGTCAGCGATACTTTCTTATTGTATTTTCATAAGCTCCTACGTAGTCACTTTTACTGGTGCTAAAAGACAATTTAACGATGACGGGCTGTCACTTTATTATTTTTATTAATAATGGACGAATCAGAGCTAGTGGTCATCTGAATCATATTCTAAAGTCCACCTTCTCAAAAGTTAAAAAGCTCAGTACCTATATGAGTATATGATGTCACGATTATGTTTAATTGCTATGTAATGTCCTGCAAAACTATTTGGTGGAATAACTGCATAAACAAAATATGATTTCCGTTTTTTTTTACTTTTTCTTTAAAAAAAAACTAAAAAGATAGAAATTTTGTTAAGCATTTTATCGAATAATACAAATTTATTATCACCTACTGCAGACTGGTGACACTAGTGTGGACTAACAGGGACGGATTACACTGGTGATGTCCACACGACTGATATTTCAAAAACCTTTTATTAATTCTAAAAATACCTATTACTTCTAAAAACGGTATACATTGTTAATTTTGGAGAAAATAAATTATCCAAAAAACTAAATATTATAATAATTGTATCATTTTTATTTTAATAGTTATTTATGCAACAAGAGTGTGTAAAGTATGTCTTTTTCTGTCACGAATGGGGATTTTTACGTACGAGCACGAGCCGTAGGCGACTGCGCAAATCTCATGAATAAAAAGGCTCTTTACGCACGAATGACATACTTTATTTTTTTTACTACCAGAAAATATATAATATAAATCAAAATACAAACACTTCACTTTACGCACTAGTGCGTGAAATATTTTGTTTTACGCACGTTACAAAATAATTTTTGTTCGTATATTATCTGAGATTTCGTGGGAAGTAAAGCGAAAGTAGCTTTCTGTGCAGAATCTACAATATTTCGCGGAGTGTTGTTAAAATCCAATAAATCACTGTCCATATATTATATTTGATATCACAATTTAAACTTACCATATTAAAACCTTACATAAATCACAAAATGTCAACATTTAGATAAATACGTCAAAAAGAAATCGTCATTTGTCCAAGGACAACCAAACCAATTTTAATTAAAAATGCAGGTATGCAGATTACAGTAATTATTTAATTTACTTTAGGCACTACACATTACAGATAAGAAAAGTTGTTATTTAAAAGAAAATGTAGGAAAGGTATACTATGTAATATATTTTTAATAGAATATGTAAAAATATTCTTCTCCCGTACAAAAATCAATATTCAAAATAATTCTATAATTTTCACGGTTTATGTTTCTTGAATTTTCAGAAACTCTTTTGGAACAATTATAGAACAACTTTTTATTATGTTCATTCCGGTGGCCATGGCTTTTGTTCTTATTAATAATTTCAAATTTTATTGCTGTGTGCTTGGAATTTTCTTCCTTAAATGTTCATGTTTTTTACCATTATGCCTTTTTCTAAAGCTCAAGTAAAGTTAATAATAATATCTTTATTGTCATAAAAATCATCCACAAGTGAACATTGACAACGTCAGTGGTAAAATTACTAAGCTAACCAACAATCTCACAGTACATAGTTAAACAATAATTATATTCAAACTGAAGAATTCGTTATTATATACATATACCTACAGATACACAAAAATTCAATAAAACAAACAAGACAAAAATAAACACTGCAAGAAAAAATAAGCAATAAAAGTAACAGTTTAAAAACTAAAACCGGAGCAGCAAACTGACACTTCACTAATTATGCGTTCAGAAAAAAAAATCATTTAGCGTGTAAAATTCCTTGTCGATTACAAAGGTCTTAAGTGACGCTTAAACAATTTACTTCCCCGAGTAATATCCGTAGACCAGCACAATTGCAGCATAACTGCTGAATAAACAAACTACTTTATATAAAACCAATTAACATTAGAAATCATTAACATTAATATAGTGTCAAAGCAAACTGCTGTTCATATTAATCGTTCATCGTAGATTTAAGATATATGTATTTTGTTAAAGCCCTTTTTGTAGAAATAAAACGTTTTTTAAAAGGAGCTTTGTCGGTCTTGTGATTTAATTGGCGCTGCGAACAGGATAGTGCAATCTCGCCCTTTATCGGTTCCCGTTGTACGAGAGTGATTTTTAAATCTTTGTGCACTATTTGAACTAAAGACCTTCCGGAATATCCAAAAAAACTGTGTACCCAAAAAACTCAGTGCGAATTCCAGAAGTGTGTGTTGAAGGAAGAATTGGTGAAACAAATCGGCTGCCGTGTTGCTAGTGACCTGTTGACCCAGTTAGTGTTCCTCTCCGACCCAGATCGACGCCCAGGCATTTGAGCTCTCCAGCTACACTCTTACAAGGATTTATGTGGATGTGTACTACTGCAATATAGGCTTTATGGATTCATCCTTGATTATATTGTAAGTAATTGCTGAATTGCCATTTAATGTCAACTCCGTCTAAACGTTTACAAAATATTTTGCTACGAAATAGGGTTGCTTTAGGATTAAGTGTACCAGAACACGAAACAGAAAATAATTCTGATAGTGATTTAGAAACTTTAGATAAGACTTTAACTCCAGAAATTCAAAACGAATTAGTTAATTTATTTGATAACTTAACCTTAAATAAAGAAACCATAATGGAAAATTTAAAATTCCATACGTCCCTCCTGCCAACTTTCTCAGGCAAACAGGACCATTTAGAAAGTTTTATTTTATCTATAAACGAATTTCATACACTTTATTTTAATAATTCAAATGAACAAAAGACGGTAGTCCTAGCTGCCATTAAGTCAAAACTAGTTGATAATGCACGAAATTTCTTACTTTCTAGACCAGATTTAGATAACTGGCCTTCCATTAGAGACGCACTAAGTCAAAAATTCGGTGACCCTATAACGTATATCATTCTAATGCAGGAACTGCAATATTTAAAAATAAATAAAGGTGAAAATATTTTACAATTTGTTGATAGGTTAAAAACATTTGTACAAAGGATCATTTCTAAGGTACAGTGCGAAGTTGCAGACAATAATTCCAAAGCACTTTTAATAAGTCAAACAGAAAGTACTTCAGTTTTAATTTTGACAGCAAATTCGCCACAAACCTTAAAAACGATGCTCATGATACAACGCCCTAGCACACTTAATGACGCGCTTGCGCACGTTGTCAATTACAATATGGTTGAATCGCAAGTCAACCTCGCGAACAGTTGTTCAACTTTGCAAAATCCTACGCAGAGACAAAACAATAGCAATCATAATAACAGAATAATAAATAGACCTTTTAACACACAAGTACCGCAGTCAGCGATACCACCTTATTTTCCAAGTCAACCCATTTTTACACAACCCCGACCAATTCAAAGACATTTTCCAACTAATGCCCAAGTTTTCGGCAATCAAAATAGACCTACTTTCCCACAAAATAGACCTACTTTCCAACAAAATAGAGCCCCTCGGCAAGAGGCGCCTATTCCAATGACCACTTCCACAATAGGACCTTCTCGCATTCAACAACAAAGACAACCCTCTACTAGATACCCAAACTTCTTCCGATCGACCGGACCCGCAAATTGGGTGTCCCAAGAGCTATATAATGTTGAAGTACAAGAACCCTCAAATAACAACCCCTATTCAGAAATTCAACCCTTAGAATATACCCCAGATCCAACACATGCTCTTTACCCCGAAGAACAGTATTACCCACAAGAACCCGACACATCAACTCTAAACTACTCAACCGAAAATTTCGACCTTGAACATACCATTGACAATACTGACGAAAATTTTCCGAACCTAGCCTCGAATCAAAAATTAACTTAAACAATATAGCACAAAAAATTGAATTACCATACTTCTATCTTCCCCAAAAGCATATGACAGTACTTATCGACTCTGGTGCTTCAGATTCCATTATAACTCCAAAAATTGCAGAATTATTCCCAAAAAATATATTTTTTGAACCTTTCGAGGTGACTGCCTGTAAACAGACGTATAAAGAAACCCAAAATTTAAAAATACCCTTACTTCAAGAACTAGGCATAGACCAAGATTTTAAATTACGAATTCTTAACTGGCACAACGATTTCGACGCACTTATAGGTACCAAAGACCTTAAAAATTTAAATGCCCTTATAAATTATGAAAACAAAACATTGACACTGAAAAACATTACCATACCTTTTTCGCTTGCTTATAATAAACCACTAAATCAACCTGTTAAAAACTTTAACAATAATTTTCTTATAATACCGGTAAATTACGAAAACGGTACTGCCATTTTGCCTTCTTTTACAATTAAAGATCATATTATCCCCGATTCCCTTATTACAGTGAATAAAGGCCTTTGCAAGATTCCCAATCCAACCCCTACCGTAAATGTCAACTTTCATCAAAGAATTAAAGTCATACCACAAGACCAGTTCGAACTACTCAACCCTTCGGCTACTACCCCAACCAAATTTAACCCTGAAAAGCAATTACGACTTGACCATCTGACCCCCCTCGAAAAATCTAAAATTTTACCACTATGTCATGAGTTTAAGAACATTATGTACCATGAAGACTGCGACCTGACATTTACAAGCCAGACCAAACACGTCATTCGAACAATTGACGACAGACCCGTTTATGTCAAATCTTTTAGACACCCTCCTAGCATGAATCAAGAAATTCAGTCCCAAATTCAAAAGTTGCTCGATAATAAAATTATTCGTCCTTCAATCTCTCCCTACTCTGCACCAGTATGGATAGTTCCAAAGAAACCCGATGCTTCCGGGAAACGCAAATTCCGCATGGTAATCGACTATAGGCGCCTTAATGACGTCACGATAGAAGAAAAATACCCCTTGCCTAGGATAGAAGAAATCCTGGATAACCTTGGAAAGTGCACATACTTTACTACCCTAGATTTAGCCCAAGGCTTCCACCAAATCGAAATGGACCCAAGTTCCATCGAGAAAACTGCTTTTTCTGTGAATCACGGTCACTACGAGTATCTGCGCATGCCCTTCGGCCTTAAGGCGGCTCCCTCAACTTTCCAGAGAATGATGGACGAAATCCTGCGCGATTACCTCTACAAATTCTGCTTTGTCTACATGGATGACGTTGTCATATTCTCTAAGTCCTTGTCCGAACATATTGACCACATTCGACAAATATTCAAAAGGTTAAAAGAAGTAAACCTTAAAATCCAACCCGATAAATCCGAATTCTTGTGCAAAGAAGTTGCATTTTTAGGCCATATCGTAACTCCCGAAGGAATAAAACCGAATCCCTTAAAGATCGAAGCTATTCAAAGATACCCCATACCAAAAACACAAAAAGAAATAAAAGCCTTTCTAGGACTTATAGGCTACTACCGCAGGTTTATAAAAAACTTCTCAAAGGTCACCTTCCCTATAACAAAATGTCTTCGAAAAAATAGTGAAAAAAGCATAGGAAACCAAGACTTCGTAGAAGCATTTTTAAAATGCAAAGAACTTATCAGCAATTCCCCTATTCTCCAATACCCAGACTTCAGTAAACCTTTTAAACTAACCACCGATGCCTCCAATATTGCTATTGGCAGCGTCTTATCACAAAACGACCACCCCATAGCTTACTATTCTCGCACTCTAAACTCTGCCGAGAAAAACTATTCCACTATAGAGAAAGAACTTCTTTCTATAGTTGACGCAACAAAACATTTTCGATGCTACCTGTATGGCGTCAAATTTCTAATAGAAACCGATCATAACCCCCTCGTATGGCTCTCAAAAATTAAAGAACCCAATTCCCGACTAATTCGCTGGAAACTAAAACTAGAGGAATTCAATTTCGAAATTAAATACAAAAAAGGCAAAGAAAACGTTGTAGCCGACGCCCTGTCACGTATCGAACTTAACGCCAACGAAACAGAAGACACAAACCAAAATGACGCCCAATCTAATGCCCCTAACGCCGATAACACAGTCGCTAACCTTGCTGACTTTGACCTTGCTGACTTTGTCCTTAATGAAAGATATAATGACGTACTAAACGAAGATATACCAACACAACAACCTGAAGAACAAATTACGCCATCTATAAACCCCAACGCAAACGATAACTCATCTGACGTCACAGTTCATTCAAACAATGATACCCAAGGCAAATTTCTACCCATCTCCGAACTACCCCTAAACCAAGCAACAAACCGCCTGGTGATAGACTATGGCGACGATTTTAAACACACATATACAAAACCATTCCAGAAAAATCATCATTTCGTACGAATTTCTAAAGAAAACCGCCAACAACACATTTTGAAAATACTTAAAGAAATAGTAAGACCTGACATAACCTTCACTGTTTATATCCCAAACCAAGAATTAAAAATCGAATTCCAAAGATTAATATCCAGTACTCTAAATACTACAGCAAAGCTCGTACTATCTAACACTTATTTAATAGACGTGACCAATACAGAACAACAACTAGAAATAATTACAAACTACCACCAAACTAATCACAACGGCATAATCGAAACGTATAATAATATTAAACAAAAATACTACTGGCCAAAACTAAGAGACTCAATCACAAACCTCATTAATAAATGCGAAATATGCCTACAAAGTAAATATGAAAGACACCCCTACAAAATTGCCTACGAAGGCCCCCTACTTGCAGAAAAACCCTTTAAAACCCTTCACATAGACATTTTTCAATTCTTGAATTGTCAATTTTTAACAGTCATAGATTCATTTTCAAAATACGCCCAAGCATATTTCATACCTGATAAAAACGCAGTTACCGTCTTAAACAAATTAAGGCACTATTTCTCCCATCATAACACCCCACAGAGAATCGTTGCAGACCAAGGTAAGGAGTTCCAGAATAACCTCTTTAAGGAATTCTGTCAGTTATTTGGTATAGAAGTTCACTATACAACTCCCGGTAATTCATCCTCAAACAGTCCCGTAGAAAGACTACACTCTACGCTACTTGAAAAACTAAGGATACTCAAATTAAAAAATCCCGACGAAACACCCCAAAACCTCTTAATATCTGCCATACTTATCTACAACCAAAGTATACATTCCACCACTGGACATTCCCCCTTCTCTATATTATATGGCCCATACCTTAACGAACCAAACTTAAATAATGACCTGACACTCTTCGATCAGTACAACGAAAAACGAAAAAATGAATTACAACCCTTTTATGAACATATTTATAAAACAACATATCAAAAACAACATCAAAATACCCAAAAACAAAATAAAAATACCGATGAACCCCCTACCGTACAAAATAACCAAACGATATACAAGAAAAATACCCTTAGAAACAAAATGAACCCCCAATATCTCCCTATAAAAGTGACAGCAGTAAATAAAAATAAAATAACAGGTATGTCAAAGAAAAAACCCATAACCACACATATTAGAAAAATTAAAAGAATCAGAAAAATTCCAAATTCTTTTCAGCCTCCCGATCCTGACCCTGCTACTTCAAGTGAACCCCGGCCAGGCCCTTCAAGTTTACAAACTCCCTAATAATGGATACTACGCAGAGGAAATATCCTCTTCCTTAATTATCAATCATTATCATACAACGTATATACCATTTAACATATCTAGTATTAAGTTTACATTAGGGCAATTATTAAGCAATGTTTTAATTTTAGAATCTATGGTGAACAGGCAAAACAATAACTTTACAAAAACACAAATTTTTCATGTATTTAAGGCATTAAATAACACTTTCGACACATATGCAAAGTTGAACATTTATGAAAACAATCGCAAGAAACGCGGGCTAATGAACTTTCTAGGAAGCGGTATTAAGTTTGTCACCGGCAACCTAGACAATAATGACCTAGAGACAATTACTCAGAATTTAGAAACACTCAAGCATAATCAACTAAACACCATGCGTAAGATTAACGACTTTAGTTCATTTGCAGGCAATATTATGAACAATTTCGAGGAAAATATAAAAACTATTAATGAAAACTCGAAAACCATTAAAACCGAACTTTCAAAATTAAACAACGAATTAAACATATTATTATCAATACAAGATCAATACATTCAAATAAACAATCTAAACCAGTACTTAGAAAAACTTTTACGAATTTTCTCTTTTGCACATTTGGAAACTCTAGATCTTGAAATTTTAAGCTTAAGTCAGATAGACGAAATTTGGCAATATCTAAATGTACATTATCCAAAAAATACCCTATGGTCCATTAAACATGTATCAGAACTTAGTCTTATTTGTAAAACCGGTCTTTTAATTCTCAACGAAATGGCAATTCTCGCAATTAAAATACCCATCTTTGATAAAGATGTTTGTAACCTAAAATTTGTATATCCTATACCGAACAACGAATCCAAAATATTAATAAGCCCCAGCAAATACTATTGCAACGAACTATGGTACAAAAACTGCAAAGAAATCAACTCAAAATGGGTGTGCTCCAATCCACTTGTCAACAGCTGTTTCTTAACCCAAAACTGTCAGTATGCTACTGTCCAAAACAACTACCAAGTACACGCCATGACCCACAAAAATTCTTTACTGTTTTGTACAAAAACTTCAGAAATAGCCTATGAAGACTGTTTTCAATTCAAAAAAGTAACCCTTCAAGACTGTTCCCTATTACAAGGTCAATGTGACGTCATCATCAACCATAACAAATATTCCTTAGCTATTAATAACATATCCACTACATATCCAGAGGCGATAATCCTTCAGCCGACAAATTTCACCCTAAACCTACAAATTAGGCACTTAGAAGACCCTATAAAAATTCATGAAGATCTTCTAGAGCCCGTTAGGCTCGAAAGCCTTACCCCGCAAAAACAAACACATTATTTTATTTTTTCGACAATTTGCATTGTCCTTATGTGTATCCTGAGCATAGCTATATACCACTGGAGAAAGCACAAGTATTTAAAAACCATCCCCATAAAAACCCTTCAAAAAATTATCAACGAGGACGTTGAAAGAACTCAGGGTGGAGGAGTAATATCCGTAGACCAGCACAATTGCAGCATAACTGCTGAATAAACAAACTACTTTATATAAAACCAATTAACATTAGAAATCATTAACATTAATATAGTGTCAAAGCAAACTGCTGTTCATATTAATCGTTCATCGTAGATTTAAGATATATGTATTTTGTTAAAGCCCTTTTTGTAGAAATAAAACGTTTTTTAAAAGGAGCTTTGTCGGTCTTGTGATTTAATTCCCGAATGGCCCTAAGATTATCAGGTAAAGAGTTATATACCTTAATGTAACTGATAAGAGGACCCTTATGAAATAGAGATGTTCGGTGAGCAGGTGTTAGCAAGTCATTTCTACCCCTAGTATGAATATTATCATAAACATCTCTATTTCGAACAAAAAACACTAGGATTAGACTTGACAAATACAGCACAGCTATATATAAAGAGATGGCACAGTCATGATGTTTAAACTTACCTCTACAAGAATCCTGATAATGCATTCCCAACATAATCCCTACCATTTTCTTTTGCATCACAAAAACCCTATGTGCATTTGCAACGGAAGCACGGTACCAGAACATGATACTATATGCAATCACATATTGCGCACTGGACATATAGAAAATTCTTACAACATTTAAACTAACTTGGTGATGCAAAAAACGTACAGCGTATGCTGCCTTGCTGATTTTACTTACAACAGCGTTGACCTGTTGTGTCCACTGTAGTCTCTCATCCAAAGTGACTCCCAAGAACTTGACGGATTGTGCCTGCTCTATACTCTTTCCTTAATAGGGACGTATTATAATTATTTCCTCGAAAAACAATTAAAAAGGTTTTTTTCGCATTTAAAATAAGATTATTGGCTGTAGACCATTCCAATACACCTGCCGCAATCTCAGTAGATTTTGTTGATAGTAAAATCTTGCTCGTACAGGATACTATGCATGACGTATCATCAGCGAACTGAGATGAAATGTCAATTTTTTTGTTGAGATCATTAGCAAATATCAAAAATTAATATACAGGGTGATTCATTAAGGGTGGCGACCGGCCATATCTCGGAAACTACTAGGCATAGAAACTTGGAGAAAAAAAAATTATGATTAAATCGGTCATGAGAAAATTCTGGAAATTACTTTTAAGTTCCTCATTTCGCCGCAAAAGGCGACACAATTAAATTTTTTTTTTAATTCTAAATTTCTCCAAAATTTCCCATATTAAGGTATAACTCTGATTACATCACCGAAAAGCTTAGACAATTCTGCATCATTTTGGTTTAAGGCTCATTGGCGTACCGGCCTTGATAATAGTGGGGGAAGCTATTGAATGTGCAAACATTAAAATCGCTGTAACTTGTATATTACTTATCCGATTTTACTAAATTAAAGCTTGTTTGGAAGGGAAAGGTAAAGTATCTTCAATCGCCGTATCCAATAGTACACGATAGTGTTTAATAAAATTGCTAGAGGGCGCAGTTTGTAATAATAACAGTTTTTTTTTATTTTATCCCGAAAATTCAAGTCATACGGTATAGCTATGACATCATAATCGGAAAGTAGATGGAATTTACAAGAAAATATGTGAAAACCGCAGTTCGATATCTTTGTTCGTTTTAGAGTTATTGCCAGAACAATAATTTTTAATACAAATTGCGCCCTCTAGCAATTTTATTAGAAATTATCTTGTACCATTGGATACGACAATTGAAGGTACTTACCTTTCTCTTCCAAACAAGCTTAAATTTAGTAAAATCGGTTAAGTCGTTTAGAAGTTACAGCGATTTTAATGTTTACAGTTTCACTTGATAAGAGTGGGAGAAGCTATTGAAAGTGTAAACATTAAAATCGCTGTAACTTCTAAACGACTTATCCGATTTTACTAAATTTAAGCTTGTTTGGAAGAACCTTCAATTGTCGTATCTAATGGTACAAGATAGTTTCTAATAAAATTGCTAGAGGGCGCAATTTGTATTAAAAATTATTGTTTTGGCAATAACTCTGAAACGAACAAAGATATCGAACTGCGGTCTTCACATCTTTTCTTGCAAATTTCATCTACTTTTCGATTATGATGTCATAGTTATACCGTATGATTTGAATTTCCGGGATAAAATCGAAAAAACCGTTATTATTACAAATTGCGCCCTCTAGCAATTTTATTAACACTATCGTGTACTGTTGGATACGGCGATTGAAGATACTTACCTTTCCCTTCCAAACAAGCTTAAATTTAGTAAAATCAGATAAGTCGTTTAGAAGTTACAGCGATTTTAATGTTTACACATTTAATAGCTTCCCCCACTCTTATCAAGGTCGGTACGCCAATGAGCCTTAAACCAAAATGATGCAGAATTGTCTAAGCTTTTCGATGATGTAATGAGAGTTATACCTTAATATGGAAAATTTCGGAGAAATTTAGAATTTAAAAAAAAAAATTTAATTGTGCCCCCTGGCGGCGAAATGAGGAACTTAAAAGTAATTTCCAGAATTTTCTCATGACCGCTTTAATCATAATTTTTTTTTCTCCAAGTTTCTATGCCTAGTAAGCCCTTAATGAATCACCCTGTATAGTAATATAATATAGTACAATATATAATATAGTATAATAGTTACATACCACCAACCATTTTCTAAGTTTATTTTTTGCTAATAACAACAACAGCAACATATTTATATTTTATTTATTTATGATGAGCGTTTCTACTCTCGAAACATGTTGCGATAATATTTCTCATAAACTTGTGGATAAATACTTTGCTCTTTTCTTCTCGTTCTTTATCAACTCCGCTTAGAGCAAATTAAAAATTCAAATTTAGTTCATTAATGGGTTAGAAAGACTTGCAGAAAGGTATTGCCTATCGGTTATTTTAAATCATATTATACCTGACCACTACAAGACCTGCTTGGTTACGTTATTTAAAAAAATAACGTAAAAAACATTTTTTATCTAAGTGATCGACGAACTAAAGAAAAATAACTAATTGGCGTCTTTTCCCATCAGGCCATTTTCAAAAAGTATCCTGTATGTAGGACACGTGTTTCTGGTTATTGTGTTACGGCAATCAATTACTGTTCGGCTTTTTGGTCGGCGGATAGGAACAACCACGAAATTTCGAGCTGTGCTCTATAAAACGCTGCCGGTCATTTCATTTCGTTTTTTGAACATAATTGGGAAACCTGGACGTGTTATTGAATACGATATCAGCAATTTATCTATCTTAACGTGTATTTTTTGTTCAAAAATTTGTATGCATTGATTTTTAGAGAAAACAATTTAATGGTATACCGTGTTGTCCTTAAAAGTTGTCCCCCAGTGTATTAATGCATGTGCTTTTTTATTATAAGATACATGCTGAGAGATTATCTATACAGGGTGTCCCGAAATTATCTGACAATATTTTAAGGAGATAAAGTACATCCAAAAATAAGACTAATACCCTCTATTAATATACCTTCAAAAACGCTTCGTTATGGGGCTAGAGCCCCCCGAATTGGAGCTATGATAAGCAGTTTTTTCACAATATCTCAAAAACCGATTAGGGTATCGAAACAAAATTTGATACATGTTTTACCCATGACAAGACGCAATAAACGATTTAATTAGCTTAACTTTTTTTCTTCCAGTGGCGTCCCACTGGGTAGGTAGTTGGAAAAATATTGCCCTAAGTTTTTTATTTTTAGGATTTTTTAACTTCAGGTTCAATTTTTAGAAGCCTTGAAGTCTTTTGTTGAAAAAAGGTACTCTTGTTTCATTGCGGTAGGATTCACCATTTTCCAGTAAAATCGATTTTAAAATTTTCGGTTTTTTGAAATCCGGTGAAAAGACTAAGGTTTTTTTTGCATATCTCAGCAAAAACTTAATATTAAAACATTAAATTTATTAGAAGTTCTACTAGCGACAAGGCATATTATTATGTATTAAAGGATGTTACTTTAAAATATTTTTCCAGTGACGTCGCACGGGGTGGAGCCTTAAGTAAATATTACTATTATTTTTTTTAATTTCATAGTTTTAATGTATTTTTATTTTAATTTTAAATTTTTTGTTAATAAAAACCTTCTATTATTGTAATTTGACAAAATGTAACGTTTTTAAATTAAACATATTTTTAAATTCCTTTGTTTTTTAAATATTTATTTTTATGGAGATTTTAAGAGTTTTAAAATAAAACAAAAATAATAACAAATTGCAAATTAAATTTGATTGTGAACCACACGGGAAACTAATTCTTAAGCAAGTACCAGTCATGTGTCCCCAAAAATAATAATCAAGGGGATTTAAATCAGGTGATCTTGGTGGCCAGGCTATGGCTACCAATCCACCTGGTAATTTTCTTCAAGCCAATTCCTCACTTGACGTCCGTAGTGAGCTGGTGCCCCATCATGTTGAAAGAAGTGCCCTAAACGTAAATCCAATGGCACATTATCTAATAAATCCCAATAAGTTGATTATGTATTATTATTTGTCGCTAGTAGAACTTCTAATAAATTTCATGTTTTAATATTAAGTGTTTGCTGAGATATGCAAAAAAAAACCTTAGCCTTTTCACCGGATTTCAAAAAACCGAGAATTTTAAAATCGATTTTACTGGAAAATGGTGAATCCTACCGCAATGAAACGAGAGTACATTTTTTCAACAAAAGACTTCATGGCTTCTAAAAATTTCACCTAAAGTTAAAAAGTCTTACAAATAAAAAACTTAGGGCAATATTTTCCCAACTACCTACCCAGTGGGACGCCACTGGAAGAAATACAGTTAAGCTAATTTAACCATTTATTGCGTCTAGCTATGGGTAAAACATGTATCAAATTTTGTTTTAATACCCTAATCGGTTTCTGAGATATTGTAAAAAAACTGCTTGTCATAGCTCCAATTCGGGGGGCTCTAGCCCCATAGCGAAGCGTTTTTGAAGGTATATTAATAGAGGATTTTAGTCTTATTTTTGAATGTTCTTTATCCCTTTAAAATATTGTCAGCTAATTTCGGGACACCCTGTATATATTTACATAATAATATAGGCTTTGTAGATTAATCATTTCCTAGTAGTTTCTTTTGGATTAACGGAGTAGACTCAAAGTTCTTGCTTTTTCAATAAGGGCCACATTAAACCTTAATATCAAACTGTATTGTCAGTTGCAACAGTTTTTAACTAAATAATATTTATGCTTACCTTTCGTTCCTTCTCCGCATCTGCCAAACATCTCGTTCCATTTTTACTTCTAGCATAAAGTACATACCTGGAACAAATAAATAAATATTAATTTCCAATACCTATATTTTAAGCAAAATTATCAGCTAAAGCCTCCAAATCTTGCAGCAAATGTGCATACTCCTGAGAAATATTATTTCACCATCATTATACGTATTCCATACGAAAACTGAAAAAAACAAAACAATCCCGTTATGATTAAATCAACTAACTGTGTTTAGTCTAGTTTCAAATTTAATTGCAATTATACATTATGACTTATTAAGCGTTAAGGCAAAAAAACAGCCATGTCACAATTCTGTAAGGTCTATACAGATCATACTTTAGTCGAAGACCGATCCTGATGTTTGCAAAAAAGTGGAAGCTATGGTTCTACAGGATCGTCGCCAAGGAAAATCATTGTTATTGTTATAATATTTAAACAAAGCGTTTTGATAACTTGACAGGAAGAAACTTTAAGCCAGGTGGATTCCAAGATTGTTGTTTCTAAACAACAATTGCTTAGGTAACAAAGAACCCTTTACACCGCTTATATTATGGGAAACGGCTTTCAACTGATTTTTTTTTAATTTTTGGAATTTTCGGAATTTTTGTCGATGGCCGTAATCCAATCCGACTAGTTTTTGAGTTATGGCCTTTAAAAGTTGGTAAATTTCTTACGTTTGAATTTTCTGCATTGCCGGGAGTTTTTACTTGTTTCTTAAAAACTATTAATTGTTTTTTCTTTTTTATTGGTGGAAAATTAGTCCTTAAGTTTTCTTTCACTTATAACGCAATAAAATATGTACAAGATGTTTAATAATTTATATGCAGATCAAATAATTAATATTATTAAAAAATTATGGAAATTTGAAAAAAAAACAATTTTTTGTATTTTAAAAGCAAACAGCTAGATTTTATTTACATTTAAATATCTTGTAGTATCAAGGTATAGAGAAAAAAAAAGTGGGTATATAGGTTGATGTAAGATTTATGACAACTTTAATTTTTATGTTATAATAATTGATACATTCAATTATTATCCAATTTGAAAAAATTTTTTTTGGACAATAATAATTTTTTGACACGTTCTAATTTAAGATATCTATACAGGGTGATCCAGTTGCAATAATTTACCCAACATAAAAAAAACTTGATGCTTTTATCAAATGACAAGATAGGTATAACAATTAAAATGTTTCTTTTGGTAAACTTTATATCTCGGCTCCTGTACTAGATGTGTTCAGACAACCTCAGAGGCAAAATAAAATAATCTTTTTTCTTCATAATTTACACATTTTAAAGTTAAAACAAAAAATACAAATTATGAAAAAAAACATTTTATTACGATTCCAAGGTAGTCTGAACGCGTCATGCACAAGAACCAAGATACAAATTTTACTAAAATAATATTTTATAATTTAACAATAATATTTGGTCATTTGATAAAATAAACTAGTTTTTTAATTTTCCTATTGTTAAAAATGTTTACTTGTGTAAATCATTGTAACTGGATAACCCTCTATATTATAAATTAAAATGTGTTAAAAATAATTATTGTCAAAAAAAAAATTTACAGATTGGGTAATAACTCAATGTATCAATTATAACATAGAAATTAAAGTCGTCATTAGGTACGTTTTCAGGTGCAGATTTTTTTTTGATAAATAAAATCAACCTATACCCACTTTTTTTTCTATACATACCTTGACTCTACAATATATGAAAATATGTTATAAAAAAAAATTGTAATTTTTTTTTCATTTTCATAATTTTTAAATAATATTAATTATTTAATTCCGCCTATAAATTATTCAACATACTGTACATATTTTATTTCTTTATAAGTGAAAGAAACTTAAAGTCTAATTTTCATTAATAAAGAAGAAAAAAAGTTAATCGTTTTTAAGAAACAAGTGAATACTCCAGACAATGCATAAAGTAAGAAATTGCCAACTTCAAGAAGCTATGGCCTCTCAACTCAAAACCTAGTAATACTGTTTAATTACGGCCATGGACACTTTTACGCAGGCCATCAAAATCTGCAAAATATTAAAAATTCAGAAAAATTAGCCGAAAGCTATTTCCCCTAAGCGCCCTGAGGGGTCCTTTCCCATAATCATTGTGAACCTTTGGATGCAGACTCTGACTTTTTATCTAAGACAGTAAGAGGTGATAATGAAAACTTCATAAGACTATTCAATATCAGCGGAAATTCTGATATGACAAAATGAATACTGCGTTACTAGACAAAGATCTAGATTGGCCGATGAAGTCTGCGAAGACATTTGAGAAAAGACCTATAGAATGGACATTAGTATACCCTCTGGGGAACTAGGCCATAGTGTACCCCAGCGGAATTCCATGCAATACAAGAATACGTACAAAAGAATCTATAAAAGGACTATCACGACCAAAAGCTGCCCTAAGGCTAAAAAACTTCAACCGATTTACAACAAAAATCACATTGCCTACTTTGGGTACCTGCATGGTCACTTAGGGATAAAGGTAATAAAGAAGCAGATGAACGAGCAAGAGCCGAATCTGCAGCTCAAAACAACATTAGGCAGGTGCGGGCGTAAAAACAAAATCAATCTCGATGGAACGGTGCATGAAAACACGCACGGGACACAGTTCAAAACTCCTCGGAGAAACTACTGGAATGCTACTTTCGAGGCGAATATACCCAGACAAAACAAGTGACTGACTTGTTAACAAGCCATTCACTTAAGGAAGCACCTTCATCGAATAGGAATTTACAATGGACCAGCTGAATGCACACTTTGCGGCGAAAAGGACAAAACCGCATCTTATATCATACACTTACAGCTGCGAAGCACTAACCCGCAAAAGATTTTAAATCTTCGGGAATAGTTAACGCGGCGACAATCTCACGCATGAAAACTTGGTAGAAAAGGATTGGATCTTATAAAATGAACGAATCTTTTCTATATAGCAAATCTGGGGCGAACAATAAGCCATTAGGCTGCAGTGCAAGAATCTTGATTCACTCACCCGACCAAAACCTTTAACCAACCAACCAAGATGTGATAATGCTTCGCATTACTGCAAACCAGAAACATACCGTGCGAGCAAAAATTATTTGCATCAAAGAGGGCTTGGATTAAAAAACGTAGGGCTTGGTTTAGATCACAATGATATGGGGACGACATGTCTAACCAAATCTAGGTTAAAATTTTGTCAAATTCATATTATGACATGATATGCCAAACTAATGAGTAATAAAATAAGTAGACAAATGCAAATTTATTTTTGTTGTTTACAAAATTAACAAAGTAAGAATATACAGAAAGAAAAAGAATTACATAAATTGCTAAAATTGACCACCGCCAATGCTCCAAACATAAATTTACTCGTCTCTTCATATTTTCGAATGTGTTGACCAGCATCTCAGATATAGTGTTCTTAAAATGAGGAAAAACGAAGTAATCCACAGCCGTTAAACAAGGTGATCTAGGTGGAAATTCAATGGCAGATCGAAAACTGATCAATCTGTCGTCGAAAAAATTGCGTAAGTAGTTAATAATTTCGGCGGCTGTATGGGCGGTTGCACCGTCCTGTTGAAAATATCCAAAACGTAGTTCGTCGTCAAGTAATTGCTACACAAATGCAATCAAAATATTGTCTCTATACCGCTATGCTGTAACTGTGTCATGGAAAAAATAGGACCAACAAGCCTTCTTCGGGAAACAGCTAACCAGACACCAATTGTTTGAGGATGCAATGTGGACTCTACAAAAAAATGGGAACTTTCACTACTCCACATGCGTGTATTCTGAGAATTCACATAACCGGAGAGGTGGAACCAGGCTTCATCCGAAAAAAATTAGTTAGTTAGGTCTAACAAATAATTTCTTTCCAACAAATTTTGGGTAAACCATTGAGAGTAATTCCTGCGTCTTTCAAAATCTGCGGCTTGTATTTCTTGGAATACTTGCACTATATAAGGAAATACATTTAGCTGCTTCTTAAGAATAGTCCTGCATGTTCCATAAGATCTTCCCACTTCTTGGGACAGGCGTCTTATTCAATTTGTTTGCGTATTTTGCATTATTTCACGAACGTTTGCAACAAGTTCTTCTGTTCTTTCAGATGATCTTCCTGCTCCTTTTTTATGTTGTATAGAACCTGTTTCCCTAAACACAGCCACGGTTCTTTTCAGGCAATGATAAAAATCCCCAGCAATAAAAGCAACGTTAGGAAAATGTTCGTGAAAATCGTCCATGCACAAACCCGGATTATATTGCCACTCACAATTTACTCTAACCCCGTTTCGAGAATACGCTTCAACCATTAATGTTTGTGCTGTTCCGTAAAGTCCATTGTGTGAATTGTTCAAGAAATTGGAAAAATTAGCGATGAATCAAATTACTTGTAACGACTGTTAAAGATGACGGAATAGCTGATTGATTGTTAATTCAGGTAGTAACTGACACCCAACAGGTATTAGGCTCTACGGCTAAGCATTACGTCCTTAGATGCAAGGCCATCTTTGATGCAAATAATTTTTGCTCGCACGCGGTAATTAGTGTCCGTGGAATTGCCCTATAAAGGCGTAACGTTTTTGAGATGGACCAAACGTGGTATGGTAATCATTACTTTTTGGTGAACTAAACTAATTTAAGACAGGTAGTGCAAGCGCGTCGAAGCTAGTCGCTACTAAAATGGGTATTTAAAATGATCTCGTCTAGAATAATAATTAATAATACCGATGTGTGAAAATTTCGAATATTTCACTTCATTTAACACTAGTTGTTAACTAAGTTGTTTACAAAGTTAGTGAGAAGTTTAGTGTCAATAATTTACTTAGATGAGTTCCACAATATACATATCCTCACAAAGAGTCGTAAAGCCTAGCTATTGGCAAATTCCTCTCTTAACTACACACGCACATACACCATCACTATTCCTTTTTCGATGTTTCTAATTTACCGTTTTCCATGGTATGTGTTATAATTTTAAACTCTATAACTTCTACGCCAAAAACACACCTTGCCAAGGCCCTATCAAAGTTTTATGCCTTCGCAACTTACAGGGCTTAAGGTTATACGCCATTGTCTCGAAGTTATAGAGTGCTATAAAAGACCGTAAGAACATAAATAACAGCTTTTAGCCAGAGAAAAGATGGAACAAAATTTGTATATACGTAACATCTAACTCTGTATTGAACATTTGGGAATTAGCATACATTTTATGGCAGAAAGGGGAAAACAGAGACTTAGAAGTGAAAAATAAAAAGTAAATGCATTAATTCCTGAGAATGTTTTTAAAGAAAATAAAAACGCGACGCGAAAAATAAACCATACCATAGTCAGCGACAGCATTTTCTGCATAAACTCGTTTTCCTCCAAATCTATATCTCGTTTATGAATTGCAGTTGAGACTATGAAAGGTAGATACTAAAACAAAATGGCAACTGTAAAAAGCAGAAATTAAAAGGTCCTACATAATAAAACCGCACGAGCAAAAATTATTTGCATCAAAGAGGGCTTGGATTAATAAGCGTAGGGTTTGGTTTAGATCACAATGATATGGGGACGATATATCTAACCAAATCTAGGTAAAAATTTTGTCAAATTCATATTATGACATGATATGCCAAACTAATGAGTAATAAAATAAGTAGACAAATACAAATTTATTTTTGTTGTTTACAAAATGATAACAAAGTAAGAATATACAGAAAGAAAAAGAAAAATAATTACATAAATTGCTGAAATTGGCCACCGCCATGCTCCAAGCATAAATTCAGACGTCTCTTCTTATTTTCGAAAGTGTTGACCAGCATCTCTGGTGAAATGTTACCACACTCTTGGATAATCCTTTCTTGTAATTGTTCTAAATTTGCAACTGGTGTTTTAAAAATAGTGTTCTTTAAATGAGGAAAAACGAAGTAATCCATAACCGTTAAACAAGGTGATCTACGTGGGAATTCAATGTCTGATCGAAAACTGATCAATCCACAAATGGATTCAAAATATTGTCTCTATACCGCTGTGCTGTAACTGTGTCATGGAAAAAAATAGGATCAACAATTCTTCTTCGGGAAACAGCTAACCAGACACCAATTTTTTGAGGGTGCAATGTGAACAAAAAAATGGGGATTTTCACTACTCCACATGCGTGTATTCTGAAAATTCACATAACCGGAGAGGTGGAACCAGGCTTCATCCGAAAAAAATGTTAGGTCTAATAAATCATTTCTTTCCAACAAATTGTGGGTAAACCATTGAGAGTAATTCTTACGTCTTTCAAAATCTGCGGCTTGTATTTCTTGGTATACTTGCACTTTATAAGGAAATAAATTTAGCTGCTTCTTAAGAATAGTCCTGCATGTTCCATAAGATCTTCCCACTTCTTGGTACAGGCGTCTTATACAATTTGTTGGCGTATTTTGCATTATTTCACGAACGTTTGCAACAAGTTCTTCTGTTCTTATAGATGGTCTTCCTGCTCGTTTTTTGTGTTGTATAGAACCTTGTTTCCCTAAACACAGCCACGGTTCTTTTTAGGCAATGATAAAAATCCCCAGCAATAAAAGCAACTTTAGGAAAATGTTCGTGAAAATCGTCCATGCACAAATCCGGAATGTATTGCCACTCACCATTTACTCTAACCCCGTTTCGAAAATACGCTTTAACCATGAATGTTTTGTGCTGTTTCGTAAAGCCCATTGCGTGAATTGTTCAAGAAATTGGAAAAATTAGCGATGAATCAAATTACTTGTAAGGATTGTTAAAGATGACGGAATAACTGATTGATTGTTAATTCAGGTAGTAACTGATACCCAACAGGTATTAAGCTCTACGGCTAAGCATTACGTCCTTAGATGCAAAGCCCTCTTTGATGCAAATAATTTTTCTTCTTTAGATCCATAACAGCTAATGTAAGAAAAGTTAATTAGACCGCCTTAAAATTACGTTTTTGTAGCGGTTTCTAACGAGGCGCTGGCCGACGCGGCTGCAGTACTGGTATAGCGGTTTTAGCGCGGTTTCTGTTGAGACGGCGTCATGGGCAAAACTATTTACATCAAAATTGTCACTGCAATTCATTATTTAAACAAAATTATTTGCTTTGGGTCTCTTAAGACACTATAAAAACCACCGTGTCTTACCAGCATCGGCGTAGCTTCGGGAGGGGGCAGGGGGGGCTGCCCCCCCCTGATATCCCTGGGCCCCCCCAGAAATATCCAATATAAATAATATATTTTTTAATCCACCGTACACTGGGGCCCAGGCTCCCCCTGAAAACTAAGGCTAGCTACGCCGATGCTGACCAGTCACATACTCGCTTCAAGGAAGAAAACAGCTAGCGGCGGATGTAGTAAACGGCGCTGTGCCGAGGCGGTTTCTAAACCGAGTGACGCGACCCACCGCTGTATGTGTGTTTGCACATAGAATAGACTAGCCAATCATTCATGAATAGCCTGTTTGTTTGCATCAAACATTCGTACGTGTGAAACAAAGACAGAGGAGAGAGATAGCGTTAAATTTCCAACTCCGTGCGGACTTGCAATGGCTCAACAATTCGGAGCGATTAGTCATGACCAGCGGCGTAGGGTGTGGCAAGGATTTTTAATACAATAAATGAGTAATAATTAAAAAAGTTTTTATTTAAGCATTAATAAATTGAAAAAAAAAGGGTTTGTTCCGTTACAGCTGTTTTTGTTGCTACCCATAAATGGCCGATGCGTGAATGAAGAAAGCGATGTTGCCGCTATCATTCTAGATTTTGTTACCGTGGAACGAAAATAAGTAGGTACTAAATACCAAGACATAAAATAATCAAATTTATTTTTTTTAAATCAACGAAACAAAAACTTGTTCTACCTATAGTGTCTTATTAACGTTTGTAATCAGGGACGGAGTAATGACGGGGGGGGGGGGGCACGCCCCCCCCCCAAAAGTTATCTTAAACATCAAAAGTTGGGAAAACTTGGGTAGACAAAAATGTGTGCAGCTTATTTAACTTCTATTAGTTACCCCGGTAAGACTGACTGTAATAGATAGACACTTTTGGCATTTTCAGCCATTTAAAGAGTGTCGTGTATCGTACACAACCTAAGTCTTTGGAGGACCTTAAAAACAGTAGTTTAGATGGTGTGCATGTTATTTCTCGTAAACATTTGCAAAACGTGCTTTCCCAATTTTCCGAGAGGATCGGACACTGTCAGGTGGGTGAAGGACGATATTTTGAACATTTAATTAAATAACTTTTTTTTATATTATTGTTTATTTAAAAATTATTACCAATTTTGTTTAAATAATAAAATGTACTACATTCATTTGCCCGTAATTCCGAAACAGTTGAATTTAGTCATAATATATGGTATGCTATACAAAAAATATTTTAAAGTTATTGAAAATTTAGAATATCTGATAATATACAGGGTGTTCCATTTTAGTCCTATACCGGGTGTCTACGGAATATGGTTCGCCCCTCTAACTTTTTTGTTTTTCAAGATAATGAAATAAAATTTGGGGGATTGAATATGACATAAAACTGATTTTTTTAAAGTTGACTTAACATTATGAAACTTCCAGTTTAACCGGAAGTGACATAAGTTTTCGATTTTTAAATGGGACACCCGGTATATTTTTCCTTTTTCTGACTCATATGACATTCTTAATGTAACGATGTGTCACTCGTCACTTTTTGTTACCAAGAAAATATTTTTTTCCAAATTTATTGTTTTATCTAGAGGGCTATGAATACCTTAAAATCCCTATTGCACTTTTTTAATCTTGGGAAAAATACAATTTTACTATTTTTGGTCCAATGCTATGTGCTGTGTAAAATTTATTCTTTAAAGTTGTATTACTAATTTTTTTTAAACTGCAACATGGTGGCTCGTCGGGTTAAGAAAAAAGAGGATTTTATTACGATTATTTTGATACCACACTATTAGGTTTTAGAAAAGCTGCCATAAAAAAAACTTTAAAAAGTTAACTGAATCAGTTTTGGGTAATAGCACGCCGATTAGGATATCTTTGTACGTCGTGCAGCATCTATCGGTTGAATTCTTTCTACATTCTCCAAACACTTATAACTTATCAACTTTTTCACTCCTTGTAAAATTATTATTTTCCATATTTTTTAAACAACAAACAACTTGGCAGAAGCTGTCGGCATGTCAATTTTCTTTAAGGAATGATTTTGTTTTATCAGTTTTGCTGGTCACAGGCTACCTCATGCATTTAAATCTAAATTTATTCTCAAAAGATGCTTCATTTTAGGAAAGTTTCAAGTTAACTTTTTAAAGTTTTTTAATGGCAGCTTTTCCAAAACCTAACAGTGTGTGGTATCAAAATAATTGTATTAAAATCCTCTGTTTTCTTAACCCGACGACGAGCTACCATGTTGCCGTTGAAAAAGAAATGAGTTATACAACTTTAAAGATTAAATTGTACACAGCACATAGCATTGGACCAAAAATAGTAAAATTGTATTTTTCCCAAGATTAAAGAACTGAAATAAGTGATTTTAAGGTATTCATAGCCCTCTAGATAAAACAATAAATTTGGAAAAAAATTATTTTCTTGGTGTGAATGTCATATGGAGTCAAAAAAGGAAAGATATACTAGGTCTCCCATTTAAAAATCGAAAGTTTAAGTCACTTTCGGTTAAACCGGAAGTTCAATTTGTTACAATTTGAGGAATTTGTATACGATATAAAACTGCATTTTTTGACAGGTGACTCAACATTATGGAACTTCCGGTTCCGGAAGTGACATAAACTTTCGATTTTTAAAAGGGACACCTGGTATATTTTTCGTTTTTTTGACTCCATAGAACATTCTAAATACAACGATGTGTCACTTGTCACTTTTTGTCACCAAGAAAATATTTTTTTTCCAAATTTATTGTTTTATCTAGAGGGCTATGAATACCTTAAAATCACTTATTTCAGTTTACTAATCTTGGGAAAAATACAATTTTACTATTTTTGGTCCAATGCAATGTGCTATGGAAAATTTAATCTTTAAAGTTGTATAACTCATTTTTTTTAAATGACAACATGGTGGCTCGTCGGGTTAAGAAAAAAGTGGATTTTATTACGATTATTTTGATACCATACACTATTAGGTTTTAGAAAAGTTGCCTTTAAAAAACTTTAAAAGGTTAACTTGGAACTTTCCTGAAATGAAGCATCTATTGAGAATAAATTTAGATTTAAATGCATCAAGTAGCCTGTGACAAGCAAAACTGATAAAACAAAATCATGCCTTGAAAAAAATTGAAATGCCAACAGCTTCTGCCAAAGTAAATTAGTTTGTTGTTTAAAAAGCATGGAAAATAATAGTTATACAAGGAGTGAAAAAGTTGATATGTTGAGTGTTTGGAGAATGTAGAAATAATTCAACCGATGCTGCACGACTTTACGCACAAAGATATTTTAATCGGCGTCATCCAACCCGGCACTATTAGGTACCCAAAACTGGTTCCGAAAATGCGAAATGAGCCTGACAATAATAACATATCAATTTTTTCACTCCTTGTAAAACTATTATTTTCCATGTTTTTTAAACAACAAACTAATTTACTTTGGCAGAAGCTGTTGGCATTTCAATTTTCTTTAAGGCATGATTTTGTTTTATCTGTTTTGCTGGTCACAGGCGGCTACTTGATGAATTTAAATCTAAATTTATTCTCAATAGATGCTTCATTTTAGGAAAGTTCTAAGTTAACTTTTTAAAGTTTTTTAATGGCAGCTTTTCTAAAACCTAATAGTGTATGCTATCAAAATAATCGTAATAAATTTTTTTTTTCTTAATCCGACGAGCCATGTTGCCATTTAAAAAAAAATAAGTTATACAACTTTAAAGATTAAATTTTACATAGCACATAGCATTGGACCAAAAATAGTAAAATTGTATCTTTCCCAAGATTAAAGAACTGAAATAAGTGATTTTAAGGTATTCATAGCCCTCTAGATAAAACAATAAATTTGGAAAAAAATATTTTCTTGGTTACAAAAAGTGTGACACATCGTTATATTAAGAATGTCATATGGAGTCAGATAAACGAAAAATATACCAGGTGCCCCATTTAAAAATCGAAAGTTTATGTCACTTCCAGTTAAACCGGAAGTTTCATAATGTTGAGTCAACTATCAAAAAATGCAGTTTTATGTCATATCTATACAAATCCCCCAAATTTTATTTCATTATCTTGAAAAACAAAAAAGTTAGAGGGGCGAACCACCTTCCGTGGACACCCGGTAGATTGCCCAAAACCCGGATCCGATATCACTTTTAGTTCGCCTATAATTAAGCCGTTCCGGAACATTTGCCCAACCCTGTATATGTTTTTTATACAGTTTATTTGATAATTATGGGTAGGTCTGAAATAAATACTTTTTGAATGGTGTTATTTTTTCTTATATTTTAGTTGGGAAATTTAGGAATTTCACCCCTCCCAAACCAGAGGCCTTCGCTACGTCCCTGTTTGTAATTTATCTGAATTATAATTATTGTAAAACGTGTATTTTAATAATTTAATGAATCTGATATGTGACTTAACAGTAAGTTTGATAACAGCGCTTCTTTTGATGCACGTGTTAAGTATAGTGGACCATAATATGTGGACCATATAGCTAACCAGACAAATTGTGGGAATATTTGATTTTTCTTAAAACGTAAGCAATGTAGTCTATTCTATAAGAAGCCGCCTAGTCGGCACAAACCGCTGTGTGTATCATTTTTATAGCTTTAAATCCTAATTCAATCTTTTTAAATTTGAATAACTCAATTATATTTATAAAAAAAAAGAAAAGCACAAAGTCTTTTTTCCACAATTTTTTATTAGAATAACTAGGCGAACCTAGAATAATTCATAATAATTCAATTCGACATGTTTCGAGTGTAGAAACACTCATCATCAGAAAACAAAGTAACTGGGCCGTAACAAGCCTGGTACCCCAACAGCATTTTACTTCAAGCTAAATGGTAAGCCAATCTACCTCATGTTATTACATTTTATTTGCTACATTCCCGTTTTTTATCTTTTACAGATGCTTTGATTTTTACGAAAAACATTTTTTTCTTTTTTCTTTCCCTCTTATTTCAATACTTTTACATGTCTCTGACAAAGTTGAATGAAACTTAAGATCTTTTACTACTTATAAATGATTTTCACAAAGTCTGTTAAAACTCCCTAAGTTTTCTTTTGCTCTCTTCATTTTTCTGCCCAAGACAGGGCCCCTTTGCACCAACCCTTGACTTTCCAGTATGCTGAAGTCTTGTTGGTCTTCTGACTATTCAATTTTTACACCTCGTGTACACCATTGAAAGCTCCATTACGGCTCAATCCCACTTATTATTTTCTCTATTGCTAACAACATCAGCATTGTACCATTTACATTGTTTTCCTGATGATGAGTATTTCTACACTCGAAACATGTCGAATTGAATTATTATGAGTTATTCTAGGTTCGACTAGTTATTCTAATAAAAAATTGTGGAGAAATACTTTGTGCATTTCTTTTTTCTATGCATTTAACTCCACTTTGAATATGGACTACTTCTTCAAAATCAATTATATTTAATTTTATTATACTCTTTGTATCTTGGGACACCCGTTAGATATCTTAGGGTTAGTTATTATTTTTCTTTTTAAAGAAATAAACCACGGCTATATTATAGAGTAGGCCCATACGCAGAAGGGTATAGAAAAAAAAATTAAATATTTAAAAAAAAATTTACAAACTCATAATTTTAAAGGACAAAATTGTGTAAATGCTTATTAAAGTACATTTAATTAGAAGTAAACGTAATTAAAGTGGAAAACACATCTATTACTATTCAAAAAATATTATTTATTTTATTAATTTTAACAAACTCAGATAACTAATTAAAAGGCAAATTCAAAACGTAAACTACAATCAATTTTTATGTTAGAATAGTTAAATTCCATCATGTTTATATTCCTAGTAGCACTATAACTTTGAGACAATGGCATATAACCCGAAGCCACGCAACTTGCAAAGTAGAAAACTTTGATAGAACTTCCGCGGGAGGCGTTTTTGTTGGAAAAGTTATTATAGGGCTAAAAACCTTCGTTGGGAAAAGAGCAATATCACGGCCAATATGTCATGATTAGGTACGGTTAAAAATTTTAATAAAGGGTAATAACCGGGGGCATAAGTTAAAATTCATTAGCTTTTTTAAGTCGCTTTCTGCTTTTAATAACGTTTCTGTTGCCCTACTTTGTTTTTTATGTTATCTGAATATAATAATTGTAAATTGTAATCATTGATTCGTCGCTGATATGACAAATGGGCGTAAGCGCCAAAAGTATTATTTTAGAGGAGAGCAATTTGAAGGAATTGTACCATATAAATAGTTTCCTAATTATTAAGTTATTTAGAGCGCTACTTATTTAATAATATTTTAGTAGGATACGTATAGTATTATTTACTTTTGTTGCAAAGTAATTTAAAAGTTTCAGCGTAACATAGAAAAGAAGGGCTTAAAATGAAAAAAAAGTTTTTGTAAGCCAAACTTTTTAGAAGGTACGCTAAACTGCGAGGATTTTTTATTTAAGTAAAACATCTTGGAAAAAATTTAAAAAACTACAAACGAGCCGAAAGGCCCAAAGAGGACTATGAAATAAAATTCAAAAAGCAACGTTACTCTAAACGGAAAACAAAGAAAATAATAATTTTATTCATGTGGAACATCTCTAAAGAATTGTTGAAATATTGGGTCCCTGATAACTGGTGTCTTGGTATACTTATTGCAGATTTTTATTTATCCTATGTTCCCTTTAGGTACAACCTGCCTCAATACCTCCTCCGTGGTTCTCTTCAGTGAGAGTTTGTAATACTCAGCAGCAAGATGACTATTTTTAACATAAAATGCTATGACGTCGTTTTTGTTGACCATTAACTCTTTAAATTTAGTTGGTTTAGGCTTTCGCGGCCAGTCGGTGAGCTAGTGTATAGTCATCATTCGGGTCTAAAGGCCGTCGTGGGTTGGAATTGCTTCCTAACGTTTCGCTAGCACGAGTGGCGAGCTTCTTCAGAGGTCCTTCCATCTCCGGTGCTGGAAGTAGACTGATACTTAGACCAGAATGATGACTACATCACTAGCTCTTTAAATTTAGTCGAATATTCGCGCGAAGACGGATTTTTTGTGCTAACGATTTATAGTTAAGAATATCTATCTAACAATATAGAGCAAATTTCTTCTAGCAAATTTTATTATGGAAGGTAACTGAGCCGGTATAAAGATATCTCCGCCATGGACATGGCTAAAGAAATACAGCTGTGAGCAGAGTCCCCTTCATTCTGCTTATGATTTATTTCAAAAAATCATAATGTAATTTTATGAGGCGCATCATCAATAGTAAGAGATCGAAATCCGACAGGGGCGAGAAAATCTATCCCTTAGACAGATTCCATAATTTACTTTGATGCTGCTTTCGCCCTAGGACGTTTCTCGCAGAGCGAAAAGTGTCAGGGAGTCAGGTACGTCCATTTGCCAGATTACAGATATAGAGGTTGGGCACCTTTTAGTGAAATAATCCATAATTTGAAAAATTGGCGCTTACGCCCATTTATCGTATCAGCGACGGATTAGTCTTAAGGAGGAATTACATTTTCTACGGCAATATTTGGTAAACGAAAATTATTACTACTGTTCCCTAATTTTACTAATGCTGCCGTCCCCAATTGAAACGCCGTATCTGCAGACCAAGATCTATTAACTAACTACTCTAACTAGGTTGCCTTACTCAATGCTGACAGACAACACCGGCGGCCAGCGGCGTCCTTCTCTCTTCTACGCGGTTAACCGGCCCCCAGGCGACGTAACAAATTCAGCCGTAGACGCCCGTACCCCTCACCCGAACACTGCTCTATGAAGCATCCTAGTAGATTTTATACCGTGCGAGCAAAAATTAGTTGCATCAAAGAGGGCTTGGATTAAAAAACGTGGGGCTTGGTTTAGATCACAATGATATGGGGACGATATATCTAACCAAATCTAGGTTAAAATTTTGTCAAATTCATATTATGACATGATATGCCAAACTAATGAGTAATAAAATAAGTAGACAAATACAAATTTATTTTTGTTGTTTACTAAATTAACAAAGTAAGAATATACAGAAAGAAAAAGAAAAATAATTACATAAATTGCTGAAATTGGCCACCGCCATGCTACAAGCATAAATTCACACGTCTCTTCATATTTTCGAAAGTGTTGACCAGCATCTCTGGAGAAATGTTACCACATTCTTGGATAATCCTTTCTTGTAATTGTTCTAAATTTGCAAGAAGTTCTTACAGATGGTCTTCCTGCTCCTTTTTTGTGTTGTACAGAAACTGTTTCCCTAAACACAGCCACGGTTCTTTTCAGGCAATGATAAAAATCCCCAGCAATAAAAGCAACGTTAGGAAAATGTTCGTGAAAATCGTCCACGCACAAACCCGGATTGTATTGCCACTCACCTTTTACTCTAACCTCGTTTCCTAAATACGCTTCAACCATAAATGTTTTGTGCTGTTCCGTACAGTCCATTGTGTGAATTGTTCAAGAAATTGGAAAAATTAGCGATGAATCAAATTACTTGTAACGACTGTTAAAGATAACGGAATAACTGATTGATTGTTAATTCAGTTAGTTACTGACATCAAACAGGTATTAAGCTCTACGGCTAAGCATTACGTCCTTCGATGCAAGGCCCTCTTTGATGCAAATAATTTTTGCTCGCACGGTAGATCTTATCTATAGACAACATAAATGTGGTAAATTTTTTAAAAGTTTAATGCCTGTACTCTTACTTTTTTATATTTATGTGAAGGTTGTAAAGGATATTTATGCGCTGATTTAATTCAAAAATAGAGTTGTCTCTTGAAAAATATTATTATTTTTCCAGGGATCAAAGTTCAAGTAACCGCGCGGCCAAATAATTTTATTTTTCTGTATTTTCTCCTCTCGTTAATATCTTCTGTCAATAGGTACATACCTAATGTTAGTAATTGATAAATACTTTCCATTTGCTTCTTTTAAACAGCTAAGCAAATTAAATATCATAGCTTATCTAGCTAAGTTGTTAAAGGAACCCTTTGCGAACAACTTCGTATACTTAATCGTATGAGAAATATAGAGGGTAGGCTGACAACGTTTGGCGATGGTACACGCCAGTGCGGTGGACCTATATACCATTATACCAATATCAAGCCAAATATTTGGCAAAATTTAAAAACATGGACTTAAGATAACTTGTCGGATTTCTAGTCGATGATAGAGTTCGGGTTCTCTTTGTAAGTTTTATTTATTTAAAAATATGCTGCATGGAGATTTGATCAGGGAACATACATCAGGGAAGGGACGTATTTAGATTAACAAATGAAATGATCAAATATGCAGTGTATTAAGTAGGTAATTTAATTTGATCCTGTATTTTTTTTATACAAATTAGAAAGATTTATATGAATATCCGTATGTTATCACTTATCACCTGAAAAGAAAACATTTACGAATCATGAATAATCAAATGTTTTTTAACATTATTTGGTTTTGCAAAGGGATTTGTTGGTATGACGCTCAATGCATGTCTAATACATTTAGATATTAATGGAATAAAAAATAGTATCTATTTCAAAATAGAAGTTTGATAATGATAACACATAATCTTAGACCATTAAAGAGGCGTCGGCACCGCTTATAAGATTCAGACACAGGCCTCGGCAACAAAATTCCAAAATCAGTAGTTTTTATAAATTATTTTTTTATAATAGCACAAAATTCGATTTTAGTTTAAAAAAATGTATTGGAAAAAACATAACCCAACTTCGCAAATTAAATCGATTTTTTACAAATTGCCTAGTTATTTCTGAAAATTAGAATTACTTTTTGAAGTTCTTTGTAATTTTCCTGTTTTTTTTTTAATAAAATTTTCCTAATTATTTTTACAGCCATAAATCTAATTCTTAGAGAATAATGCACAAAAATCTCGGGAAGCTTTTTTAAATCTGACCAATAATACCTACCTACTTCTAAGAAACCGTTTTAAATCAGTAAGCTTTCGTAGGCAAAAGGCCTGACTATAAATTTTCTGATAGTTATAATATAACAATTTAAACAATTTATTTTTTTTTCTAAATTATAAATATACATTATAAAAAAAATAATGTGATTCTGGTTCCAAAGTGACGATTTTTCTGTGGCTATCAACGCTATCATGCATTAAGGATATTGTATAAACTTAAAAATAAATACCATTATAAAATTAGCACTTAACAATAAAACTTGTTGTGCCAAATACTGCGCCGCAGACCCTAACGAAACTCATTTTTCAAACTCTATAATTAGTATTGTTAAACTAGCCAAATGTTTCTTTGATTTTAATAGATTACCCTGTTCCTGGGCAAAGTGCCACTAAACTCATTATTTGCACAGGATTGAAGTCGCTATAACATAAAATATTTTAATTTCCAATCAGATTTGAACCTTAAGAAAAAACATAAATTAGTGAAAAACTACAAAATAACAGATACGTAAAACAAACAATCTGCTCCTCTAGTTCTATTAATGGCCGTATGCAACGTTAACATAATTTCACAATAACAAAATAAGTAAAAGTTGTTCTTAATATGTAGGTGGTTTTTATGGGTTTAAGGATCTTAGGGAGCAAATGAAACCCAAATTTTAATTTGCCGACGTTTCGGAAAATATAATATGTTGTACTACAAAATTTTAAAAATTACTAAGTAATTGTTTACGGTGCCGTTTGTTACGTATCCCTTTTACCATTATGTGTCCTAATTTTAACTTTTTTTATTTGTTTTTTACCATTGTGACTCGTAGAGCCCACTTAATCTGTTAGTTTTTACCACTTTTTGTTTGTTGTTTTGTTGTTTTTTTGGGTTCACCCTTGGTCCATATTTTATTTCATTTTAATTAGAAAACTTTTCTCTTTTCTAATATGTACGACTGTCAAAGATGACCGAATAACTGATTGATTGTTAATTCAGGTATAGTTACTGACACCCAACAGGTATTAAGCTCTACGGCTAAGCATTACGCCCTTAGATGCAAGACCCTTTTTGATGCAAATAATTTTTGCTCGCACGGTATTTATAAATCAATTCCACCAACAGAAATTTCTAGGAAATTTTGACAAAATCGCATAAGGGTGAGCAAATAGTTAGAATTAGAAGTTCTTATTTAAGAGTGAAAAATGCTGCCACTTTCAGTCACGCTGAAATGCATAAATGTGAATCCCAAATTGCATGCAACTTTGATGGAGGGTTAAAAATGCAGGGTTAAAATACATAGGTATGGATCGGCCTTCAAGACGTTCTTATTTTATGACTTATGTCATTACTATCGTCTATGACAAGAAATACATTGACATTTTTGAAGTATTTTTGTATTTCTACAAAATAGTGCCGAAGATTGTGTTCGGAATACTAAACGTACTTGCTTCATCTTTCAAAATAAAATATGGAAGTGAAAGATCTATTTTTGTGAAAGAAGAGCTTGATGTTTTATATAATCAAAATGGGTTTTCCACGAAGACAATACAACAAAGAAAAGTATTTTGCTACTCATTACTATAATTTATCGGTTTTCCATTTTCGCTTACAAAGGCAGACGGTTTTACAGGTGTTACAAGAAATTAAACATTTATTAGACTGTTTATAATGAGTTGTTAGTACAGCGATTGGCGCTTGGGCATACTTTCATATAACAATAATAACTTAAAAGCTGATATATATATATAATATAATAATATAATATTATAAGTAGAGAGAGGATTTATATGTAGCCAAAACTAGAAAATAAGTGTAGGGTCAGCGGGTACTGGACCCCCATTTTTTTTTTGTCTTTTTTCCTCTTAATATAGATGCAAAGTACCAAATTTAAAATTAATATCTTATTAAGTAGGTACTCGAATTATTAAAAAATATCAGTTTTTAATTTCAAACTTTGACAGCCTGTATATCGAGCATAAGAGTCACAAATGAAAAATGCCATAATTAAAATCATATTATTTTTGCTCAAGGAATATATGGTTAACGGATTGGACTCTTTTTCCGGACACCCTGTATTTGCGTTTATAGGCGCACTTATGGATAATACATTTTTAGGTGGTAAAAATTTAAAATATTCAGTTATATGCGAAATAAAATTTTGTATTTAGGCAGTTGTTAATAAAAAAACATAAAGTTCTAATGTTATGTCACTTCTACACATCAATTTTTTAATTCCATAAAAGCTCCATTACTGTTGTACACCATTTTCTCTTCTGGTTTTAGCAGCATTAAATAAATTTCCTGTCTCTTGATGATGAACGTTTCTACGTTCGAAACATGTAGAGACCCCTAAAGAATTTGTGTTCTATTAAATTTTGTGGAGGAAGACTTTCAGTTTTTTCTATCTTTCCCATACTTTCAACTCAGTGGCGCAGCCAGAATTTTGTAATATTTATAAATTTTATTTTTTATTATTTATTCAAAAAAAAAGAACAGGATTTCAAAATTTTAAAAAGTAAAACCGTAAAAACCCATCTTAATCTGGGCGTCTGGGGGGGGAAGGGGGGGGGGGTTAACCCCTAAACCCCCCCTCGCTGCGCCACTGTTTTAACTCCACTTTAAGCATGAACCATTTCTTCAAATTATAAAGTTAGCAAGATCTAGCTTCATCTGATTAAGCAAAAAAAAAATGTAATTACATACAAATCCGCTGTCTAATTATGTTACGATTTCGTATTTCAATTATTTGGATTTCTGTTTTTTTTGGGAACCATTATACCATCATAATACTTTATTTTTTCAAAAGCACTATTTTGTTTTTAAAAAGTAAAGTAAAAAAAAATAACTTAAAAATCCTAAAATCCAAAATCAATAACCGGAAATTCGTATCGAAATTTTTAAACCGCTACTTTATGATACGATCCGAATCGATAAAGAGTATCCATACTCTCCGATGGTTAGGAACATCCCTAAAAGAAAGAAAAGTGGTACAACTAAAGCAGAAAACATTAGTAGCCAGATAGATGTAGCAGGAGACGACATCTCATTGTGTCGGGTGTTAAATACTGACAAATCATAAATTGGTTGAATTTCTAATATAGTGAGTACATAAAAATTATACTCTTATAAATTTTGCATAGTTTCCTTTGTCTCCAAGTTAGAGTATTTCTACGATACGTGCCGAGCACGGTCGCTTTATAGCAAAACTTCTTAAAATGCAGCGTTTCCACTCAATTTAAAACTTTCGTTCCGGTAACTTGGCCATATAGGGTCTTATCCGATTTAAATACCAAATACAGGACACATAAACCGTAAACCTAAAAGTTTTTATTCGCTCTTTATATTTTCCCGAAATTGAAAACCCTCTCGTAAACTACCAAATGGGCGCACATGAGGATCTTGAAAACAGTAAGAGTTATTAAGAATTATGATAATTCCATGGTAACGTAAGTGACCCGGAACATCAAAACTAGAACCACATCGTAAAATATTTTTGTCCCTTTTCTTCAAATAATGTTGAAATAAATAAAGTTCTCATTGTCAAATAATTTGTAACCTTGTGTCAGCTGGGACGGTCTTGACAAAGTCAAGTCTATTAACAGGATTTTAGGAATTAAATAAAGAAAAAATAAAATTATTTTTCGTTGCCATTTGGGAGCAATCGAAGATAAATATCTTGTATAATATGCGAACATAAACAGAGCTTTATTGGCCTCGCCCCAAAAAGCTGTATTTTATGTACTTATGATATAATTAGCTATTATTTTCATATTAAACCAGCCCGAGAACACTAATATAAAAATCCCCAAGTAAACACAACAACCCTAAATAATGTTTACTTTGATAAATAAAAGTTCAGCCATTTGATCACCGTTAGTACGAATTACAAGAAAAAAAGCTGTTTATAAATCACGGCAATCAGTCAATTAAAAATAATTAAAGACGTCAATAAAGTAAAAGCTTTTTAATTAACATTTTATTGAAAAAAAAATATTTCTGGTTTGTTTTTGTTTCTTAGTAACTTCGCAGGCTGGATATGACGAAAGTTGTTTATTTTGGAAACAAACTTTTCCTGATAAAAATAAGTTTTGTGGCGGTTTTTTTAATGTTGACTTAAAAAGTTTTTAATTGGTAATTACTACCAAAATAGAAAAAAAAATCCCTCGAAATATTTAATTTAACGGCCTGTTTACAATAATATAGATCCAGTTCATTCATATTTTTGTGGAGAGAGGACTTGTTTTGAAAATTTGCTTTACTTGGCGTTGACTGTACCTTTCACAAGATGGCGTTTTCACCTATATATATATATATATTATATATTTGACGTAACGACCAACGCGTCGGCCAACTCGGCCCCAGCAATCAGGTATGTTGCATAAAATAAGCCCATCTCGGCCCAAAAAGACCATTAATTTATTTAAATAAATAACACCAATTTAATTTAAACTAATATTTGATTGGCTGTAAAAAAAAATAACACAAATACAAAAAATATTATAATACAAAAGGTTAGGTACTATTGGGAATGCTAATAGGAAACCATTTTCACATAATATGGGAGTTTTGAAATCTCCTTACTATTATATTGTTTTATTTTATCCGTAGTATAATCTTTTTTTCCAATAGCTGAATTTCTAGATATATACATTAAACACACGTTTCTGTTTGTGCATTGTCAAGTTCAGTGGCGCACCCAGGGGGGGGGGCAAGGGGGCCTTGGCCTCCCCAAAACCCCCAATGAAATAAAAATTATGAAAGTGGATAAGTATTTTAAAAAGTCAATTTTCTTAGATTTACCTCACGGGCCTCGTTTGAGGGGGGCCAGGTGGGGCATTTGCCCCCCCCCCCCCCTCCCCTGGAAGTTGACTTATTGACAAAAGTTGACTTATTGAGGTTTATTATGGTTTGATTGAATTTATAAATTTATTATTTCGAGTTTTCCTTTATATTTTTGTTATTATTTTGGGGTAGTAAAGACTTATTTTAATAAAAATAAACAGTTTTAATGCCAAAACAACTATGAATGCTTGAGAAACAATTTTAGCTCATTAAGTATTGAGCAAAAAATTGAAATTAAAATTAAGGGAAGACCTAAACTCTCGAAATTAACTTGATACATACCACAAAGTGTAAATCTAGGAACTTTATTGTTATTGATAAGTTTGCTGCAAATAAAAACAGATGAATGAACTTTACTTTAAAACAATGTACCCACTAATGAAAAATAAATTAGCCTTTCTATTTTTTATCTTATTTCATTTTCAATAGAATAAGAAGGTAATCATAAATTTTAAAAATATTTACTATAATAATTATTGACCAAATTTGGGCGTGGTCTTAAAAAAATTTCGCCTGCGGCGCATTTTGCCTACAGCAGGCTTTTAGTACACCCCCAAGTTAACAAGTCACAAGCCGCCAATGCCCCCCCCCCCCTAAGAAACCGTTTAACGACTCCCATGACTAGGCTATTGCGATCTTCCCTGCAAGAGTTCCTGTTAAAAAAGCTCCAAAGTTCTAGAAAAATGCGTAACTTAAAAGTTTATTAAAAAATTTGCTTCCAGCACTGGTTGACGGGCCCCCCTAACATAAAATGCTGGGTGCGCCGCTGGTCAAGTTCTTGAATAAAAATAGATATTGACGGATGTGTCTGATAAATAGAATTATTAAAATAGGCGTGAAAAAATTCGCAGGCGTTCGTGGTTTCATTTAGAGCTGCAGATGCACTTGCCCTAATGTGTGGTGGAAATTTTGATTCGTTTGTTAAATATGTATTTAAAAGGTAATTAGAAAATTTCTCTAAATTTGTAGTTTGCAGCTTTATTTCATACAATTCAAAAAAAATAAAAATCTTCAACGTAATTTACTTTCAAAAATAGAAGCCCAAATCAATAATGCAACCGTTTTCCCTATTTCGACAGATTATCTTGGTAATATTAAACTACCTTTTGTATATGACGATACCACGTCTATGTCAAATGAAATCTGCAGCCTGTAATTTTAATATCATTCCACACTTAAACCACTGCGTTATGAATTGCAATTTCATAATCCACTACTATTCCTTTTGGTGAAAACACTAAATTATTTCTGGTGCATAATTCCGATATTTTGGACAAGCATAACCTATAGGTTTAATCAGATCTATCTATTAGTAGGTAGAAAACTAACATTATAAAATCCATGTATGGTGAAGAATTGTTTTAAAAAATTTTGTGCAGTAAGAAAAAGTGCCATCCATTTAAAGAATTTGATACTTGATACACAAGTAACTTAAATTATTATGGCCCGAAAATATTACTTATTACCATAAACCTGTTGGTATAAACCCAACCAATGGTAGGTCCAGTGGCGGCTCGTGTCATTTTAGTGAGTTTCATTTTAGTGAAGTAGGGCCAGGTAAACCCTTAGCGCCGCAGGCAAAAAAATTTTGGGTGCCACGCCCTTTTTTGTTAATAGTTCTTGCTTTTGAAGTAGGATAAATAAGCAAAAAGGCACCTTTTAATGTTAATTTTACCAAGCATACTGAAATTAAATATATTGTTTAAATGTACCTTCGATTTTTCATGTGTCTTCATTTTTTCCCAGATATGGACCAAATCATCTGTACCTTTTTGGGACCAAGTTTGCTTCCCACCAAATAAAACAAAATAGTCTATTAGATTCACCACAACCGCACACCCTATCTAATAGTATTCATTTATGTATTTCTAAAATAAAATTAACATTAAATAAGCCGGCCGAACGAATATTATTTAATTTACAAACAACCTAACCTACCACAAACAAATCGCGACGCGACGCGGACAGGGACAACGAACTGACTACTGTTTGAAACGTCTAACGTCAAACGGTCAAGCGAAAAGCCTGGCTACTCAGAGATTTTTTCCTGCTTGCATTCAAGGTCATTTTTCGATGTTTTTTATTGATGTGTTATGGCGATTTCGTCATTAGTTGGGGCCTCCGCCGTGTGGCGCGAAAGCTACGTTACCGTTTTACGCATAATCGCTTCCTAAATAGATGGAAATTTGCACCCGACTGTGTTCCATTTTTGAATTATTTTGCTAATTGCTTTAAAAACGAGAATATTAATTTTAATAGGTTTTGGTAATTTGTAAAGGGCAGGACGCTGGACAGGAGGGCAGGTAGTGCCATGGCACTGTGGCTCTACCCCACGAGCCGCCACTGGGTAGGTCTCGTCCGTTACTCTTTCCAAAACTGTTGGCGCGATTAAACGTATCTCTGCCCGAATCCTTGCCTTTAACTCTTCCATATTCCTAGGTCTGGTGACATATACCATTTTTTAAATCGCCCCATAAATAAAACTCTTAGGATATAATATCCGGGGATCTAGGCGGCCACTCTATAAATCCTCGCCGTCCTATCCATCTATTTGGAAATGTAACATTTACGTTTCATGAGTAATAGACGTGTTTTGGACTTCCATTGCCTTTAGTTTTTTACATCACAACGTTTCAACTGGTAAGTATCTCCAGTCGTCTTCAGGTGAATACTGGTTACAGTACAGTTACAGTATTCACCTGAAGACGACTGGAGATACTTACCAGTAGAAACGTTGTGATATGAAAAACAAAAGTAAAGGCAATGGAAGTCTAAAAAACGTCTATTACTCCAGATACATCATTGTCTACAACCTTCAAACAAACATTTACGTTTCATCTCTCGCAAATGCAGCAAAGCAATTTTTAGGTCTAATTTCCATAATTAGGGAATATTCTTTGGAGTACTGGTATTAAATATGTTTAAAGAATATTTATATTCATAATTTCGCAAAAGTCTACCCTTCCATCTAAGTCATTCTCCAATAACTCTTGTACTGGCTGCATTTTGAATGGTTATACGCCAGTAGATTTGTGATCTTTAATATCGTTTTAGGATCGATAGTATGGTCATAAGATAATTCCTTGTTGATGTAATTGGGTTTTCTTGACAGGTCAATTAATTAGATAACCAATTTAGTTTCACCTGATACTTTTGGGGTCTTCTTTGAAGAACATGTCCTACATGACCCAATTCTCCGAATTGCTTTTCAATTTTGCTAACTGTACTTTGCGACAGACGTGGCAAATCGGAATAACTTTCATAAAACAACGGAGCAACTTCTTGACTTGTCTTTGTTTCCTTTTTCAAAACGCGACCATCATAATCATATTTAAATTTTGAACGTTCCAGTTAAATATATTCCTAAATTCAATTCGATTTAAAACGTCGTTTATTAAATTTATATAGGTGATTTAAAGGCAAAGTCTAGCTTTACGCTACTACTACTTAACCCACAAGATTATCTTGCTATATTAATAATGCCACCTAATTAACTTTTTATTATTTAGTATATCAAATAATTTACTATAATTAATTAATTACCACTTCTAATAAAAGGAGCTTAAAATATAGCGCGGACACAAATCCAAATCTGAAGTGGGAGATGAGCTTAGTTGCCCCACTGACTTGGTAAGCTTATATTGCTTGAAAATGTAGTAAGAAATAGTAGCAAGAACGATTAGGGTAAGTAGTAAGGTAAATACTTGAACAAGGACTTTTATGACAAAAATACGAATGATTAATTGGATGCTACATATTGGTAAAACTACTTTATTACCTTGTTTACTTTTTAATGTAAGTGAAGTTCAGGTCAAGTGGAAACAAATACTAATATTTTCAAAGAAGCTCTTCCCTACATTAATATCCCATTATAGCACGCTACTGCTGATCATCGTGTTTTGACAGTCGCCGATTGGTTTATTAAGAAACCATTGTAATATTATTTTTAAGAGTCAGTTGAATTTTTTTAAACTTTTTTTTTGTGTTATTAGTTGAATTAATTTTTTTAGTTAAGCACCTGTAAGCCAGTCCAATTTTTTTAGCATTTTAAATGTGTTTTAAACAGCCTATGCAAATTACCCAAAAAAAAATTAAAAACGTAATGTTGAAAAAACGTGATCGGAATATAGCCAGGGGCTTTCACTTTATTGGAATAATGAATTAACTTTGTGGTAATTGGCTGTTTGCCGCAATTTTAAACGTTTTTTAATTAGTTAGGAATTACCGTTGAAGTAGAATGCGCTAAAAAATTATTTTCTCGAAATAAAAAATATTATTGCGATATATTGGCTCTAAGAGAATTTCGTTTAATGTCTAGTTGTTTAAATACATAAAGCATTCCAGTTTATGTGTAATGTGACCTGAAAATAAACTTAGGAAAAGTTGAAAATAAATATGACTTTCAATTTTTTAATTGGACAAATTTTTACTCTTATTCTGAAAAGAATGACTTATCCAATAATTTAATAAAAGAAATCCAAAATAATGTACAACAATGTACAAATAAAATTAAAATTAAAAAGAGAAAAAAATGGATTACGAACGGCTTACTTAATTCTATTAAAACAAAAAACGAACTATATAAAAAATTACAAAAAAATAATGACCGATTTTTATTAAATAAATATAAAATTTATAAAAACAAACTGACTAAACTAATTAAAGAAACATAAACCAATTTTTATAAACGTAAAATTGATAAATGTAAAAACTATAATCAAGATATGTGGAAAACTATTAAAAAAATATGTAATAAAAATCAAAAACATAAAAATATAAACGAAATCAAAATTGAAAATAAATCACTTGCTGATAAGAAAAGTATAGCTAATAGCTTTATTGACTATTTTTCTGAAGTGGGAGAAAAGTTAGCAAACAAAATCAATAAAGGTAATAACACATTTTCAAATAAAAAAATAAAACTATAAATTCATTTTATTTAGAAGAAACTGATCATAAAGAAGTTGAAAATGTAATTGATAGTTTAAAATTAAAGAAATCTCATGATGCCGATGGAATAACAACAGAAATATTAAAAACTATTAAAACTTCTTTTTCTAGACCACTAACATTTCTTATAACTAATATTTTTAAAACCAGTATAAAGGGTGTCCGGAAAATACGTGTACAACGTTTGACGACAGACTCCTGACGTCAAAATAGGTCGATCTAAGCCGACTTAGTTATATCCAAAATTGTCTCGTTTAGCCGGTAGAGGGAGTCAAAAATTTGTAAAAATATTGGTTTTTCCTAAATTACGTGAAAACCTGCTAATCGATTTTATTGATTTTTAGTATGTAGACTAATACTATAATATGACGTTTTCTAGTAGTATAGTCACCGGCTGTAAATAAGTGGAAGTGTTATAAAAGTGATATAATACGTCAACATTTCTCCTCATTTTTTATATGAACGGCGTTATTACAACCCAGATATTTTTGTAGAGTGACTGGATGTATTTGGAAGCTATTTTACCTCTTTAATATTTTTCGTTGAATGAGCTGTTTTGCCAGAAGAAAATATTTACAACTACCTGCATACATCAATTATTAACAATAAAAATAAAACAAAGTAAGGTAAACGACCCAATTATCGGCACCTTAAGGAACAAGTCATAGTTCGAAATTCAGTAAAATCCAATTTTTAAATCGGTAAAATTTGTAACAAATGATGTAGCAAGCCTTAAGGGTTCTTTATGTAAGCGATTAAAAACATTAGAGAACGCTTAACAGTAAAAAAAGAAAAAAAATATTTTGCAAAATCATACATGATGTACCAATTATCGGCACATTAATTTGAGTGTAGTTCCAATTTTCGGCACCAATGGGTCCCTATTATCGGCATGGTCTGTTCAAGGTATTAAAGAATAGTTAAGTCATGATGCTGATGCCCGTATAGGTAAGGGAATTAAAAAAGAAAAGAAACATGTTATTCTTAAAGTAAGGAACAATGACTATATTAAGTATTCTTAAATAATAATAATGTTATTCGCAATCAGGACATAAAAATTCACCCTTATCCTTTTTAGTGAGGCCGACGCACTCTTCATGAACATACTTTTTGCATTTCCCGCACCATCTACAAATAATGTGTTCGGACGTTAAAGCTTAAAGCTTTTTGACCAAAAGCTGCACACTATCCAGCAGTTGCATTTTTGTTGCAGGAAACCCACAATTTGAGATGTGGAGCAGCCACTTAACCAATAATGCTTCTTCTTCGTTTGTTAGAATTGTTGTTGGACCGCATCTCTTACCAAGTGTAGATCTGCCTTTAACCTTGTCCTGTAGCGTTGATCTTGGAATGTTAAACCTTTTACTGGCGGTTTTAAATGGCATTCCATTCTGAATTGCTTCAATTGCTTCATTCTGCTTCGAGGTAGAATACTGATTTCTTTGCCTTTTATCCATCTTTCCACTGAAAAAAGGTACGTTCTAATTAGCGGCACCTAGATGCTCCTATAAGCGGCATAGGATTTATTTATTATCTAGAGCGTTAAATATGATAATTTAAAGGTGCCGATAATTGGTCCCACTATTAAGTTACTCAATAAGTACACTTTAAAATTAATTTGTATTTAAATATCCCAAAATCTTCGGCAAAATAAGCGGTTAACCTAAAGTCAACACCGCACCAATTATCGGCACCCATGCTGGTAATTGGCACATAGCCTTTTTACATTGCTCCAGATTCCGGCACATTTTATTTTTGAGAAAAGTGAATTAAAACTGTACAAAAAAGATATTTTCAATACATTTTCCTAATCATAAATGTTTAACGAAGAACTTACCATTTAAATTGGTGAAAATACACTGTTGATATTTAAAAAATCGTTAAACTTTCACTGGAGCGGTCCTTAGCACTACAAACTGTAAAACACCCCCGAGCTCACCTCACCTGATATCTGTCACCGATAGTTAGGAGTTTTCAAATAACTGACCGGTTTAAAAATCTGGGAACCGCGGTAAATTAAGGGTTAGATGGTAAACTTTGGTTTATAATACGCTGCCAAAATATTTCCTTTACCAGTTTCTTATTAATTAAGGATCTTTGGAGTAAGTGCCGATAATTGGATCAGTGCCGATAATTGGGTCTTTTACCTTACAACAAAGTTTAAAGTATGTATTGTAAGAAACTAAGTAAAACAAAAACATTACTTAAGCAAATGTGTAAAATGACCGCCATCTTGCTGAATACACTTATTAACATAGCAACAAGGTCACTTAAAAAATTATTGTTTGATTTTAATATTATTACTAATAATACTAAATATTGTAAATATTTTCTTCTGGCAAAACAGCTCATTCAACGAAAAATATTAAAGAGGTAAAATAGCTTCCAAATACATCCAGTCACTCTACAAAAATATCTGGGTTGTCCTAACGCCGTTCATATAAAAAATGAGGAGAAATGTTGACGTATTATATCACTTTTATAACACTTCCACTTATTTACAGCCGGTGACTATACTACTAGAAAACGTCATTTTATAGTTTTAGTCTACATACTAAAAATCATTAAAATCGATTAGCAGGTTTTCACGTAATTTAGGAAAAACCAATATTTTTACAATTTTTGACGCCCTCTCCAGGCTAAACGAGACAATTTTGGATATAACTAAGTCGGCTTAGATCGACCTATTTTGACGTCAGGAGTCTGTCGCCAAACGTTGTACACGTATTTTCCGGACACCCTGTATATCCAGAAGCTTTCAAAATTGGTATAAAAAAACCTATTTTTAAAAATGGAGATTCTAGTAAAACTAGTAATTATAGACCAATAATATTAATATCTTCGATAGCAAAGGTATTCGAAAAAGTTTTAAAATAAGAATCGAAAATTATTTGGAAAAAATAAATTTTATTTCTAATAAACAGTTCGGGTTTCAAAAAAATAAATCAACACAAAATGCTATTTGCTATCTAACAGAACAAATATATGATGCACTAGGTAATAAAAAACCTTGTATTAGTATTTTTCTAGATTTAGCAAAAGCCTTTGATACAGTTAGCCATAATTTACTGTTAAAAAAGTTTGAAAATATTGGATTCAGAGGAAAGCAATTAGAATTAATTAAAAATTATTTAAAAAATAGACCAACTTATGTTCAAATAGGTAAAGAAAAAAGCTATCCGAAGGTTTTTAAGTATGGTGTTCCTCAAGGAACAATTTTAGGACCATTATTTTTTAATATTTATATTTATTTTTTAATACTTATTTTGTATAAATTACGATGGACAAATTCATAGTTTTGCAGATGATAATACAATTTTTTTATACCGATACAAATTGGGAAAACTTAAATAATAAAATTAAAAAAGATTTTAAAATTATAAAAAATTGGTTTAATAACAATTTGTTAACAATTAATTTTAATAAAACAAATTATATTCCTTTTACTTTAAAGTTAAATAACCTACGACAAAATATGAATAGTATTCAAATTTTTAAAGTTAATAAAATAAAATATTTAGGAAATATTTTTGACAGTAAATTAAATTGGAACTTTCACATAGAATACTTAATTAAAAAATTAAGAAGTGTACTACCGATTCTTAAAAACATTAAAAAATTTTTAAATGTAAGACATATGGAAATATTATGTTACGCGTTAGTTAAAACTCATTTAAATTACATAATTTTAGGTTGGGGAGGAATAAATAGAACTTTAGTTAAAAAACTAGAAATATTACAAAAAAGGTTTCTAAAAATTATATTCAATAAAGATTATCTTTATCTTTCAAAAGAATTATATTCAGAAACAAAAAAGTTGAACATAAAACAACTTTACATTTATAACATCTTAATATATATATTTAAAAATAAAAACCTTATAAATTATTTTTTTTTAATTTTTATTTTACGTCGGTCTATTTCCGCAATGAGGCCAATCACCGACTCCAGGGAATTTGTCACACACTATCTGGTAATTTTGCCGAATCCCTCTTTGTCGAGGGTAGGGTTCTTTAACGTGCCAACATCCATGACACGGGACCCGCAGTTTAACGTCTCTTCCGAAAGACGGCGCCACCTCTTAAACCAAATTCCAAATTTAACATCGACGTTGCCGGCATCGGGAATGGAACCCGAGCCCAAGGTCTCTACCTTTAGAGACCTTGACCCGAGCCTACGATCTGTGAGGCTGCTGCGCTGACCACCAGACCACAACGTCGACAAAAAATAGAATTTGATAGGTACTATTTCCTTTGGTAGAACTAATACTATTTTGGTAACAACATCGCGCTAAAAGTATTATTGCAAAAAATCAAATCAACGCGGAGACGTTATATGGCGTACTGAAACAATGACACGATGAAAACACAACTGGGAGACTAGAAGATCGAAATATTGCACCTCTTAAAACCAAATTCCAAATTTTAACATCTACGTTGCCGGCCCCGGGGATCGAACCCGCGACCTTCGATGCGTGAGGCCGCTGCACTGACCACTAGACCACAACGCCGATCTTATACAATTTAAAAATCATAATTATAATACACGTCATAAAAATTAAATAACCATAAAACCTAAAATAAATAAGTCTATAGGACAAAAAAACTTCAAATATTTATGTTTTTATTTAAACGATTATTTACCAACAAAAATTAAAAAATTGATTTCATTAAAAAAATTTTAAGTTGAAATAAAAACATGGATATTAAAAACAGACAATTTGAAAATATTTTTAGAAATGCTTTAATTAATTTAATATTGTTCTGAATAAATTATATAAGTAATATTTTTAACTTAAAAATTATAAATTAATAATTTTATTATAGGGAATATATTTCTTCAAAAAAGCTGTGTGTATATAAATTAACATTTTTACTTTAAAAAACTTGATTTTTAATGCATATTTATGATTTATAATTTTACATTCTAAAACAAAAAATAAAATTTGCCCCTAACAAGCTCAGCTTCAGGGGATTGAAGAATAAGTTTATCGAAGACAACATAAACTATTTATATATATATTATTAAATTTTTAAAATAAACTTATTATTATTATTAATTAAAGAAAAACTAAAAAAAAAATATATTATTTTATTACGACCGCCGGTCCCATAACTAATGGACATTACAGTAAATTTACGGGGACTACTATAACTGTAGTATGCCAAATAAAACGTCAGTATTAAATAAATATTTTTTGTACAATCAACAAACATTTAAAGACTAACAACGAGCGACTTGAAATCATATACATGACTGTATAGACAAATAGCAAAACAAATCTTGGATTAAAAACCAACCAAATAAAATCTGATACACACTTAAAATAATTTAACGCATTAGACCTCTTTCACACTATCGGGTTTAGCCGGTCCGGTTTCAAACCTGAAGCAAACCGGACAAGTAATGGACCATTCGTTTAAATATAGCTCTTCACACTATCAGGTTCATGTTCGGCGACCGGTTGCAGCCGGTTGCAGCCGGATGGGTTGACTGGAGCATCCGGTTCCCTGATGCCGGACGAAGTGATGGTGGGGTATTGCAGCTTATGTGCGCGTTCACACATGTCCGGTTATGGTCTTCAGGTTTAATCTGTGGTAGTTTATTATTTGTTTTAACTCTGGCGAGGAAGGTGCGAACGCTGACCTGATAGTTAAGCTAAGCATTTCTTTTGCACTGATGGCAATTTCTCATTTTTGTATTTTGACGCTGTAAAACTGGCTGTAATTTAGTATGTAGTTCTTCAAAAGACGAAACAGACATTCTAAAGTAATTAAAAAAAAAAATTTCGTCACTTCTTAATTCCTCACACAAAATTTGAAAAGCACCAATCACGTCACGTGTTTGAACTAGAGGGTGTACCCAAAGTCCCCTTTTATAAGTTCTTTGCTTTTTACGCTTTCTATACAAATACCACAAAACTATAACAGCATTACGATTCATCATCGAAACATGGAATAAAGCAGTGACTCCCAAAGTGGTCCAGGTGGACCCCCAGGGGTCCACGGGAGACTCGACGGGGGTCTACGTTGGCGTGACAAAAAAATGGGGGTTCACAATTCGTAAGCGGGGGTCCACGAAAATTTATCTGGTTTCGATAGTGAAGAACTAAAATTTTTCGTTTTTATAGAAGTAACGTTACGTTATTAATATTTAATTGTTAATTTGACTGTTATCATATTACAATGTTATGTAAACCTTACAATGTGATATGCTAACAATAATATTTATTAATGTAATAATTACATATTTGAATAAATACAACACAAGAAATATACTATTTTTATTTTTATTTTTACCAGTCCGGTAGTTTTCTAAATAAAATAAGTTAGAATTGATTGGTTTCTTGTGCTGCGAGTAGATGGCAAAAAAGTAAAGTTGGATGTAATAACTTTTTTGATTGGCCAACTTTACTTTTTTGATATCCACTCACAGCACAATCAATTCTCACTTTTTTTCGAAAACTGTTAATTCGCGGTTGAAACTCTTTCCATAGTAGGATCTAATCTTCACAGTTTTTGTCGAGTTTTGGGAATATGGTAGAAATATAGCTGCAGGGGGTCCACCGGAACCAGCAAAATTTTTAAAGTGGTCTACGAGAAAAAAAAATTTGGGAACCTCTGGACTAAAGTTTATTAATAAGGACAATACCGGACCTGATGAAAACCTGAAGGGATCCGGATATTTTTATTTTTACTTCAGGATTCTGTCCGGTTTAAAACTTGACCGGCGAACCTGATAGTGTGAAAGAGGCCTCAAGCTTATTTTAGTTTATGAGACAAAGAAAAGAAAAAAAAAATTTGGTAGCGGCAACCACTTTTGGATTTTGATTTAGACAGGATGAATTTAAAAAAAAAAATCTTTGTATAACCAATAGCGTAACCCAACATTTCGGAGGATATTTAATGGTACAGTTGCAATATAATGCAAATGCCGCTTTTAAGGCATTTTCAAATCATTGGTAAACTTCCTAGCTCACTTGTTTCCTCTCAACAAATACATACAAAGGGGATGAGATATCTAAAATAATAAAAAATACTAATGTTATTATGTTATATGTTATTTCAATAAAAAAAAAAACAGACAGAAATCGAGTAATTAGCAAAATTTTGATTACTATATTAAAGTTACATTTTTGAAAAGTTTAAAATGAACTCAATTGTCTAATAGAATAAAACATGTTTGCAGCATGTACCTATCAAAAACTGTCAAGTAATTAAAAATTCGCGACTAAATTATACGCAAATAGTTCTACAAATGCCCGTTTTTAACTGTAACTGTTATGTTAAACGATAACAAACTAACAGTCAAAAAGTAATAATTTTTTTATTTTTCTCCGCATGAATAACATTATTGAAATTATTGATAAAATAGAAAAAAATTGATATTTAATTTTGAAACAAAGCAAAAACACCATGTTCTGTAACCAAGAATAATTTTAAGAGGGAACATGTCATCGATAAATTATGTGAAGTACTTGGTCATACTATTTATAAACGTTAGTAAAATTTGGATGAAATGTGTCTGGCATGTTATAGAAAAGGAGACTGAATATCGTATTTTACCGTCCATTGACTTAATAGTAATAACGCCAAATTTAGATTCGAGCTCTCTTTATTTATTTTCACCTTTTAATATATTACTGAAATAAAAAAAAATTATTTGTGCCTTTTAAATACAATCACGCGATTTATTTATCATATTATGATGGCAGGTACATGCCGCGGTAATATTATAGGTCCAAGAAGAACTTGCAGTAAAATCAGAGTAAAAATTTATTTCCTTATTTAATTATTTGGCATCAAAATAATTTACACGCCATTTTTACACAGACTATATACTAGCAGTTTGTTTCTCAAGACAACCTAAGTAAATGCCAAGTTTAGCCGCTGTCTACTGCGCACAACGCGGGCATGACTATATTGAAAGATTCACGCCTCTTCCTAGATTTGACAAGCTGTACTTAGTATTAAATTTTTTTGGTCAAAATAGAAACTTATTGTTTTAAATAAAAAATGCTTGAGGAAAGGTGATAACTGAAAAATTTAAATCTTTGTAACTTCCGTTTGTAGCAAGGAATCTTAAGGTTGCTGCACTCATGTGGTGTAATAGTTTGTCTTTACTTCGTGTCTTGCTTGATGATAAGCGGGATTACTAATTTTAAAATAGTTCAATAGATTTCGTAATCCATTCGCAAATAATAAAACCAAATTCCCGGGTACAGTTTTAGCTCGTTATTAAAAGGTTAATAATAATATGGAAAAACTGGTTTAAGTTTAAACAGTCTCCCACTTTGTCCCTTTCTTTTTTGATTTTACGGCTAATACCGCCACCACTGCACATACCTACATATATTGTCATCATAATTACGTCGTTTTTTGTTGAACTAGTGAACAAAACTGCAGTCTCGCGTCAGGTACGTAGTCTGTGGTCTACTTAAATGTGACTAAAAATGTATGGAAAATTATATTTATTGAGAGCAAAAACTATTATTGTTGACAAAAAGCCAAACCTTAATTAACTTTACTTTCGTAAGTCGAAGTTTAATAGGCGTCTCGAACTAACCAACCCTTTGTAATTAAAAATTTCGTTCATAAACGGTCGCAATCGGCCATTTAACAAGAAGTTAATTCATTATTCTAATAAAGTGAAAGCTCCTGGCTAAATTCTGATCACGTCTTTGCTGTATATTTGGATTAAATTAGGTGATCGTGGGGGACTGTCCCCGGACCCCCTTAAGCATTTTTGTCCATTATGTTTTACCCAGTGAAATTTAGTAGATTTGCGTAACTTAAAAATTAAATAACTAGATTTATAATATATTTGCATAAACAGATTTTAAAGTAGGTTCAATTTTTCTTTAAAAATGTATACTTTACTTTAGTAACCCCAATGGGCTTATTTACATCCAATTTTAATTTTAGACCTAGGTACAGCATAAAGCAACAAGAAATACCGTGCGAGCAAAAATTATTTGCATCAAAGAAGGCCTTGCATCTAAGGACGTAATGCTTAGCCGTAGAGCTTAATACCTGTTGGGTGTCAGTAACTAACTGAATTAACAATCAATCAGTTATTTCGTCATCTTTGACAGTCGTTACAAGTAATTTGATTCATCGCTAATTTTTCCAATTTCTTGAACAATTCACACAATGGGCTTTACGGAACAGCACAAAACATTCATGGTTGAAGCGTATTTTCGAAACGGGGTTAGAGTAAATGGTGATTGGCAATACAATCCGGGTTTGTGCATGGACGATTTTCACGAACATATTCCTAACGTTGCTTTTATTGCTGGGGATTTTTATTATTGCCTGAAAAGAACCGTGGCTGTGTTTAGGGAAACAGGTTCTATACAATACAAAAAAGTAGCAGGAAGACCATCTGTAAGAACAGAAGAACTTATTGCAAAGGTTCGTGAAATAAGGCAAAATACGCCAACAAATGGTATAAGAAGTCTGTCCCAAGAAGTGGGAAGATATTATGGAACATGTATAGGACTATTCTTAAGAAACAGCTAAATTTATTTCCTTATAAAGTGCAAGTATTCCAAGAAATACAAGCTGCAGATTTTGAAAGACGCAGGAATTACTCTCAATGGTTTACCCAACACTTTCGAAAATATGAAGAGACGTGTAAATTTATGCTTGCAGCATGACATTTCAGCAATTTATGTAATTATTTTTCTTCTTCTATCTGTATATTCTTAATTTGTTAATTTTGTAAACAACAAAAAAAAATTTGTATTTGTCTACTTATTTTATTACTCATTAGTTTGGCACAAAACAAAATTTTAACCTAGATTTGGTTAGATATATCGTCCCCACATCATTGTGATCTAAACCAAGCCCTACGTTTTTTAATCCAAGCCCTCTTTGATGCAAATAATTTTTGCTCGCATGGTATAATTTACTTTACTCTTTAAAGGGCTTATTCCCACCCAATCTTAATTTTTGCCCTAGGTATAGCATAAAGCAACAAGAAATATGTCTACGATTAATTATTTAAATATTGAATTATTTACTGATACGAAAATAATTATACAAATGCCGCTTCCTGATAAAAACACGGATAACCTAATACCGCCGTCATCGCAAACCGATCGCAATCGATAACGATTGATGTCGTTCATCTGATCTGCCCCGACGCGCTATCTCTTCTAGTATTATTTTCTGTTCCTATGCTGGTCTATTTAGGTTACCAAAACAAAGATAACATTATAAACCGCCGCGACGTCGGTCAACTGCCAAATAAAGAATAATTGTTGTGATTAATGCAGGGGATGCTAGTAAGCCTGTTTGTGTTCAAATTTTATGATTTCGCGGAGTAGTTTTAATTGGTTCTAGAGCAATTTTGTGATACGCTAGAAAGGTTTTCATTACACAGTAAAAAATTCAATTGATAAACAGGAAGGGGTGTTTGATTTGATTTATTTGATTATATTTTTGAAGTGAAAACTTCTTTAGGCGCGTTTAGCACTTTTGTGGGCACTGAATTAAACTGAGCCGTCACGCGTTACGCTCGGCTGTGTTACGCTCGAATTCGACTCCTATATTCAATCCGAACTGACCCGAATGAACGTTATATGAAAGAGCATGCCGCATCAGTCGCATTCAGTACAGCGTTGCCAGAGCTAGTACATCTGTACAGATCTGGTACATTTTGAGACCGCTTGTACAAGAGTACATTTTCAATATTTCTGGTACATTTTTCATAATAGTAAACTAGTAAATATCGATCACAACACAATATTTTTTTGAAGTGAAAACTTCTTTAGGCGCGTTTAGCACTTTTGTGGGCACTGAATTAAACTGAGCCGTCACGCGTTACAATGTGTCACGCGTTACGCTCGGCTGTGTTACGCTCGAATTCGACTCCTATATTCAATCCGAACTGACCCGAATGAACGTTATATGCAAGAGCATGCCGCATCAGTCACCTTCAGCATTCAGTATCGACGTGGAAACAGTGTGCGTTGCTTGTGTGTTTAAGATCACAAGATAGACACTTGTTGCGTCTCAGGTATGTTCTGGCATTTTTTTCAATGGTTGTTTAATTTTAGGAAATATATTTTTTCGTATGCAGTAAAATTATCCCGTATTCCAAGTTTATGTTATTTTTATGATTGCTTACGAACCTAACCTAAAAGAAACAAAATTGAAAAGCAAAATGTTAGGTCTTAGTTCCCCGACAATTATTACAACCACCGCATGCCATTTATATTACTTTGCAACGAAAAAACTATAATTATCACGAACATACCTTACTTCACCCTATATTCGACGTAAGATGTGATGAAAGTTCATTAAAAAAAAATCAATACTGCATAATTGTCTCATACTAATTAACGTCTTGTTATATACGGTATTATACGGTTATATACGAACAAGCCGGAACAAACCCGAACAAACCCGAACAAACCCGGCCCGGTCTTAAGCACACACAATTTTTTTTTTTAATTAAGCTTTAATCAATTTATAAATCAGTTGTATAATTTATACTGCTATTTACACAAAATAATCATATTGGATTACTTTAAATCGATACTGATCAATTGTATAAAATAGGCCAACATTTTAAATCGTGTTTGATTTGAGGGATTTGACGCACTCGCACTTGCACACGCAACTTATTAATCAGTCGTAAGTACCACCTCATAATTTTCCTGTGGCACGTCAACACGTGGCAGTCAATCGTTGGCTGTGAACGTTACTCATACCGTTTGCACGGTGCCTGTTCATTTTGTGTTTGTGTGTGACATGACCAAGTGAGTGGTGGTAAAAACACTAAAGGCGAGTTTTGCAGTACTGCTACTGCAGAAAACTTTTCGGATCTTCATCTTAAATTTGTATGTTTATGTGCATTTGTGTTCCAGTGCCTACCCATTTTTTGAAGTGAAAACTTCTTTAGGCGCGTTTAGCACTTTTTGTGGGCACTGAATTAAACTGAGCCGTCACGCGTCGCCGTCACGCGTCACGCGTCAGACTCGGGTGTGCTACGCTCGAATTCAACTCCTATATTCAATCCGAACTGACCCTGACCCGAATGAACGTTATATGAAAGAGCATGCCGCCATCGGTCGCATTCAGTATCGACGTATCGACGTGGAAACAGTCAGTGTGCGTTGTCTAGACACTCGTCTGCGTCTCAGGTATGTTCTGGGATTTTTTAAATTATATATTTACGTAGGGTGAAGTAAGGTTTACCGTAATTGCTTATTCCGTGGACCTAATTTATTATGATTTCTGACTTCTGTTAAAGATGTAAAAATTTAAGGGTTGTTCAATTTTAGGAAATATCTTTTTTCGTATGCAGTAAAATTATCCCGTATTCCAAGTTTATGTTATTTTTGAAGTGAAAACTTCTTTATGCGCGTTTAGCACTTTTTTGTGGGCACTGAATTAATCTTGTTGAAGTTTTCACTTCTGTCGTGTGGTCTTAAGCACACACAATTTTTTTATAATAAAAGGATTTTGACAACAAAAAATAATCTATAAGGTAAAGTTTCCTTTTTTTTACAACCCATCATCAGCAACTTACTTTTTTCTTCCAAAAAAATAAGAACGTTTTTTATCCTCTTCCTAGCGTTCATAAAAACTGACACCCTAATCAGACATTTTGGAGAGGAGCTATTTTGTATGCAATGCAAATTAGTTCCTTCAAATTCGATAGACAGCGCCCTTATAACTAGTTGATGCTAGTTCAGGCTATATAAAATTATAGGTTAAGAAACCCTTTGAGGGGGTCTGAAGATATCTCTGAATATTATCCATAAGCTTCTTAAATTTAATCAAAAAAGATTTAGGATTACATAAAAAATGATTAAATTATTACACATCGAAACCAATTTTATCATTATTGATTAAAATATTTAATATAAGTTGATTAACATAATATAATCAGTAAGTATTCTTACATTAATTACTTTGGAATAATACGGCTTAATCATTAACTATCTGATGTAATCAGTCGGCAGAGTTAATTTGTTAAATCAATCTGGTGTGGACCTGGATTGAATAAGTACTGAGTTCATTTTGATTTAAAATTTTTAAGTGTATATTTTAGTAGGTTTTTGTTCAGAATTTCACTGCGGAATATGATAAATTTCATAAGAGTGAAAATGCACATACCACGCAACCTCGTTTGTAGGTTTCTCTCACCACTATTACACACATTTTAAACTATTTTGGCAAATAACACGCAAACTTGTTTCTCTGACCTTAATAAACCCGAAACGATATACCTACACTACTAAACTTTTTGACAAAATCTCATTTTACCACAAGCTATAAACTATTGTGAAAATTTATTGACCACAATTTTTCACAAAAATTTTATTTTGTTCCCTCGTACCCCTTCAGCCATTTTCTCCATAAGTGGTTTCCATGGACCTCAACAGTCCTTAGATAGGACATTAATATTTTTGATAAAAATGTTATTCCATATACCCTCTTAACCCCACCCTTGTAATTTTCTTTCACATTTAATAACTACAATTCGCTGTTTTATCTCAACTACTTCCAAAATGACATCCCTACAACTCGAGCTTTACAAAAAATTACGCCGCTCCATTTGTTAATACCCATAAATTAAAATCGTTCCTATTATTAGGATCAGTTATGTTGACGACGCACTTGGATAAATGATAGAACATATTATTATCTTAATAATTACAGGTCGTAAGTAGGGGTGTGCAACAAAATCGATTATTCGATTAGAGATAATTATTTATCGATTAAGCCATTATTAATCAAAAAAAAACTATTTTTTGATTAAGTAATCGAAAAAAAAATATTTTTCGATTTTTCGAATAATCAAAAATCAATTCAAAATCGAAAAAAAAAATTATTTTTCGATTATTCATTAACCAAAAAATATATTTTTCGATTATTCGAAAATATAGGTATGTTTTTGGATAATTGAAGTTGCTAGTTACTTATTATTGCTGTAAGTCTATATATTTATTAGCAACCCTATTACCCTGAAAATCGGTTTAAAAAATATTATAGCATATTATTGCAAGACAATCAGCGAAATAATTTGAACAAAGTTTCAATCTGTGCACCTTTCATAAAATTATTATTCTTAACGATCTAATATTTGAATCGGCTTTTTAATTTATTTTGATTAAATCAATCGATTATTTTCGATTAATCGATTATTTTCGAATAATCGATTATTCTCGATTAATCGATTATTATGTACGATTAATCAGAAATAATCTATCATTCTCGATTAATCGAATATTTTCAATTAATCGGTTATTTTCGATCAATGGATTATTTTTGATTTTCGATTAATCGATTATTTTCGATAAATCGAATATAATTAACTATTTTCGATTAATCGATTATTTTTGATAAATCGATTATTTTCCATTAATCAATTAATATGAAATAATCGATATTTTTTTCGGTAATCGCACAGCCCTAGTCGTAAGTGAGTTAATGTCTCTTAATAACCCTTCCTCGGTTTAAAATCACAGTGTCAATTGATAGAGCGCTCGACTGGCAATCGAGAGGTTGGTTTACATTTCGGAGGTGTAAAACTTTTTTTAATTTTAAAATCTTTGTCTGTACGCAGATTAACATTTTTCAGTTTCCAATAAGGCATTTCGGATTTTATAATAAACAAGGTATTACATGAAAATATAACACAAAAAACACAAAGTAAACATATAAAGGCACGCACCTACTTTCCAAAATTTTTCAGTTTTAGTCACCTCTTTCGTAACAATTTTGACATACCGCTCCTTCCTTACGCAGTTCCACACATTCCTCATAAACATAACGAGCGCATATTGGTTAGTGCAACCCACAACCTTTTACCAACCGTAAAAGGCGGGGTCGGGTGTGTGGCCCAAGCTTCTTACACTGCAGCCTTCTAGCTTATTGTGCGCCCCAGTCTTGTTAGAAAAGGTTTGTTCCTTCTACGAGGTCCAACAGTTCTTCTCCCGAGTTTGTCATGCGGGAGGTTGTCGGCTCGCTGAATATTTCCGAAGATTCTGAATCTTTTGCGGGTTAGTGCTTCGCAGTTGTATATGATATGAAAGGCGGCTTCGTCCTCTTCGCCGCAAAGTCTACGTTCAATAAGTCCATTGTAGATTCCCAAGGTGTTTTCTTAAAAGACAATGTTAACAAACCAGTCACTTGTTTGTACTGAAGTACGCGTCAAGAGTAGCATTCCAGTTGATAGTTTCTTTGAGGGTTTACCAATAACGACCCATGCGTGTGGTTGACCAGATGTAACAATATTGTTTTGGTTTCCTGTTTTGATATTTCAAAGGCGGGTTCAGGGCATCAGGGCCCTGAAATAGGGCATCAGGGCCCTGAATAGTTTGCCTTTTATCCCTGAATGACGAAGAACCAACAGGCGTTCAACCTTGTTGTTTCTGGTTGCTAGGTCATTCAGGTCGTTAAGGCACTCTATTGTGATCTTTGATGTAAATCGGTAGGAGTTCAGAGCCTTAATGGCAGTTTGGCTGTCTGATATGATATGTATCTTTCGGTCGTGGTAGCCCTTTTCAAGATTCTTTTGGACGCATAAAATTCTGATTGGCACACTGTGGAGTAGTTTCTCAGGGGGAAACTGATTTCCATTGTAGGTCTTTTCCCGCCTACTTCACTTGCCGTTTTCGATCCATCAGTGTAAGGTGAAATATTACACACAATCGCATATCAGCGATTGTCCTCTTTACTGCCACAACAATATCAGCCTTCTTTACGTCCGCTGATTATTTTCCTTTTCTTTGTAGCTTAATTTTGTTGACGACTCATGTAACCCTTTGTGCTGCGGAATTTCGAACATTTACATAGTAGGAACATAGACACACAACCTTAAACCACGTTCATGAATTTATAGAATAAACTAAATTTGATGAGAAACAAATTATAGACGTAGAACTTGTAAACTAACTAAATCTTTACATTCCGGCTAAAAATATAACTTTGTAGAAAATTTTCCCATAAAAGGCTAAGCCTAAAACCTGCTTGCTCTTGTTTTTTAGCGGACGAGACAATTCCTCCAATGTTGATAATGAGCCTAATGAATAAAAAATTAAGCAATTACTTGAAGCGATTACTTTTTAGTAAAAGCAATTGCTTGACTAGCAAATGCTTTAAGTAAAAGCGATTGCTACATCTGGATATGAATAAAATTTTAAAGCTATTGCTGTTTTTCTTACACCTCTGTAGCAAAAATGCTTATTCGACACAAGTTCAGACGTGGCTTATCCACTTGTTCAGATTATAGATTTCATGTTCAGTTTGGTGCCTAATTTGCAAAAGAGTTGACTCAGTTGACGTAAATACAGCAACGTTGGTCTATTTATTTAGTACAATAGTAATCTGTTACGTTTTTGTAAAAAATAGGAAACTTATATTTGTGATATGGCAGATTTCAGTAAAAATGAGGAAAGTGATATAGTAGTGATGAAGAAATTAAAGACAAGCAATTAATATTCGTTCACAAATTGAAGAAACATAAATAAATCTCTTTGACCACAACCGTTTAGCTTCCACAACAGCTTCAGCAACTGTAGGAAATTTAATAAAAATATTGGCCTTCTCCAAAACTACATCGTTTTGTATTTATTTCATTATTCATTTCATATTCATTACAGAAGTGTATGTCTTACAGACAGTAGTTTGGTGAACACCGAGTTCTTCACCTACAGAATTTTGAAAGCCCAAATCCGACAATTTCCACAGAAAGACTTTAATCTTATTTAAAGGCGACAGTGCACACCCTCGCCTTTTACCAGTATCAGTTAAAAAATAATTTGCCAACCATTCAACATTTTCGCAGTCAAATCGATATAACTTTCTGAAACTATCATATCTGCAATTTTTACGTACACTGTAAATTTTTCTTTTACGGACGTTCATAATATGATATATTATATTCAGTCATAATTGAAGACACAAATTAAGAGCAATGCCGAGGAGAACTAAAGTTGACTGCTACCAAGCAAATGGTGCAGGGATCGATCTACATTAAAAAGTAAAAAGCAATTGCTACACTAGAAAAAGCAATTCCTTAATTTATTCATCACATTTTAAGCACACGATAGCGATTGCTTATATTTTTTAAGAAAAAGCATTGACTAGAAGCAATTCCTGCACTTTTAAGCAATCGCTGGACGCAAAAGCAATTACTTGTTCCATTGGCTTTCAAGAAATTACTGCGATTTTATAAGAAAAAGCAACTGCTACATTTTTATTCATTAGGCTCATTGACTAAGCGCCATCTGTGTTAGAATTGCGTTATGAGGTTATTTTCTTGTAGAAGTTAGGTTTTTGTATAGGACTTTAAATCCATTGTTGTTGAGTAATGTATTTAAAAAAAAACAAACATGTTTGTAACCTTAATTAGGAATTTAGTCTTCTTTGCTCTAGGTACTAGGTATACTTAAATAAATCTTTATAATTGTTTGGTGGACAATGAAGTAATATCAAAAAAAAATTACCTTGTCGGACTTCCATTGAAAACACTTGAAAACGGTTAGAGATACTAACGAACCACAACGTTCCGTTAAGTAACAAAATAAAGACAATGGAAGTCCAACAAGGTAATTTTTTAAAATGTATAATTTCTTACAAAAATTCATTACAATTAATTAACCTAAAAATGTTAACTCTTGTTTTTTATAAAACAATATGTTTCTGCATTAATGATTGCAAAACAACATGCCGTCTTCTGCTACCCGTCTAACCAGCTTTCCCTTTTTTACACTATATTTGGATTAAATTGCCGTAATACGACTTACCCATAAAATTTTTATTTGCCGTTCGGTAACCCCTGGAGGAGCAGGCTTAAATTGACAAGGCAGTAAAAATAAATAAAAGGATTTTAAAAAGATTATGCCATTTAACAAAGTAATCTTGAGTTCCATTAGGCAAATTAAATGGAAATATTTTTATTGTTAAACGAATCACTTAAGCCTACATCAAGGTGGAACCAAATTTACTTGGTCGATTCAATAAGGGCTGATTTTTCACAGATAAAATAATATAACAACTATTTGTGATAATTTTAGTCAAATCTTACATTAAAAAAATTGAGTGCTTAATTTTTTCCAAACCATATGAAAAAATTATCTAAATTTTGTATTCCCAGAGGGTATACAGGGTGCCACAAATTCGAATGCGTACATGGGGATCTTAAAAAAGCTAAAAAGTATGGGATACAAGATGGCGAAATTCAGCCAAAGTTGAGTATTTTGAGGTTGCTTATTTGGTGAAAGAAAATTACACGTAATATTCCAAATACATTTGAAGCAAACATTTAATTTGAAGAAATAGTCCATGCTTAAAGTGGAGTTGAAAGTATAGAAACAAAAGAGAAACTAAAAGTCTTCCTCCACAAGTTTATTAGAATAAAAATATTCAATTGAGGTCTCTACATGTTTCAAAGGCAGAAATATTCATCATCAGGAGACAGGAAAGGCTTTGCTGATGATGTTAGCAGAAGAAAAAATAGTAGAAGGTATACAGCCTTAATGGAGCTTTTATGGAATATAAAAAATGTGTTGGTGTATAAAATGCATGGTGAAGAAAAAATTGGTAGAAATTTATATCGTACTGAGTACGCAGAAAAATGCATATAGTTAAAAAATTAAAATTTATTTGTTCAAAAGGAGAAGTCAAAACCAACTGACTGATTGGATAGGAGAAGCAAAATGACACTTCTAACAGAAAGATTTTCAAAAAAGGTAAAAAAATTCAAAATATGGAAAAGTTCTTTAAAAAAAACAAAACCAGATAAGTTACTAGTACCACCAGGCAAGGATGTATACCTTCTACTATTTTTTTCTTGTGCTAACACCATCAGCAAAGCTTTATCTGTCTCCTGATAATGAATTTTTCTTTTCTATGTTTGAAACATGTAGAGACCTCAATTGAATATCTTTATTCTAATAAACTTTTGGAGGAAGACTTTTCTTTTGTTTCTAGAAAAATTTAGTTTCAATATTTATTTTTTTTAATTGATGAAATTTAAATACGGTTTTAGGAACTTTTAAGCTTAAAAAATTTAAAAACTTTTTCTTAATATTACATTTATTTTAATCCTCTGTCTTTAAATCTAGATGTTAATATTTTGTAAAACAGAAAAAATGTCATTGCTCCCGAATAAAAACATACCTAGCAGTAGCGTAAAAAGGAAACAGAAATTTTGGTTAGGAACTAAAACTTTAAAACAGATAATACCGTGCGAGCAAAAATTATTTGCACCAAAGAGGGCCTTGCCTCTAAGGACGTAATGCTTAGCCGTAGAGCTTAATACCCGTTGGGTGTCAGTAACTACATGAATTAGCAATCAGTTGTTCCGTCATCTTTGACAGTCGTTACAAGTAATTTGATTCATCGCAAATTTTTTCAATTTCTTGAACAATTCACACAATGGGCTTTACGGAACAGCACAAAACATTCATGGTTAAAGCGTATTTTCGAAACGGAGTTAGAGTAAAGGGTGAGTGGCAATACAATCCGGGTTTGTGCATGGACGATTTTCACGAATATTTTCCTAACGTTGCTTTTATTGCTGGGGATTTTTATCATTGCCTGAAAAGAACCATGGCTGTGTTTAGGGAAACAGGTTCTATACAACACAAAAAAGGAGCAGGAAGACCATCTGTAAGAACAGAAGAACTTGTTGCAAACGTTCGTGAAATAATGCAAAATACGCCAACAAATTGTATAAAACGCCTGTCCCAAGAAGTGGGAAGATCTTATGGAACATGCAGGATTATTCTTAAGAAGCAGCTACATTTATTTCCTTATAAAGTGCAAGTATTTTTCTTTTTCTTTCTGTATATTCTTCCTTTGTTAATTTTGTAAACAACAAAAATAAATTTGTATTTGTCTACTTATTTTATTACTCATTAGTTTGGCATATGATGTCATAATATGAATTTGACAAAATTTTAACCTAAATTTGGTTAGATAATATATTGTCCTCATATCATTGTGATCTAAACCAAGCCCTACGTTTTTTAATCCAAGCCCTCTTTGATGCAAATAATTTTTGCTCGCATGGTACCTAGTAATAACTTTACTATCTAATAAATTTTTTAATATATAGAAAGAACAGCACAGCATAAGGTCTGTGTAATTATGATGTTTAATTCTAAAGATAATAAATTTCCTAAGGCCGTAATGGCCTCAAGTGACGAAAGTACATAGTTACCATTTCAGATACTGCCAGCCTTCCATATCATCATCATTATTATTTATAACTAAATATAATAATATTTTGTAGAACTAACATTTATTTTTTCTACTTCAATTAACGTTAAAGGGAAAATAAAATTGTAATAAATATTAAAAATATAGTCTCGTCTCTAGTTCCCGGGTTTCTTTGCAGTTTAAAGCTTGAAGTTTATCATCCCGTCAGTCAGTTACTCGAATAATTGTAAACTATTCGCGTTTATCACGATTTGGGATTCTGAAAGTGACTTTAATTTTAGTTATACTCCACCAGAAAGAAAAATTAAATACAAAAATTTATAGGTCTGAACTAAAAAACAAATGAATTAATGGTGGCTGCTCGGAAATGAAATATCAAGCAATATATTAGCGACTAAGTAAAAAAATTATACATTTCTTATTAAAGCAATTTTTTCCTAAATTCAACAGTATTTGGGATATTTGAAGAACAAAATTTGGTCTGTCATTTTTACAAAAAATAAAAAACTAAATATAATTGGGCAAATATGTCAGCAAATATGAAAAGACCCCAAAATTTGCACCTTTTCGCTAATTCGATCGACCTGGGACGCCCTTAATAACGTGGTCGTCAAAAATGTTTCACTAGTCGAAAATAATTTTTTTGCAAGGTCAAGAACATTACAAACCAAGGCAAAACCAAAGTGTTCTTTCGATGGCAAAAAATGTTATTTCCATTCCTTGTAAATAAACAATGTACTATTAAACCCCTTTTGTCAAAACGGTAGTCACATTAATCAGTCAATCAATTAATTAAAATGCCTTTTATTTTGGTAAACATATAGTGGTTACATAAAATTTGGAAAAGGGGTGGCGGTATCCAAACCAGTTGCTCTATACAACCACCCTAGATAAGTTATAATAAAAGATATTTATTTACATAACAAAATACTAAACTATAACAATATATGAGCTAGTTAAAAACCTATTACACTAATAAATTAGTTAATCTTACGAAAGAAAATGTTTAAACAAAATGTGTGTTCAAAAACATAAAAAAAAAGAAAAACATAACAACAACCGTTTGAAGGTTGGAGACAATGATGTTTCTTAAATGATGAAAGAGCAGTATTCACCTGAAGACGACTGGAGATACTTACCAGTTGAAACGTTGTGATTTAAAACAAATAAAGACAATGGAAGTCCAAAAATCTTTCATCATTCATAAAAACAACCGCTAGTTATATCACTATCAATAATCATCTCAAAGCCCGATCTCTGCTCCCCAGTATCTCTTTCTTAACTAATCTAATGTACATATAAATTGATTGGGAGGTCTTAACATTGAGTGGAAGGGAATTATACAGTGTGATAGCACTGTAGGAAAACGATCCCTTAAAGAGTTCCGTTCTGTGACGAGGTACACTAAGGCCGGATTTCACCAAACTCTTTAAACTAGGTTTGTTTAAATTAAACTTAGATTTAGTGTTTGAGTGGTAAAATTGGTTTTCACCAGGAATTATAAACAGAGTTTAGTTCTAAACGGCGTTTCCGCTTGAAACCGGCTGATTTTGGCCAGTTTACGAAAGTTAAACGACGTTTTAGGTTAGTGTTGATAAGTTCTGTGAAATTTGAGGTTAGTAAATATGAGAAGAGCGTATTTATTAGCTTTCGAAGACAGCGATAGTGAAGATGAGTACCTCGTTCGTCGACCTCGCTGGGCTGGGTGAGAGACAGAGAAGATCATTGTCATACTTTAGACGATAAAGACTTTGTTACCAGGTTTCGACTGACTAAACGAACAGTACTTGCTGTTTTGGAGGCGATTGAAAATTACTTTTTCGCTTTTGTGCTTATGGAATCGGTCTTTTCACACTCTATTATTGAAAAATGTTTAGCAGCAAGATCGATTAAATTGTTTTTTTCGGTTGGCTGAAACGGTGGATCCCTTTTTCTCTTCTGGATATTCGAATCTGAGCTAGACATTATTTTAATAGGTTTGTTTAAAAACAAAAATTTTGGGCACTATTATATCAAATTTATAATTTCAATCAGAAGCACCACACCAGAAGCAAAAACAATTTTTGATATTTTTGAATTGTTAGGTTAAGTTGTTAAGTTAACACTTTGTCTTCTGTACAAAAGTGCTGGCATCTCACAAAATACAAAATTGTACATCTTTTTACAATGTTGCCGGCTTTGGCTCATCCTTAAATTAAGTTTCGATAAACTCCGTTTTGCTTTTTGCTTGTTTGTGTTGGTGAAACCCGATCGAGTTTTATCAACATTTAAATCTGAGTTTACTGAGAACCGAGTTTATGAGAACGTCGTTTTCGAGCCTTCTGGTGAAATCCGGCCTAAACAGTTCTCTATTTCTGGTATGCAGGTTCTGTGTATCACTGCCTTTAATAAAAATATCAAGTAGATAGGATGGAGAACCATTACCAGTAATTTTAAGAACAATTTTAGCCAATTCTAATTTGAAACGTTCTTCAACATTAGGCCAACCAGAATTTCAGTTATATGATTATACTTTCGGAGGTTATAACAAAAACGTAAACAGGAATTTTGGATTTTTTGTAGGCTGTTTTTATCCCTTCTCAACGAATTGGTTAACTTAAGTTTCAAATCGGTACTGAAAATATCTTTATGCAAACATAATAGCTTTAGTGTAATTTTTTTTTATTAAGTTGTTAACGTGAGAATTAAACCTTAAATCAGCATCTATATAAAAGCCAAGATTCCTACAAGTATTAACTGGTTGTAAAGCAACCCCGTTAAGTAGGATACTAAAAGCAGGGTTGTCAAAGAGCTCCTTTCCTATTAGCATTATTTGTGTTTTGCCCTCATTAAGAACCAATTCGTGAGCATTCGAAACCTTAGAGACTGTTGCTAGATCATGGCTAATTTTATCCATTGCTAACAGCAGAAACAACATATAAAATAAAAAATATATCTGGGTATCATCAGCGTACTGTGTAAACTACAGTACTTAAGAAAATAACAAAAATCAGCTGTGTAAAGGAAAAAAATTATATGACCCAGGATGCTGCCCTGAGCCACACCTTTGTTTACATGGAGAAGCTTTGACGTATTATTTTTTAATACAACTCTCTGGTATCTGCCTTCAAAATAGTTTTAAAAAAAATTAAGAGTTGAATCATCAAAACCAAAATATTTGAGTTTAAGATACAAGTTTTTTGATTTATAGTGTCAAAAGCTTTGCTGTAATCCAATAAGATCAATGAAGTGTTAAGTTGGTTGTCGTAAGCACTAAAAAGATCATCAGTTATTTTAAACAATGGCGTGGTAGTACTAGTACTATGATGGCACGGAAGCCTGACTGTGTTGAAGGCAAGATAATGTTATACTGTTAATATTCAAAAAGTGGTTAAGTAGTTTGGCTACTATTTTTTCTAAAATCTTTGACAGTGCTGGTAAAATACTAACTGGTCTACAATCAGAAGGGATGGAAGGATTTAAAATTTTAGGATAGGTTTAACGTTAGCAGTTTTCCAAGCATTGGGAAATTTTCCCGTTTGTAAGCATTTATTAAAAATAAAGGTCAGATGGTTACTTAAATGCGGAATAAGGTAACATAACATTTTTAGATTAAGTTTATCTGACCCCATAGCATTAGTTTTTAATTTTAAAATTATATTTTCAATGTCCAAGGCAGTAACGGATTCAAACTTAAATTCATTTATAAAAGGAAGAAATGATTTATTTTTATATTGACTGTCAATAAAACCTGGATCATCTGCTTGCAAAGGTACACTATTTATAAAATAATTATTAAAATTATCCGCGTTAGTATCAGTATCCACATCCCTATTTTCTGATGAAATATTTAAGTATTTTAAAGTCTTCCAAAAATCCTTTGGGTTCTGCCTAAAAGAGTATACTGTAAGAACGCCTTCTTTTAATTTTTTACCGCTTGGTTAACAAAGTTCCTCAATGATTTATAATCGCACCAAGACTTATCACTTTTTTTTTGTACTTTCAAAGTGCCTTTCTCTTTTCCTTAATCATAAGTTTAGTATTGGATGTCAACCAAAGAGCAGGGGGTTTTGTAATTAGTTGGAATGTATTGTTCTACAAAGATCTTAAATTAAGATGGTAGTAAAATATTGATTAACATAGTTGCTAACACTACAAAGTTTATTTTTAAACTGTAACGGGTAACCGAATAATGTTTAGTCTCAAAGCAACTTATATTCATATATTCTGACTTTCTTTTGCCGTACATTAGTGGCAAAGCGAGATCCCCCTGTCTAAAAGTAAATTGCAGCAAATTTGGCGACAAATAACCACTAACAAGTTACCCACTGCAAACGTAAACATTTTCCGTTGAAAACAATATATCATACGTGATGCATGAAAAAACAGAAAAGGCGACATATTTTAGACAACGGAACTTCCTCAAGCTATTTGATATCTTGATGTATAGGCACACAACGTCGTCGTCCAAAATTTACATTTACCCTATACTCCTATGCCTTTTATTTTTACAAGGAGAGGGTATTGGGCTTTTCTAATGTTAGCCAAACTGAACCAAGGTAAAAATGTATAGAATTTTAACATAATAGAAAAGTTTTTATTTTCAGCTTTATTAAGAAAATCGAAGAAATGGTCCATGATTCTCGGAGAAACCTCAGATAAGTTATAAATAAGAAATAGACACAAAGTATTAGTTTCAAATAGTGTATTGAAAAGAAAAACCGTTACACGGGTTTCACCCTTCCGGGCATTATCAGACATTGCAGGTCTATAATAAAAATGAAAAGTGTACACACTTTACATTTAGATGCAATAATTTAAAAAATGGTTTTGTTCAATACGCTATTTAAGACACAGACTTATTTCTTGCTCACGCTTTATTACCAGCCGACGTTTCGACCCAGGAACGTGATCATCAGTGGCGGATACAGAGGAGCGTGCTCCCCGTCTAAAATAGGTATAAGGAGATGATAATTTTTCCAAATTTTATAAAAAAGCAAAAAATGCTGTCTGTGGTGCACATTTTATGTCTTATTTCTCAGTCTTATAACTAAAGCGGATTCCTAGCAATTATGCCATAAGCCATCTTTGATGGCAGATGTATTATGACGATGTATATATTTTGAATAAATGCATGCTCAGGGCTAAGTGTATTTTGTGTCATTTTGCTTATTTTTCCATTTTAATGCATTTGGTTTTTTACTACAAACAGTTTTTAACATACCTATTTGTTAATTTCCAAATAGCCTAATTTTATTACCGAACTCGACAACATGACAACACTGCGGGCGTCAGTAGGCGACGGTAGGAATTGGCACACATCAACTAAGAAGAGGTCAGGGAATTCCCGCTATTTTTAGCCCGAGTCATGCATCCACAGACTTCTTATAGAATATACCACTTTGTTTACGTATTAAAGAAGTATCAATTTGACTGGTACACGTATGGTCCAGTATATTATTTAACTCGTACATCAGAAGAAGTGCTGTTATCGAACTTACTGTTAAGTCACATATTAAGTTAATAAAATTATTAAGTATAATTCAAATAAATTAAAAACGTTGATAAGATACTTATTATAGGTAGAACAAGTTCTTGTTTATGATTTTTTTCAGGTCCTTGTATTTCGTACCTACTCATTTTAGTTCCATGGTGACAAAATCTAGAATGACAACGGCAACCTCGCTTTCCTTTTTCACGCGTCGGTATTATTGGGTAGCAATGAAAATGTGTAGTAATCGAACAAACCCTACTTTTTTTCTGTGAGTAATGGTAGTATTTGTTTTTGCGATGTCGTGGTTAGTCGTCGGAATACCCGTATTTGCACGAGTTTTGTGTTATTTTTAAGGATTTTTCACTTTATTATTATAAGTACTATTGTACTACTACTACAAAATAGTGCGTCTGTGTCAGATTTGTCGAAAATTAGGTTATTTTAATCCGGAATTATCTTTTCACAGGTAAGGTTATAATACTTTTAATCTGTATTATTTGCCCATTCAGTGGTGTTAGTAGTAATCAGAAAAAGAGTAAATAAAAATAATTTTTGTTAACATTTCTAGAAATTTTCTTGCATATTAGGTACTACTGTTAGAACATATACAAAAACTTGAAGTAACTCCAATAAAAAAATTATGTATTGCTTCCCTGGAAAACACGATTGTAAATAAAATACTAAAATACAATTTTTTAATAAAGCTTCATAAATATTTTACTATAAATTTGTTATCAGAAGGTATGTTATTTCAAGTCTGATCCTGAGTTGCATACCAACCTATAAAAATTAAACAAACCAGGATTACACAGGCTTGCGCAGGCACCGCATGCCTGTATTGTCACGTTATTTGGCTATGATATAGTAGGTACTCTAATAGTAATTTAAGTTACAAGACCGGAAAGTGTGTATGTGTGTAAGTGTTTTTCAAGTCGAGACAAGCATTGGAGAGACCTGCAAAACACTAATTTTCGGACCAACACTTCGATATACATTTAATTTATTTTATTTTATTTTATATAACAAAGTGATTAACACTACTAAAACCAGATAAAAGAATAAAGATACTGGATACAACTGCATAAGCTAAATAAATACGTTATTTTTGAATATTTATGTTAAATGTACAAAGCAAAATAATATATGCTAAAAGGACTTCTTTTACATTTTTCACTTTTTTTTCTCGATACCAATTTTTAAATGCGTCGTATGACTTCTCGTAACGGGCTTTTGATTTTACTGGCAATATAATAATATCGTAAGTCGCTTTCTTTGCTGCTTCCAAAATTTCTTCTGGAATCTCATTTTCCATATTTCAAAATCTGAAGTCATATTTTTAAATTTGCGCACTCGCGAAACAAGTTTGACATAAACAACAAATTAAAAATTAACGAACTGTCACTTTATAATACATCGAAATGTTGTTATCATAGTAACTAAATCAAGGTAGATTGTATTATCAAAGAGCGATTGGAAAAATGAAAAAACGGGGACCGGAAAAATCTTTTTTTTAAAACAGACCAGAAAATTTACACTTTCTGGACAATTTTTCGTCTAAAAAATAACGTTTTTCCGATCGCAAGACCGGAAAAGTGACATTAGAGACCGGAAAAATCTTTTCCGGGCTCTAATGTCACTTTTCCGGTCTCTAATGTCACTGTCACCCTGTTTTTTTGTTTTTCCAATCGCTCTTTGATAATAAAAGATACCTTGATTTCGTTATTATGACAACAACATTTCGATGTATTGTCGAGTGACAGTTCGTTGATTTTTAATTTTGTTCTTAATGTCAAACTTGTTTCGCGTATATTATAAAATATATCGAAGTGTCGGTCTTAAAAAAAATGTTGTACGTCACGCAACCGAAAATTAGTGTTTTCCAGGTCTCTCCAAGGTTCCAGGACTCGCCTATGGCTCGCCCCGGAAATGTTTGTCTCGACCTGAAAAACACTACTTTCCGGTCTTGTAACGTAAATTACTATTGCCGGTCCCTCACGTCCATTTTCCGGTCTTGATCGACAAAAAGTTATTTTCTGGACGAAAAATTGTCCAGTGTAGGTATATTTTTTGGTCGCTCTTAAAAAAAAAGTTTTTATTTACATGGAAAAAAATATCATTGTCCCATAATTTGGGTATTTATTTATATAATAGTTTTGTTATAAAATATAACCCAATTTTCCCCAGTCCGCATAACCGCTTTCAAATTTTGGGCGTCCCTTAACAAGTTTCTACTATGTATTTCTGAATGCGCTCCTGGTCCACCATCAGCCACACATTTTTGAAATATTAATTCTTAAATAAGTTAATTTAATTACAACAAGGGTATTTCTGAAGAATCATTAAACATTTCATTGAGAACTAAATTATCGTTGCAAATAAATCCTCGATGGGCTATTTTTAAAGTTACAATAAATGATCTAAAACCCGACTTTAAGTAATTTTATGGGGAACTAAATCGTTGTCGCGTATAACTTCTGTGTAGTTTATTGCTCATAGTTCACTTTGTAGCTATAAAAGTAAAAGTAACAGTAGGTAATATTATAGAATATTTTGAGCGATTTCAAAAATTCTTAATTATTTTTTAAGTGTTGTCTGGTAAAGGTAAGATAAGAAAACACTTTAACAAGAAGCGACAAAAATTATCCTTTGATATTCCTACTCGTAAGTAATCGAGATACACAGTTTATCGCTTTCGGTAATGCCAGGCTATTGTGTCGCTTAAATATAAAGGTACATTATTAAGAGGCACTTCCTTTGTGCTGTAATAGTCAATAAACTTAGTTTTATTGACATTTAAGAGACTAAGCAGGCTTTCAAGATGCTTTGTCATTACTTTGTGACATTTTGGTATTCAAATTTTTACTAGTTTTCTAGTTAAACCTTCTTTGTTAATAACTTAGTATATTGTAACAACATTATACACAGCTCAGAAAGCTGCTAGAGAAAAGGAACTATAGCTAGCTACAAGCTACTTAAAAATGCAATTAGTTAGCTACCCAATTATTAAGCTACTATTATTTAAACGTAGCTGAGCTACTTGTACCTACGACAGGTACGTGACGGAGAGCAGCGGCTAAGATTTTACATGTACTTATCAGGTGTTTGCCGATTGTGCTCTTGAGATAAACGTACGTTGCGAAATAGATAAAAGAATATCTCAAAGCAAAAATTATCCTGCCATTAATTCGGTCTGGATTCCATGAAAATCAAAGCACGACAACTGCTCGTCTAAAAATTACAGACGATATATTTAGATCCACTGATAATGGTCATGGCCTTAAAACTATTGTTCGAGTTTTAAAGGCGCAAGCGTTGGTGTTTAATAAATGAATGTTATTCGGTACCGATACAGAAGCTTTGTTAAGTAACCCCCTAGTTCGAATTAAAATACTCTAAAACCTGTTAACGAGTGCAAAAACCTAGGTATAGTCATTGATTCTGATATTCGATATTAATTAAAAAGGCATTTCCCAAATTGCGACTTCTCTACATCTACCGAGATACCAAACTAAAGCTAATGTTAACTAACCCTCTTGTGTTATCGAACCTGACTTACTGCAACGTGATTTACTGGCCCGCATTACTACAAAAAGATTAAAAACAGCCTTCAAAAACTTCAGAATGCCTGTTTAGGATTTGTTTACTCCACTCACTCCCAGTCTTATCAACCTGGCTGGCATAATATTAAAAAGCGCTTTGAGCTACATTTGGATAGGTTAGTGTTTCGTATTGATTCGTCTGCGTATCCCAATTTATTTAAGCTATATTTTAACCAAAGGCTCTAATGTTCCCAATCCAAGAGAGCTTTTTAATGTTTCAAGATTTCACTCATATTTATTTTAACGTTTCTTTAGCTATAACGATGCCCTAATTTACATCAACCTGTTCGGCAAGATGAAGATTGCCCTCAATCCCGCAGCGTTTACCCGAACATTTAAAAAATTTAAGAAGAATTTGAAAAAATTCTTTAAACATAATTATTTTATTTTCTCTTTTTACGATTTTAGTATTATACTTTATTATTTCGTTCATCTTTCTCTCATTGGTCTTAAAGGTATTTGACTCGCCTTCATCCAATAATACTATTTTCCGAACGAAACGTCCAATCAATGCAACATTATCGTTTGACGAATGGGAAAATAGACAGGTCCGGGCTTTAAAATTGGTATTTCTTGCCAAAAAATTGGTATTTCTTCTCAATTTTTAATCAAGTTGGGAAAAAAGGTAGTGTTTTCTGAAATTTTTAGTAGTATAGCAAACGTATCATATTTTAGGAATAGAAAATTGTTTTTAAGGTTTTGTTTTTAAAAGTTGTATAAAAATGGTTCGTCGTCGTATTTTTAGTTCGAAAAGGAAGAGAACAAGAATAAGTGAATTAAACAAGTCTTATAAAATCGAATATAAAAACAAACAAATCCAGCAAAATAACCAATCTACGGTGTTATCGCGTACCTAACCTCAAGTCAAATATTAGTTGGTATATAACTTGTATTGATTTTTACAATTTGGTAAAAACTTGGGTACGTGTAAAACATTTTCACGTACAACTTCTTGTTCATGAATTTGAAAAAGTTTTGGCCCGAGAACTTGACCCGTGGAATACTTTAACCCTTGGATTAATATAAACCTACCTAGGTTCCTAGGTATTTACTTTTTTCTTTTATATAATATAAGTATAGAGAAAAGTATCTTTTAAACTTTTTGAAGCAATATATTGCCCGAAAAATTGCGTACCTAATTAGATTGCAGGTCTGCAAATAAACTATACCAAAATATGCATCGGGATAATCTGTCTTGATGTGGGTTTCTCTTTATTTTTATACCATGTTTGTGTAGCCTAGGCCTAGTTTGATGTGTTTAAATTGATCATAATAAAATGAAGTTATATATCAAGATACATCACTACTCCACACTTACCGAAAATACGAAATACCAGGTATTTTATCCCTATTTGGGCATAATAAAATTATACAACGGCTGCTGGTAGCCATTTTTTATATTCCCATCCGAGTCACTAAAAACACAAACACAATTCACTAAACTACATAAAAACTAGAAATCCGTAAATATTAAACACCCACAATCTACAATAGCCATGAAAACTACAAGGAATCCACAGAGAAACCTTAAAACACAACAACAAAAATGGCCGAGCCGGTTCTGGAGTGTATTTTGAGCATGTCGCTAACACGAGGTTTGTGCGCATGCCCGATGGTGCCCAGAGGGAAGGCAGCTGATCGCGAGACATGCGCTCGGACGTATTTTTTCACCCATAAAACGTAACTTTTGTTTGCGCAGGAGATAAGCTGTATACCTATCTAAAGGTAAATTGTCTATGGTTTGTAGTTTCAAAATAGCTTTTAAACAGTTATGATACAATTTTTTTTTTGGCATGCGTTGTTTAGTTAGAGTAGAATGGCGCTTACTTATTAAAAATGCAATATTACCACAAAGTTCTTTAAAAATTGCAAAAAAAAAATATTCAAACTGAAAAATCATGCAAATTATGATTTTAACTTTTACTGTACTTGTTTACCAACACATTGGCAAAAACCAACGTTAGATCAAATATTTTTTAGTTTTTTTATGAGAACTGAACTACGAATTAGTGTAATTACTGTCATTTGCTTCATTTCTGTTAGCCACATAGAAAACTTACAGCTCTTCCTAGAGCCCTGCACAGGCCGGAATTTTACGGCATTGACGCGGCCCGAAGAAATTATTAAATAAGAGTAGAAAAGCCTGGCCGGTCCGAAAAGCTCGGTCGGCCCGAAAAACCCAGCCGGCAGGAAAGCCAATTGCACAAATTTTCCTTGACATTTATAATATCTAAACAAGACTAAACGTCACAAGTGTTTCAAGTGATGTTTAATCTATTGTTTAACTGTCACACACGAAAAGAAAATGAACAGGTACCGTGCGAATGATTAGTTTAAAGCCAACCATTGACTGCCACCTGTTGACGTGCAACAGGAAAATTATGGGGTGGTACTCCAGACTGATTAAGCTGTTGCGTCCTACGCATGCGTCAAATCCCTCAAATTTAACATAATTTAAAAGGTTGGAATATTTTATACCGTTGATCAATATGGATTTAAAGTAATCCAATATGATTATTTTGTGTAAATAACAGTTTAAATCATACAACTGATTCACAAATTCATTAAATTTTAAATCAAAAAATATAATCAAATATATTAAATCACACATCCCTTTCTGTTAAACAATTGATTTTTTTACTGTGTACAATAAATGTTTACTGGCTAAAACTAGTGCTGCCAAGACGGTCATGTCACCAGCTTTTATTTATACGGTCGATAGATCGGACCAGTCATTTACGGTGCGTGACTACTGCGCGAAGTCCGCAATACTATAGCTTTACTGCTTTAGTTGTAAATTTTTAGCACGCAGTAAAATATTTTTGAACTAGCGCATTTCATCCCCTTAAAACTAATTAAGTTTGATGCATTTTCTACCGTGCAAGAATTACAAAAAATTTAATTAAACCAAGCTATTACCGTGTATATTGATTGACTCCAGTCGCTAGCACTTATATTAGAAAGTTTTGGAACGTAAACAAGTCAGCATAAACTAAATTTTGTTAGTTTAAGTTTGTGTTTATCGTGCAAAATAAACCCTGCTACTATATTATTCCATATTACTAATGTAATTGCAAAATAACTTATATTTTATTAAAATGGCGGTTTTGTGCACTAAATTATATAAAACAATAGTTAAAATTTGTGCTCGTAAAAATATGTAGGTAGCTTAATAGAATATTGCACGCGAACAAGATATGTAAAATTTACATCATTTGGCAATAAAAATGTATAAACCGATAACACTTAGAATAAAGGGACAAGTTGAAGTTTGTGTAATATATTCAATAATATTGTGGGCATAAAATGAAACAAAAATAAATAATTTAAAAATAAATATTATATTTTCTAATATCATGACGAAACAAGAAAAATATCCGCCTATAGTCAGTCATAATTTATAGATCAATTATGGCTTGTTAAATATATTGTTATAAAACTGTCTAATAATTTATATATATAATTTATTGTAAAACAAATGACACTAAGGCGCACCTTGTGCCGGTAAATTCCCAGAAAGTAGTCGCCATTAAACATTTAAACGCATTTTTTTCTGGCCGCCTATCGAAAATTTACATCCATATATTTTTTCTCAATTTTGCTTATCGCGGAACGTGCAATAAACTCGAATAAGTATAGCGGGAATGAAGGCAGGCAATGAAATGACACAATTGTATTTATCCCAACGTTTCGATTTATATGAAAACTTAATCAACGGTGTGAAAAGATAGAGAGAAGACAATTAAAATAAATATCCGATAAGATTCAAAATACAAATACAGTTATGGCAAAAATTAAACAACCGACTGTGAAGTTAATTCTCCCCTCACCACAAGATTGGAGGTACTAATGTCTCCCGTACTCATGGAACACATTTTTTATATTTATTTAGGATCTCAGAGTAGCAAGCACTCAAATTATTTGTGTCAGTTCTAAAATTTATTGAATTAGTTAAGTTAATATAAAATCATTTCACTAATATTTTTCTTTATGTAATTACTTTCTCTGTCGATTATTCGTGGGTGGGAAAAATCAAAGTCATGGCCCGTTAGATAGTGATGGAGACTTAGTGTTGTTGAGTCTGATTTGTCTACCCTACTATAATCATACTTATGTTCTCTAAGTCTGTCTTTAAACAGTTGTTTAGTTTGGCCAACATAAAAAGTATTATTACACTGCTTACATGGAATGCCATATTTTATTTTTTATTTAATCCAAATGAAATCCCAAAAACATCCGTTTATGCGGGATTCTCTACTATTAACAACATATATAAAGATAATTGTTAAATATAACTAATTAAATACAAAGTAAGTCAAAATAACAGGTACTTAAATGTTAATCAATAAAAAATAAAAATATTCAAATATGTATGTCTAAAATTATTCAATTATTATTCTTTTAATAAAATAATATAGTGAATAATATCGTTGAGATATCATTTATAAATAATTATGAAAGTAATAGTTAATCATAAAATAAAATAAGTGCATGTTTAAATATTTTTTAATTTAAAATTTAGCTTCCCCTTTTTTAAGTATTTTCTTTGTTATCATTTTAAAACGTTTTATATTTAAAAATTTCAATTCTTTGGGTATTTCGTTATAAAATTTCATACCTTGATAATAAATGGAGTTCTGACCTGCCCTAGTGTGTACTAAAGGTAAATCAATATTGAAAACAGTTCTAGTCAAATAATCATGCACGTCACGTCTGTAATTTAATTTTATATTAGAATGTTTATTTTTTGATATGATTTGGTGAACAAAAACAATATTTTGCATTAAGTGAATATCCTTAATTGACATAATATTAAAATTTTTATATAAAAGTTTAGTTGAATATTGTCTATCCAAGCAATATATATTTTTAATTGCTTTATTTTGTAAAACTTGTAAAGGATTAAGCAAATTTTGAAAAGTTGATCCCCATATTAAAGTTAAATATTGTAAATGAGAGTGAATAGCAAAATAAATAGGACGTAACATATAATTTGGAGTCAAAAAACTGAGTTTTTTTAAAATCCCCACTGGTGCAACTATTTTCTGTTTAATATATTCAATGTGTTCACTCCAATTAATAGCTTCATCTATTATCAACCCCAAAAATTTAATTTTATTTGATTGTTTTAAATGCCCGACTTTTAATTTTAAATCACTTCTGTATAAATTGTGTTTTTTTCTTATACATAAAAAAGAGGATTTTTCCAAATTTAATGTTAATTTATGACTACACATCCATAATTCAATGATTTCCATATCATGATTTATAAAATTTTGTATAATTTCATATGAATCAGCGATGTATAAAATAGTTGTATCATCAGCGAACAATCTAATTTTCCCTTTCAATTTTAATTTAAATATAGAATTAATATAAATAAGAAAAAATAAAGGGGCCAAAATTGAACCTTGCGGAACACCACAATTAATATTAAGAAATTTGTTATGTTTATTTTTGATACGAACTTTTTGTTTCCGCTGATTCAAATAATTTTTAAACAAGTCAAAAACTACACCCGAAATACCCATCATATCAAGTTTTCTTAAAAGAATAGAAAAATTTACTGTATCAAAAGCTTTGCAAAGATCTAGAGAAACAAGTGTACATTTTTGGCCGCTATCATAAGCCATTTGAATTTCTGAAATTAAATCAACAGCTGCAGAATATGTATCACTTGATTCTCGAAAGCCATATTGCCATTTAGATAAAAAAATTATTGAATTTAAATGTAAATTAAGACTATCCTTTACTATTCTTTCAAAAATCTTTGACATTATTGGCAACACTGATATCGGCCGGTAATTATTTAGTTGTTGTTTATCGCCTGATTTAAAAATTGGTCTAACGTCAGCAATCTTCATTCCTTGAGGCACTTCACCAGTTTTTAGAGAATGATTTACTAGTTTACACAATACAGGACTTAATGCACATTTACAGTTTTTAATCGTTGCCACATCAATATCATCCCATCCTGGGGCTTTTGAACAGTCCATTTTATCTATTATTTCTTCAATTCTGGTTTGAAATACATCAGGCAGTGACATGGGTATATCTGAACTGAATTCATTGGACAAATCTAATGGGATATCTTTTATTTCTTTAGATAATTTTTCACCAACTGAAGAGAAATATTGATTAAAACAGTTGCTCATTTTTTCTTCACAAGTAATTTGTATATTGTCAAGCATTATTGATGTTACTTCAGCTTTCTTTTGTTCACTATTATTTATTAGTGAATTAACCAATTTCCACGTTTTTTTAAGGTTACCATTAATTTCTCCAAATTTCTTTTTGTAAAATTTCTGTTTTGCTTCTTTAATGTTTTTTTAACTTGCTTAACACATGTTTGATGCATATTTAATACAAACATATTATCTGGATAAGTTTTTAATTTTTTGTAGTAATAGTCTCTGGATTTGATTTCATTATATATTTCGCTATTAAACCATGGCCTTGAATTTTTTCGAAATCTGTTTTTGAATTGAAGGTAAGATGTATTTTCCTTAAAGCATTCTGTTATCATGTCATAATTTTTTGATACACTGTTCTTTTTCGAATAGCTTAAATTTAGTAGTAATAAATCTTGTTTTATACTTTGTATATCAACTTGCTTTTTAAAATAATACTTTTGATAGTCTAAATGTTTATGATTTTTTGGAAGTTTTAAAATTTGTATTTCGTGATCACTTAGTGAATTACCTATGATAGATAAATTTATATAACCATCGTCGTCATTAGTGATAATGTGGTCCAGTAATGAATTGGAATGACTTGAATTTCTGGTAGATTTTGATTTGTTGCAAATTCGAAAACCATTGGATTGACACATATCGAGGTACACAGTATTTTCTTTTGTCTTATTGATAATATTTATATTTAAATCTCCTATAATCCATGCTTTTTTTCCAGCTAAATTTTCAAGCTCACTTCCCAGAAAATTAATACAAGGTTGAATATTATATGGTGCATTATAAATTGCTGCAAAAGTTTTTTTTATATCTTGAATTTCAATCAATACATATGTAATATTATGTTCACTTTTGATTTTAATAGTTTTAAAGTTAATGTTATTTGCAATAAAAATTGCACTTCCACCTCCCATTTTGGTTCTGCAAGCGTACACAGCGGAATAGTTGGGTATATTATAATATTTTCTTTCATTTTCTAGTATCCATGTCTCCGTAATTACAATTATCTGAATTGAATGTTGAATAGAAGCAATTAACATTTCAACATCACTTATTTTATTCTTTAATGATCTGGCATTTAAATATAATACATACATACTTGTATCATCTTTGTTTTGAGAAGCATTATATATTTCAATATTATCAAAACAATTAACGTTGAATTCCATTGTTAGAAAAAAGAATTTACATTAATCATATAGCAAAAAATTATTCTTTTTGTAATTCTTCTACTTGAATAGAACTTACTATTCTAATTGTCTTACTTATGTCTGTTTTTCGGCATAAATTTGTCCATTTTTAATCCATACGTATTTGAAGTTGTTTTCCCTTAATTTTCTTGTTCTATTAAATAAATTTCTTGTTTCCTTTGAAATATCTTCGTTAATGTAAATAGTTCTTGCTTGTCCGTCAATTCCACAATCAGTTATTTTTATTATTTTTCTTTGTTTTCTTTTTTCAATTACATTATTTCTCATTTCATTAGTTTTAAAGGAAACCAATACTGGTTTAACTGGATTGTTTTTAGATAGGCATTTAGTTGTAAAATCATTTTCTTTAAATGAAATATCTAATGTTCTTAGTACCTTTTCTATTTCTAGGTTACTGTTGTTGCCACCATTTGTCCCAAATATTACTAAATTTTTGGATTTATTTTTAAAATTTTCAATTGGACTTTTTAGTTGTAAGTCCAAAACATCCCCTTGTAGTTGTTTTATTATGTTTTTCATTGAATCATTTTCTTTCTTAATTTTTTTATTTTCATTTGATAAATTATAAAGAGTTTTTTGAAGGTCATCAAGCATTTGGCTATGAAAATTCATTGATTCTTCCATCTCCAGAATTTTTTTATTTAACACCAATAGTACTTCCTTTATTGTTGGGTTCGACTTAGCTAAAATAGCATCTTCATTTATAGAACTTACTATAATATTCCTTTTTTTAATTACAAAATTTTTTATTAATTTATTTTCTTCATCGTTATCGCTTTCTATCTCTGAATGATCACAGGATCTGCAAATCCATTTTAAATTTTTATTTTTTCCAATTTTAATATACTCTCATTGAGGTAGGATTATAAGGAGGCGCCATAAGATTTAATTTCGCGTCGAGAAAACGGTACCACTAGGCGTGGCTAATAGTAGTTGCAATATGGATGCCTCGCCAGGTCCGGACTATTTATATTTATATGTATTACGCTAGCATTAAGCTTATAATAAGATAATCATATAATGTAAATATCTCGGTAAATATCATTTTTTGTTTTAAAATACAGTGTCTAGCAAAAGTCCCGCAATATGCTTTATTTCGAAAACTTTTTGAATAAAAAAAAAATATGTTTTAAATAAAAGTCTTTGGGACTAGGGTTTCTACTGATTTAAATAGCTCACATATTTTCTTTTTAAGTGCAGTTTGTCTAAATTTTAGGATTTATCTAATATAAGTCACTGTCGAACACTGTATACATATTTATTACTATAATTTTATTGACAATCCTTTTTTTATATTCTAAAATAAGATAATGTGCAGCTATTACACACAAAAAATAAAACAAATTCTTGAAAAACAAAAATTTATTGTCCCTTAAATAAAACAATCTTATTACTATGATGCCTAATACTTTCTGATTTGTTGGATTTTTGTTTGGCGAAATGGTACAACCTTACATTTATGTACTTTTCTGCCACAGCTTTGATTAGCAATACTCGGTGACTGTCCAAAGCCGACTGATCAAAGCTATGAACTACTAAATTAAAAAAAATATTTTTATTTACAAACTTTTTTAATATTGTGGTAACTAAAGCTGCTGCAGATATTTGTTGAGAAAAAACAATGTTTTTCAAAACTTTTTCCGCAAGAATACATATCTCCAAAACATCTGTTGAGGGATATTGTAGTCCACCTTTATTTTTCTTATCTATAAAAGAATATAGATACATATCCCTCGTGTCACTTGTTAAAGCAGATATGCATTCTGTACAGAATATTTTTTTTTTAAAGAATGTACGATAAATCCAGCTATATAGGTAATAATATGTTTTGAATATTCTGACAGCGGGTCTGGCAAATAATCATGATCTCTGATAATATCATTTAACTCGCTGTCAGAATGTTCTTCCATTCCTAGTGCCCTGTAATCTCTTGAAGTGACATTTATTTGATGTACAGGGTCACATTTTAAAATGTGGAGTTGCTCTAACGGGACACAATTTCCATGAAAACTATGACTCAATTCCACATGAATAAGCAATTTTTTGTAGGCTGATTGAAACTGACGTGCAGTGGGGTTATTATTGTAACCTCCTTGGGACCGAATGGACCCAAAGAATAGCTCAATGTGATCTTGGGAGAATTTATAAAGTGGCAAAAACTGTAATCTATTCCTAGTAACTAAATTTTTAAATAATACTTTAAGACTAGAGATGCATATTTTTAACCCTAAAAATCCTGTATGTCTCAGTGAATCTAAAAGTAAAGGACCACCTACGTGTGTTTTTAAACAGCTTATGTATTTATCTGCAGAATTCAAAAAAAAATCAATAGTTTCATAATTTTTTGCAGATATTGGTTTTTTGTAATGACATTGTGCTAAATTTCTAGAGTTTAAAATATCGAACAAATTGTTCATAATTAAAATAAATCTCACTGTCGCATCAACCCCAGCAAATTGTTTCATTTTTAATTCATTTTTACAAAATGATAAGGCGGTTGCAACACTCTCACTAAAGACTTGAGTTGCCAGCCTAACCTTCATCTTTTGTTTGCCAAAAGCAATATGTTGATCCCTTAATTTATTGGCCAAGTGGAAGGATTCACTTCTTTGTAAATTGTTTAGTTCTTTTAAAAAATGCCAACAAACTAATTCATTGTTTTCATCCACTAGGGAACCCTTTTCACCCAAAGTGTTTCTCACTAACTTTATCATGTGGCATGGGTCCAGAAAAAAAACCACATCATCATTGGTCGATGGATGTTTAAAAAATGGTTTTAAATTTTCATGGTCCAAGTTACAACCCAAAAGTTTTGCCATGGTTAAATTTACTGGAGGACCATCACATGTTAAGCTAACCACCTCAATTCCTATTTCACTACACTTTTCCAAACACTGCAACACCAATCCTTTTTTTTGCTCTGCTGTTATACCAGCAATAAGAAAAAAACCAACGGGTATTTTCCAATAACCGTTTACACAGTTTAAAAGAAAGACGAAAGCATCTTTAGCAAGAGTAACTTCTTTGACTCCTGTTCCCATATCTACATACCCGTAGCACTTGTCTTTTTGAGCAACCCATTCCTCATGTTGTCTAATTGACATCTCATCAATAATGAGGCTGCATATAACTTTCTTTTTTTCATAGAAAGCCTTTAACTTTAAAGCCTGAAACGATTCGCTAGTAAATCCAGGCTCTCCATCGATACTTTGGTACCACCGGCTTATCGTTCGTGCATGTGGTAAACATACGTTAAATGTTTTTCTTACATAATTGTAGGCAACGGGGGAGTAATAATGAAGTGTCAATGCAAACGTTTTTATCTCTTCTGAGTAGTATTTTGGTAGAGCTTTGCTGGATGCTTTTTTACATTGCCTCATAAATAATTCTTGAGGCCCTCCAAGTTTAGAAAGCACGTCTAAATGCTCATCTTGTAAAAGTTTCTTTTTTTTTAGTTCATTAAGAATTTTTTTCATATTTGTTATGCGTTTTTCCCTTCGCATCAGTTTTCGTTTCAAATATATCAGCTTTGTTTTTCTTTCCCTGCTTATACGCTGTGTTGTTTTTAGTTTATTCAGTAATTTTCTTTTCCTGGGAGAAACAGGTTCACCTATTTGCCAAGTTGATGGCCTTGCTAGTATATCTTTAGCCAAACCTGCAGTACTTGTTGAAGGGATACTTATATCTTGGTCAAAATTTTTACATTTTGCTGGTACAATCAAAATATTTGACAATATCCTAACCTTGGCTGGTGGTTCTGTCAATTCGTCATCCATTTGCTCCTGGAATTAAAAAAAAAAACTTAAAAATAATATAAATACTATTTTATTATAAGAACAAGAATATTCTTATCGTATTAAAATTATTAAAACCTTGTAATTTACCAAAACAACAATAAAATTTAAAAAAAATAGTACTAAAGTTGTATAAATACAATAGGTATATATTTTTATATATACCTGGGAGGGATTAAGGGTAGGAATGGCATTCTCTTTTAAGCGAACGACACATTTTGAGGTTCGATCAATGTACATCTCAGAAAAATGCTTTGAGCACAAAACACTATATTTTGTTGGTTTCCAAGCCCCCCGATTAATAAACTGCAACCAGATCTGCTGGCGCGCAGGATCTTTAGGAAATCTAAAAGGAAAACGTACAATTTAAATACTATACAACCATGCTTAAATAAGACTTAAAAATAAATTTATTTAGGTACTAGTTAAGTTTTAACTTTTTTTTTTGAAAAATTTAACCTTGAAAAAGCTAAAATTTACCACTTAGGTTTCTTAAAATGGCTAAAAGGTGCGTAAAGTAAAAAAATCTTAAAGCTTTAAGGAATCTATAAATACATCTTATTTAAATACAACCCTGTTTTTTGTTTACTTACTTATGAAATGTTATTCCCGTAGATGTTTTCTTGTCGACTGCATCCCTGCTATTGCAAGAACGATGAGCACAAGAAACCATTATTGTATTTAAATAGTTAATATAAATATCACTCGAAAAACAATATAAAACACAAAAAACTAAAAAAACACTCTCCCGTCATAAAACGTCAAAAGGTCACATTTGTTTGACATAAACGTCGATTCAATATATCTACCTGTGGTCACTTTTAGCCACGTTATGGCGTCTCTGTATAATCCTACCTCAATGTATACTCTTCATCATTTAATCCACTGCAGTTTTTATGAAACCATTGGCTACAGGGTCCAGTGCATAAAATACTGTTTCGTTTCTTCGTCATATTTTTATTACATATATGACAAACCTGTTTACGTTGCTCAGGTTGTACCACATTAGATTTACCAGCTTCCTTTTTATCTTGTGATGAAGTAATAAAATCTTGTAATTTTTTTTGGCATCGTTGGTTAGCTTGAGGGTATTTACATGGAAGATATGAAGATTCCTCAACGTCCGATTTAATATTTTGAGAGTTATTTAGTTTTCTTCCCATTTTCCTTGTATACTTTGATGTTTTTACTGACAATGACTTTTAAAATAATTACACGTCAATTTTAAATATTAAAACTCCAAAAATGGCTTTCAAGGTATTTATCTTACTAAATCTTTTCTTCTTATTGGAATAGGACTATTGTATTATTGTTTTCTTTACTTCAAATAATTTTTCTTGCTTTCCTTCTTAATAAAAATTGATTAAATTTTGAGCGATTTGACGTTTAGATGAGTTAAAGGTTTGTTAACTATGTTAGATTCATAGTCCAATGATAGTCGATCCTTCAATTTGGTGAATAAGTTATTTACTTTTTTAGTATTATAGAAAGCTATATTACACTCATTAGTTTGAAAGCAGTTTTTAATTTTATTAGAAAGTTGTGGGATATAAGAAAATTTGAAGAATCGACCGCCCTTAGACAGTTTGTTTTAAACATGATCCCCCAATCTGTCTTTGTATCTAGCTATTACGCGATTAACAGATGTAAGAGAATAGTTATTATTATTAAGAACTTGTTTAATTTTAAATATATTATCTGCTTAAAAGGATACATGAGACAAATTAAAATATCTAAATAATAAGTTGGTTGCGACATTTTGTGATGCAGAATAACAAGAATGGAAATTTCTAAGTCTACCAGAGCTAGTTTCTTTCATATACCAGTTAGTCTTAATTGTACCGGAATCGGTTCTGTATACTATAGTATCCAAAAACGGTATCTAGTCATTTGATTCACATTCTACAGTAAACTGTAGTCTAGGATGATAATCGTTAAATGTTGATAGGACACTATCTATCTCATCCATTGGTACAGCCGTCAAGGTATCATCAACAGAGTTTGAGAAATGGTATTATGAACGCACGTTTTTTTAAGGTAGTTTCAATCAAGTCATTCAATAATGTAGTAAAATAGTGTAATAAACATTCAAAATTTTAATTATTTCTTTTTTTAATTGAATTGGGTAGCAAAATGGTAATAATGTGACAACTTTTCGACTTTTCAAAAGATGCAATTTCTGTATAGAAAATAAGGCGAAACGACCGTAGCTACAGTAAAATCGACTTACATAACATGGAACAAGTAGAATCCACAAAATAATTTCATATAAGTTAAGTACAACAAATAATGTAAAATGGGTAAACAGGTGATTTAAAATAAAGAAAATTGAACATATTCAAAAAACCAGCCTGAAAACTATTTAAAAATTACAATTATTGAGGGTAGATATTTTAGTACAGTCGTCTTTCTTAAAAATAGTAGATTATTATAATTTATTCCGATCGATTAATAATAATAAACGTATTTTATGATGATGAATAAAACAAACACTTACAAAAACTAATAATAATAGACAGACAAGTTAAAGCGGGGTGCAGTTTAGCCACATGGCTACTCTACTAATATACGTACACTGAAAAAAAAGAGTCTAAGAAATCAAATAAATGATTTATTTGATTAATATTTATTGGTCCAAGATAAATACTATTTGGTTCATACAAATCTTGTTTGTATCAAATAAACTAAGGTATTTGAAATATTTTCTATATTTATTTGGTTTCTTAATTAGTTACGTACAATAAATAGTGTTTGCTACAAACACTTTTTAAAATTTAAATTAAATTTGTAATGGCCAACAATGCATTATTTCAAGCAAATAATTTTTATTTAAATTTCATGAAATTATTGTCGCTAAGCAAGGTCCGACTCGACCTTCCCGGGCAATCGCACCCAATCGGCTTCGTCTTTGCGCCGCGTCGTGCCTCCGCGACCGCGCTTCTTGTCGCTCTTTTAGTTGACTTTAGTTAGTGACATGTGTTGGTATATAGTGACAGGTGTTGGTTGGTTATTGTTGTGCAATGGAGCAATGGTTACTGGAGAAAGGCTTATTGGGGCATCTTCAGCCTGTATTTGAAGGTAATCCTATTATGGGTTATAATTATTTTTATATTTTATAAAGCAAATTTTTTCACGCCGCAGGCATTAGAATAAGTTATTATATTATTCTTAATTTTGATATAAAAAATGATATATGCATGTGTTATTGTGTAGAGGCTATAAGGACTCTTATGCTGCTTAAGAGTACCCATCAACATCTTTGTTTAGAACGCAGGGCTTTAATATTTCCATTTGGAGCATAATGAAGCAAACAATGGCGTCGTAGGTACGTTTCTGTTATTGTCCCATCATGCTTTGCGTTCTGTAAATAAACTCAAATAAATATTAGTTCTTGTAAATAAAAAGATATTTGGGGAAAATTATAAATTATTTGCTGTAAAAATATATATTTTTGAAAAAAGGATTAATTTATTTAAACTATTTATATTATCGACGGTTTATACCTAGGTATCTAAATACATATTTTATTGAGGGAAACAATATTTATTTAAAAAAATTTACTTAGGACATGTAGGATTTATATTATTTAAAGATACAAGATGTGTTTCCATCAAAACTTTCACTTTCACTGCATGGCAATTTAACACTTTTATACTTTAAAATATTATAGTATTTTGTACTTAATAAAATAACAAAAATTTTCTTTCCTTATTCTTCATTGAAAAAAATAAAAAAAACAACACAACACACGAAAAAAACAAATGATTCAAAGAAAAATGGAGTTCGCCGAAACAATTATTTATTTCCTATTAGCGGAACAAATATTTATTTAATAAAGTGACGACATTTATTTGGATTCTGGATTGACTTTAAATAATATTTGTTTGGCATCAATAAATCTCCTTGCCAGAATCCAAATAAATGTCGTCACTTTATTAAATAAATATTTGTTCCGCTAATAGGAAATAAATAATTGTTTCGGCGAACTCCATTTTTCTTTGAATCAAATCATTTGTTTTTTCAGTGTATATGTATATATAAAAAAAACTAGGATAATATTGGGTGTAGCAGCAAATAAAAGAGTACTCTTTAAAGTTTCGTAAATGTTTAATTCCATCCTCAGGGATACTACAATTAAGAAAAATTCTATGCAACATGCGCTAAAGTTATGTTTTAAAATTACTTACATTTAAGTGATATTGTTCATGCAGTTCTTAATTGATGAGGGAGACATTGAGTATGTGGCTTAGAATTCAAACCAATTTACAATAATATAAGGACTAAACAGACTACATATTCAAAGTGTATAAACGAAAATTAAACTTTAACGGTCGACATTTTGTAAAAGCTTTCAAGATTGAAATGAAGTCGGGTTCGGAGGTCAACTGTCAAAAAGTTCTGTCAGGCTGCTCTTTTTCTTGTTTGTTGATGATGTTTAAATGTTAAAATGCAGTGAAATTAAACTACTGTATAAACATTCTTGTAGTAAGCCAATCAAATGGAAGTATTATGCAATGAAAGATTGGTTTGGTAATTTTTGTCTACTTTTAAGAGATATACAGATTTCGCTAAGATGTTGAATATCGGTCCTCTTGTTTATCGCGTTTGGTTCTTGTGCAATGAATGTCATTTCTAGGAAGAGCCTTTTAGCATAGTTATTTTGCGATGTTAAGATTTTAATCGAGTCATAATCTATGTTATGTTTAAATTTATGAAAAAGTTCAGCAAGAGCACATCTCTCTGGGTGCAGCCTACAGTCGCTCTTGTGGGCTGTGATTCTATTAGAAAGTGGCCTGGTAGTTTGGCCAATGTAGATTTTCTCACATTCTGCACAAGGGATACTGTACACTACATCAGCGTGTTGTTTTAGTGGGACTTTGTCCTTTAATTTTGAGTAAACAGATCTTATTGTTAAAACAGATTTATTGGCAATTTTGATATTGATATCTTTGAAAATTCTGGCCAGACTCGGGGTGATCTCCTTTATGTATGGTAAGGTAGTAAAATAAATGGGTTGTACCGCCTCTGTGCTATTGTCATCCCTTTCGATATTATGAATGTTATTCGTTATGTCGTGAATCACCATCCGGTCTGTGGTCGTTGAGGTATTGAAAAGTATCTTTTTTACAAGTTTTTTTGGATATGAGTTGTCAATAAAAAGTTGTTCAAGAATGTTAAGATTTTTATTGAGGAAAGATGGGTCTGACATTTTCGAAACTCTTGTTTTCATTTGTTTTATCAGGTTTTTTTCATACTCAGTTTGTGGTATGAATTGTAGTTTAGATATCTGCCAGAGCTACATGGTTTTCTATACCAATCTATGAGTATTTTATTATCTGGACTACGTATGAATTTTGTGTTCAGAAATGGTATTGAATTTTCCTGATCTTCCCTTTCAATGGTGAATCGTTTAAGATTTCTACTATTTCAGACACACCTTCTTGTGGAAGTGCAATTATGATGTCATCTACATATTTTTTTATAAAAAAAGGAACAAAAGAAAGAACCGGTAAGACCACATCCAGGAGGCTGTCCATAACATAGGTTGCTATGATAGGTGATACAGAGGCTCCCATGGGGGTACCAAAGGTTTGTCTGTAAAATTTATTATCGAAGGAGAAATAAGTGTTTTCAAATAAAAACTTTATTATTGATTGGAAAGTGTCTAAATTGATGTTACAATGAGCACTGATACGGTCCCAATTTTTATAAATTGCTCTATGAGCAGAGTCTAGGTAGACATTACTAAAAAGAGAGACTACATCCAGGCTAGCAAGAACATGGCCGTGTGGCAGTTGTAAGTTGTTGAATTTGTTTTTATTCAAAAGAATCTCTTATATAGTAAATGTTATCATAGTCATAAGCTTTTGTAAGGATATGTGTGATAAAGGTAGCAATAAGTTCTGTTGGAGCTCCTATAGAAGCCACAATGGGTCTAGCTGACAAAGTTGGTTTGTGTATTTTAGGAAGAGTATAGAATTTTAGTGAGATACCTTTGTAGTTTGTCAGTTTCTTCCTTGTGACTTCGTCTATCTGTTTTAAGGAGTAGAGATATTTAACAAGTTCATTGCTCTTTCTTTGTACAGATGATGTGGGGTCACCACGGAGAGGTTCATAAGTATCATTATTGTTAATAAGTTCATAAGATAATTGAAAATATTGTTCTTTCTCCATGATGACAGTCACATTACCCTTATCTGAATTTGTGACAACTAAGTTGGGGTTGTCATTTAAGAATCTTTTAGTTTTAGAGTAGAGATTGTGGAAAAAAGAAAATTGGCCCTCTTGTGAATGTATATGGTTAGTTAATGTGTTAGTAGCCCTTGCAATTATGATATTTTTGTTTGTTGTGTCTACTATAGAGGAGGTGATATAGTCAACATCTGCTAAAATGCTCTTTATAGGAATATCTTTACCCACAATCGGTTCAATGCTAAATTTTGGACCCAAAGACAGAAATTGTAAGATATCATTCGGGATTACTGTATTGGTAAGATTTGTTATCCAATTTTGCTTAGTTTTGAGGAAGTCTTGTAACAACCTTTGCTGCAAAAGATTGAGTTTATTGGTGTTTTTTCTTTTGTGATATGTCTGTTGTATTTTCTTTGCTGTTTTGCTGAAAAGTTATTATAGATCGCCTCATTTGTGAGATTGATAATCTCTGTCTTTAGTTTAATTAAGTTGGATTCAAGAATGCTTATAAGTTTATGGTTAAATGATATTTCCATATTTAGTAGTTTATTGCCTAACCTATGATAATACTGAAGGTGGCGTTGTGTCTCTTGTCCGTATATGAGGTTTTGAATCGGTTTGATGGAAGCTGCTATATGTTGTGGTCGGATGTCGTGTTGTCTGCACTGCAGAAGGAAGTGTTTTCTGTTATGTTCTTAAGCGAGCTTCATTTTGGTTTTGTTCCATAGTTTTAGGCCCCTTACAGCTCTGTCTCCATATGTAGTTCTGATGTTTTGGTATAGAAACCCATACCTGTAGTTAAGTGATAGGGTAGTGGTTGCTGACTAGTTAGAAAAGAAACTAGGGAAATATTGGGTGTAGCAGCAAATAAAAGAGTACTCTTTAAAGTTGGTCCAAGCTTTCGGAAATGTTTATTTCCATCCTCAGGGATACTACAATTAATGTATATATAAATATCGTAGAAAGGAGAAATAAAAAAAATGGTTTAAATAGAAAAAAGAAAAACACGCTACGTTCTAACCTGAGGGAGAAGACGACAAATACATGATTCGAAGTATGACCAGCAAAACATTGATGAAAATAATAATTTAACAAAAATAATTAACAAAGTGGTTCATTTTGAAAATTGAGTAGATATTTTTTCTATCGCAAATTAAATTTGTTAATGTCAAGGAACCCCATTTCATTAGGTAAGCAGTTATTTCATTAGGTAAGCAGTTATACAATTTTACAGAGTTGTAAGGTAATTTAATGTTAAAAAAATTAGAATAAGTAAAAATGAAAAATTTAGTATTATTTTGGGTTTAATATTTATTTTTAAAGTTCAAAATGATATGTTTCCTTCCCATTTAAGGAAATTGACTGTGATCGGTATAATTATTTGACAGACAACAATATTAACTTTTTCCTTAATAATTTTTCCAAAAAGATATCATATAAAGTATTTCATAAAGGATTTATTAAATTTAATAAATTACACAGGTCAATTAAAACTCACTAAAGCTTTAAAAAATATTTAGTAACGCAATAGAACAAATAAGGTTTCAAACGGTCATTTAAAATAAAAAAAAAAGAAATTATTTATTGAAATGTATTTTGTAGCTAGTGCTAAATAAATATTTTTGCTTTTGCTAGTTGAGCTGTTGGCCCCAGCACTTTTACCCCCGATGGGTCACGCCCTTATTTGTAAACAGCGTGCTTCATAAAGTGGCCCACTGCGGCAAATTGTAGATGTAGAGTTTTGACACCCTCACGAATTAAATTTAAAGATACAAGGGCAGCAGAATATTGCTAATTTACATGGTCATATAAGAGAATTTAAAAATAAAATTAAGCTTTAAGTCTTTAGTAAAAAAACATGAATTTTAATTTTTTCCAAGCTGTAAAGAGCACTTTGAAGAAATAGAGGATTTTAAGATTTTATCTTTAACGTATAAAATACATTGACCCAATTGTAAAAGAATTCGAAAACCGATTTAGCGAATTTAAGTTAATCGAAGCACAAATTTCAGTATTTACTTGGTAAGTTACTATTTCTGTTGAGAACGTAAGAGGACCAGACCTTTAACTGGAACTGTGTGATTTGCAGTCAGATCCTTTTTACCAAGGAATAATGCCGTTTTAATAGTTTTAAATTATTGTTAAGTAAATTCTTAGCCAGGTCCAAGAATATTGACAAAAACTTCTTGGGCAGCAAATTTCATAAAATTATTTGGATCTCTCGATGCAGACTGACTTTTTCTCGAAGACGAGTGACCTACATTTAGGTATTACACATGTTGAAAATTAAAATACTCAAAATGATTGAGAATTTCTACCTATCTAGGTACATCTGGTACCTATTTCTAGAACTATACCTATTTTAACTAAACATTTAAAATAATCCAATATTATTACCGTGTGATGGTTTATTGCATTGCATAAATCACTAAAATATTTATCAAATTTATTATTTCAATTACCTCTGTATAAATGGGTATTTACTTGAAGACTGCAAATAATAGTAGCTATTGCATTCTAATTAGGCATATTAATTATGTTACAAGGATAAATTCATTATTTTTATTAACTATAAATAAATTATACCTTCTGTGGATTTTTTAAAATAATTCCTTTATATACATATATCGGTGTTTTACCTACATTTAATTTTTATTAACATGCAGAATTATTTAAAATATCATTAAATAAAACAATTTTACAAAATACAATCTCGCTCTAGTTATTCGAAGAAAGCCGTTTACGTGTTTTATGCCTCAGTTCCTGGACACTATAGACAAAAAGTTCGGATGCTGGATGATGCATCGGCTGACTCAACATAAGATGTCAAGTGCTAATAGGGAAGAGAGAGCGAAGAAATGGATGAAAAAGATACAGCACCTCTATAGTGCATCTCTAGTGCTGTATCCTGGTTAAGCCAAAGACAAACTTCTGTAGCCATATCAGGTACTGAGACAGAAATTGTAGCTGCTAGTAAAGCTGCACGAGAGATGATTCTCTAGTTATAAGACATTCCCAAGCTAATGATCGTCAAATAAGCTGCAATAAAATAAGAGTAGAATCCCGAGATTTACAGTCAAGCATGTAATAACCAGCTATTTTTTTGTAAGCTGAAGAACATCGGCATTTTTAGTTTGCCCTATACAGTGTGACCACGGATAGAGTTGGGAAGAGGAAAAACTTTTTATTAGTAGGTAGGGGAGAGTGGGGGAATCGTGCGCATCAAATTATTTCATAGTTTGCGGGCTTTTAACCGCCCCTTTCGAGTGCAACGCCTTCCTATTGTGGAGCACCGACACCATCAGTCACATCAGTTGTAAACGTTTGCATGGAACGAGCTCTGTTTATTTGAAATCAAGCAAATTTTTATAATTTTTTGATATTGGAAAATAAGACGGTGATTCAATTTTTTTCCCTAATCGATAGAACATATTTATTTTATGTAAATGTATGATTTTGTGCATCTATTGATCTTGTTTTACATTGTTAGGTTAAGTAGTTTGCTAAACGAATAAAATATTGTCATTTAATACCTAAAGGGGTAATAAAGCGCGTGCATGCGCACCATTCCCCCACACGTAATCTATTGGTAATTTTTTTTATAGATGCCTAAAACTTATACAAGGAAAACCACAATGCATATACGGCAAAAGATTTATAAAACGCATTATTGGCGATAAGAAATGATATAGCAGAAAAATAAGGGAGGTTGGGAGGGCCTTCAATATTCCTGGATCGACACTCGAACTCCTGGAAAATTACTCGAAGCTTCCTCGTTTGGGTTGCCAGCCTGTGTTTTCAGAGAAAATATAATCTGAGTTAAGAGAGTACGTTTTAAGGCTAGCAAAACTATTTTATGGCCTAACACCCATGTGACGACTAGCTTTTGGTATCCTGAGTAACATAACATTGTCCATAAATTTGACAAAGGAAAAGGATTAGCTGGAAAGGACGATGTATGAATTTTTAAGATCACCTGAGATAAAGCTACGCCGGAATACTTAATACTTTGAATGCGCACGATTGCGCATGATCACCCGCAACGGTGGGGAATGGTGCGCAAGAGCACTCTTGTACTTTTAGCAATATTGTACTTTAAAAACTTTATTTTTTCCTAAAATTGATTTACATGTTGAGAGTAAACTAAATAGCCCTTTCATTACGGTATTTACATTTAAATTATTTACAATAACATCAGTGCTATAACGATTTCCGCTTAAGTGGGCACATTTCCCCCACTCTCCCCTATAGAAGAAAAAGTCATTCTTTATAAAAACGTCTGCTTGTGTTGAAACTACAATTTTGATAACGGATTTGTGATTACTATACAGGGTTCGTCAGAAATAACATTTTTAGTTTTTTGGATTTTTTTCAATTCTAATTTTCAATTCCTTGATTTACTAAATAAATTTTGCTTGTGCTAAAAGTACAATTTCGAATATCAGATTTGCGATTACAATATAGGGTTCGTCAGAAACAAAAGTTTTAGTTTTTAGGATTTCGTTTAAAATAACTTTACATTAAAACAAACAAATATATATATTTACATCACGCTATCAATTTGACAACCTTTCACAGAAGCGTAATATGGCATCCACTAGAACCAATGGATATATATAGGTTTTGACTGCGTATACTAACCAATTTAGCAGTTGTAAACAGCAAACTGACCTCAAATTAAAACTTTTTTTTTTGTTGATTTTTTACATTACTATCAATAGAAAGACCTTTTACAACCAGTGAATTTGACGGTCGAAATATATGTATTTTTTACTCTCGTATTATTTGTACGGCCGTATATTACACAGCAACGCTAACAAGACGACCGACAGTGTTGTCAGTTTTACTTCAAGCAATCAACTCTATCATTTAATCTTTATTTCGTCAATTTGTATATTTAAATTTCATTCTGCTAACTGGCAAAAACAGTTTTTTAGCTTAATTATGCCAATGCAATAAGTACCTATATATTTTATTAGACCCAATCAAATCAAAAATTTTCAGTAATAGTGCTGAGTTCTAAGTGTTATTAGAAAACAATTTTAATAGTAAAATATAGTCCAAATCAGGTAAATAAGGTAAGGGGGGATAAAAAGTTTTTTACCTAATTATGGATAAAAAGTTTTCTTGCCTAAATACCTTAATGTGGTATAACATCTTAGTAGGAGCATCAAAAATAATAATAGTAGTAGTAGTAAACAGCAGCAGAAGTAAAAGAATTAGTAATTCATAGAAACTACTAGGTAACTTATTTTTTTTATTAAATATTTATCCTTAAAATTAACTTATAACCTATTTTATTTTTAACTTTTGATAAAAATAATACCAATATTAGGCAAGAAATAAAGCATATACAGGGTGAGAACTACTGAAAATATTTATTTAAAACTTAGGGATTTTATATTTTTAGATGTAAGTACCCTCTTAAATTGAAATATTGTCGTCTTCCAATTACTTTTGCTTATACCGAAAGTAGCTGTCAACTTGGTTATTAAAAATTCTAAACTTTTTTTGTATAACAGTTCAAAGGTCTAAATTAAATTGTTTTTGAGATTTAAGCATTTAAAAAATGACATTTTTGGCAGTGGCGGATTTATAAATTTGCCGCTAGTAGGCTATTCAATTTTTTCCGCCCCTACCAGTGACGGCTCGTGAGTTGTGAAACAGGTGAAGCGTTCGGAAAAAAAAAAGCCCGCTGCAGGCGAAAATTTTTTAAGACCACGCTCAAATTTAGTCAATAATTTTTATTAAATATTTTAAAAATTTATGATTACCTACTTATTTTATTGAAAATGAAATTTCTTTCTGCAAAGTCAGTAAAGTTCCAACTACCTTTTTTTATCCCCATTAACAGACACGGCCAACAATAAAGTTTATTTAAAAAAATACTACCCGTCAACCATAAATAAAGAATGTACCATTTATTTCTGTAAGATAAAAAAAAAATTTTGAGCCAAATTTGCCGCCGCCTAAAATCTGCCGCCCTAGGATCCAGCCTACTCAGCCTACTGGTAAGTCCAGCACTGATTTTTGGCTCTTTGACCGGCTATAACAACTTAATGGTGCCTCAAAGAAAAAAACTGCTTTCACGTTCCTATCTTACAGTTTTATTTTCTACTTAAAAAATGCTTCTACGGTTAAATTCCGGGTTAATTTAACAACCGAATGTTAAGCGGAAGTTATGTTTTTAAGTAGAAATAGAATAATTTTCCTAGGATGAACTGTTAAGTTGCTACAGCCTGTCAAAGTGCTAAATAACGTCATTTTTTTAAATGCTAATATTATCTCAAACATTATTCAGTTTAGACGTTTGACCCATAGACAATTTACCTTTAGATAAGCAAACAATAATCACGAATGTGGCAGTTTTATGGCCTCGCGCATGTAAACAAAACTGGGAACTATTAGACATGCGCACTGCAACATTATCGTTTGACGAATGGGAAAATAGACAGGTCCGGGCTTTAAAATTTAAATTCTTGCCAAAAAATTGTAATTTCTTCTCAATTTTTTATCAAGTTGGGAAAAAAGGTAGTGATTTCTGGCATTTTTAGTAGTAGCAAACCTATCAGATTTTAACGATAGAAAATTGTTTTTCAGGTTTTGTTTTTAAAATTTGTTTAAAAATGATTCGTGGACTAACGAACTACCTAGGTATTTAATTTTTTTCTTTTATATAATATAAGTATAGAGAAAAGTTTTTTTTAAACTTTTTGAAGATTGCAGGGCTGCAAATAAAATATACCAAAACATGCATCGCGATAACCTGTCTTGGTGTGGGTTTCCCTTTATTTTCATACCTTGTTTGTGTAACCTAGGCCTAGTTTGATGTGTTTAAATTGATCATAATAAAATAAAGTTATATATCAAGATACATCACTATTCACTATTTCATACTTACTGAAAATACGAAATACCAGGAATTTTACCCCTATTTGGGCATAATAAAATCATACAACGGCTGTTACTAGTCATTGTTTATATTCCAATCCTAGTCACTAAAAGAACAAATACAATTCACTAAACTGCACAAAAACTAGAAATCCGTAAATATTAAACACCCAGAAACCACTATAGCAAAGAAAACTACAAGGAATCCACAGAGAAACCTTAAAACACAACAACAAAAATGGCGGCCGAGCCGGTTCTGGAGAGTATTCTTGAGCGCGTCGATTCTTGTCGATAAAGTAGGACGACCGATAACACGAGGTTTGTGCGCATGCACGAAGGTTCCCCGAATGAAGACAGCTGACCGACGAGTCATGCGCTCGGACGTATTTTTTCACCCATAAAACGTAACTTTTGTTTGCGCAGGAGATAAGCTGTAGGTATCTAAAGGTAAATTGTCTATGGTTTGACCTGGTGAACCCAGTCAATGGACGAGATCATTGATAAAGAAGGCAAAAATTGGAGGAAAACAGTACATTTCTACTTCAGGAAAAGTTATTGAAGCTAAAAAATTACTAGAGCCTTGTAAATGTAAAAGAAAGTGTTACGAAAAGTTTGGTTTAGATGCACGGAAAAATATGTTCAAGAGGTATTTTGAGTTTTCATTCGAAGGTCAAAATCAATTCCTAAATTGTTCAATTGAGGAAATTAGTAAGCAGGTTGAAAGGTTAAGACGAAAGACTTAAAAAGTAAGCCGCCGCAAATTCGCAAGGAAATAACAATGAAAGAAAGGTTGAAGTTTGTCAAGTCATGTTTATGAACACTTTGGAAGTATCTTTGAAGAAAATACGCGTTATTGTTGAAAAAAGACGCAACTCAGAAAGCGAAATATGTCTGTCTGGAAATGAGACTTAAATCTGTCAATAATTAAGGTCGAAGCCCAAACAGTTGAGGAAGGAAAATAAACATCTAAATTTGGCAGAGTCTTCCTATAAGGCTAAACGAAATGATAGAATGTTATGCCTTGAGAATTCAGAAGTTGTCACTTTATCCTTTGATTTACAAAAATGTTATAGCTGTAAGAATTCGAAATTAAAAACTTTTCAGGTACCTAAATAAGAATGTTTTATACGATACCTGTCAAATTTTGACAGGAAAGTGTAAATTTTTAATCCTTTTCGTAGCGAGGGTTATAGCTGTAAAAATCCTAAATTAAAAAGTTTTTCAGTACCTAAATAACAAAGTTCTATACGATAGCTGTCAAATTTTGGCAGGTAAGTGTGAATTTTTTTTGCCTTTTCATAACGAGGGTTATAGCTGTAAGAATCCGAAATTTAAAAAATATCAGGTACCTAAATAAGAAAGTTTTATACGATAGCTGTCAAATTTTGACAGGTAAGTGTCAATTTTTTTTAGCTTTTTCTTAGCGAGGGTTATAGCTGTAAAAATCCTTAATTGAAACATTTTTCAGTACCTAAATAACAAAGTTTTATACGACAGCTGTCAAATTTTGACAGGTAAGTGTCAATTCTTTTTTAGCTTTTTTGTAGCGAGGGTTGTACCTGTAAGATTCCTAACTTGAAAAATGTTTCAGTTCCAAAATAACAAAATTCTTTACCATAGTTGTCAAATTTTGACAGGTAAGTGTCAATTTTTCTTAGCTTTTTTGTGGCGAGACTTATAGCTGTAAGAATCCGAAATTTAAAAAATTTTCGTTACCTAAATAACAAAGTTCTATACGACAACTGTCAAATTTTGACCGGTAAGTTTAATTTTTTTTTAGCTTTTTTTATATAGAGGTTTATAGCTGTAAGAATCCGAAATTTAAAAAAATTTCAGTACCTAAATAACAAAGTTCTATACGAGCGCTGTCAAATTTTGACAGTTAAGTGTCAATTTTTTTTAATCTTTTTCGTAGCGAGAGTTATAGCTGTAAGAATCCGAACTTATAAAATTTTCAGGTCCCTAAATAACAAAGTTCTATACGACAGCTGTCAAATTTTGACAGGTAAGTTTACATTTTTTTTTAGCTTTTTTCATATAAGGGTTTATAGCTGTAAGAATTCGAAATTTAAAAAATTTTCAGTACCTAAATAACAAAGTTCTATACGAGCGCTGTCAAATTTTGACAGTTAAGTGTCATTTTTTTTTTAGTTTTTTCGTAGCGAGAGTTATAGCTATTAGAATCCGAAATTATAAAATTTTCAGGTCCCTAAATAACAAAGTTCTATACGATAGCTGTCAAATTTTGACAGGTAAGTTTACATTTTTTTTAGCTTTTTTCATATAAGGGTTTATAGCTGTAAGAATCCGAAATTTAAAAATTTTTCAGTACCTAAATAACAAAGTTCTGTACGAGCGCTGTCAAATTTTGATAGTTAAGTGTCAATTTTTTTTAGCTTTTTCGTAGCAAGAGTTATAGCTGTAAGAATACGAAATTATAAAATTTTCAGGTCCCTAAATAACAAAGTTCTATACGATAGCTGTCAAATTTTAACAGGTAAGTGACTATTTTTTTTTAGCTTTTTCGTAGTGACGAGTATAGCTGTAAGAATCCTAAATTGAAAAATTTTTCAGTACCTAAATAACAAAGTTCTATACGACAACTGTCAGATTTTGACAGGTAAGTGTCTATTCTTTTTAGGTTTTTTCGTATAGAGGATTATAGCTGTAAGAATACTAACTTAAAGAAATTTTCAGTACCTAAATAACAAAGTTCTATATGACATCTGTCAAATTTTGACAGGGAAGTGTAAAATTTTTTTGCTTTTTTTATCTAGAGGATTATAGCTGTAAGAATCCTAAAGTGAAAAATTTTTCAGTACCTAAATAACTAAGTTCTATACGAGAGCTGTCATATTTTGACAGGTAAGTTTAAATGTTTTTTAGCTTTTTTTATATAGAGGTTTATAGCTGTAAGAATCCGAAATTTAGAAATTTTTCAGTACCTAAATAACAAAGTTCTATACGAGCGCTGTCAAATTTTGACAGTTAAGTATCAATTTTTTTTTAGTTTTTTTGTAGCGAGAGTTATAGCTGTAAGAGTCCGAAATTATAAAATTATCAGGTCCCTAAATAACAAAGTTCTATACGATAGCTGTCAAATTTTGACAGGTAAGTGTCAATTTTTTTTTTAGATTTTTTGTAACGAGGGTTATAGCTGTAAGAATTGTAAATTTAATAACTTGTCAGTACCTAAATAAAACAGTTTTATACGACAGCTGTCAAATTTTGACAGGTAAGTGTCATTTTTTTGAAACTTTTATTCTGCAACCCTTAAACCAAAACCTAAAGTCACTGTTACCACTTATAAGCAAATCAATCTAAATGTATTATGAACAATTCCTATATGTTTTAAATTCTGCTCCAAATATTGATGACACGCTGTCCGTGGAAGACGGAGACGAAGAAAATTAATAGTTAAAACAAAATGTGTTTTTATGTTAAAAATAAAAAAAAAATAAAATAGTTACAATCATGTCGTTTTGTTTCATTTCTTAGTCAATTTTGAGAGTGGTATGTGGTATTTTTCATGTAAATTTTGTTAAAAAAAAATTTTTTTCCTTAATATTATAAACGATTTTAAAGAGTATCACGTTTAAAGAAGAACTTGTAAAATGCTGTCAACAAATAGTTTTTGAGATCAACTTCATACAAAAAATTTAAAAACTCTTTATTTTAAAACGATCAATTTTGACATTGGCCCTTCTTGCACCAAGCCACAGAAACCATCACAATCTTAAAAAGCGCAATAATTATAATATTAACCCCCATCAAGAGGTCGTCAAATAATCGGCTATCTAAAAGGACACAAGTTTTATATACACATTGCGATGTTGCCTATACATAGGCCGTTAATTAAGCGATGATATAAAAGACAAATATACGTTAAAATATACGGCGCTTGCAGCGACCTCTTCTCGCGGGAAATGACGCGTAACTAAAACTATACGAAACTTTCATACGACCGACTAAATGACGGCCGACCAAAAATTTGGCATTCGTCAAATGACGTCATCAGCATCAATTTTACATGGTTTGCTATTTGACGGCCATATATGGCCGTCAAGTGCACCTGGCCGTCAAATTGAATGTAAAATGACAATGTATGGTCGTCGAATTGATAGCGGGATATATATATTATTATATTCTAGCTATATATTTCTTTAATTCATTTAATCATAAATATTAAAATAAATAAAGTTGTATTCAAACGTGAATTCCCGATAACAGTTCCTAATTCGCTATATTGATATATTAGAAATAACTTATCTTATTTTTTCTTTCAAGAGATCTAAGTTATTATTGATAGTGGTTTTATACAAATGTTGCTCTAGATATCCCCATAAATGAAAGTCCATAATTGTGAGATTGGGACTCCTAGGTGGCCACTGATTTGGACCATACCTTCCAATCCATTTGTTCCCAAAGTGATAATTTAGCCAATCACGAACAATTATTGTGAAATAGGCGGGACAGCCGTCTTGTTGGAAGTATAAATATATTCGATCAGCTAAAGGTACCTATATCAAATGATTAAAATTGTTTTCCATAAAATATGGTCCAATGATTCCAATTTAAGAAATATCACCACACGTTTATTTTTCGTGAGTACTGTCTTCTAGAGCGGATAAGAAAATTAGGGTTGTCACGGCTCCAATAGCGTTAGTTTCATGAACTAACTACCTCATTTGTGTTAAAAGTTGCCTCGTCCGAAAAAATAATATTTTTAAAAAACTTCTTTGTTTAAGGATACGTACCCCTATTTGTTTTAATCCAATATCCGTAAAAGGAACATCAGGCCATATCTCATGGAATTGTCGAAGAACTTCTATATAGCTTGTTTCGTGTCCTAAACCCTAACATCGAGCAATATAAATTCTTTGTTCTAACGTAAGCCTTTTCTAATTACACTGATATGCAGAGAAAATTATGACAAAACTCAATTTTAAAGATGCAAAGAAACTAAAACATACGTATTTGTTTTGAATAGGCAACTTGATATACTATTATTTTAATATTATACAATATAGCTACGAAATTAAACACTTTGAAAAAAATGTTTATTAAACGTTTTTAATAAATCAAGGAATTGGAAATTAAAGTTGAAAAAAAAAATCCAAAAAACGAAAAATGTTGTTTCTGACGAACCCTGTGTAGCAGTGGCGGCTCTTCCATAAGGTCATTTGGTCAAAATGACCTCCTTTAATTATTCTCTTCTTATGTAACTTAATCTTTATTAAGTTTAAAATCCATCCTATCAGCCAAACTGCGTTTTTATCGGTATTATTGCTATTACCTCTCAAATATCCCTCTTATTTTACTAGAATTAAATTACCACAGCGGCAGCCACGCTCTGCCAAACTACACGTAACGGTACTTATCGTACGTCATCGTAGTATATTGGGTTCAAGCGAGCCTTGACCACGGCTCTTTACCAGACACATTTTAATGCGCAAGCGTGCAAGAGAGAAATAAACGCATGAAACTACTGAAAGGAAAGACCAAAAAAAATCTCCTGGGGATAGAAGCCAAATAACATTTCGATGAAGTTCCGACGAACGTTGTCATTTAGCAACGTCTGGGAAGAAGAGCCTGGGAGTTACATTGCGGGAGCAGTTCTTAGTTTATTTCCTAGGAAAATTTGTTCAAGTGCTCAACCGAATTCTGCAGTAAGGAGGCTGTATAATGTAGGTATATTCAAATATTTATTGTCGGTTAGTACTTGAGCCTAATGAATAAGAATGAAGCAATTATTTGAAGCAATTACTTTTTAGTAAAAGAAATTGCTTGACTAGCAAATGCTATAAGTAAAAGCAATTGCTAGATCTGGATATGAATAAAATGTTGAAGCAATTGCGGTTTTTTCTATACCTCTGTACCAAATGCTTATTCAACACAAGTTCAGACGTGGCTTACCCACTTATTCAGATTATAGATTTCCTGTTCAGTTTGGTGCCTAATTTGCTACAACAACGTTGGTCTATTTATTTAGTACAATAGTAATCTGTTACGTTTTTGTGGAAAATAGGAAACTTGATATTCGTTCACAAATTGAGGAAACATAAATAAATCTCTCTGACCACAAATGTTTAGCTTCCACAACAGCTTCGGCACTTGTAGGAAATTTAATATAAATATTCGCCTTCTCCAAAACTGCATCCATTACAGAAGTGTATGTCTTACAGACAGTAGTTTGGTGAACACCGAGTTCTTCACGTACAGAATTTTGAAAGCCCGGATCCGACAATTTCCGCAGAAATACTTTAATCTTATTTAAAGGCGACAGTGCACCCCCTCGCCTTTTACCAGTATCAGTCAAAAAATAATTTGCCAACCACTCAACATTTTCGCAGTCAAATCGATATAACTTTCTGAAATCATTATATCTGCAATTTTTACGTACACTGTAGATTTTTCTTTTACAAACGTTCATATTATTATATTCAGCCATAATTGAAGACACAAATTAAGAGCAACGCACGTGTATGCCGCGGAGAACTAAAGTTGACTGCTACCAAGCAAATGATGCAAGGGTCGACCTACCTTAAAAAGTTGAAAGCAATTACAACACTAGAAAAAGCAATTCCTTAATTTATTCATCGCATTTTAAGCAAACGATAGCAATTGCTTCTATTTTTTAAGAAATCGCATTGACTAGAAGCCATTCCTGCACTTTTAAGCAATAACTGGACGCAAAAGCAATTACTTTAGTTTTTATTCATTGGCTTTCAAGAAATTACTTCTATTTTACAAAAAAAAGCGATCGCTACATTTTTATTTATTAGGCTCATTGTTTGCATTTAATTTTTAATTATCGAATTTACGTGCAGGCCGGCTTGATCATTTCTAGGTTTTTTAATTATTTACAGTAAGACGTAACGTGTTAAATAGTTGTATGTGCAAAATATGGGTTTAATATTAAAGACTTCAAAAACAGTAATACCTAGTTTGAATTGTGATTAATGTTTCAAACAAATGGTCATCCAGAACCCAATTTATTAATTACACAGACAAGTAAGGACAAAAATAATGAAGTATACTATAATATATAATTTTTTATTAGGTAGGAAAAAATGTTAATAGGCCAAAAAAAACTTTTGTGGGCGTGACACTAAAAATTTTGTTTTCGCTTTTAGTGATTGGCTTGCGGCGGTTTTCTTATTTGCTTAGAATACTAAATGACCCCTCATTTAAAACAACCACGTACCGCCACTACTGTACGGTAATCGCAAATCTGACATTAGAAATTGTGATTTTAACACAAGCAAAATTCATTTAATAAATCAAGGAATAAAAAAAAAATCCAGAAAACTAAAAATGTTGCTTCTGACGAACCCTGTATAGTAATCGCAAATCTGATATTCGAAATTCTAGTTTCAGCACAAGCAGACGTTTTTATGAAGAATGACTTTTTCTTCCGTGAACACAATGTTTATTTAAAAACGTAGTTGGTGGTTACTTTGTAAATCATTGAGTGAATAAAATAGTTGTCGTAAAAGGTAATAACTGTAATTTCTCTTAGAAGACTTTTACCTTATTTAAATCTTCCTGAACTTACAAAAACTAACAATTTATTTAGTAATTAAGGGGTTACTTGAAAAAATGTAAATTTAAAATTGGCGAAATTAAAGAATACGTTTCTAAAGCTTTATATTAAAAGCGCCCGTACCTAAATGTCAATTTTTATGACAATACATACCAATTGAAAAATCGGTCACACTTTTTTTTTTCACGCTAAATATTGATCAATATATTTGCTAGTATCGTCATTAAATTAGGTCAAACCCGTATTATTTACCTATTTAAGAAACATACCGTGCGAGCAAACATTATTTGCATCAAAGAGGGCTTGGATTGAAAAACGTAGGGCTTGGTTTACATCACAATGATATGGGGACGATATATCTAACCAAATCTAGGTTAAAATTTTGTCAAATTCATATTATGACATGATATGCCAACCTAATAACTAATGAGTCATAAAATAAGTAGACAAATACAAATTTATTTTTGTTGTTTACAAAATTAACAAAGAAATAATATACAGAAAGAAAAAGAAAAATAATTACATAAATTGCTGAAATTCACACGAACCAGGCTTCATCCGAAAAAAAGTCAGGTCTAATAAATCATTTATTTCCAATACATTTTGGGTAAACCATTGAGAGTAATTCCTGCGTCTTTCAAAATCTGCGGCTTGTATTTCTTGGAATACTTGCACTTTATAAGGAAATAAATTATTTAGCAGCTTCTTAAGAATAGTCCTGCATGTTCCATAAGATCTTTCCACTTCTTGGGACAGGCGTCTTACACAATTTGTTGGCGTATTTTGCATTATTTCACGAACATTTGCAACAAGTTCTTCTGTTCTTATAGATGGTCATCCTGCTCCTTTTTTGTATTGTATAGAACTTGTTTCCCTAAACATAGTCACGGTTCAGGCAATGATAAAAATCCCCAGCAATAAAAGCAACGTTAGGAAAATGTTCGCGAAAATCGTCCATGCACAAACCCGGATTGTATTGCCAGTCACCATTTACTCTAACCCCGTTTCGAAAATACGCTTTAACCATGAATGTTTTGTGCTGTTCCGTAAAGCCCATTGTGTGAATTGTTCAAGAAATTGGAAAAATTAGCGATGAATCAAATTACTTGTAACGACTGTCAAAGATGACGGAATAACTGATTGATTGTTAATTCAGGTCGTTACTGACACCCAACAGGTATAAATCTCTACGGCAAAGCATTACGTCCTTAGATGCAAGGCCCTCTTTGATGCAAATAATTTTTGCTCGCACGGTAAAAGATAATATTATTTGTTAAATAATTTTGAATAGACTTTATAAAAGTTATTCTTTTAAAAACTTAAATCAGTCTAAAATAAAACAGGGAGCTGATATTTGACCACCTTAAATTCTGCATGGGAGTTTCCATGTTGCGTCAGCCGAAGTACCACCCTGTATAATTATCATGGTTAACCCGATAAATATTTAGGCAACGAAAAAAAGTTAATCGAAAAAAATTATATTTGTTTAGGATTCGGCAAACAATTTGGCCCCAGCAAGTCCTTATCGTTAAAATATATACAAACCGAAGTTTTTTTTAAATGCTGAATATACCATTGCCCCTTTTGTATTTATTTTTAAATCCGCCAAAGCAAACGAAACTGCTTTGTATTTAAATATCTGTAATTGTATTTAAATATCTGTAACCTTGCAAAACCTTTTTGTGATGATCATTTCAAAAAGCCTTCTAAAGTTACCTACGACCACAAATTTTTTAAAAACTTTTTGTTTAAATATTTACTGGTAATATCGACCGATCTGTCATCAAACGTATATTTTCCGGACGCACATAATTTGTAAATATAACATTAACGTCAAATCATTTGGACACATTCCGACACATCCTAAGTAGCTATTAGGTGACGACACGCTTCATGTAAACAAAATGGAAATTAGACTAATACTTTGTCTCTCGCTAAAAAATCAGACTTAAACAATAACCGGTTAAACGAAAAAGCAACACTTTACCATTAAATAAAGTTTTTGCTGCAGGAATTCCATAGCAGCATCGCCCGCAACTCGGAACTTGCAAATCCCAAAGTTTCGAAACCGCCTATAAAATAAAACTTTTGCTTCCCAAGCCCAAGTCGCCTGCTAGATCTGTTTTGCTTTTTTTTATTTCCGTCCTGCATGTTTACGGAGCGCAGGTGTATATGGTAGTGATCTCGGGATTTTTTTTATTGAATTGAAGGAAGAATTGGCGAAATCGAACTTGGAGTAATAGAGCAGAGGATCCAGAGTGTAATAAATAAAAATTTACGAAATTAATATGGGGGTATAGAATACTTAATGTTAGATTTTTTCTGTGTACAGTGTCACCAGTAAAGTCCGCATCATATGGGATTTTTCTTGATAAATAGCTTTATTCGAAATTTGACTTTGGCATCAAGCTCTGCTTCGATCGAGATGAAAATTAAGCAAAAAAATAGTAGTCACGTGATTCGCATTATCTGTCAAATTTTAATTTTTTCAAAAAAATAATTTAAAAGTGGGGTTATTTTTGAAAATACCGATAAAAGTTATTAGAAAAAGTTTTTTTAAATGCAGTTTCTAGTGCACATGCAAAATTTCAGCCGCATAAGATAATTTTCATTTTTTACCTATATTTTGTAAATTGCACCACTTTTGCAAAATAAGACTCAACGCAACTTACATAAAACTTCTTAGTTTTGACAATGCTTTATTTCAGATACATTTTCTTTAAAGAAGCGCCACATTAAATGTGTGTTTTTCTACAAAATCAAAATTGGGCTATTAAAATTTGGTCGCATGTGATGCAAAGTTTATTTGTTTTTGACCCTGTATAAGGTAACTTCATAAAATAAGTAATTTTGAAAACGTAGTTTGTGGTTGAAAGTAATACACGTTAACGTTATTATGACATAGCTTAATAATAAATTATAATATAGGGGTCTTAAATTTAATCGTTGAAAATAGATAAACTTTACGTTGTTAAACTAAAATTTATTTTCCACTTAAAAAACACTTTACTGAAGACACTGTGTTCTTTTTGTCCTAATATTAAGGTGTATTACTTTCAGACACAAACCACCTTTTCAAAAATACTCATTTTATGGAGTTACCTTATACAGGGTCAAAAACAAATAAACTTTGCATCACATACGACCAATTTTTAATAGCCCAATTTTGATTTTGTAGAAAAACACACATTTAATATGGCGCTACTTTAAAGAAAATGTATCTGAAATAAAGCATTGTCCAAACTAAAAAGTTTTATGTAAGTTGCGTTGAGTCTTATTTTGCAAAAGTGGTGCAATTTACAAAATATAGGTAAAAAATGAAAATTATCTTATGCGGCTGAAATTTTGCATGTGGACTAGAAACAGCATTTAGAAAAACTTTTTCTAATAACTTTTTTCGATATTTTCAGAAATAACCCCACTTTTGAATTATTTTTTTGAAAAATTTAAATTTTACATATAATGCGAATCACGTGACTACTATTTTTTTGCTTAATTTTTATCTCGATCGAAGCAGAGCTTGATGCCAAAGTCAAATTTCGAATAAAGCTATTAATAAAAAAAAATCCCATATGATGCGGACTTTACTGGTGACACTGTATATAGAGAAAAAAAAAACAATTTAACATCGGAAGTAGTAATTATTGTATTAGTATAATGTAAAAAATCCTTAAAACCCATTAAAATGACAAATACATATTTATTGTCAATTAATTAAACTGGCAAACACCCATTTTGATGCCTGCGATATTTCAGGTGTTTTAAAATAATTTAGGCATTCACAATCCAAAAATATTTTAATTTGATCTACCACGACGCGTCGCTTTCGGACCATATTTTCGGGATAATGGCTAATTTTATGCTATTAACTACCGTCGGTTATTTGCTAACAAAACAATATACAAAATTATAATAGAGAGAAAGTATATATTTTGCAAAATAAATATGTAGAAACCCGGAACTACCTGTCAAATAAGCGAAACCTCAAGTAAAAACAAGTATTTATTATATAGAGTAACATTTAAACAAATAAATAAAAGAATAAGCAGTTACAATTTCGGTCATCGTCGCTTAAAAACTGACTTTAATAGGATTTCCTCATATAAGATTAACAAGGAAAGTCTCATTGGAGGCTCCAATAGGAAGCCATCACGCAGGTATCCCATTTCCCTTAATATACCCTTTCATGGGTTTTAGATCCTGATGGAATCGTTTCCCTTGATCTTCACTAACATCGCCTAGATTTTCTAGAAAACGTTATGGCCTTGTACTAATATGACAATTAAGTTTATTAAAATTGGTAAGCATCTCTTTTACAAGTTCCACGTAATTCTCGGTCTTATGCTTTCCAAGATAAATTTGAATCGCAGTGTTGGAAAATACATTTTGACATAGTGTCTTATTTCTAAGAATTATTATTATTATTATCATTTTATCAATAGCAAGCGGAAACTCCGATGAAGCTATTATTTTAGTCTCTTTGATTTTTTTTTAATTGTTCATCGTGATTTAAAATGTCTAAAAGTCCGTCCGCTAGTTTAAATTACTTGTTAAATTCTTACGCGAAAGTTATTTAAACATGGGTAGGTAGGTATTTTGGACGCACAAATATCCTTAAATATTTAAAAACGAATGTCATCAAGCACCCTAATGCACCAATTTTTAGTGTTAACTGCTCAAAATTACGATCAACTTGGGTTTTAAAGGAGTTTACACTATTTGTGCACTTGCGCAGACTGTACTTTCTTCAAGCAAGTTCCATAATATGTACACTACCCGATTGATGAGGAAGTTCTTTCTTGGAAATGTCGCGGATTTTTCTTTGCTTAATTTTTTTGAGTGTCCCCGAAGCTGTTGTATCTGATTTAAATGAAACAGGTTTCTCAAATTACAAGAATAGTAGTCTGTTAGTATTTTAAAAGTTTCTATTATATCACCCCTAGTTCTTCTTTGCGTCAGAGCAGTTAGCCCAAATCTTTTAAGTCTTTCGGGACAGGGTAATCCTCTCAATTCAAATGGTATTTTGGTACCCGCCTTTGGACCCTTTCCAAAATTTCATGATCTTTGATTTACTAGGGGTTCCAAATATTGAATCCATATTCAATTTTTGGTCTAATATAGGAGGTGTACAATTTCTTTACAATCTGTAGAGAGTGATCTTTGAAAGTATTTTGCATCATGAAAATAAAACTACCTAGCTTTCTTTACCATTTTAACAATATATGCTTCCCATTTTAAATTAGAAGAAATTAGTAACCCCAGATCTGTTTGCTCTGTAACACTAATAAGTTAAAGATTATTTAGCAAATAGGTTTCACAAGGGTTATTTGGGCCAATATGCAATACTGTACATTTTAATACATTAAGCTTCATACACCACTGGCTTGTCCATGACTCAATATGCCTCAGATCTCTGTCTTCGCTTTATTTTGGTCGCGTATTTCCTGTAATAATCATACTCTCCCGTTTAAATCAATTAATAAGCTAAACAAGCATTATATAACTTTTTCTCACTCCAACATCCCCTTGGCGTACAGTGAAACCTTCCGTTCCACTTTAACGCGCTAAAAATTCGATTGACCGTTTATTATTGTTCATCACGGCTCATTGGCTGGCTCAGTCCGTCTCGATGATTATTAATTCAAGGGCTACGCCCGTAAACCAAAAGTAATTTCTTTAATTTGGATTGTGAGCTTATCGTTCTTCGATATAATATAATCGGTCCAATCTTCATGTTTTACGTGTTTTTTACGCATTTGACTGACACAGTCCGTCTCGATTATCAGTATTTCCGAGGCTACGCCCTTAAACTAAAACTGTTTTCTTTAAATTGTTCTGTCACCAGCAAAATGTGTTCGGTTGACCCACCAATAGAGGCAACTTGCCACTAAACCAAACGCGTCTGTTTCTGTATTAAAGTTTACATTTAATTTTAATACCAGTTTAGTGCTGCTGTAAATAAATTATCGGTGAACTAATTACCGGTTTACGAACCAATGTTTTCCACATCAAGATAGAATAAACAAAACATGGTGCTGAAGCCCGTAGTAACATAACAAGAAATCCTCATTGTTGCATTGCAACTCAAAAACTCACTAAAGATAATTGGCAATAAGCCAGGACTTTCTGTTAAAAATAATTAGTTTTATATTTGCTATACACGGTACCAAAAGTTACTACTAAATTTACGTTCTCAGAACTTCAACTATTAAAATTGAATTCAACTTCGTTTTCTAGTTTTTTTGATTTCCACAACTCGGTTGTGCTACAAAATCAATTCCCAAAACATGAGAGTAATTGTGTTTTTTTTAAATACTTGTTTAAATGATGTTTATCTATAATTGTATTTGATTGTTTAGGCTACTTGTTACTCGATTAAACCTTAATTTTGAAGTTGCTTTACAGGCTTACGAGTCTTCATACCTTTATAACTGCCTCAAGGCTAAGTCTGCAAGGTGAGTCAGAAGAGGCTTAAACATATACGAGTACACAACCTATGTTGCTGTAACACTGTATTTTTTTATGTCAATGTATGAATGATGTGTTAATTTTGAGTATTTTATACATTTTATGAGCTGTTAAATTATGGCTGATTTGTACCTCAATTAAATTAAACTAAACTAAACTAAGTAAACTAAGAAATTAAGAAGTTAAAATACCACCATCATATGGACGCTTTTATACCTACAATTTAAGGAATTAAAATAAATTAAATGAAACTAAGAAGTTGCCGAACTTTTAACTTTCTTAGTTGAATCGACATAGTTCGTGGGGCGATCGGCATAATCCGTGATTCCCGTAATGTCATTTGTCATTTCGGTGAATGGAATAAAGTGCACATAACCCTAAATTCTTGTTTAATTTTAGAATTATATTTTTGATTTTGATTATTCCAAAACGTTTTACGATTGTTGTTAACGACGGTACATTAATTGAATTGGAACAACAGTTCCCATGCATTTATGATAAAACGGACAAGAATTATAAAAATAAAATTATTCGGCAAAATAATTGGCTTACAATTGCCAGCATATTGTCCGATGAGGAAAATAAGGTGGATGGTTAGTGAAAAATTATTTTTATATGTGGTTAAATAAAACTAATCTTGAAATCTTGCAAATATTCATTAAATAACGAAAACAAACCAATAAGATAGGTTAGGAGCACCTTCTTCTTCTCTCGTAGATTCAATAAGTGGCTTAGTTGAAGAAGTATAAACCATCGCCTTAATTTCTTAATTTAATTTTCTTGGTTTAGTTTAATTTAATTGAGGTATAAATCAGCCATTTTACCCCCTTTTTAACTTATATATACAATAAAACTGGACTAACGTTTAAATTTGAAACTGTTTAAATTTTTGAACGACGTTGTGGATTTAATCTCATTTTTTGCATTGGTCACCCTCAGGTTTTATTGAAGAGATTTTAGTTTCCCCACACGCAGTTTCAGTCATCGATGTGAAACTGACTAATCTGAGGACCATCAAAAATTTCTGCTTTAATTTTCCATGGCTGAGCCCAGAAAATTTTCGAGATAAGTGGTGCAATAAGATTTGATTTTATAGTGTCTGGATGAAGAAGGTTTTCTTTTCAATTAATCTAAAAAAAAACAAGGAATTTTTGAAATCAGCACACCAGAAATATCCAAAATCAGTCGTCAATTTTCGGGCCCAAAGAAGGTTGTTTTTATTGAGCTGTGTTATCAAGCATCAAAGTCACCATTGTGGACCTTGAAGTGCTGGTTCCTCTTCTCTTTCCTGGGCAGTTTTTGTTTGGTGTAATTGCGAAAGTGAAAATATTCAAAATCACGCAACAGGCGTTAGTCTCATACAGATATTGGGCCGTAATTATAAGAAAAAGGGTATGCTTGTACTTGCAGAATATGAAGGAAATTGTTCAGCTCGCAATCATAATATTCCGAGTAAAACCTTATACTTATAGAGCATGAGTATATCCTTCCCAAAAAAGTATTTGGTTATTCATAAACGTTACCTTTTACTCTAAATAAAAAGGATATCCTTCAATATCTTTGAGTGTGGTCAGTAGCAGAGTCAGTCGTGTAGTGATCAGTTGTAGCGATGGCAGATGTTGTGGAACTGAGAGAGATTAAACACTACAAGCAGCGTTTATCAACACTTGTTCGTCATTACAAAGAATTATACCGGTTTGAAAGGAGCAAATTGCCTATTCAAGGCTCCAAACCCCTAGGAAACTAGTAGTTCATTTGTCCTGAATGTAATGGCTTGCAAACACATTTTTGGAAATACTTAAATGCTGAAATTCGAGGAGGTGCGTTATCATCCGTCCTAAAACTTTGAAAGACATTGATTTTGAAGCACCTGAAGAAGAAGTGCCAGAAAAAGATGACAATGACGAATTTGATCTACCTCTTCGCCAGCAAGGATAAGAAGTCTGAGAGAAATTTGAGCATTGTAATAGACAACTTTGATAATTAAATGTAGGTATGTATAAAACTGTATAAAATAAAAGTTCAAATTTAATATAGTTTTATTATTTACGCCATAATAATATCAAATCATTTTGGTTTTTAAATAACAAAATTCGAATAATTATAATAAGTTTATTCGCATACCCTTTACTTATTCTTGGAATATATCCTTGCACGTATAAGGTAATCATTATGGATACGAAAAAAAGGAAATGCTTATACTCCTACCTTTTTCTTCAACTCAAAAACTTATACTTCTACCTTATACTTACAAGGATAGGTATCCTTCAGTTTTATGAATACGGCTCAATACTGGTAGGTAACTTAAAAACGAATATTATGAATTTGTTTATTGGTGAATGATGATAATTTAAAATACGTTTAAACTTAAAAAAAAAAGCATCTAAATTAAGGCAAAATCTTGACGCAAAACATGCCACGATGTATGTAATTTCATCAAACTAATTGCCACGTGACGTAAATTAATAGTTGATTGAAATATTTGCCATCGTACGCGACATCTTGTTTTGCCGAGATTCGTTGAGGGATCGCTCTTCTTGATTAAACTATGTGACACCAAGATTTTTATAAAACAAGATGAAGGTGACGGTAATATATCCACTAAAGAAATTGTCCTTTGGAAAAACATTAATTAAACAAAACTGTATTTTTAATCCATTAAGTTTACTCAAAAATGGCTGAAGCGTGTGAATGTATAGTATAAGTTATATCGGAGTCCCTTCTTAATTTTATATCAAACTTGTCTTCGGGTTTTTTGAAGGTCTTCGTATGATGGACTCGCATACCAAATTTTATTATTTTCTTTTGGGCCAATTAAAAGTTATTTACAAAAAAAAATGCTTAAAAACTAAATACGGCTCCGGCTGTAATATATACCTTCATGAAACTATATACCAGTAACATTTATGATAATGTCAAATGTTAATAGATGTTTAATTCTTTATTAGTTTCTAGATGTTTTCTAGTATCCAAGAAGTGGTCATGTAAGTGACACTACATGAACAGTAGTCCACGGTGAGTATCCGAAATATTCTTTGTGATGTTTTCTGATCGATCCATTCCAAGGAAGGCTCGCTGCTCGATTGTAGAGCACAAGAAAATAATGCATATTTAGAACTTTTACCTCATGTCGAAGAAAATAATGGAATTTACACCAGGATTTTTGGCAAAACTGTAGGAAGGCATCACTCCACAGTACTGCGCAAATTACATAAGTATAAATATCAAAACATCAGGAATTAAGGAAAGGTGATAAAATACGATAAGCAACCTTTTTTCTTTAAGTTATGGAAAGGTTAAATAACGATAGGAAATGCCCACGCACTGCTTGTTTTACCGACGAATACGCCTTCTTTATAATGATAACTTCCCATTTTTTACTTGTGTCTTCAAGACATGTTTTATTAAGTAAACCTTTTTGACATCCTCTTTTTAGAAGTGTTTTTCTACCTCCATGTCCCCCCCTTTTTTTGTTTGGTTGTTCTAGACCTAGGCCGTTTCAACTGAATTTTCCACAAAATACGTATGATTTAACTTATCTTTATTTCTAGTGTCTTCACATAATGTAATTTTAATAATCAAATTTTTTACACCATAAAAGCTCCATTAGGGTTTTATGCCTACCACTTATATAATATATAATAATATATTTTTCTGTTTCCTGATGATCAACGTTTCTGCATTCGAAACATGTAGAGACCTTTAAACAAAGAATATTTTATTCTATTAAATTTTGTGGAGGAAGACTTTGTGTTTTTCCTTCCTTTTCACAAATATTCAAAGTTGTATAGATTGGAGTTTATACAAGTTACCCAATATATCTACGATAGACCTGGTGAAATATATTTTTTGAGACACGTCATAGTTTTTATATAGGACAACAGCTAAAGGCTTATAAAAACTTGCAAGCTTACAAATACTAATTTATTATTTAATTAATTACTAACCGTTTATAAAATGACGGGACCACACACGTACATTTCAATTAAGGTTTACTGCCTTACATCAAACATTTTGACGTTATACAGTTCTTTCGGATGTTCTTCTGTACATTTTCAAATGGAAGAAAATCGGAAAAAGACATTTTATAATATCCCTTTCGGCTCGCATTCCAGAATAAATTAAACTACAGAACGATGGCATTTTCAATAATTTTTAAATAAAATATGACGGATTAAATGGTACCTATAGATGATAACAAATGAACCTATTGACAAAATCGTATTCCGTTCTATCATCATACAAATTTCGCCCCTCCACTTTGTTTGCCAAACATACGCTGTTAAAAGTAATGTAAAAAATGTATCTAAAACGTTATAAAAAGTTTGCAGTACAGCAACGCAGCAGTAAGAGATCCGCCCCCAAAGATGTGACCGCCACGACATTGGTCTGAGGCTACGAAGACACTTCATTCGTTTCCCTTTAGGAATGACCACAGAAAATGTATTGCGAAAAAACATCGATGTTTGCGATGCATCGAAATTTTTTTTTAAAATAAATTTAGAATTATAAAATAACAAAACAAATCACAAATCTAATTATTTCAAGCTCTCACCTGAACTAAAACCAAAGGTAAAGGGTAGAATTAAGATCGAGACGTAACGACAAAATAATTATTGTTCCGAATAAAATTAAGGCCTAATACATCGATTAAAATCGCTGTTACGTCAATTTATATCGAACGTCCCTAGTTCCGTTTAGTGTTTCTTTGAGAGCGGTCTGAAATGTTCATCAGTTTATCGGTTTTGTGTAATAATTGCTGCGCGTCTAGTATTTTGTAATATTTTTTGTAAACTAATTAAGATGAGTCGCAAGTGTCAAGTATGCGATCATTCGGAAGATAATAAGTCTGCAGTTACCTTTCATAGGTGAGTAAATATAAAGTTGGGTTATTTGTATAGGTTTAAACTATAGTAGCAAGGTTATATTCAAAGATAAATCCACCGTAATCCCTACTCCCTGCCCCACCCAGCTCCTCACCGCCTCTCTTCTACAAAGGATATTGCCATCACATTTTAATAGCATTTTTGAATGACATGTGCCATCTATAGGTACCAGATCATTGGATTAAACTGTGTATACATTTTTTTAAATAATCTGCTTGTTTAAATTTAAAAGCATGAAATAAAGTGCGACTACTGACGACTGTTTGCCCTCCAGAAAACATGACCAACCTGTCAATGACGTCATTACGAAATAGTAAACTACAAAGTTTCAAGAACTTATTTTATAAGTTCGCCAATTTTAGATTTACATTTTTCTAAATTAGTAAATAAGTTGCATCAAAATTTCGCAAGTTAAGTCGTCATATTATTTCCTATAATAAATAAAATTAAAGCATCGGTTTAAAATAAACCAGAAAGTCAAAATTTGACCACCTTAGGTTTTGCATGCGTTTCCCTATATTGCGCCAACCCATGCACCGTCCTCTTCTTTCTTTCTTAATCTCTTTATTTGTTTTATGGATACATTTTTAAAGTTCACATCTACAATATTTAAATACGTGTAATCTAGTGTTATGCTCACCATAGATGTGAGCTACCACCTAGGGAAGACAACCAGACTAAACCGGCTGGGGCTGTTGTTGACCCTTGGTAGCAGTGAGGTCTTTCAGTGTCAGTAATCGGTCCTTTCCAGCTGTAACTTTACAAGGCCTTTAAAGTTCAAATCGTAATCGAAAAGTTTTGTGGTGGATATTTGGTGTAGGAAAAGTGGAATATTTTTGATTGGAAAAAATAATACAAAAAACCAACCTTTAGTTGTTAGGAACTCGCGGTGTATAATATAATGATCGTGATCCGGGTTTTGTTTGTAATGTTGTGTGCTTCCATACGTTCTTCCATTCTCTCTCCATTCGCTCGCTTATTCATACAGGACATTATAGTGATTTACAAGGTTTATGTGACTGCATCTTTAAAATTGGTAGGTATATTTATTATGATCTAGTTAGAGATCTTTGGGTGTAGTGCCTGTAGTTAGTGACGCCCAAGGGCGTCCGAAGGAACTTTTCCAAGGGGGGGCAAATCATAATTGGAATTATTTTTGTTTCTAGCACTTCAACAAACCTTCAATAAAAGAATAGAGCAAAACACCTAATACTTATATTAAATAACAAAAAAAGCCAAACAAAATATTTAAAAATGTTCAAATATAACAAAAAAAAATACAACAAAAAACTTATAAGTTATTCAGATTTATTGGAGAAAAGAAATGTTAATTTTCTTAAATCTTTTGCAAATTCATGAATAATTTTTTCAATTAAATGTCTTTTTTTTTCTTTTACAAATTTGCGACGAACACTCATCATACATAAACCGTCCAATCGGTGCTCAGTCATAGTCGAGCGAATCCAGGTTTTTACTCTTCTGAGAGTACTGAATGATCTTTCGACTGTACATGTAGTTGGAGGTGAACAAATTGTTATCGCAATTGCCTGACCAATAGCTGGATAGAACTTGCAATGTTCCAGTAATTCTAACATGGATGTATCTATAAGAAATGTTTTATTTTTCGGTTAAATTGGCGGTTTGTTACACTTTGGGTTTTGTTTTTGTCGTTCATTTTTGGATTGGGAATTTTAGATGTGTTGGTTGTATATCTATTTGTATATTGCTATTATGACTAGCTGTGTAAATTAAAATAAAGCTTTATTTATTCTATTCTAATATTTTTCCTTCATTTAGTGAAGATTTTTGAATTCCACATTTCATTTTATGCAACAAGAGTTCGTTTTACCAATTTTGTCAGTTGAATTGTATCTCAATAAATATGTATATCCCAGTTAAATAAAATATCTCAAACCTACATGGGCCACCCCCCCCCCCCCCCTTCGGACGCCCTTGGTGACGCCTAATAGTGTGCTGTGCTTATGTCATGTACATCGTTAGTCTGTCGAGTCAGGTTAGGAGTTTTGCGAGGATTTTAAGAGTTTAGGGGTCCTCAAAATAAAATGCACTGTCCTGTGTATAGAGCTCTACAGTGTCCATCTAAATTGATCCTTTACCTACGCCCATGTTTTCGCTGATTACTCACAGATCCAAATTTACGTAAACTCCCAATAAATTCATCAATAAACGTTCAAAGAACATCCTTTATGTCTCGGCCCACTGGCCGTTCATTTATCAATAAAAGGCTTATTTGTTCTGTTTTCTGTTCCTAACGGAAATTAACACCATCGGCCATTTTAAAAAGACTTAATTAAAGCGTTCTAATCTGTCTGGAACAGAGAAAGAAATAAATTTCCAACGACCAGTGAGACCTCGGTAAAACAAAACGATTAGGTATTTGCAGGGTACAGTAGCGTAAGCAAAAAGAGCAAGGTCAGGAAATATGGTATGGGGGGCATATCCATTGGCGGGTACATATTATAATAAACAATTTGTAACATAATTCCCGTGTGGAGTTTGATTTTTGAGCTGTTTTAGAGTTAAATAGGCATGCTGACTACACAATTGTAGTTAGTTTTCTTCTACCACGTCAAGTTTTCTCTCCACATCTTATATGAATGAGACCACTATTCGTTTGGGACAAGACTTTACTATTTGTATACACAATTTAACTTTAACTTTCAACATGTCTTTATTCCAAACTAACTTTTACAGTTCAGTACATGGAAAGTGAAAACGTACCTAATATAGAAAATAATAACCATGAAAAAAATGGAAGTTAATCCAATTTAATTCATTAATAAAATCAATTTAACACAAAAATAGTATAAATAGTTTAATTTAGTAAATATATCTTTAATTGTTTTTTTAAAAGTTGCCAATTTTTTAATTTTTCTGATATTTTTTGGAAGATATTACTTTTTACTGCTATAGTTTGATAATTTATACAATGTCTGGTGTTATAGTAATATATAAATATTTATATTGTAGCAATTTTTAATCACAAACATTGCTAAACTAACTTAAGTTTGATTTTTCTATTTCTATGAACATACATTCATACAGGCATTCCGAAATTCCAACTTCTTAAACTAATTATAAATAACAAATTGAGTTAAAACAAATAACGACGTTGTTAAACACGAACATTTGATATAAACACCACACTTTTTAAACAATGAGTTGTTTAACGGGATAACGACTGTCAGTTTAACAATAATTATAGAGTTCTATTGATAAAATACAGTAACGAGTCTACAATCGTAACATTAACAAATCGTATGAATTTGTTTCGTAAGAACAAAATCTAAATAGGGCCATTTATTTGATCACGGAACTAGGTTCATTTAAATGGTTCCTTTCCAAATCAATTTATTTGAAAGCACTTCATTTAATCTTCTGACAACATTCCAGAAACAGCCTGAACTTATAAATGCATTTTAGGATGACGATTGGATGTTTAACCTTTTAAACTTCCATGCATCGTTCATTTTTGATCATAACACTACTTTAATAAGAAAGGAATAATCTTACTTCTCTCGGCTAATTTTGAGTTCCTTTCACCAACAAATTTACATTATAAATGCTGGCTTGTTCAAATTTACAACACAAATGCGGGCTAGTTTATAGAAAATTCATCCCAAATCCACCACAAAACAGCAAAGGTACAATATTATTTTTTCTTCTCACTATTTTCGGGAGCTTAAATCGGGAGCTTGCCGTCTACTATATATTAGCATACGAGTTTTTTTCTTTCAACGTGTTTTATTTTTAACTCATCGAAACTTATTTTGCTATATTTTTTACCAAAACACAACCTAAAATCAGTATATTTCAAGCAATGTCAAGGTTTAAGCGATAACAGATATGCGTTATAATGTTTGCCTTCAAAAATGGGCAAGTGAGGTTCTTTATAGATACAGCAAAATTTTACCCCGGAATTCTAGTTTAGTGCTTGTTTCTCACCCAGATCCGGCTCGAAGTATATAATATACAGGGTGTTTCAGAATAAGATGCTGATCCTTAACGGTGTTAATCCTTAGGTGATTTTAAGAAGAAAAGTTTATATGAATATATATCCTTAACCTATCAACTTTCGAACTACAGGGCGTTAAAGTTTTAAGAAAAAAATCGTCTTTCTATCATAACTTTAAAAACTTTCTAGCTATTTTTAGGAATTTTTCACACATGCCCTCTAAGCATCAATAGCCATTTTTTGGTGTAGAAAAATTTTAAAATTTTTTAACCAGTGGCGTCCTGAAATTATGTACGCCACTGCTTTTTCTCAAGATAAAAATTATTTTTAAAATACTCATTCATTTTAGGCCAAATTTAATATCTTGCCTTTTTATCGTCCGATAAACAGTTTCCAACAAAAAAAAATAAAAAGCATTAAAAGCGCATTTGCTATGTGCCTATGGTTTATTTTTTAACAATAAATTAAAACAGCTAACTTTAAATAACGTGTGAACAAAAACGAAAATAATTTAGATTAGCTATTGAAAGTGGCCACCACTTGCAAGAATGCATGCTTCAGCTCTTCTCTTCATTGAGTCTCGTACCCTTTGAAAAATTCCTGGAGTATTCCTGATAGTGTCAAAACAAACCATTAGGCAAATAGCGAATGCGCATTTAATGTTTTTATTTTTTTTGTCGGAAACTGTCTGTCGAACGATAAAAAGGCAAGATATTAAATTTGGCCTAAAATGAATGAGCATTTTAAAAATAATTTTTATCTTGAGAGAAAGCAGTGGCGTACATAATATTTTTCCAAAATGTCTAGTGCAAACCCTTTCAGGACGCCACTGGTTAAAAATTTTTAAAATTTTTCTACACCAAAAAATGGCTATTGATGCTTAGAGGGCATGTGTGAAAAATTCCTAAAAATAACTAGAAAGTTTTTAAAGTTATGACAGAAAAACGATTTTTTTCTTAAAACTTTAACGCCCTGTAGTTCGAAAGTTGATAGGTTAAGGATATATATTAATATGAACTTTTCTTCTTAAAATCACCTAAGGATTCACACCGTTAAGGATCAGCATCTTATTCTGAAACACCCTGTATAGTAACTATACACTACTACCGTGCGAGCAAAAATTATTTTAATCAAAGAGGGCCTTGCATCTAAGGACGTAATGCTTAGCCGTAGAGCTTAATACCTGTTGGGTGTCAGTAACTACCTGAATTAACAATCAATCAGTTATTCCGTCATCTTTGACAGTCGTTACAAGTAATCTGATTTATCGCTAATTTTTCCAATTTCTTGAACAATTCACACAATGGGCTTTACGGAACAGCACAAAACATTCATGGTTGAAGCGTAGTTTCGAAACGGGGTTAGTAAATGGTGTAATACAATACAATCCGGGTTTGTGCATGGACGATTTTCACGAACAATTGCCTAACGTTGCTTTTATTGCGGAGGATTTTTATCATTGCCTGAAAAGAACCGTGTCTGTGTTTAGGGAAACAGGTTCGATACAACACAAAAAGGAGGAGGAAGACCATCTGTAAGAACAAACAGCACCAAGCATGGAATAGTCAAAACACTCGTCGATAGAGCATTCACACTTTGCAACTCGCAGGGAACTTTGACGAATGAACTTAACAACATCAAGCAAGACCTTGGCATGAATGATTACCCTACGAAACTAGTCGATCAGGCCATCAAAAAGCGTCAAAATCACAAAACTAGAACGAACAAAGATAATGAATCTGTGGACCTACCATGAATGTAGATACCTTATGTCAAGGGAATCTCCGAAAAAATTCGAAGGATAGGACAACAGTACAACATCCGAACAGTCGTCAGCTCCAAAGATTCCTAAAGAAGCCACCTGACGAAGACAAAACCAACAAATCAAAAGGACAAGAAGAATTGTGTATACAGAATACCTTGCGAATGCGGACAATCCTATGTTGGTGAAACCCTACGAACTCTCCAAACAAGGATCAAAGAACATCGAAACCACACACTGAAAGGAGAAACAAACAGATCCGGTGCAGCAGTCCACGCTTGGACCCACGGTCATCATTTACAATGGGCAAACGCAAAAATTATACTTAAAGAAGAACATTGGCGGAAGAGAAAATTCAAAGAAGCAGCTGTCATAATCCAGAACCCTGACTGTTTCAGTAAACCTTCTGCAGATATAAGAAACATTTGGAAGCCCTTGTTAAATAGGTGTGGGCTCAGATTGGGTAGTGATGCAAGCGTGATGACGTAAGCGGATGACGTAAGCAGATAAATAGACATGGTGACGTAAGCAGATGACTCACGACTGCACCCGATCATACGTCACTAGCTCCGCCCCCCCTAGGTAGTATAAATAGGCTCGTAGCTTTGTAACTTGTTTAGTATTCACCTGAAGACGACTGGAGATACTTACCAGTTGAAACGTTGTGATATGAAAAAACTAAAGGTACTGGAAGTCCAAAACATATCTATTACTTAAGATACATCATTGTCTACAACCTCCAAACAGACAACAGAGGAACTTGTTGCAAACGTTCGTGAAATAATGCAAAATACGCCAACAAATTGTATAAGACGCCTGTCCCAAGAAGTGGGAAGATCTTATGAAACATGCAGGACTATTCTTAAGAAGCAGCTAAATTAATTTCCTTATAAAGTTCAAGTATTCCAAGAAATACAAGCCGCAGATTTTGAAACACGCAGGAATTACTCTCAATGGTTTACCCAAAATTTATTGGAAAGAAATGATTTACTAAGACCTGACATTTTTGTCGGATGAAGCCTGGTTCCACCTCTCCGGCCAATTTCAGCAATTTATGTAATTATTTTTCTTTCTGTATATTCTTACTTTGTTAATTTTGTAAACAACAAATATAAATTTGTATTTTTCTATTTATTTTATTACTCATTAGTTTAGTATATCATGTCATAATATGAATTTGACAAAATTTTAACCTAGATTTGGTATAAAGGGTGTCTCACGGTCACAGTCCATTAGAATATTTTGGAAAGTAATGCTGCTTGAATCCCACGAATTTGGACAATTGGGAGACGCCTTTCAAAAGAAATAACGGGGACAATATTCGACTTCCAGTTATACCGCAAGTTATCTCAAACTTGCTTATTTTAAATCGAGCACCCTTGTATGATATATTTTCTTTGTGTTTCTTTTTTTTATTTCCAATAATTTTTATTAATTAATGTTTTTGTATCGTGACGTTTAACTCTCAAACAGGGTGTGCCTAAAATTAAATAAATTTTTAGAGATAAAAGAAGGAAACTCGAAGTTCAGATTGTGTAATTAGATATTTTTATGCTCGATGAATTGTCGGAAAATGAAATTTTATTTACAGGGAAGTAGAAAAATAACAATTTTTTTTCTTTATCAAAAATTTTTACAAACTTACAATTTCGGATGATTTATTATCGAGCACTATAATATCTAATTCAACAACCTGAATGTCGAGTTTCCCTCTTTTATCTTTGAAAAGATGTTCAAGTTTAGGCGACACCCTGTGAAAAGTCCAAATTTGAGGAAACCTTTTTTTTCTCAGAAAAATTAGTTTAATCTGAATACCGGTTACATAAGAAACACAGTTTATAAATGCGTATGTTACCTTTAAGCTATAGTAAATTGTATTTCCCAATTTGGAGCAATTCAGTGTCAATATAGAGCAAACATACTTATTGTACCGTGCGAGCCAAACTTATTTGCATCAACGAGGGCTTGGATTAAAAAACGTGGGAGTTGGTTTAGATCACAATGATATGGGGACGATATATCTAACCAAATATAGGTTAAAATTTTGTCAAATTCATATTATGACATGATATGCCAAACTAATGAGTAATAAAATAAGTAGACAAATACAATAGCTATTTGTTTCATTAGGCAGAAAAGGACAAGATTTAATGCCGCGGCTGGTGTTTCATAGACGAGGCGCAGCCGAGGCTAGGAAACCAGCCAAGGCATTAAATCTGCTTTTCTGCCTAGTAAAACATATAATTTTTTCTCCAAATTTGTTCCAATTTCACGCAAAATCGTATTTTTTATATTTATGTATGTTATTTATGACATTTATTGAATTGTTGTGTTTACTTGTCAATTTAAATTTTAATTTTTAATGACACCTTTTGAGCCTGTCAGGTGTCATTAAAAGACCGATTTTAATGTCATTTGGAGAAAAATTTATTTTTGTTGTTTACAAAATTAACAAAGTAAGAATATACAGAAAGAAAAAGAAAAATGATTAAATAAATTGCTGAAATTGGCCACCGCCATGCTCCAAGCATAAATTCACACGTCTCTTCATATTTTCGAAAGTGTTGACCAGCATCTCTGGAGAAATGTTACCACATTCTTGGATAATCCTTATCCTTTCTTGTCATTGTTCTAAATCTGCAACTGGTGTCTTAAAAATAGTGTTCTTTAAATGAGGAAAAACAAAGTAATCCATAACCGTTAAACAAGGTGATCTAGGTGGGAATTCAATGTCCGATCGAAAACTGATCAATCTATTGTCGAAAGAGTTAATAGTTTCGTCGGCTCTATGGGCGGTTGCACCGTCCTGTTGAACCAAAAGGTAGTTCGTCGTCAAGTAGTTGCTCCACAAATGGATTCAAAATATTGTCTCTATACCGCTGTGCTGTAACTGTGTCATGGAAAAAAATAGGACTAACAATTCTTCTTCGGGAAACAGCTAACCAGACACCAATTTTTTGAGGGTGCAATGTGGACTCTACAAAAAAATGGGGATTTTTACTACTCCACATGCGTGTCTTCTGAAAATTTACATAACCGGAGAGGTGGAACCAGGCTTCATCCGAAAAAAATGTCAGGTCTAATAAATCATTTCTTTCCAATAAATTTTGGGTAAACCATTGAAAGTAATTCTTGCGTCTTTCAAAATTTGCGGCTTGTATTTCTTGAAATACTTGCACTTTATAAGGAAATAAATTTAGCAGCTTCTTAAGAATAGTCCTGCATGTTCCATAAGATCTTCCCACTTCTTGGGACAGGCGTCTTATACAGTAAAGTAAAACGTCACATGTCAGATTTTCTATTTCTAACCTTAAAAATTGTGATTTTTTCATTTGAATAATTTTGAATTATTTAAAATTAAATATTTTAAATTATGGATGAAATACTTCATCCCATCCTTATTGATGAGGATGATGAAGATGACGACGATTTGGGCGATCTAAAATTCAGTTCAGAAAAATAACAAAATAATAATAAAAAAATTAGGTTAAGTGACAACTGACAAAATCATAGAAACCAGCGATCGGTCGATTGGTTGGAATGCGTTTACGGATAGGGATACGATGGCAGGCCCGTAACGATGCGGGCAACGTAACGTATTCAGTCCAACGCATCTATTCTGCACATGCGCAGATCGATGCGGATACGGATACGGTTGAAATTTAGGACATGCTTAAAGTGTCTAATATCCAAAAGGTAGTTCGTCGTCAAGTAGTTGCTCCACAAATGGATTCAAAATATTGTCTCTATACCGCTGTGCTGTAACTGTGTCATGGAAAAAAATAGGACTAACAATTCTTCTTCGGGAAACAGCTAACCAGACACCAATTTTTTGAGGGTGCAATGTGGACTCTACAAAAAAATGGGGATTTTTACTACTCCACATGCGTGTCTTCTGAAAATTTACATAACCGGAGAGTTGGCGTATTTTGCCTTATTTCACGAACGTTTGCGACAAGTTCTTCTGTTTTTACAGATGGTCTTCCTGCTCCTTTTTTGTGTTGTATAGAGCCCGTTTCCCAAACCACAGCCATGGTTCTTTTTAGACAATGATAAAAATCCCCAGCAATAAAAGCAACGTTAGGAAAATGTTCGTGAAAATCGTCCATGCACAAAGCGGATTGTATTGCCACTCACCATTTACTCTAACCCCGTTTTGAAAATACGCTTCAACCATGAATGTTTTGTGCTGTTCCGTAAAGCCCGCATTGTGTGAATTGTTCAAGAAATTGGAAAAATTAGCGATGAATCAAATTACTTGTAACGACTGTCAAAGATGACGGAATAACTGATTGATTGTAAATTCAGGTAGTTACTGACACCCAACAGGTATTAAGCTCTACGGCTAAGCATTACGTCCTTAAATGCAAGGCCCTCTTTGATGCAAATCATTTTTGCTCGCACGGTATATACAATGACGATGTCTCGATAATAATATAACAAAAGTAACAATAATATAATTAATAATTAATTTTACTACTCCACTGCAATTTTAGGACCCATTGAGACGAAAGGAATTGTTAGGATACTTTTACTTAATTAAATTCCAGTTAAAGAGCAATTAGTTAAAGAGCAAAACGAAAAAGAGAAAAGAAAAGCATATTAGATCCCATTTTAAAATATTTTGATTCAAATATTAAAGAACAATTAAAAATCTTGCTACGAAATTATTATTCAGAGGATAGTATTTCTGCTTCTAGAGAGAAAAAAGTGAACACTGAAAGTCATGAAGGTCACTACACTAGAAATAACGTTTTCTATCTAACAATGAGACCACAAAAATTTTGGTATTTTTTTCTGTCTACTTAATCTTCCTTAACGCCAGTGGTCAAGTCGACTGGCGCGGCGCCGTCTATTTTTATTATATTATATTATAACATTTGACATTATTACAAAAATATTACCGGTGGTTTCATTGAGGTGTATGTATCAGAGCCGTTTTTAAGTTTAAAAATTTTTACGAAAAGTTATTTCTAAATAACTTTAGGCTTATTAGAAAATAATAAAAGTTGGTTTGCGAGTCCATTACACAAGAACTTTTAAAAAAGTCCAATACACGTTTGTGTAAAATTAATAAGGGAGCTAATAGGTAGAAAAATTTAAATGGTATTACCCATGACTAGTCTGGCGGTGCACCCACCCGGTATAGAGCTTCAAAATGTGGAGTAATATGGTATTAAACATAAGTCGAGAACAATGTCACATAAAGCACTTTCTCAATATTGACAAAATGATAAAGAATAAACGAAGGAGGAGAGTCGTTTTATATCAGTCGCAGGAATAGAACTGTAAACATATAATATTCATCATTATACCAAACGCTACTCATTATTAGGTAAAGCGCCATTCTATAGTTCATATTCAAAATAATATTAAATCCGCTTTCCCAGTGGTTACTTTCTTACCAATATTAAAGCAAAAACTGCATCAAAGTGAAAATCCGCAAAACCACAAAAAACTCATATTCTGCGGTTTTCCATTAAAATCCTATCCGAGTTCAATACCATTTTGTTTCGAAATTATGTAACTATTCCAGCGGCTCCATTTGAATTTCTGTTGTGTTCGATGTGGTTGGACGATTTAAAATGGCAGTAGAAAAATATTATGTTTTAGCCAGAATAGATTTTCCATGTGTTGGAGGAATAAGAGTTCAGATTTTGATGATATTTCTGTTCAAAAATAAAGAATTGGTCGACCATCTATCTCTGTGGAAACTAAGTGTCCATCTTTAAAGATACCTTATTTAAAGTAAAAAATAAAAATATAGTAAATAAGTATTGTGTTAAATAGCCCACGGACTGCAGCTTGGTTGGGTGCTTGGCTCGACGAGCAGCAGCCAACAAAAACGACGACACACATTTTTTTATACCGTGCGAGCAAAAATTATTTGCATCAAAGAGGGCTTGGATTAAAAAACGTAGGGCTTGGTTTAGATCACAATGATATCACAAATCCAGGTTAAAATTTTGTCAAATTCAATGATAAAAATCTTCAGCAATAAAAGCAACGTTGTTCGTGAAAATCGTCCGTGCAAAACCCGGATGGTATTGCCACTCACCATTTACTCTAACCCTGTTTCGAAAATACGCTTCAACCATGAATGTTTTGTGCTGTTCCGTAAAGCCCATTGTGTGAATTGTTCAAGAATTTGGAAAAATTAGCGATGAATTAAATTACTTGTAACGACTGTCAAAGATAACGGAATAACTGATTGATTGTTAATTCAGGTAGTTACTGACACCCAACAGGTATTAAGCTCTACGGCTAAGCTTCACGCCCTTAGATGCAAGGTCCTCTTTGATGAATTTTTGCTCGCACGGTAGTATAGGTAGCAATAGCGCATTAGCCTACAGACTGCAGCTTTAAACTAGGTGGCATCCTAACCGGCATCCAAAGGTACCTCTAATATTAGTAACTACCCAGGGCCGGATTTATGGAAACCGCTGCCCTAGGCCCAAAGAAATGTTGCCGCCCCCGAGGCGAGTATTCAGCTGTCAGTTTTGGGGGGGGGGGGGGGGGGGGGTAAGGAAAAAAAACAGCGCCGCAGGCGAAAATTTGTTGGGTGTTACGCCTCTTTTTACTAATTTGTCAGTGTTTATTTTTTGGGATGGGGGGTAGCTACCCCCCATTACCCCCTCGAATACGCGCCTGCCGCCTCCACCTAGAATATCATATTACATTTTTAACAATTTACTACAAATATTAAAAAACACAATACCTCAAGAAATAAAAAAAATGTATTCTTCAATTTCTTTGAGTTAACCATATATTTCTAAAAAACAATATTTCAAACAAAGAAACAAAAAAGCACAGACACAAATATAAAAATTGTTCAAAAACGAATGCTGTGTTACGTCATTATATAACATAAATTGGTCTTTCTGTTTACAATACTTTGACGATACCAATAATAGCATCATACAGGCAAAGGCAAAGAAAAAAGTAAAAATTATTAATTTTATGTTATGTAAATGCAAATTTAGAAAGATTTGCGACGTACAATTATATTTTAATATGTTTTCTTGTAGGGAAAATTTAATTCTAAAACAAGTTAAAACAAAAGAATAAACACAAGCAAACGCAGCGCGCAACCGGCGCAACGCCTGGTACCGTGCACGTAAAACCAACACGCGAGCGCAAAGTCAGTCGTGTCGCCATGCGGTAATTGCAATCCGCAGCGATGGCGGAAAATTAGACGAGCGGATTTGAATTAGATTAGGTGAAATTAGGTAATAGGCTAGAGAACAACGCGGGTTGTCATTTTTGTAAATTGAACTGTAGTTAAAATGTGTAATAAGACTCAGTAATATTCGAATTGTCTGGAATTTGCCGCCCCTACGAAATTTGCCGCCCTAGGCGTAAATCCGGCGCTGTAACTACCTTAGAATTAACTGAAATTTTCATATTTTTTTTTTACTTTTTTTGTATCACACTTCTGCGGACAGGAACAAACCCGAACAGGAAACAAATCGGAAATTGTCAAAATGGGGTATGGTAAATTAGGTCCCAGTAGGTAAGAGATTAAATTAAAGATTGTATTCCCATTTATCGGTATGTTGTAAATTCAATCCCAACCAGAGTTTTACGATACTGAGGAGCTTAATCTCTTTCGTAGAAAGAAGTATGGAAGTATGGACTTTCTCGACAATAGTAGTAATTAGTAAAATAGGTAAAAAAAATACCTAAAATGGATTTTTTCCCAGTCTCCATATTAGTCGATTCAAGTATTATCTGTAGTCTGCAACATTATTTTGAGTGAAAAAGAAAAGCGTATAGTAAGTAGTTGTAAATAACTATAAAAATAGTTTCCAAAAAACTTTAAGGAGTGGTGAAAAGCGGTGGACTTGTATAAAAAAAGTGTAGATCTTATTTGCTTAGTATGGATGAAATGGACAATGTATGTTGCCATAATGCAAATGTAGAACAGTTGAACCGCCAACTTGTAAGCACTTCTTGCAGAAGGAAGGCTATTGATGAATTATCGGAGAAGCCTGCAGAAATCATCCGCAGGGAGCTTCAAGACAATCTGCCTTTAACAATCAATACGTCAGACGTTGCGTTAATAAGAAAGAATTTGTACAATGCTCGTCGAAAACTGCTTCCTCTATTGCCGACAAGTGTTTAACAAACTTTCGACATTCTGGCGAAGATCAACATTGAAACATCCAGAAGGTGAATTTTTTATTTTTTAATGAGGCAGCTGATCAAATCGCCGTATTTTCTTGTAAATCAAATATTCAATTTATCGGAAAATAGTATAGGTACTTTAAAAAAATTACCTTGTCGGACTTCGATTGTCTTTATTTTGTTACTTAAGACAACGTTTCGGTAAGTTAGTATCTCTAAGCGTTTTTAAGTGTAAACTAAATTATAATTCTAAGGCTACGTCTTAAATACTATCCATGTGCAATGAAGCTTGATGACTACGCCTACGTGCATATTGGAGTGTGAAGTTTGAGCTGTTGGTTTTGGACAAGAAGAGGTTTCCAGATATTGGGGATATCTATACCTGTTTTACTACTATATGGGTATTTTAATTCATGAAAGCTGCTTGTTTAAACTTTCGTTTTCTCCAGTGCTGTTCCGTGTCCAAAACTTTGGCTTCTGACCACTGTATATTATGCTAGTTGGTCCATACCGCTATACCTGATCTCGAAGTTTCACCTCTTTGAGTATGTTTCATATGTTCTCTAACTCGTACAGGAAGAGGTCTTTTTGTTTCTTCAATGTACGATTCGCCACACTCGCAAGCAGGGGCGGTTCTAGACCCAAAATATTGGGGGGGCAACACATTGGCGCAGCCACAATTTTTGGTAGCCGTCGCTTGATTGTATTTCTCTCGAGATATTTTAAAGTTTTCTTCAGAAATGTTGGGGGGTCCTGGGCCCCCCAGCCCCCCCCCCCCCCCGTAGAACCGTCCCTGCTCGCAAGGGATTTGATAGATACAATTTTTTGTGTTTTTATTACTATGGGGGGTTTTATTTTTGTAAGAAAGCTTCTAAGCGTATTTCCGGATTTTAAGGCTGTTTTGATATTATAGTTCTTGGTTATCCTTCTAATCTTTTCAGAATACTTTTATGGGTATAGACATATCAATTCCGTTTATGTAAACTTTTTTGACAACGTAAATATTTTTATTTTATTTAATAAAACAAAAATTATTCAATATTACATTTTTATTTCACTGGTCCCCTCTTAAAATATTTTGCCCGGGACCGAATTTACCGAGGGGTAATTTACTGGCGAAAATGGTGTACAACTTCTAGAAATGAAGAAAATACAGAAAATACGAAGAAAATACAGAAATTACGAAGAAAATACAGAAAATACGAAGAAAATACGAAGAAAATACAGAAAATACGAAGAAAACACAGAAAATACGAAGAAAATACAAAGAAAATATGAAAAAAATACAAAATTTACGAGGAAAATACAGGCAACATAAGGAAAATATAGAAAATACGCGCGGCAATCAATTTGGCAATGACGTAAAATCGTTGGAAGATCTGACAACGCTGCCGGGTTTTCGACGGTTTTAGTGATGGGAAAACAACGCTGCCGAGAATTATAAAAAAAAAGGTCGCCAGTTTCGACAATATTAATTATGATATCCTCAATTATTTAATTTTAAGTAGGTATGTGAATAATAATGGTGTAAGCACAAATTTTTCATCAGTGAATTATACCGATGCACTGCCGAAAATGGTGTACAAGTTCTAGAAAATACGGAAAATACCAGGAAAATACGAGAAAAATTAAGAAAATACTAGAAAAATACAGAAAATACGAGATAATACAAGGAAAATAAACAAAATACGAGAAAAATTAAGAAAATACAATGGAAAATACAGAAAATACGAAGAAAATTCGGCAATATGGAAAATGGTGTACAAATTTTTCTCAGTGAATTACCCCTCGGAATTTACCTATACAGTTTCAGGTGAAAACAAAATTTGGGACCGATTTAACCATTATTTTTTACCCCTTTTTTTCAGGAGGGAATTTGCCTATTCCCGTCAAAATAACAGCGTCTTTTGTTTAATGATAATTTTCCTGTTTACGCGTTTTGTCACCCCGTCGTAACCACAGACTCGTAAGGCGGATTATAATTATAAATAGAGTGCGAATTTCAGGTAGTGAAAGGACCTTTAAACCAGAGCCGGCATAGGGACTCATTGGAAAGTAGTAGTTATTAAAAAATCTATTAAAATGTTACAGGCAATTAGTACTTATCACAAAGTGCATACATTTATTGACGGCCGAACTTTTCCTCAGGGGGAAGCTGCTTATATTATTTAAAAAACGATATCTCAAAAAACGTAAGGCCCAGGAAGCTGAAATTTTGCACTTTGCTACTTTGCCCTTACCTAAAAAGGTTGTAGTGCTAGGTACTTAGGGAATGAAAATACATTATCAAAATTTGCTCCATATGTTCGAGTTTTAGCAAACTGTGCTTATCTTGAAAAATCTTGGTGTATGTTGAAAATGAACGTTCTACATCGGTAGAGGTTATGGGTGCAAATATAAAGTAGGAAATAGTATATTAACGTACAGGGTGTCCCAAATTCGAGCCTCATCATGGGGATCTCGGAAACTATAAGAGATACAACATCGGTCAAATTGTGGCAAAGTTGCGCAATTTCGTACTGAGCAATATCGCAAAAAAATATCTGAGTTTTTTTTTTTAGTTTTTGAAATTTTTGCAAAAAACTAAAATTTTGAGTTTTTGTTTTTTTAAACTGCTTGACTTATTTTATCCGCCACAGAAAAACAAGCATAACATTGTTAACGCAACTTTTTACGCTCCATATTGTGACATTTTTAGAATTTCGTTACAACGTTTCGTTTTTATGGAACTATTATCAACTTTAATTTTTTAAATACGGACCTGCATTTTTTATTTTATTTTTTGATAGCCCTTTAAGCCCTGAAATAAACCATGTACCACACTTAATTATATTTAGACGTTTTGATGTCATTATTACATCTTCAGGAATGTGATAATTATTTTTAAATACGGCCCTGGTGTTAGTTACTTAATCTTTTTACCACAAACAACATGTGGACAAATGGATCCGGAATTTTATACAAATAATTTACTATAGGTTTTTATATAGATTGTAACAAAGTAAAAATAAAACCAAACAAAACAAAGGTTGCTATGACAAGAACTTTTACTTGATTGTTTGGCTTAAGGTGGCAAGGCGGAATTCTCAACGTCATTTCATCTATTGCCAACCTATAACCTATTTCGCGTTGCTTTTTTTAGTTTATTATTTGATTAACTAACATTTAAATAAAATCAATATCGTCGGTACAATATTTAGGTAATAGCTGACATATTACAAAAATATCAATTTATTTCATTGCTAATTTTGGGAGAATTGTATAGTGAAAGAAGAATGACATAATAATGTTTAAAAAAATCTTACCCGACATTTTTCGCTATGAAATTCTCCTAAAATAATTAATGAAATTCCTTAATATTTATTTAATATGTCAATTATTACGTATAAAATATGAAGACGATAATGATTTTATTTAAATTTTGTGTAAAAGCTAGAAAAATTAAATAAATATACGCGAAATAGGTTATAGGTTGGCAAGCATGTTGATACTTCCACCTTAATTATCTTGACAACTGCAGTCACCATTTATACTGAATATTTCAGCAAAATTATGTTTTCTGCTTTAGAAAAGCGCGACATGTTACGAGTTTATTATTCTTCCAATAGGAATTTACAAATTTCTTGTGACCGTTATTTACAGGACTATCCTGAACGCTTGCAGCCTCACCATAGTTATTTTGCTACGCTTAATACTAATTTAGCCCAGTATGGTAGTTTTAATAAACCAAGAGTCAAATATACACCAGGGCCGTATTTAAAAATAATTATCACATTCCTGAAGAAGTAATAATGACATCAAAACGTCTAAATATAATTAAGTGTGGTACATAGTTGAATTCAGGGCTTAAAGGGCTATCAAAAAATAAAATAAAAAATGCAGGTCCGTATTTAAAAAATTAAAGTTGATAATAGTTCCACAAAAACGAAACGTTGTAACGAAATTCTAAAAACGTCACAATATGGAGCGTAAAAAGTTGCCTTAACAATGTTGTGCTTGTTTTTCTGTAGCGGATAAAATAAGTCGTGCAATTTAAAAAAACAAAAACTCAAAATTTTAGTTTTTTGCAAAAATTTCAAAAACTAAAAAAGATAGCTCAGATATTTTTTTGCGATATTGCTCGGTATGAAATTGCGCAACTTTGCCACAATTTAACCGATGCTGTATCTCTTATAGTTTCCGAGATCCCCATGATGAGGCTCGAATTTGGGACACCCTGTACACGTTTTATAAAGCATCATTTTATTGCACGCGTCCATGTTAAAAAACGAGCAGCCGCTTGCGGCGAGTTTTATAACGGGACAAGTGCTTAAAACTGCTTTATATAACACGTAAGTTATACTATTTTTTCTAATTTGTAGTTTTTTCAATAAAAACACATATTTAAAAAGAAAATAAATCCTTCAAATTTTGTAAATTTTTATGCCTAAATTTTATGTTGGTAATACTTTTTTTTATCATAGTAGCCTCTGGGCAACAAAAATTATTTTGCGAACTGTCATTTTTTGATTTATTGACCCATTTTCACCACGAGATTCTAAAGTTATTTTAGCGATATGAGATTTAAAATTGGACGGAATACGTTGTGTGATCCTTGTACATTCGGTACATATACAGAGCGTTCGGAAATTCGGGCAATTTTGCTACTTTTTTTCGAATTTCAAAAGACGTGATTTTACGTCACAGCATTGCAATTTATTATAGGGAAGATGGAAAATTCAAATAAAGTTGTCGTTAAAATCGACATTGGAAGGTTAGCAGATTGAATTTTGGATAGGATTTGGCAGAAAATTATAGCTTGAAGCATCTACAAAAGCAAAATAGTTCTCCGTCAATAAAGTTATTATTTAATATGTGTTTTTTAATGAACTAAAACAATACATACAGATTTGTAGATCTAGGCAACCAAACATACATACGTGGGTTCGTGTAGTATTTTGCATATTTGGACTAAAAAATATTAGTTATCTAGAATGCTATGCTATACGGTGAAAAAAAACATGTCATGTAGGGCCAAAGTTTAAATAATAAAATTTGGAGTTCGAAATAGATCTATTTCGAACGCGCTAGCGAGTTCGAAATAGATCTGTTATGAGACAAAATTAGAAAAACATTTTTTTCTATTTCACGTTCATAATGAGTTCAGTACGACCCTCATTTGCGGATCGTAATAAAGCTATTTCGATACGCGTTTTTTCTTTATTTGATGTTGGTAACATTTAAATGTTTTATTTCATTGACTTGCGCGGCCTTTGTGATTTACGAGAAACCCCATTTTTCGCAGAGGAAAACTAGCTTGATAACTTACTATTTTATTCTGTGTGGATAACAGTCATGTATGTTGGTTGCATAAATCTATAAATCAATCTTTTGTAGATGCTTCAAGCTATCATTTTCTGCCAAATCCTATCCAAAATTCAATCTACTAACCTTCTTATGTCGATTTTAACTTCAACTTTATTTGAATTTTCCATCTTCCCTATACTAAATTGCAATGTCGTGACGTAAAATCACGTCTTTTGAAATTCGAAAAAAAATAGCAAAATTGCCCGAATTTCCGAACGCTCTGTATATGTACCGAATGTACAAGGATCACACAACGTATTTCGTCCAATTTTAAATCTCATATCGCTAAAATAACTTTAGAATCTCGTGGTGAAAACGGGTCAATAAATCAAAAAATGACAGTTTGCAAAATAATATTTGTTGTCCAGAGGCTCCTATGATAAAAAATAGTATTACCAACATAAAATTTAGACATAAAAATTTACAAAATTTGAAGGATTTATTTTCTTTTTAAAATGTATTTTTCTTGATTATAAAAGGTGAAATAGAAAAAAATGTATAAAGCACATGTTTCATAAGGCGTTTTAGCGCCCGTGTCAATAAAAAAACTCGCCAATTCGTGGCTCGTTTTTTAAAATAGACGCGGGCGCTAAAACCGCTTCTTATGAAACTCGTACTTTAATATACTATTATAGCGTTCATATTTAAAAACGGTACCGAACAGTTAACCTCTTGATCATTTAACAAGCTAACTATCCTTATCATTGTCTTAAATCGAAACTTTTTGTAACTTTTTTTGAACTTTATTAGATATGTCCTCTGATAAGGGAAAAATAAATTGCCGGAGATTAAAGACAATGTTCATTGCATCGACGACAGTAAATAGTTCGTTGTTGTTCAAGTCGTTGTTTCGCTAAAACTATTGGAGAAAAATCGAAATGAACAAATCCATTTGAAGGTTATCATCTTTGCGTAAGAATAAATATAAATAAGGAAGTCACATGTATATGTATAAAAATATATATATATCTGTAATTTTATGCTAAGTATATTCTTGCGACCCACGATTATATTTTATATAAAAAGACTTTCTTGATGTAATAACGGCCTAGGTATTGAATATTTTTTAGGCAATTTCATATTTGCAATTTTCTATTGACGTTTTTTCTTTTGATCCTTTATAATGGAATCTCTCGCCATCTGCTCCTGATCGTAAGCCCGACTGGGGGAGTAAAATAGAATTTTGATTATATCTCGGTTCTCTTTTGACGTGGCCTGATGAACTATGTACGACGAATAATGTCTTCTTCAACAAATGGAGTGATTTATTTACAAATAACAATATCGACGGATAATAAATAAGTGTCGGGTATGTATCGGCGCGACTCACGCCGAAAATGTAAAAGATAACGTTACTTTTATTTGAAAAAGTGTCCAAAAAGTATGTAACATAAATATGTTTAATGTAACGGTACTGCTTATAGTAAGGTAGGAAATGCAATTTTTTCAAAATTGCAAGATAAAATAGGACAGTTCCAGCGCAATTAGTGTCTCTTTTACATGTATTTTCCATAAGAAAATTTAATGTTCGAGTTCAATTTCGACCCTGTTGAAGTCTGGTATATTTTATGTTAAGCGGTTGGCTACAGATACAGAACCGGACTAAGTACTTTTACCTTTGCATTCGCCATCTTTTAAATTTTGTAAGGCAGTCTTAATATTTTGTAAAGATATAGCGTGGGTACTAATTGTATTATTTATAAAATAAAATATCGACAGACCCGACCTACCAAAATAAGTGTATGAAAACATTTATTTTCTTTTTAAAATGTATTTTTCTTGATTATAAAAGTTGAAATAGAAAAAAATGTATAAAGCACATGTTTCATAAGGCGTTTTAGCGCCCGTGTCAATAAAAAAAACTCGCCAATTCGTGGCTCGTTTTTTAAAATAGACGCGGGCGCTAAAACCACTTCTTATGAAACTCGTACTTTAATATACTATTATAGCGTTCATATTTAAAAACGGTACCGAACAGTTAACCTCGATCATTTAACAAGCTAACTATCCTTATCATTGTCTTAAATCGAAACTTTTTGTAACTTTTTTGAACTTTATTAGATATGTCCTCTGATAAGGGAAAAATAAATTGCCAGAGATTGAAGACAATGTTCATTGCATCGACGACAGTAAATAGTTCGTTGTTGTTCAAGTCGTTGTTTCGCTAAAACTATTGTAGAAAAATCGAAATGAACAAATCCATTTGAAGGTTATCATCTTTGCGTAAGAATAAATATAAATAAGGAAGTCACATGTATATGTATAAAAATATATATATATCTGTAATTTTATGCTAAGTATATTCTTGCGACCCACGATTATATTTTATATAAAAAGACTTTCTTGATGTAATAACGGCCTAGGTATTGAATATTTTTTAAGCAATTTCATATTTGCAATTTTCTATTGACGTTTTTTCTTTTGATCCTTTATAATGGAATCTCTCGCCATCTGCTCCTGATCGTAAGCCCGACTGGGGGAGTAAAATAGAATTTTGATTATATCTCGGTTCTCTTTTGACGTGGCCTGATGAACTATGTACGACGAATAATGTCTTCTTCAACAAATGGAGTGATTTATTTACAAATAACAATATCGACGGATAATAAATAAGTGTCGGGTATGTATCGGCGCGACTCACGCCGAAAATGTAAAAGATAACGTTACTTTTATTTGAAAAAGTGTCCAAAAAGTATGTAACATAAATATGTTTAATGTAACGGTACTGCTTATAGTAAGGTAGGAAATGCAATTTTTTCAAAATTGCAAGATAAAATAGGACAGTTCCAGCGCAATTAGTGTCTCTTTTACATGTATTTTCCATAAGAAAATTTAATGTTCGAGTTCAATTTCGACCCTGTTGAAGTCTGGTATATTTTATGTTAAGCGGTTGGCTACAGATACAGAACCGGACTAAGTACTTTTACCTTTGCATTCGCCATCTTTTAAATTTTGTAAGGCAGTCTTAATATTTTGTAAAGATATAGCGTGGGTACTAATTGTATTATTTATAAAATAAAATATCGACAGACCCGACCTACCAAAATAAGTGTATGAAAACATTTATTTTCTTTTTAAAATGTATTTTTCTTGATTATAAAAGTTGAAATAGAAAAAAATGTATAAAGCACATGTTTCATAAGGCGTTTTAGCGCCCGTGTCAATAAAAAAAACTCGCCAATTCGTGGCTCGTTTTTTAAAATAGACGCGGGCGCTAAAACCACTTCTTATGAAACTCGTACTTTAATATACTATTATAGCGTTCATATTTAAAAACGGTACCGAACAGTTAACCTCGATCATTTAACAAGCTAACTATCCTTATCATTGTCTTAAATCGAAACTTTTTGTAACTTTTTTGAACTTTATTAGATATGTCCTCTGATAAGGGAAAAATAAATTGCCAGAGATTGAAGACAATGTTCATTGCATCGACGACAGTAAATAGTTCGTTGTTGTTCAAGTCGTTGTTTCGCTAAAACTATTGTAGAAAAATCGAAATGAACAAATCCATTTGAAGGTTATCATCTTTGCGTAAGAATAAATATAAATAAGGAAGTCACATGTATATGTATAAAAATATATATATATCTGTAATTTTATGCTAAGTATATTCTTGCGACCCACGATTATATTTTATATAAAAAGACTTTCTTGATGTAATAACGGCCTAGGTATTGAATATTTTTTAAGCAATTTCATATTTGCAATTTTCTATTGACGTTTTTTCTTTTGATCCTTTATAATGGAATCTCTCGCCATCTGCTCCTGATCGTAAGCCCGACTGGGGGAGTAAAATAGAATTTTGATTATATCTCGGTTCTCTTTTGACGTGGCCTGATGAACTATGTACGACGAATAATGTCTTCTTCAACAAATGGAGTGATTTATTTACAAATAACAATATCGACGGATAATAAATAAGTGTCGGGTATGTATCGGCGCGACTCACGCCGAAAATGTAAAAGATAACGTTACTTTTATTTGAAAAAGTGTCCAAAAAGTATGTAACATAAATATGTATAATGTAACGGTACTACTTATAGTAAGGTAGGAAATGCAATTTTTTCAAAATTGCAAGATAAAATAGGACAGTTCCAGCGCAATTAGTGTCTCTTTTACATGTATTTTCCATAAGAAAATTTAATGTTCGAGTTCAATTTCGACCCTGTTGAAGTCTGGTATATTTTATGTTAAGCGGTTGGCTACAGATACAGAACCGGACTAAGTACTTTTACCTTTGCATTCGCCATCTTTTAAATTTTGTAAGGCAGTCTTAATATTTTGTAAAGATATAGCGTGGGTACTAATTGTATTATTTATAAAATAAAATATCGACAGACCCGACCTACCAAAATAAGTGTATGAAAACATTATAAAATTAAAGGAAAAGTCAAAGTAAACAACATTTTTTTTTTTAGTATTTAATTACAAAAAACATTATTTATGTATTTATTATACAAGGAAATGTGTTGCACGTCTAATTAAAACACCATATTAGGAACATTTTTCGTATTGTTACTTTTGTGGGAATTTTATATATGGGTTTATATAATAACAAGCTCAGCTTCAGGGGATTGAAGGATACGTTTATCGAAGACAACATAAACATATTTATTATATTATTAAATTTTTAAAATAAACTTATTATTATTATATAGGGTGTCCCGCACCTAAGGGCTATACAGCAACAGGATATAGTGGACTTGAAGATATGTCATTTAAATTCATTTCTTATACGGTTAAAGTAAAAGGTGATCCAAGTAAATAGTTACTTGATAAAATTGGCGATGATTTTATGTTAAGCAGATATGAATCAAATTTGGTGTAGTTATGTTTTTGAGGGCAAGGAAGATTTTATAATGAGCTTTAAGAGAACGCTAGTTACACAAAAATGAATTTTTAATGGCTCTATTTGGATTTTCATTCTGATATTTCTTTTAAAGATGCAAGAATCACCGTTTCAGTAATAAACTAATAATAAGGCTTATTTATGATAGCAAATGATATGAATGAAATGGGTATATTCATGTACCTATGGACATTTTCTATAAAAAAATACTCCGACTCCGGGGCCCTTTTACTAAATATTACATTAATAAATTTAAATAATTGCTGTAAACTGTAAATTACCATATTTCCTTCGACAATATTAACTGGACCATTGAGCACACAATAATTATGATCCATAATCATCTAAACTCAAAAATATTATTGATAATAGATAAGTTAACCAAAATAGGTTTGTGCTCACAGTTAAACTTAAATAATAAACACCAAGAAAATCTGTTTCTGAAATATCTATATAAAATCCAAAAGTAAAATGTTTAAAACACACACCAAAAAAGAAAACAGCCACAGAAATACTTAAAAAACATTAAAATTGGAAAAAAATAATATGACGCAACCTGACACGTGAGCTTGCTACGGCCCACTGCTGATCTGGGAACTTTAACGACGAAACCAGATCAGCTGAATGTCTTCTGTCGAAACGCTTTGTTTTAAGAAAAATTTAACTATACGTTGTTCCTTGCAACTCTTTTGCTCAGCAGCTACCAAGTTTTTATATATGCAGTGTGTATATATTTTTGAGTACGTGACTGATGTTAACAGTTTGTACAGAACTGACAGGCAATTGATCGGTCTGTAATTTTTTGGATCATTTACATACCATTTTTTTAAACAAAAAAACGGTTGGATAAGCTGAGGTTTGTTCGGGGATTAAGAAAGCAATGTTAAAGCAATTTCCTATTACATGGTGTAAGCTGCTAAAAGTTTTGGGTCAAAATAATAATAAAAATAATTATTTAACACAAGGTCCAGTATTTTTTTTAAACAAAAAACTAATTAAATTAATGATTTTATCATATAAAATCATAAAAACTTAAATCATATTTTATTAAATACTGGTTTAAAACCACAGCATAATAAGAAAAATAAGGCATACTATACCCTAATGGTCGTAATAATAATATTTTTAAAAAGAATGTAAGTACTTTAAAGATAGATATTTCTAAGTTTTAATCTAAACCCCTAAATTACCAACAATTAATTGCAAAATTATATTTAAGGAATTTTGTTATCCTTCATTATTATGTAGTTATTAAAAAAACTTTTGGAGGCAGCCCTTTGTTGCTATGTAGCATTAATTAATATAAGTTGTTCTTGAGTATTATATCCCTCTTTAAAGCATAATTATTATTTGTCTAAGAATATTAAATTTTGTTTATTAATTAACAACGTTTTATTCCTTGCTATAAAAACAGTATCTTATAAATATTTTGTTTTCTAGGTTGTAGCAAGATTGGCGTGTACATTGCAGACATAAAAAACAGATGTTGTCACCAGCTGACGAAGACGCTAATGCAGCATAATTAATACCATTGTCCTATAGACAGACTTGTCTCAAGATTTGAGGCGAATTGTTACTATTGCCCACGCCGGAGCTGGTGCAGGAAAAGAAACCTGAAGAAAGAGCAAGATATCGGCTTGTTAGTATAGAAGTAGTAGGTGTTATAAAATGAAGTTTTGTATTTAACAAATGAAAAATAAGCTAAGACAGCCAATGGTGAAAAAATTCCAATTACACAATTAATTTAAGGTAACAAATTTTTCAACAAAAGGGGAAACCTGTTCCCCCCCAAATCGTACCTAATTATTTTTAGTCATTGTGTCAGTATTATTACCTCTTTAGAGAAGAGATATCCTGATACATAATTGGTTCGTTGAAAATACGAACTATACATTGACCGCAGTTCGTTTGCGTCGTTAAGGATTTTTGCGTTTCAAAAATCCAGTAAGCAGTCTGGTACAGCAGAACAAATTTTTTCAAAAAGGGGCGGTCGTGGGTACTAGTATTTTTTCTTATATTTCTCCTGAAACATTTCCTTAAATTAATAAAACCTAGTCTTATTTTACAAGTATTATTTTACAGGCATTATATTTCTCCTGAAACATTTCCTTAAATTAATAAAAACTAGTCTTATTTTACGACTATTATTTTATAGGCATCACATATCCTCTTATTTAAATACCGTTATTATGACGAAATCTAATTTAAACATTTCAGGATAAAAAAAACAAATTAAGAATTCCTAATTTTCCTTTTACTGTCTTTAAATGTGACAGCCAGCAAAATTTTTTAATTATATTCATTCGACTACGGAGTTATAAATAAAAAAAGGCCGAAGGGTCTGTTTGTCATTATAATCAAAATTTAATTTCTTGTAGAGTTTTTAATATTACCAAATTTTGTTATTTTTAGAAATTGCTTTAAGTTTAGTTTGCTTTATTTAAGAAATTAAAAACGTTAATAAAAAATGTATCTATACTTTTTATTAAATACAATTGTAAAATGACTAAATGACCTAGCCCAGCCTAAACCCCTAATCCTAGAATCATGAAATTCATCAATCAATTTCATTATCAGAAACTAAAACTGGTAGAGTTTTGAAAATTGTTATCTAAGTTCCTGTTATAAAATAATAATATTCGTGCGAAGAGCGTTTTTTTCCTTCCGTTTCGTCAAAACCATCCACAGACGCGTTGTGTCGTTGTTGGGAAATTCTAAAGTATACCAGCACCTCTAAACAACTTATATAAATAATTTGAAGAAGTAGTCCATGCTTAAGGAGGAGTTGAAAGTAAAGGAAAGAAAGAAAAACCTAAAAGTCTTCCTCCACAAAATTTAATAGAATATAGAAATTTTTTAGGGGTCTCTACATGTTTCGAACGTAGAAACGTTCATCATCAGGAGACAGAAAATTTATATAATGCTGATGGTATTAGCCGAAGAGAAAATGGTAAAAAACCTTAATGGAGCTTATATAGCATTCAAAATTTGAAATGTAGAAGTGACGTATATAAAAAAAGTTGAGGAGAGTTAAAACATGTCTAAATAACCAAATGAAATGAGGAAGAAGAAAAAGGCCTTCTAAAGAGAAGGTGTCAAGGATTTTTTAATTATTTATATAATAGTTATTTATGCAACAAGGGTGTAAAGTAGCATTATTTTTACGAATGGGAAATTTTTCGCACGAGCCGCAGGCGAGTGCGCAAATCACATGAGTAAAAAGAAAGGCACTTTACGCACGAATTGCATAGACAATTTTTTCTACTACCGGACGTTATACAGGGTCGCTGTTATGTATTGAAATGGTCGATTATTTCTTAAAGGAAGAGAGTTATCTAAAAAATATTAAGAACAAAAGTTATAGAGACAATAACAATAATAAAATTCCGTATATGTACTTACAAATACGGATTTATATTCAATTTAATTGTGGACTATATGAATATTAAATGTACAGCTATTAGAATTATTAAAAGTTAATCCTTGGCTCTTAAGTCTAGAATTTACTTGTGAATCTTCACAATCCACACGTCTGCTGTTACAAGCCACATTAGAACTAGATGTAAATGGTGTATCAGTTAGCTTATTTATATTGGTTGAAACTTCAGAAGACAAATTTGATGTAATATTACTTATTTCGATTTCAGGAATATTGTCAAACGTACTAGTGGAATTTGAAGAGGAAGCGTAATTTGTTAATATTTTATTCGATATGTCAATTTTTTTGCTCAGTATACTGTCAATGTAACCCTCTGCGACGGCAGACGATTTCCATCCCCCTTGCTCCTTTACTGTTATAAGGTCTCCTCCAGAATTTGCCAACATAGTGGCAGATGACCTTCGAAAAGAGTGACCAGTATAACATGTTGGATTTGGCAATTTCAGATATTCAGCTATTACAGAAGGCATCTTACCAAATGTGTTTATGCCCACAGGTTGGTTTCGAACATTTATTTTGGGCATATTTTAAAAATAATCTGGATGATTCAATATTAGGTCTTAATGTCATATATTTTATAATGTACGATAAATAATTTATGGAATTATTTGGGTTTAGAACTGTAAAAATTCTTTCCATACCATTTTTTGAATCAGGAATTCTTATAATAAGGACTGTTTCCTGTTTCCTGTTCTCAACATCATTTATTGTCATTTTCATCAGTTCTTCTCTGCGACAAGCCCCAGAAATGCCAATAATAAATGCAACCTAAAATAATAAATCGTGTCGATATAAAATCTATAATAACTATTAAATACAAACATTTTATAGAGAATCTAAAAGTATTAGGAACTAAGGTAAAACTTCTATAATTTTGATATGATATTTTACCTTACCAATAGAATTAAATTGATATAAAGTTACCTTTATCATTAAAAACTTCGAATCCGGAGCCTCCAAAATAAACTTGATGAAATGACTTTTCTCAAATATTCCTAATTTCTTTGCTTTGTAGCCTTTGCTTATCTGTTTAAGAAAGGCAATTAACTTGTGGTAGGTTGAAATAACTACTGAATTTTTAATTTTCAAGGTAGCCTTTAGCATGGAAAATATTGACCACATTGTCGATGATTTATAGCTTTTTAATTCATCTGAAAAATAAGCTAGCAAAACATTTTCTGAGTACCTTGTCACTTTATTTTTCTTGCACCAACTCATAAACAATGTATATTTTTGCTCGTAAATTAACCGGGACTTGTTAGGAAGCAAATTCAAAGTAGCTTCCTGTGCAGAATCTGCAATATTCGGCGGAGTGTTCTCAAAATCCGATAAATCACTGTCCGTAATGTTGAGATTTAAAAATCTGAAATAAAATTAAACGAAATCATAACAATATAACACATTTGATATCACAACTCAAAACTTGCCGTATTAAAATATTCACTAATTCCTAAAATCATTAAAACACCTGGCATAAATCACAAATTGTCAACATTGAGATACATATTGTCAAACAGAAAGTAATTTACTTTACGCACTAGTTAAAAAAAGTTAAATTTTAGACACCTTCCATAGTGTGTAAAGTTAGTGTTTTACGCACGGTAGTAGAAAAAAAATATTTGTAGAATTATTGGTATGTCTGTAAGACAGTGTAAAGATGAGAATAGTCATTTATAGAAGTCATGATCTGTAAAAATAAAATTCGAAGTTAGAATGAAAACTAAAAAAGCATTTTTTATATAAATCTTTTTTTTATAATTTTTTTTTTAAGTAGTTAAGAATAGGTGTCCTAAAATTATCTTTGGGTGTGGTGACATCTCTTGACGAGGAGACAAAATGGTAATGCATACCTGTCAGTGTAAAACGAAGGTAATCTGTAATGAAAGTTCCGCCATCTCTGAGTGTAAAACATTGTTCCTTTTGTCGGTAATAAAGATTAGTTATGTGATGCATACATGCAAATAGTGATGACAGTTAAAATGATATAGAGTAAATAGAAAATTAATTTAAATTGTTTTTGAAAAATATGATTGTCAAAAGATACAAAAAACAATAGAGAATGAGAAGGGAAAATACTATTTATTTTATATTTAATCATAAAAGTTAAAAGCATTAAAAAAATTAGAACAACGGTGCTGTATTTGTTCGTTGAGACAAAGGACATAACTATTGTTTAGAGCTTTATTAATTTCAAGAATTTCTAAAAGGTCCAGTTTGTTGCCTTTGTTGCAAAGGTGTAAAAGAGTCTGAAGTAAAAACGTGATTATTTGAAACGATGTGTCTAGAAAAATTAGATTTTATCTTTGAAAGGGAAAGATTTTGATTGTGAGCCTTCTCTATCTCTTTACAGTGTTCCTTGATGCGAGTTGGAAATTTACGTCCTGTTCGGCCAATATAGGTCGCGGTACAACCCTCAGTCGAACAGGAGATAAAGTCGATTCAACGAGTAAACCTGCATGATGGCGGCGGATAATTCATGTCAGCGCTCTCCAATCACAAATAAATTAAGGCAAAAAGTTACTAGGATTTCACACCAGAAATTATTAAAATTCAATTCCAAACATAAGTAAAAGCAACTATTATTAAGTCCCTACATCATATATCTTTCTTGTTTCTTCGTATCGAGTTAAATGCATGATAGAGAGAGACACATACCGGTGCTAACCAACACGAACCGTTATATGATCACAGGGCAGGCCAGGCATTGCTTTTGTAAAGCGCAACATGAGACCGTTTCCGGGGTTTCCACGCAATACGGTTTTAGTTGACATTGTTCAATTTTGGTGTTTTGATTTGTGGTTTTAATTCGTTTTTATCCATTTTTGTGCCTTGAAACTTTTATTAATTCTAAAAACAGTTCTTTTCAGAGCTATTCCATTGTGCTATTGTGTTGCCGGTAAGTATTTTTAGACATTTGTACTTAATTAATTCTCATTTCTCACCTCTATTTTTATAAATAACTAATAATATTGTATTTGTAGGAAAATATGAGTGAACAAGTAATGGACCATGATTATTGTGCTAAAGGACCTTCTTCGCTAAAACAAAGGTATTGCCTTATGCAAAGAAATAATGTTGCCCAGCAGTTTGTTCAAAATATTTTTAAATATTTTGTTGAAAACCACCCTGAGTAACCTCCAACCAAGTAGTAGTAATTGAGGTTTTTTTTAAAACCTGGCATACTTTCCAGTCCAAAGTTTTTCAGATTACTTATTAAATATTTATAGTGCCATGTCAATTTTAGGAAACTGCCAAAACCTTGCAAATTTTAGTCGAATCAGTACGCAAATATAAAAATGGATGCCAGGAATCCACACTGGTTTTAAAACGATCCAGACGCAAATATTTAACTGATGAAGCACCTAAAAGCATCTGCATGGAAATAAGAAACGAAATATACAACATGTATTCTGAACGTAAGTCACATAGATTTTTTTTCTTATGGGCAGGTCATAAGGAAAAATTACAATATTATTTATTAAATACCATATTGCTAAAATATTAAAATTTTTAAATGGATGTTGTTTTAATTGGTTGTTGTCTTGTTAGTAATAATGCCCTTAAAACAATGTTTTAATGGCATAAGTTATTTAAATTTAAAGACTTTTACTTTTACAGCTATGGCATCTTTCTTCTTTGACAAACATTGCAGCCATGTTATACTTGTCTAAATGTGTTTTACCATTAATTTAGACACATTAAACACACAAAGTGTATGTATGAAGGTAACAAAAGTTATAATAAGGCATGTTAGTGTATTATTGTCTTGGTTATGGAAGATTTAACGGGCTAACAATATACAGTATGTCCGCGGATGCGGTTAACAAGAGGACAAATGGAGCAAAAATTGAAAGATACGAAAAAGTAATTCTTTATAAAAACATTTGCTTATCGCAAAAATATTAATTACGATGAGAAAATTGATTCCTATTATACAGAGCGTCTCAAAAATGTAAAAGCATGAATTCCAACAAGAGCAAACAGTCATTTTTTGGCCTTTTAACGCGAATTGATTAAAAAAACTTTCCTCAAATTTACTGAAGAAAATTGGAATTTATGAAATAAAAAAAAAATCAACATTTTTGCAAGTCCCAATTTTACTACTTTTACTTGATTATTACCTTTATATTACTAAACATTAATAAAAATTAATTTACAGTGGACGAAACATAATACACAATAATAGTCATAGTTTAAAAAAATGCGAACTTGCAAAAATGTTTAATTTTTTTATTGAATTTCGTGAATTCCAATTTTGTTCAGTAAGTTCGGAATCAGGGATAGGACTAAATTTGGAGCAAGTTTTTTATTTGTCATTTCACGTTAAAAGGCCAAAAAATGACTGCTTGCTCGTGTTTGATTTTATGTTTTTGCATGTTTTTGAATTTTTGTATAATAAGAATCAATTTTCTCATCGTAGTTCCTATATTTTCGACAAGCAAATTTTTTTTTCAAGATTGACTTTTCTTCGTATCTTTCAATTTTTAGTCCAGTTGTCCTCATGTTAACCGCATCCGCGGACATACTGTATATAAATTCTTTTAAAATCCTGGTAGTGTTCGGCTAAATTCATTATTTGTAAAATATTGATATACATTGCACATTGCACACATGCATTTGTAGTAATTTGTTATTGTGAACAGCGAGCAAGTGATAACATGACTAAAATAATTTTGATTGTATTGTACTGAGTGTTATTGATTACTAACGCATGTTCTGTACCATTTTAGGAACTCCAGTCACAATAAAAACGCTGCTCCATCGGTTAAAATTAAGGCAAAATTATACAGGTGGGCAAACAAGTTTACATAATCTTTTAAAAAGGATAGAGTTCTCATATCAAAGGGACAATAACCGACGAGCTTTAATGGAAACACCTCATATAGCTTTTCAAAGACGTCGAGTTTTGGAAAAGTATATGGAGAATGAATTGAAAGCTGATGCTAAGGAACAATACGTCTTTCTTGATGAGACTTGGATTTTTTCCAATGGCTCTTTTAGACGGTCTTGGCAGGATGATGATGTAAGATCTGCCCGAAAAGTTAATGTAGAGGGAAACAGGTATGCCACATTTCCTTCATATTAGGTAGCTCACATTGTGATCTTAATAATAATAATAAATTCATATAACTAATTTTCTGATCTTCTTTTTAGATACACAATATTACATGCAGGTAAATTCTTCACTAACTTTTAAATCCAAAACCAATGTAGGGGACTATCATGGAGAGATGAATGCCGTTAATTTTGAAACCAGGTTAAAGGAGAAGTTATTCCCGTACTTGCAAAGATAATCTATTATTATACTAGATAATGCAACCTACCACAGTAGGCAGTCGGAAAGGCTTCCGATTAAAAGTTGGACAAAGGAAAATATGAAGAATTGGTTAAATGCAAAACAAATTAAATTTCCTGATACTGCCAAAAAAGCTGACCTATGGACATTGGTATCTCAAGTGCCAAAACCTAAATCCTACGCAGTAGAGAATTTAATAAATGAAGCAGGGCATCAAGTCTTAAGGTTACCGCCATATCACTGCCAGTACAATGCCATTGAGATAGTGTGGAGACAAGCGAAGCGGTTCTATGACAAACACATTGTCGAGACAAAAAATATTTTAGGGCCGTGGAAAGTGGCTCTTGCAAATGTTTCACAAGAAAACTGGAGTAACTATGTTTGTCATACTGATAAAGTAATTAAGGAAGCGTGGGACAAAGAACAAAATATTATTGCTCCCAATAATCCTATTGTGATAAATGTTGATAGCGATTGCGAGTTTTCTGACTCAACAGATGATGACGAGTAGGGCTAATTTAATGTTGTAATTTTTTTACTATCTATATTTTGATGCTTTTTGTGTACCATTTTTTGCTTTCAGTTCTTGTGTAGGTACTAGGTACTAGACAGAATGTTTTTACCTCTTATTAATAATTATACGTTTATTTTATCTTACAACAGAGAAATGCCAAACATTTAATTATTGATAAACATCATGACAACTTTGGGACAGTTGACAAATTTCACTCCTACTATATGTGGGATTGCAGGAGCAGTATTCACATTCCTGGCTTTCGGCTTAGTGCATTCAAAAAGAGTCCTTGCTATTTCTGTAGTTTTTAATCACTTGCCCCTGTTCAAAAAGTAGCCAATATAAATAGATTCAAATGTGAAATTAAATCCTATCTCACATGGAATAATTGCTTCTATTCCATTGATAAGCAATTCAGTCCTACCTGAATCTTGCGACTTATATGTGTGTTATGTAAGTCTGATTTACTCAAGTGTATGTTCTTTCCATTTTCATTTATTATGTTATGTATTTATAATAGGCTAGTTTTAAAATTTTAATAATAAATTGAAAATGTTAATATTTACTTTATAAATATGTGTAACAATAAATTAATAAATAAATAAATAAACTTAAAAAATATTGTTGACTAAAAGATTTATTCTACCTAATGCAGTGGCGGAAAATTATAGAAAAAATACCAATGCGGAAAAATGATGGCAGTGCACCATTTGTTTTATAAAAAATTATCAGAAGACATGTTTGCCAGCCACTGGTGGAGCAGTCTAACTTTTCTAAATAAAATATGTGGTTTTATGTCCTATTAACACAGGTACCAAAATTTTAAATAATCTTAAGTAGGTACTTTCAGAGATAGTAGAAAATAAAACACCCTGTAGCAAAAAAGTGTAGCCGTTGCAGGCCTATGTTCAGATTAACTATTCTCTTGAAAATATCATGAGAAGTAATCCTAAGATATTACTAAGTCATTAAGGAATACACTGTATATTTCAAAAAATTGTTTTATGGAAATTAGGTAACATTTTACAACAATTTTTAGGTCCGGTCCTGACCTATTGCTGCCAATATTATTCTTACTAAAAATTAAATAGCTGGAATATGACTATTGTCATTATGACATGTCGGCCATCTTGCAGGTTTACTCGTTGAATCAACTATACCATAAACACCTGATTTGTTAAAAACAGGGATATGTTGTTTAGAGAATGTTGAGTTTTAAAGACAATATTAATATTAAAAGGTTTGAAGATATTTTTAAGTTTATATAAGAGAGGACCCCAAAAATATAATGAGAAAAATTTCTTTGAAGGTTTGTCGTTAGATAATAATAATAATAATAATAATAATAATAATAATAATAATAATAATAATAATAATAATAATAATAATACATTTATTATTTCAAAAATAAACAACTAGATTACAAATACATGTATAGGCACTATTTACAATTAATGGAATAAAAGGTATAGTCAAAAGATGTTTCTTACGTATGTTTAGATTATGTACGTCCGTCCGGAATTTAAGCTTGTTGTAGAGATAAGGAGGGCTTTTAAATTTAATTACCTTATAATACAGGCACAGTGAGTGGACAATTCGTCTATTAAACATGTTTAGCCAGCCCAGCTCGCGAATTTTATGTGATACCCTTTGCCTACGTCTTATTCCACACACCAGTCTTATACAAGAATTTTGAAGTTTCTGCAACCGCCTGTTGTCAACTGAGTTTAAAAAGGGGCCATAAACGTTGTCCGAAAAGTTGCAATGGGACAGGACTAATGAATCGCATAGTTCCATTTTCGTTTTTTGAGAAAGATAATGTCTGTAAGAGTAAATCATTTTTAACATGGAAAATCTCCTTTTTAAACATTGTGTTACATGCTCTCTAAATTTTAACTTGGTGTCGACAATAAGACCCAGGTTTTTTGTATGCTCTTTAAAGGGAATAACTTCGGAACCGATTTTTAGGTTTATTACGTTTAACAAGGCATTTCTATGGGTTTCGTTAGAAAATAGTAGAGCTGTGGATTTAGTGGGATTAATTTTAAGTAGATGATTGGACGTTACGTCCAAGAGCCCATTTAAATCCTCATTTAGTTTAGTGATGGCAGTGTGGACCTTATTGAGCCTAAATGATAAGTAAATTTGCGTATCATCCGCATATAAATGATACTTTGAGTATTTTAAATATTTGATAAAGTTTGAGGTAAAAATGCCGAAGAGAAGAGGACCCAGTATGCTTCCCTGCGGAACATCTGTGTTAACATTTATGGGGTCTGATTTTTTACCATCAAGAACAATTCTCTGAACCCTGTCGGACAAAAAAGAAGCCAGCAAGGTAATCGAGTTTGGAGTAAAGCCAATGTAGGCTAACATAGCAGTTAAAATGTCATGGTTCAGCATATCAAAGGCTTTGGTGAAATCAAGAAGAATAAGTATTGTAGCCTCACTTTTATCGTGTGCCACCACTACGTCATCCAGAATATCGGAAAGTGCAGTGGCACAGCTGTAACCCCCCCCCCCCCCCCCCGAAATCCCGACTGTTTTTTTGGTATAATATTGTGTTGAAATACATAAGAGTTGATCTGTTGCTCCATAATTTTCTCTAAGATTTTTGGAAATGTCGGTAATATCGAGATTGACCGCAGCTGTCCGTACTCTGTGGGATTGCTTACTTTGAGTAATGGGTCAACATGTGCAAATTTCCAACTTTTCGGAAAGTAGGACGGACCTATCAATACAACAGTTAATTATGTGGGTTACATGAGTTATGATGAACGGGCAGCACAATAAAATGAGATCTATGTTTAAGTTATCGGCTCCAAAGGCTTTAGATTGAAACTGAATAATTAAATTAGATACTTCGTTCTCCGCCACTGGCTGAAAAGTAAACTGGTTGTCAAAAAGTCTACTGTTTTTATAGAAATTTAAAAGTTCGCGTTTAGGGTTACTATTATTATTTGCAAGTTTCGTAAAGTAGTTATTAAGTTCGTCTAGTTTTCTTTTGTAGTGCAATGTTGGAATTTATGATTAAGGTACGCCTTTTTTTCCGATCGGATGGCTGAAGTTGTGAGATTTCTTAGTTGTTTGTAATACTCCCAATGTTCCACAACCTTCGTTTGTCTGTAGCGCTTTAGAGCCTGATTTCTCAAACGTTTCATTAGCTTAACATTATCAGTGATCCAAGGACAGTACGGTTTTTTTGTGTTTTTACTTTCTTTAATAGGCGCGTGGGTATCAAAAATACTCAAAATAGTGTCAGTCAAAAATTTGACTTTATCATCAATATTATCAGTCTGATATAACATGCCAAGGAGCTCGTTCCAAGTCGCCCTGAAAGTAATTCATATTTATTTGACCCAGCGCTCTATACGAGTAAACAGGATCACTACGATTATTATTGATGAAAGTAAGGTTACAGTAAACCAAGAGGTGATCAGAAATATCAATATCCTTCACCCCAACAATCCCAACATCCTGAATATTACCTGCATTGTAGCAAATCAAATCCAGGAGGGAGGAGTTTAAATTTGAAATTCGTGTAGGCTCCGTGATTAATTGCTCTAAACTGAAAGTTTCTAGAATACTATTAAATTGGAGAACATATCTCAATTCAAAGTTAAACAAATCCAGATTAAAATCCCCTACACACAAAATTTTATCGCCCCCACTAAACAAATCGATCAATGTGTCCTCAAAATAATTAAGAGATTTCTATTCTCTTAATAGAATAGTTTATTCTTTCTTTCTTATATAAATAAGTTTATGATAAGAGAAAATAACCTATAAAGACATGAATAACGTCACAATTACACGGGTCCCGCTTGGCAGCGCTCAGGGCCCTAAGTCGAGTATCGGTTTAGAGGACTGAAAACCAGTAAAATGAGAGAGAGTTTTTTTTATAATTAATAACAATTAAAATTAATTATTACTTGTTGCATTTTTCAGATAAGTTTTATTAGATATTATGTTTTGTTATAAGATTCTTTTAAAAAAATATTTTAAAATCCAACTAGTGTTTAAATAAAACATTAAAAACAAAAATATTTTCGATAATGTGCCTATTTTCATTGATGATGTGTTTTTCTATATCGAAACGGCTAATAAATAATAAGTGTGATACACCGTTAGATTAAGAATAAAACGTAGAATTTATAAAGCATAAAATAAAGTTTTCCTACTATTTAAAATACCAAATTTGATGATGATTGTGACTAAACGAAACGTCGGATCAAAAATGTAATTGAACCATCTTGTAGGGGAGAAAAAGTGGCAATAAGAAAGTAAAATTTATTTTGACATGTCTCCTTAAATAGAATCATAAATCAATTAAAACGAAATCGCGAAAATTCGGTTTTATCCAAATATCTTCGGAAGCATTCGGATTTTTTTAAATTTGAAAACATGACGTTACAGAATTTAGTAATGCGCGACTTTTCTCTAATTTAACCATCTCTGTATCTCCTATAGTGTAAGAGATCCCTGTAGAGTGCATTCTTATCTGGGACATCCTGTATATTCTGTGGTAGTATGTATGATACTTTATGGTTTGTTTAAATAGCGAATTTATAACTATTGAATTGCGCGAGCGAAGCCGCGCGTATCTGCTAGTGGGTAATATAATATAAATAAGTAATAAAAATATAATTTTTTAATAAATTAAAAAGTAGAGTAGTCGCGTCCGTATAATTTATATCAACAAAAAATATTCTCAGCTAGCGAACTTTAAAGTGTGAAAAGACGAGCATTTTGCATTGAAGTACGGGTGATTGGTTATATTTTGCACCCCCACCTATCTCATTCATTTGAAGAGGTATCAAAAAACTTTAAATACCAAAGTTGTAGGCTTTTTGATGAATTTTTATTATACAATATCAGAAGAAAAAAAGATTATCGCATAACTGTGAAATACGTACAAATTGTGTTTTTTTAAATGAAACACCCTGTATATTATATGATATTCTGGTAGAAAATCTTCTTCTCATTTCAAATATATACAGGGTGTCCCAAAAGTAATGGGACACAGAGCAACAGCAGACTCCTTAAGTCGAAATAATGCGATTTATTTAAACTTGCCTTCTCCCAAAATTGATAACAACAAAGATACAGGGTGTCAACGTTTTAATTTTGTTTTCGTTTTTTTGCGATTATTTCTTAATGAATCGACATAGCAGGTTTTGCGCTTTTTTAAGGTAAGAAATTCAAAATTATTCATAGTTTTGGTGTAACCAGTAGAGGGCGCTGCCTACGGCATGGCCCACTCTTTTGAGCTGGCATAACTTTGTTTGAGCTTCTTATATCGATCCGCCTATTAAAAAAATAAGTTACTTTACTTCTTTTACATCAAAAACGTATAACTTATTTAAGCCGCTAGGAGCAACCATTTTCGAGATAATCGCATTCGATTTTTTTAATGCAAGAATGCTAAAATATTTAAAATAATTGTGTATTCGTATTAGTATTATTTATCACAGCTGGCCTTGATTAAAAACAACGCCATATCTAAGGCAACAACATGTTACACAAAAAGTAAGAAGTAAAGTAACTTATGGTTTTAATAGTCGGATCGATATAAGAAGCCTTAAAAAAGTTATGCCACCTAAAAGGAGTGGGCCATGCCGTAGGCAGCGCCCTCTACTGGTTACACAAAAACTATGGATAATTGGATAATTTTGAATTCCTTACCTCAAAAAACCCCAAAACCCTTAATTTTGTGCTGCTATGTCGTTTCGTTAAGAAATAATCGCAAAAAACAAAATCGCATTATTTCGACTTAAGGAGTCTGCTGTTGCTTTGTGTCCCATTACTTTTGGGACACCCTGTATATTTTATATGGTCTATTTTGAACGCTTGGGTAAATAAGTATAATTTAAAAACATAGCATAAGTAGGCTTAGACAACATGGCCGATTAAATATAAGGCAATTGTTCACATTATTGGTCTGCTATACGAATATTAATGTTTATAAACAAATTAATATTAATTATGCTTAGAAATAAAACCATACATTTAATATAATATGTTTTAGTTAATATTTATTAGCAAAAAAAACTTACTAAACTTTAAACTATATTTAAAATGCCAAATTCTTACAATTATTTATAGAAACATATTTTATGTAAGACGATTTTATGGGGAATATCGCGGTAATAGCCGACATTCAATCTAAAGAATATGTTCGAAATGTCCCCCATTCGCTTCTATACATTTTTGGTAACAGGCTTTCAATTTGTCTATAGCCATGGATATCCAATCTGGATGAGTATTATTGATAATATTGATTTCATTTGTTACACGTGCTTGTATTTCTAATAATTTCTCGTTCGATTTAAAATATATCTTGTTTTTTAAAGTGCTCCAAAGAAACTTATTAAGTGGTGTTAAATCGGGACTGTTGGGCGGCCACGATATAATACCATGTTTACCAATCCAAATGTCGAAGTTAGCATTTAAACGTTCAGTTACTTGAACAACGTTATGCGGGGTGCACCATCTTGTTGCCAAATTATGGTGTTAGCCACGATTAAGGGCAATTCATCCAAACGATTTTCTACATCGTCTAAGAGATCCATATATCTGGCTCCTATCAAATAGTTCTGAAAAAATATTGGACCAATAATCTTATTTCTCAGTATACCGCACCAAACATTTAAGGAGCGCCTTCCAGATCTTTTTGTTTCCAGTATTTTGTGTGGATTAGTATCTGCCCAGGAGTGCAAATTTTTTCTATTTGGTTATTCCGAGGTGCAACTGTAGATTCATCAGACCATAATATTTGCGAAAATAAATCCGCATTTTCTTCTAATCTAGCTAAAATCTCTCTACAGAAATTGAGCTTTCTTTCTTTGTCATTTTCATCATCTTCTGATATCCCAACTAGCAATTTTAGTCGCCGCTACGTAACCTCGACTACATAAAGAACTTTAAAGTTGCTGTTACTAGTATCGGGAACCGTTTATTCACCACGTTGTTACCAAAATGGGGAAAGATTTTGCAGTAACGTTTACGTGCCTGTATCGTTACCGGAACTGTAAAATTTACGTTGCGAGACCGTTTCAGGGACGTCGCGAACCCGTAAATGTATGGTAATTTCAACCAAAATGGGACTTTTACCCATCATGCCTTTTAAACCTTGAAGATATTTATTTGGTCTCTCTTTCTTTCAACTAAAATAATGTATCTTGTGTTTGCGTCTCTAAATAATATACTTTATCAACTTCACAATATGTCCATTTATATTATTTTGTTTACCTAATCATTTAAAATAATATATGAATATTTAGGCTTTGATTTTTCGTAAAACAAAAACGCATAAAATTTTTCTGTGAAAATTAATTATGATAAATCTGAAAATAACAACGTCCACTCAAAATAAAGCCCCTTGAAGAAAAAAAATACTTAAAATAGAAGAAACACTAAAGTATAAAAATATTTATTTTAAGGAGTTAGCAGTTTTAAAAAGTTTCTAATAATTAGAAACCATAAAAAATAAAGGTTTTTGTTATTAAACAGATAATATAGGACGTATATTGTGTACTTTTACGCAAATTAAAATGTTTCCAAAAATGGCGTCCCAATTTTTCTATAAAACATGGCGGAAGTAGCGAGTTCACAAAAAATTCTACTATAAAGTTTATTTTACTCTATAGTAGAATTTATTACCTAAAAATTACTTTATAGTAAGAAAACACAGAAACGCTTACGAATCGGTTACGTTACAATGTTACATAGAAGTGGCTAACTGTATGGTATTTTTATTGTCCCTATGTGGTTGTGGGTACCTTTAAAAACACTTTGTAGTCACGCCGACTTAAAAGTCACATTTTTGTCGTTATGGCGACAATTATTTTTTACTTTAAAGTTTTGGTGTTATACAAGTAGCTAAACCTTGACGCGACACGGTTTTAGCAACCCTGAAACTTACCACAAAGTAATGGCCCTATATGGTCACAAAACCAGGTAGGTGTTACTCAAATTCCACTCATTTTTCTGACTTACTAGAGGCTTAAACTTCATAGCAAGTTATTTGGTATCAATTACTATTTTTTTACCTAAACATAGTAACAGTGTCAATCAGTGAGGGATTCTATAACTTTGTTGCTACTTGGGATTGTATAATAAAAATTCATCAATAAGCCTACAACTTTGGTATTTAAAGTTTTTTGATACCCCTTCAAATAAATGAGATAGGTGGGGGTGCAAAATATAACCAATCACCCGGTACACAGGAATTCCAAAACCAATGGACTCCCTGGGGCCGAGTAGACATTGACAGCTGTTTCGTCCTTGTTAGGAGCTCATCAGAATGCCACAGACAGAAGCTACTCCACCGATATCACTGCAACCCATTTAAACCCTGCTTAATAAATTAGCAAGTAGTAAATAAGCCGCAACGCCATCACGTTGGAATCAACAACAATGCAAAATATAGGTACACTGAAGTGTGGATGTGAAAGGACTTCAAAAAAAAAACTGCGCAAACACACTTCAGTATAGGGAACGACATCTCGTACTTCTCCACAGTGGCGTAGCAAGGATTTTGGGGCTGGGGGGGCGAAGTCTTTTTGGGGCGCCTATATTTTTAAATACACATTTTGTCATATTGTTTTTTTAAATCCAGATTTAGTTAAACATTGACAAAAAAATAAGGCATGGTATTAAGCACCATTAAAGCCTTTTATTAAATTATTGGTGAGTGACAATATATATTTTTCCAAACTAAGACGTGTTTTAAATTTCAGCTAAAAAAACATAAGATTTCAACATCGGGTAAAAAATTGCATTGTATGCTTTTTGTGATATACTATTATTATATTATATTACGTTTTTTTTCATTTAACACAGTTAAACTATTTTAATTTTAATAAAACAAAAAATAAATCCTTTTATAATAAAAACAAGTACTAAACAATCAAAAATAAAGACAAAACTAAAAATATTTTAATATTCTGACCTTACAAAACTTTCAATCAATAATTTAAAAAATGTTTTTATATAACTATAAAGCTATTCGACGAGTCCTAGGGCTTTTGAAATCATCTAAAACATTAGAAAGATATAAAATTTTGACATAATCACTTTCTATGTTTAATATAGCTACGTCATTTAATCGTTGTTCCGTCATTGTCGAGCGATTTTTTGGTATTTTGTCCTGTGTTAAGTTTATTAAAATTCAAATAAGACCGATTTTTTAAATTTTATTTAAGTAGCAAAGGGGCGCCAAGCCAGGGAGGCGGGGGGGTCAATCGCCCCCCCCCCTGACCCCCCTATGGCTACGCCACTGCTTCTCCATATCAGTCTGCTTGATTGGCAAAAAATACAGAAATAGATTGCACTAACAGTTTCTAACAAGGACGAAACAGCTGTCCATGTCTACTTGGCCCCAGGGAGTCCATTTTTTTTGGCATCCCTGTGTACTTCAATGCAAAGTGCAGGTCTTTCCACACTTTAAAGTCCGCTAGTCGAGATTATTTTTCGTTGATATAAATTATAATATTACTATTAAATAGGTATTATTAAAACAACAATATCATTAATATGATTTGATTTAATTATTTGATTGAGTGATTAAAGTTACAAAATAATATACATAAACGACATAATAAAAACTACTAGTAATAGTGATCAATTATTAATTAGCAGGCTCCGCTCGCCCAATTCAATATACATCTAAGAAATTGAAAATATTATAATCATATTTTATAGGTTTAAAACATTTTATAAATATTTAAACTTCTAAATTAAAACGCGTTTGTTTGAAGAAAAGCAGAGGAATTTCTAACAACAACGGTCTTTCATTACCAGAAAGGCGCTTCGCCGGCGCCTTTTTATTAACACCACAGGCAGCGATATACAAAAGTTGATAATATTACTATAATAACTGCAAAACGCAATATTATACTATAATATTGTATTTGTATCATAATTTTTTATAATTTTTCACTGTGTATCTATATTTTTGTACGTACTTTTGTGTTAAATGAAATAAAAATTTTGTAAAGCACATGCACATGCTAGAATAGCATGTATATCAAGTTAGCAAGACAACTCGCTCGAATCAAAAAACTGTCCGGCCAATAATTTGTCGCTAAATAGTCGCTAATTAGTTGTGAAAAAAAAAATTTTACGTTTCGTATTAAAAAAAAAATGGATGCCTTGCTAACTTGATATCAAGTTAGCAAAACACCACCCCAAATAAGGGTAAAACTTCATTTTTCGGGCGCGAAAAACTCGTGGGAATTTGCCGTTTGCTCCGGACGAATTAGTTGTGGACTTGGGGAATTTGTCGCGATGAATTTTTCGGCTGATTCGCGGGAAAAGTGAGTTTTTAAAAATTACTAGCAAAACACTCCCCCCCCCCCAAATAAGGATAAAACTTCATTGTTCGGGCGCGAAAAACTCGTGGGAAATTGCCGTTCGCTCCGGACTAATTAGTTGTGGCCTTGAGGAATTTGTCGCGATGAATTTTCCTGCTGATTCTCTAAAAAAGTGAGTTTTCGGGAATTGCTAACAAAACACCCCCCAAATAAGGGTAAAACTACATTTTTGGGGTGCGAAAAACTCGTGGGAATTTGCCGTTCGCTCCGAACGAATTAGTTGTGGACTTGTCGGGATGAATTTTCCTGCTGATTCTCTAAAAAAGTGAGTTTTTGCGAATTGCTAACAAAACACCCCCCCAAGTGGGGCGTAAAACTTCATTTTTCGTGCTCGAAAAACTCGCGGGAATTTGCCGTTTACTCTGGACGAATTAGTTGTGGACTCGAGAAATTATTGTGATTGATTTCAGCTAATTATTCTGCAAGATTTAATTGTTATTTGCGATTTCCGCCACATACTCCCCCACGTAAACGGTGAATACGATGTCTCGCCTGCGAGTACATCATGATAATTCGCAGTAATACTGAAGAGTTGCCGGGACTTCGTTTCTGGCCGTGGGAAACCGTTTATTCGTTTTCGGGTGTTATTTGCCCATACAGGACGGATTTCTTATAATTTTCAGTAATAAATTAATTAATTAAATGCGAATACATAGCCAAATCAGCCCCTATTTAATTCTGCGCATTACCATTTTGTCACGGCAAATTATCGACAAATTCCTAGCAGGTTTATTGTTGTTAAAAATTATTTTTAATAACAATTGCCTCAGGTGTTTTGCTAACTTGATATCAAGTTTTTCATCCATTTTTTTTTTAAATATGAAACGACAAATCTTTTTTTCACAACTAATTAGCGACTATTTAGCGGCAAATTATTGGCCGGATAGTTTTTCGATTCGAGCGGGTTGTCTTGCTAACTTGATATAAATTAGAATAGCACTGTTTTCAGATTTTTAGTTTTGTTTTTGTTTAATATCATGTACCTAATAACAGTAACGGTTTGAAATAAAATAATCGTTTACTAAATACTTAATTGAAAATTATAATAGCTTTCGTAAGCCATGCATTAAAAAAATTAATATTAATTTGAAGAAGTAGTCCATGCTTAAAGTGGAGTTGAAAGTATAGGAAAGAAAGAAAAACTAAAAGTCATCCTCCACAAAATTTGATAGAATACAGAAATTATTTAGGGGTCTCTACATGTTACTTAACCCCAAATATCTCCGTTCATGTTAGATTTATCAAAAATTTTTATGGGACATAAGTTAATCAAAAATTAATTATCTTTAGGACCCACAACATTTAAAAGTTCCTGTCATCGAAAAATTTCTTTGCACCGTGGCGCCACCTATATCTTGCATTATTCAAACACATTTTTTACACAGTTGTGAAGCCAATCATAGAGGCTAAAAACTGGGGTTTACATAATTTACATGTCACTTTTAGTTTTCGAAATAATTGGCCAGGGAGTTTTTATTGAAACACCCTGTATATAAAAAGGTTGAGGAGAGTTAAAACATGCTGAGCATGTGAAGAAAGTTAGTAAAGGAAGTCTAAACAACCAAACATCCCAGTACCTCAAAAACCATTCTTCAACAATTTTGACATTATGACTTCTACAAATGACTATTCTTATCTTTATACTGTCTTACAGACATATCAATGATTTTGCAAAAACATTTTATATAAAGGATTTAAAAAATCCTCGACACCTTCTCTTAAGAAGGCTTTTTTCTTCTTCCTCATTTTGTTTGGTTGTTTAGACTTCCTTTACTAACTTTCTTCACATGCTCAGCATGTTTTAACCCTCCTCAACCTTTTTATATATGTCACTTCTATATTTCCGTTTTTAATGCCATAAAAGCTCCATTAAGGATTTATACCATTTTCTCTTCTGCTAATACCATCAGCACTATATAAATTTTCTGTCTCCTGGTAATTAACGTTTCTACGTTCGAAACATGTAGAGATCCCTAAAGAATTTCTATATACTATTAAATTTTGTGGAGGAATTCTTTTAGTTTTTTCTTTCTTTCCTAAATTAATATACTTAGTTACAAATAATACAGAATAAAAGTAAGTCATGAATCAATGGCTCTCTGTTGGATAGTTTTTTTTCTGCGTACACGGTAGATTTGGTGTTGCTAGTAAATCATATTTTTTACTCTTTCATTTTGTTTTTTTTTTAGCATATATGCCAAGTTGTGACAGGATATACGTAATATTTAAAAAAGTTAATATTGTACACCTGGAAATAAATTTTAAAATGGTGCAGTACTAAAAGACGTCCGGAATTTAATATACTTACACATCAATCACCATTACACGTCATATTAAGTGGCAATGCGCAAAGACAATTTTACAGTCTGTTCGCACTATATAAGCCATTAAAAGAAATTTTGATAAAATCAAATAATAAAACTAATAAAATGCTTTAAAAAGAATAAAACATTTTTTATTATCACAGAACAATGATTAGCAACACGCAGAAGTGTACAAAATTTTTATTTAGCTAACAATTAAGAAGGTAATTATTTTTTTTTATTGATGTGTATACTTGATACTGACTAAAATTTCGAATGTTTGGTTGTTGGGGCTGGAATAGATATTTTTCCCAATGGATTTTCCCAAGGAGCCACCCATTTAAATGTTATGAGGCATTTCCGTAACACCCTGTATGTGCTCGTCGCAAACCGAAAATGTTTAAAATATTTAATCAAAGTATTTTAATAATCCAATTTATATTTTTCCAGCTGCAGAAGAAAATTAAAATTATTTTCGCTTGCCTTCTAAAGTGACAAATTATGAAATATTTTTAATTGAATTCTTTGTTTTATGCTGTTATTAAATTTTCAAGAGACATTTTATTGCTTAAGGGTATTAATTAAGTTGCTCGAAGGTTGTCAGCTCTATTTTAACGGTTAATGGTTATTATTATTATAATTTTAGGAACAAATTAAATCTTCAATATGGTAGTAAGTAAATTAATTTTTTGAAGTCGAAAGGAATCATTGATTTTATTGCATCGGTAAAACATCGATGTTTGACAAAAAATTTCGTCCACGTTTAATTATTTATATTATTTAATTAAAGTAAAAAGAAATTCAATTCATCGAGCGGTTTCCGAGATATATGCCTTTAAAGTTGAAATTGGAGGGTCCTATTGTCATACAATCGGCAGAAAGCCGCCGTATAAGGAAAAAATGTTATGCGAAAATTTGCTTAATTTATCATGGCACGATTCGCCGGACTAGGTGGCGGCGACGGCAGTTATAGAGTTTCTCAGGTTAATTTAATGACATAAAAATGTATTAATCTCCTATAGGCGTCGCCAACCAAATAATTAAAATGCCTTGGTGATTGTTTTAATTTTTTAAGATGATAATAATATAAATAAAGCAACTTTAACATAAAATAGCATTAAACTCCTAATCATAGGCGTCGTATCTCTAAATAATTAAAAGGTATAGGGTTTATATTGTTTTAAATTTTTTTAAATACCTAATAAAATATAAATAAAACAATTTTAATTGGTAACACGCTGTAAACGAACATTATTGATTTAAAATGCAGTAACAATAATTATTGAATTGATGGAATCATCAGAATTTTCAGAAGTAGAATAATTTTCAGGTTGGATTACTATTGGGGCTATAGGCGGTAAAACAGGGATATTTTATTTCTACAGTAACATAAGCTTCGCAATTTTTCCATACATCGCTACTTATGTCGTTAATAACCTGCCGAATATAACCAAGGACAGCTGCGCTTAAAATTAAAATAATACGTTGACATTGAACATGTAAATCTTTGTTTCTCAGTTCCGGACTTGTTGCGCTCTCGGAGGCCGACTCCACCGAGCATGTTGGCACCAATATAATTCACCTTGATCTGCTGTTTAAAATGATCGCTAAAAAGCCATTGCTGATAATAAAATGTACCAAGTAAAAACGTATCTGTCCAAAACCACACAGTTATAAACCAAAATTAAATTGGTAAGTACGTAAATTATAGCAAATATGTTAAACCACCTACTCCATTAATAACTGACATGACAGTGATGATGGGTCAATTATCTTTAACAGTTAGATAAGAAATATCGTGATTCGCTGAAAATAATCCGCCTTTCTTGTCTAGAACATATAAATTTCCAATTGCGTTTGTCTTAGTATCATTCACAGATTGGGAGACAGTGTTCGAGACGTGCATAATTTATGCACGATTGCCAGTTCTACCAAATTTTCGGGTTTGTTAATATAATATATAAGTATACGAGAAACAATTGTTTGTTAATTAGTTGATTTTTAACAATGAAAACCCTTTTTATTTTAATTTTAATTATTTTTTTCTAAATAATATTTCTGAAGGACTAAAAAACCTATAATAATATTAGTGCCGTTTCACAAAGGACCGATGATCAGTGCTGATGATCGGTCGGGCCCATTGTTTAAACCGTGTCTTTCACATATGAGCGTTTCATCGGTCGACGGTTACAAAAAGCGCGGGCGTCGGTCCAGCCCGTAGCGTGTGCAGATCATCGGTCCTTTGTGGAACGGCACTTAATGTTCTTCTTTCTTTCACACTAAAAACTTCTGAGTTTAAAGTATATTTGTAAACTAGCTTTCAAAGATAGTTACTGACTAACAATTGAATACTGACTGATATAAAAAGAACATTTTTAATAAAAAGAACTTAAAGAATTTAAAAAAATATATCTGACAACCCTGGTTGTGAGGTCGGTCTGTTTGAAGCCTGTTAAACGCTTTTATGTCATCAAACTGAGCTTGGATAAATTATACCATTACATATATCTGACGAATAACAAGTGGTAATTTTTGCGTAATTTTTGAGATCCTTAATAGAAATTGTATATAAAACACCAAACTAACAATATAAAATTAAAAATGGAATTTTTTATAAGTATGGGCAACAAAAAAAAATCCCAGAATAAGTACTTATGGGTAACTAAAGTAAGATTACTAAGGAAAACGAAAGTTGCAATCCCCATAGATAGGAATAAGTAATGGTAATTAGAACTATATTCTAAGGAACAATAATTATGGAAAACGAAAGTTGTAAAAACGCATAGATACGAATAAGTAATGGTAACTAGAAATAATTCTTAAAATTTTCAGCTTTCCCAAGGAAATTTTTTGAAACAAAAATTGTTAGACATGTTAAAAAATTCGGGGGAGCAAACTCCCCCCCCCCCCCCTCCACCCTCGATTACTTTGAAAGGCATGTTACATTACGACGTAAACTGACGCCGTCTTGTGCTCGTAATACTAAAACTGGTGGGGAAATCACTTCAGGGATTAGAAATCATAATTACAGGGACAACTTAGAAAGTACTTTTTCAGTCAACATGCCTTTAATAAATTCAGGGGAAAATGGTTTAAGAAAAGGGCCACGCTATATTAAAAGCGATTAACAGCGGTATGCAAGGTTGTAGGATTAACGTTAATCTGGTTTAAATTAATTTTTACCGTGGTACAACATACCATTTTAAGTGGGATTAAAAGATAATCCGGATTACAGACGGCTAGTGCGTAAGGCTGTATGGGCTGGTAAATTAATAGAAAACGGTTTTGGCTTCCTTTTGGTCACTTATTTTATTAATAACTCAATGCAAATAATCCATGGAAATTATTATACCTAGTACTTTGTTCCAAAACGTAAATCACCATATACAATGTGTCCCAAAATGTTAACATAATATCAGTGTTAATTACTAAAATGGTATAGCTGCTATTTTTTCCATGGGAATATTATTTTAAAACATCTAGATACACTTCTGGTATACCTACAGTTTCTCCTATTTTTTACAATGTAAATAACTATACAAACAATACCATATCTTAGACCGCAACCGCCGTCGACAACCTGAAAATTATTTTTATACCGGGTGTCCACGGAAGGTGGTTCGCCCCTCTAACTTTTTTGTTTTATAAGATAATGGAATAAAATTCGGAAGATTTTTATACGACATAAAACTGCATTTTTTGACAGGTGACTTAACATTATGGAACTTCCGGTTTAACCGGAAGTGACATAAACTTTTGATTTTTAAATGGGACACCTGGTATATTTTTCCTTTTATTTGACTCCGTACGACATTCCAAAAACAAGGATGTGTCACTTGTCACTTTTTGTCACCAGGAAAATATTTTTTTTCCAAATTTATTGTTTTATCTAGAGGGCTATAAATACCTTAAAATCACTTATTTCAGTTCTTTAATCTTGGGAAAAATACAATTTTCCTATTTTTGGCCCAATGCTATGTGCTATGTAAATTTTAATCTTTAAAGTTGTATAACTAATTTTTTTTAAACGGCAACATGGTGGCTCGTCGGGTTAAGAAAAAAGATGATTTTATTACGATTATTTTGATACCATACACTATTAGGTTTTAGAAAAGCTGCCATTAAAAATTTTTAAAACTTGGAACTTTCCTAAAATAAAGCATGCTTTGAGAATAAATTTAGATTTAAATGCATCAAGTAACCTGTGACCAGCAAAACTGATAAAACAAAATCATGCCTTGAAAAAAATTGACATGCCGACAGCTTCTGCCAAAGTAAATTAGTTTGTTTTTTTAAAAAACATGGAAAATAATAGTTTTACAAGGAGTGAAAAAGTTGATATGTTATTAGTGTTTGAGAATGTAGAAAGAATTCAACCGATTTTGCACTACTTTACGCACAAAGATATTTTAATCGTCGTCATCCAACCCGGTACCCAAAAGTTGTTCCGAAAATGGGACAATAATACTGGCCTTAAGGTGGTATCTCCACTTTTTGTCAAAATGGAGATATGAGCATAAATCGGTTAAAAGTATAGTTTTACATCTTTTTAAAGTGGTATATCATCAAATATACAAAACTATACGACTACAAAGAAAGTGGTATCTCCATAAGTGAGACAAAACAAGGCCCTTAAAAGCGGTATCGATCATTACCTAACTATAAAGTGACATCCTAACAAAACATAATATGGAGATACCACGTTTAAGTCATTCTAGAAATTGGCGCGTAGTATGTTTTATGTAATTAGTTGGCTTTGAAACATTGTTCTGTCCGCTGTTAGTTAGTGACAACAACCTGTTTTAATCTATTATTATCATAGTTTATTGTTTTGTATTGTTGTTAAGAAGTTTTAATTAAATAATAAGATATAAAAACATTACTTTTTTTTACGTCGGCCTATTTCCGCAACGAGGCCAATCACCGACGCCAGGGAATTTGTCACACACTATCTGGTAATATTGCCGAATCCCTCCTTGTCAAGGGTAGCACCTCTTAAATCAAATTCCAAATTTAACATCGACGTTGCCGGCACCGGGGATCGAACCCGGGACCTTCGATCTGTGAGGCCGCTACACTGACCACTAGTCCACAACGCTGATAAAAAAAAAATTATAATTTTAAATAAATTACCCACCTTTTAAAAGTGGTATGTACCATAAATTGTTTCAAACGCTACTAAACTATTTAAAAAACGTAAACAACCAATAGTAGTGATAATTTATTGCGAAACATTGGTAAATATACTATTCTAAAAGGTTGGGAAATACGTTTAACTTTAAAGTCGATTTTCTCCGTTTTAACAAACTTGAAGATACCACATTTAAGCACAGCACGGCAGAATAACACATCAACTTTTTCACTCCTTGTAAAACTAGTAGTTTCTATGTTTTTTAAAAAACAAAGTAATTTACTTTGGCAGAAGCTGTCGGCATCTCAATTTTCTTCAAGGCATGATTTTGTTTTATCAATTTTGCTGGTCACAGACTACTTGATGCATTTAAATCTAAATTTATTCTCAAAAGATGCTTCATTTTAGGAAAGTTCCAAGTTAACTTTTTAAAGTTTTTTAATGGCAGCTATTCTAAAACCTAATAGTGTATGGTATCAAAATAATTGTAATAAAATCCTCTTTTTTTAACCCGACGAGCCACCATGTTGCCATTTAAAAAAAATAGTTATACAACTTGAAAGAATAAATTTTACATAGCACATAGCATTGAACCAAAAATAGTAAAATTGTATTTTTCCCAAGATTAAAGAACTGAAATAAGTGATTTTAAGGTATTCATAGCTCTCTAGATAAAACAATAAATTTGGAAAAAAATATTTTCTTGGTGACAAAAAGTGACAAGTGACACATCGTTGTATTTAGAATGTTATATGGAGTCAAAAAAGGAAAATATACCAGGTGTCCCATTAAAAAATCAAAAGTTTATGTCACTTCCGGTTAAACCGAAAGTTCCATAATGTTGAGTCACCGGTCAAAAAATGCAGTTTTATGTCGTATACAAATCTCCCGAATTTTATTCCGTTATCTTGAAAAACAAAAAAGTTATAGGGCCACCTTCCGTATACACAAAATTTTTTTTTTATTTATTAACTTTTGTTCGGGTTTGTTAGGATTTTCTTCAATCCAATTTCGAATATCTTCCTCAACATCTGAAGTTCTTACCGTACGTGCACAGCCATAATTAACAGAAACAGACATAAACCTATCCGTTTCACGAAGACATTTTTGAACTGACGCGAATGTTTTATGGTTTGGGAAGCGACGATTCGGAAATCTTTTACTATAAACTACAAGATTCTAAACCATTTCCTTGGCAATATTCAAAAACCAATAAGATATCGGTCATTTCTTCGTTGGAATACTATACGGCCATGAAGAAAAGTTATGTGAAAATTGTTTGATCATTCGAAAAATGTATGCTTGAATTATTTGTTTAGATTCGATTTGACACGAGTCAGTTTTTAGTGACAGTTATTTTAATTCAACGCATTCGCTTCAAATTGTGTTCAATCTGGCCATACACAAAGTGAATTTTTAAATCCAGATATCTCAAAAACGGCTGCTTAAATCAACTCTTACCACGTATACCTTTTTTAGGTAAAAGAAGTCGCAGCATTAGAATGTTTAATACAGATTTTCTCAAAAAAATTATTTCAATTTAAATGTGTGCAAGGCCCCGCAGGTGGCGTCCTCTAAATTTTACAATCAAAATGAGAGCAGATTTTAATTTTTCACCCCACAAAACCTTCCCTGGTCGAATATTGTGACTATACAACACTTATTAAAAAAATATTTATGAAAACTAGAATCAAATTGAACTTTTGACACTCACACATTCGAAATTCAAAGCACAGCATTGTGCTCCTTAAAAAAAAATTAACAAGTTTCTCGACACTCTTTAAAAGTGTAGACAGAAAAGAGATTATATAAGACTACACATAAATGGACGGTAAATTTAATTTATGTGTGTAGCTTTTGATGACGCCATTCAATGCCCTTAGTAACAAAATTTTATAACCAGCCTATATTTGCGACTGCTTTGGCCCATCCGTTCCCAAATGAAATTAAAACAGACACTGGAAATATTTCTTGCATACAGTGCCGGATTACCCATTACGCGAAGTAAGCATCACCTGATTATGAGAAGCGAAAATAATAAAAACATTTCTGTGGTTTTCATTAAAAATAATATAATTTTAAAAACTGCAATGTGCACGGTGTATTAGCTTAATAGACTTTACATGTAAAAACTGCAATGTGCACGTTGTTTTCGCTAAAGAGACTTTACATGTATAAACTGCAATGTGCACGTTGTTTACACTTAATAGACTTTTACTGTAAAAACTGCAATGTGCACGTTGTTTTTGCCCAACAGACTTTACATGTAAAAACTACAATGTGCACGTTCTTTTCGCTTAATAGACTTTTACTGTAAAAACTGCAATGTGCACGTTTTTTTAGCCTAATAGACTTTAACTATAAAAGCTGCAATGTTCACGTTGTTTTCGCTTAACAGACTTTTACTGTAAAAACTGCAATGTGCACGTTGTTTTCGCTTAATAGACTTTACATGTATAAAGTGCAATGTGCACGTGGTTTTCGCTTAATTGACTTTAAATGTATAAACTGCAATGTGCACGTTGTTTTCACTTAATAGACTTTTACTGTAAACACTGCAATGTGCACGTTGTTTTTGCCGGTACCGGAACCACATTTGTAACTTTAAACGTTCGTTGTTGATGTTTAGATTGTTTTAAATGTCACTTGGGTGCCCCGGGAACTCAGTTCGATTCGTTTAGAGAGCCAAAGGTCGTGAGGTTCTTATATTTTATTATTTTTTTTCCAGATTTTTATTTTGGGCGCCAATCGAGAGAAGATCTCGATAAAGAAAAAGTAGAGAGATAGAGAAATAATGCTGTATTATAAGTGAGACCAATCTTAACTGTACACAAAGTACTTCAATAAAACATAGTCAAATTTCTGTAATAAATAAACTCTATTAAAAAGTCTTATATTTTTTCTTTATTTTTTTTTAAACATTTGTAAAAGTACAATTATACTCAAAAGAGTTCATAAAAAATGGGAAACTACCCTACGGAAGCAAACTACAATAAAGCAGGTTATCACTATTTAAGCTAAGCTGAAGCATGAAGTGGTTAGGTCTCATACAAGAGTACGTGCAAATTTAAGCTCAAGAGCTCATTCTGAAATGGCGCAACACCTTCTGTAAATTAAATACTATAAAGTATACCATAAAGTAAACTAAATTTAAGCTTAAAGCTGTAAGTGAAATTTCCATAAATGGGTTTATGCAAATCTATGCTTTAGCTTAGCTTAAATTGTGATAACCTGCTTTATTGTAGTTAGCTTCCGTAGGGTAGTTTCTTATTTTTTATTAACTCTTTTGAGTATAATTCTACTTTTACAAATGTTTACGTTATGACTACGGAGGCGTGACGTCACCTACATATCGCACAACGAGGAGCTCAACATTTTCCGCCCAAAAGCTGTTCGCGACTCGTGAATCGACCTGTCGATGCCGCTCACGTTTTGTTTATTTGTTTTGATTTATTTATTAGTTACATTATAAAGTTGGAAAATTTCGTCTAATATGAAGGTCATTGATTTACAGAAGCTTGTGTTTAGTAGTTCTCTGAGCTTAAGTGAAAAACTTGATTTAAAAAATACAGGGCGGCCACTACCAATATTGAATATACTACCTACAAGTGCAATCAAAATGTAAAAGTAAGGCACAGTTTACGCGTAAGTTTGACAAATACTTAAATATATAATAAAAAATCCTGGATATGCGGTTGTGAGGATAAAAATTCTTTTTTTTTGTTTCGTGTGTCTTCTTTTTGACGGGGATTATAATTAGTCTATAAATGGGGTGCAGGACTTAAAACATCTTTCAGAGAAAATAAAAAACATGAAAATAGTGCAAAACATCGTTATAATGTGGTAAGTTTTGAGATGTTAGGACAAACTAATATTTTAACTTGTTTAAGTAGTGCCTATGCTGATGAAATTAAAATTCACAACGAGAAAGTTAGAAAAAACAGACACGTACTTTCGAAAATAATAGACATTTTAATTGTTTTTATTTAAAGCCAGCACCCCCCTGACGGACTTTAATACACTTAAGAAACCAAATAATGAGAACTTTATTTATTTCAACATTTGGGGACAATGAAAAAAAAATATTTAAAAAAATACTATTTATGGCAACTAATTTTTACTGCCATATAATATCCCAATCATAAAATTCAGTTATTACATTATTAGGTTGATACGGAGAGATTGCATAACTCTGAAATTGCAATTCTTAGTTCTTTCAAATCTGGGTAACGCAATTTTTTTTATAAATAACACTTTTAATCGGACTCCGCCGGAAAATTCGTTTGATGAAAGATCAGAATACAGAATACCTAGCTGGCCAATTTATGGTGTAATTTAATCCTATTTTGCATCAATCGTTTCGGACAACTTCCCTTCCTAGGAATTGTGCGCAGAACAACCGTTTATTTGAAACCAAATAATATCTTCATTCTCAGGAGCAACTTCTTCTAATGCATCCAATCTCATTTTGTAATAGTACCAAAAAAATGTCTCCGAAGCCGCACGTACGATTTACTTCATTAAAATACAGGAAGACCAATCCTTAAAATCTGTTTCTCATGTAGCATATTTTCCGATTACACTTTCGTTTTCAAAATATACTATAATTTGTGTTAGTATAAATAGACCAACTTTAAAAGCTATTTTCCCCCAATGAAAAGCTTAAATTAAAAATCTGTTACAAGAGAGACAACGTTTGAACCTTTAGTGACGCACTAGCCGACAGCCGAACATCTGCAACTATTTTTAAAATATTTATCTTGACCATTGTTAATAGTACCGTGCGAGCAATAATTATTTGCATCAAAGAGGGCTTGGATTAAAAAACGTAGGGCTTGGTTTAGATCACAATGATATGGGGACGATATATCTAACCAAATTTAGGTTACAATTTTGTCAAATGCATATTAAGCCAAACTAATGAGTATATGATAAAATAAGTAGACAAATACAAATTCATTTTTGTTGTTTACAAAATTTTATAAAGAAATAAATTTAGCTGCTTCTTAAGAATAGTCCTGTATGTTCCATTCATCCATCTCACTTCTTAGGACAGGCGTCTTTATACAATTTGTTGGCGTATTTTGCATTATTTCACGATCGTTTGCAACAAGTTGTGTTGTTCTTACAGATGGGTTTTTTGCTCCTTTTTTGTGTTGTATAGAACCTGTTTCCCTAAACACAGCCACGGTTCTTTTCAGGCAATGATAAAAATCCCCAGCAATAAAAGCAACGAATTGTTCAAGAAATTGGAAAAATTAGCGAGGAATCAAATTACTTGTAACGACTGTCAAAGATGACGGAATAACTGATTGATTGAATGATGAAAGAGTTTTGGATTTCCATTGTCTTTATTTGTTTTAAATCACAACGTTTCAACTGGTAAGTATCTCCAGTCGTCTTCAGGTGAATACTAAATAAGTAAAGTAACTACAGGACTATTTATACTAGCTAGGTGCACTAAAGCATAACTGAGGTGGGTGCAGTCATGCGTTCAGTTGGCACGCGATCTTATCCTAAGATTACATCTATCTAACAAAGGTTTCCAGATATTTCTTATGTCTAAGGATGGTTTAGTAAAGCAGCCTGGGTTCTGGTGAATAGCAGCCGCTTCCTTGAACTTTCTTTTCCTCCAGTGTGGTTCCTTATGTAGGATTTCAGCTTCTGACCACATGATATGGTGACCATGTTTCCAGGCATGGTCAGCTGCACCTGACTTTTCGGTCTCTCCTTTTAACGTATTGTTTTTGTGTTCTTTAATCCTTGTTTCTAATGGTCTTAATGTCTCACCTATATAGGATTGGCCGCATTCGCAGCTTTTCCTATCTTTTTGACTTGTGGACTTCGTCTTCGTCAGGTGGCTTCTTAGGGTGTCCCTCGAGTTGAATACGGTGTTGATATTATATCATTGTCCTAGTCTTCTTATTTTTGCAGATACTCATTTGACATACGGAATATTGAGTGTTGGTTGTGCCTCTCTGTTTGCTTCTTGCGCGTTGGGTCGATTCTTAGGATTTTCCAATATTGTGTCGACTAAACTTATGGGGTAGCCATTTTTGTTGAGATCGGTCTTGATGTGGTCAGTTTCTTTTTTAAGTGCTTCTTCCGAGTTACAGATTGTAATTGCTCTATCGACCCAACGCGCAAGAAGCAAACAGAGAGGCACAACCAACACTCAATATTCCGTATGTCAAAGGAGTATCTGCGAAAATAAGAAGACTAGGACAACGATATAATATCAACACCGTATTCAACTCGAGGGACACCCTAAGAAGCCACCTGACGAAGACGAAGTCCACAAGTCAAAAAGATAGGAAAAACTGCGTCTACCAGATATCCTGCGAATGCGGCCAATCCTATATAGGTGAGACATTAAGACCATTAGAAACAAGGATTAAAGAACACAAAAACAATACGTTAAAAGGAGAGACCGATAAGTCAGGTGCAGCTGACCATGCCTGGAAACATGGTCACCATATCATGTGGTCAGAAGCTGAAATCCTACATAAGGAACCACACTGGAGGAAAAGAAAGTTCAAGGAAGCGGCTGCTATTCACCAGAACCCAGGCTGCTTTACTAAACCATCCTTAGACATAAGAAATATCTGGAAACCTTTGTTAGATAGATGTAATCTTAGGATAAGATCGCGTGCCACCTGAACGCATGACTGCACCCACCTCAGTTATGCTTTAGTGCACCTAGCTAGTATAAATAGTCCTGTAGTTACTTTACTTATTTAGTATTCACCTGAAGACGACTGGAGATACTTACCAGTTGAAACGTTGTGATTTAAAACAAATAAAGACAATGGAAGTCCAAAACTCTTTCATCATTCAAGAAACATCATTGTCTCCAACCTTCAAACAGTCAACTGATTGATTGCTAATTCAGGTAGTTACTGACACCCAACAGGTATTAAGCTCTACGGCTAGGCATTACGTCCTTAGATGCAAGGCCCTCTTTGATGCAAATAATTTTTGCTCGCACGGTACTGTAGAAGTCAAATGTACAAAAATTACGTTAATATTTTCAAAATAAACAAAATATTTCTTGGAATAAATACTATAAATTTAGAGAGTTTCGAGTAAATGCATGTCGCGGTTAAAAGCCATGGGGCGGCTTTTAGAAACTGAAATAATCCCGTCGGGCGACGCGACGTTTCGAATCGTTTAGAGAAAAGATGACAGAAGAATGGGCTTGCTGTATAAATAAATAAGGTAAATTTCTAATTTTTCAGTAGGTATTATTTATTAATGTGTATAAGAAAACCGCGAGCCGCCACTGGTATTATTGGGTTTGGATGGACTCTTCAAATGTATCGAGAGAAACTTTGCGAGTAAGCTTCCGAGACATCAACAGCCTAGGGGCCTACAAAGGAGATAATCCGACACTGCTTACTCAGTCTGATATATTCATAGAATTTTGTGTGCAAGTTAAAGCACATGAATGCGGATTTTAACTGAAGAACATTCATCCTTTTGATGTGCGTGAAGCGTTAAACAAAAGCTTTTATTACGGTAGAGAACGTAAAACCAAATAGAGAAATAAAAGGTTTAACACCTGGCTTGATATGGGGAATTTTGTTTCATAAAGATTTTTCCTGAATTTTGTGTGAGAATAGTAGGTATATTTTTTAATGGGCTTTAAATCTACCTTGTCTACTTTTTACCTGTTTTTTAAAGTATTGCATCGGCATGGATCACGAGAAGAAATATTTTTAAATCAACTTTTGTGGGGAAAGTTAATGGATTAGAAAGTTGTAGACTACGCTGAAGTCAAGAAGTGAAGTGAATATATGATCATGGGCTGACCCAGCATAGGAAATCGTTGTTGTGTTTCTATTAGACCAATAATTTATTTGTATTTATTAAAGGGAATAATTTGACAAAACCATCTTGCAAAATTTTGACGTGATTTATTTAGTAAGTAAAAAATTAGGTTCTGAAACGCTTTTATAAAAGCACCAGTAAAAGTCAATAACTGACACGGAGAATTTTTATTACATTTCTAGATTATTTCCTTCCTATCAATTTTGACCAATCACTGACAAGAATTCGTATGTCATATTTAATTTTCAAGTGGAAAAATTGCATGACAGCTCCTGTCAGTAATTTTTCCGAAAAAATGTTTGATAGGTACTGTCAAAATAAAAAATTGTTGAATTTCTATGTAGTTATCAGCGAATGACTGTAGCAAAATAATTTCACATAGCAACCTAACAACGCTTTCATTTTAAATATTTTTTTCGCAAAAAAAGTAAGTTTGTGCAACATGGAGCGTTCATATCCATATTATGTTCCAAAGAAATCAATCAAGAAGTAAAAAATAGCGTACCCACTAGTACCCAGTAATACAGTGAAGACACACAACAGAATTTGGAAGCAGTTTATGAATTTTTGCTCTGAAAAAAAGTACGTAATTGATAAAAATACAACAGTATCAACTTTGAATTTAATTCTCAAAAACTGAGCTTGGAGTATGCGTAAAGTCAATGGTGAGGAGTATAAAGAATATTGCGTTAAAATAATGTGGAACATCGTCTACAAAAAGCTACAGGAAACTTTTTGTGTGGATTAAAACACTGTATTTAATCCGTTTCAAGATATTGAATTTAAAACATCTCGTGATGCTCGAAACGCAAAAGAAACAAGAAGATAAAAGAAAAACAAGTTCGACTTCACTAAAACTCGATGAATACCACAAAATCATATCTTTATGGGACGAAAATACACCCAGTGGACTACAATGCAAGTTATAGCATCAATGGAGCTGGCGTGGAGAGGTGGAAAAGCCTTAAATTGTATGATGCACTACTTTAAACCCGAGACAGACAATGATGAAATGAAACCAGGTGTGTTTTTCTACTAATTTTTCTTTTTTGCGGTTTGTTTTTTTATTAGGTAAAAATATGGAAAAAATAATATCTTGACAACCAAGTAATGAAATGTTTTTCTCTTGTTGCAGAAATAATAGAATATAACCCAGTTTTCAGTAAAACCGCTCAAGGAGGTGCAAAAAAATGTTCGACAGCGATAAACTAGGTTAATATAAAAATGTGTTCATTTCATAGACACAAGGTACTAAAAGGGATTGATAAACCTTCTTACTCATTCTGTGTACCCAAAATATAGTTTTAATTAACCTTGCTGTACAAGCGGCAGTTATACACTCAGGCAGCGTTATGAAGAACAACAAAAAAACTTGCCTAACTCTGGACATAAAAATCAAAAACATTTTTGATATTTCGTTCAGTATCTGTAATGCTACATTTTTCATTGTAGAACAAGCGAATACAGAAGAAAGGAAAATAATGAAGTTGGAGGACAGCAAATATAGCATTGGATTCTACATTGGACATCAGTTTAAACTTTTTTTCCACTACTAACCTATAACATCGCCATTATTGACCGATTAATTAACGCCAGAAATCGTTTTTCTCTCCCTTCTCAGTTGCTATTGACGACGGTCAATAATAAAGCATTGGAATCCATTATTGACCGATCTATTTAAAACCAGGTAACTTGATTTGTTAATTCCCAATAAATAGCATGAAAGGTGACGCCAAGCCAACTGACAAGAAAACAAATTATCTTGCCAATATGCCAAAGCAGGTAACTTGATTAAAATACATATTTATACCTACCTAATATTTTTTATAATTTATTAATACTGTACAAAATAAAAGTGTTAGTAGTGGAAAAAAAATTATATTAACCACGGTTTAGACAGCCTATAGCCCTCGCGCCCTAAATCCCTCGTCGCTCCGCTCCTCGTGATTTAAACTTGACGCTCGGGCAATAATGATGGCTGTCTAAACCTTGGTTAATAATATACTATTACTCGAGTTGAATACGGTGTTGATATTATATCATTGTCCTAGTCTTCTTATTTATGCAGATACTCCTTTGACATACGGAATATTGAGTGTTGGTTGTGCCTCTCTGTTTGCTTCTTGCGCGTTGGGTCGATTCTTAGGATTTTCCAATATTGTGTCGACTAAACTTATGGGGTAGCCATTTTTGTTGAGATCGGTCTTGATGTGGTCAGTTTCTTTTTTAAGTGCTTCTTCCGAGTTACAGATTGTAATTGCTCTATCGACCCAACGCGCAAGAAGCAAACAGAGAGGCACAACCAACACTCAATATTCCGTATGTCAAAGGAGTATCTGCGAAAATAAGAAGACTAGGACAACGATATAATATCAACACCGTATTCAACTCGAGGGACACCCTAAGAAGCCACCTGACGAAGACGAAGTCCACAAGTCAAAAAGATAGGAAAAACTGCGTCTACCAGATATCCTGCGAATGCGGCCAATCCTATATAGGTGAGACATTAAGACCATTAGAAACAAGGATTAAAGAACACAAAAACAATACGTTAAAAGGAGAGACCGATAAGTCAGGTGCAGCTGACCATGCCTGGAAACATGGTCACCATATCATGTGGTCAGAAGCTGAAATCCTACATAAGGAACCACACTGGAGGAAAAGAAAGTTCAAGGAAGCGGCTGCTATTCACCAGAACCCAGGCTGCTTTACTAAACCATCAGGTGTGTTTTTCTACTAATTTTTCTTTTTTGCGGTTTGTTTTTTTATTAGGTAAAAATATGGAAAAAATAATATCTTGACAACCAAGTAATGAAATGTTTTTCTCTTGTTGCAGAAATAATAGAATATAACCCAGTTTTCAGTAAAACCGCTCAAGGAGGTGCAAAAAAATGTTCGACAGCGATAAACTAGGTTAATATAAAAATGTGTTCATTTCATAGACACAAGGTACTAAAAGGGATTGATAAACCTTCTTACTCATTCTGTGTACCCAAAATATAGTTTTAATTAACCTTGCTGTACAAGCGGCAGTTATACACTCAAGCAGCGTTATGAAAAACAACAAAAAAACTTGCCTAACTCTGGACATAAAAATCAAAAACATTTTTGATATTTCGTTCAGTATCTGTAATGCTACAGTTTTCATTGTAGAACAAGCGAATACAGAAGAAAGGAAAATAATGAAGTTGGAGGACAGCAAATATAGCATTGGATTCTACATTGGACATCAGTTTAAACTTTTTTTCCACTACTAACCTATAACATCGCCATTATTGACCGATTAATTAACGCCAGAAATCGTTTTTCTCTCCCTTCTCAGTTGCTATTGACGACGGTCAATAATAAAGCATTGGAATCCATTATTGACCGATCTATTTAAAACCAGGTAACTTGATTTGTTAATTCCCAATAAATAGCATGAAAGGTGACGCCAAGCCAACTGACAAGAAAACAAATTATCTTGCCAATATGCCAAAGCAGGTAACTTGATTAAAATACATATTTATACCTACCTAATATTTTTTATAATTTATTAATACTGTACAAAATAAAAGTGTTAGTAGTGGAAAAAAAATTATATTAACCACGGTTTAGACAGCCTATAGCCCTCGCGCCCTAAATCCCTCGTCGCTCCGCTCCTCGTGATTTAAACTTGACGCTCGGGCAATAATGATGGCTGTCTAAACCTTGGTTAATAATATACTATTAATGGTGTTAGATAAGAAATATTGTAGATACTTTATTCCTTAATAGAATTATTGAATGTCTTGATTAAGTCGTAATTAAAAAAAGGGTTTTAATTTCTTGATATTATAATGCCGAACGAATGAATTGCTGACAGGGGAGTGTAGAGTACAAGAAGGAGCTGAAGAGAGGAGGTGTTTTTGCTTAAGGAATGTGTTGGGGTAGTCAGGACGTAAACATAATAGAAGTTCCCGCCCGTAGCCCGCCTGCTTTATGACTGTTAAGCTGATATGTCTAAGATAGCCCTTGGAAATATAAATATTATTTATAAACCATTGCTTTATATCAAAAAATATACCAATGCCTAAATACTTTTTGCGAAACTTATTCTTTCAGGCTTATTATGATAAAAATCTGATCCGATGATTGTATTATTCCAAGAAGGCATATTATTACGTCTTTGCATCGTCGATGTATTTGGAGGTGCAAAAAATAAAATATTGGGGTGCCTTTCTGTGAAATTGAAGGTATTTTATATTTTTTTCTGTCGTCTACTACTCTTCGTGGAGTTGCGGGATGGAAAATTAATAATGTCACTTTTTAACAACTGGGCAAGATTAGGGATTATGTTCTTTAGAAAGTTAGCCTTTTTTTTTAATCTTGTGAAATGTCAATATTCTTTAAATTTCTCTATGAGCATTGACCCCCAGGAAATAAAACAAATTTCTTTGTCCCAGTAGTTGGCAGCAATGGTATAGTTCTGTTCATAAAAAACCGTATTATGTTCTTATAATTTGTCTTTATATTATTTAGTGATGTAAAAAAACCGTTTTTTTGACTACCTAAAAAAAAAATGTGAAAAAAAACATGTTTTTTTTTCATGAAAAAAAAACAATCAACGTTTTTTTTCATAAAGGCATCATTTAAAAATAGCGCTATAAAACAGACCGTTCTATTTAGTTTGATATCTTTGATAGAATGATATAGGTTCTATTTTATGTTCCTGCTCAGTAAACCAAAAAGCATAGAGCATATAAAGAGTATTTACTGTTGTTACTGTATGTTAATATAGGTTACACTTTTTCTTTTTACATTGTTTGTATAGTGCAACTACAAGGTTTTTGCGTTATTTTTTTTTATAAGTTGATGGTTGATGGTTTATGGTCGTTTTTTCTTTAAATATATGTTTATTGACAAATGTAAAAATATTTTCCTACGACCACCTACGAAAATGACAATAACAGCATGGTAAACTTGGCTAGAAAGTGCTAAATATCACACGCGTATTGAAAAAAAATATTTTAACAGGAGTGTGGAAATACAAAGCACAATATTTAATTTAAACAGGTGTCAGTTTGACAACAAAACTATTTATTAAAAATAACAAACTTACGGGACACGTGGAGTGAATTGGGGTGCTGGGTGGGGTAAAGTACACTAGGGCATTACTGCAAATAAAAAAAAATCCTTTTTTTCGTTATTTTTGGGAACCTAAAAGTTAAGAGTATTATTTATGATAAAAATAATATTATCAAAAACAAAAAGGGAAAATATGTCAGGCAACCCACCAACCAACGAACCAACTGTCATGTTTACAGTTTACATGTCAACTGTGTTGAACCACAGAAAAAAAAAGGGGTAGCTATAGAGCAGAAATAGAATACCCTAGGAAATACCGATTTTTAATTTTGCCATGATCTCGGATAAAAATATCCATACAATGTTTAAGGATATGGGACAAGTGAATGTGCTTTTTGTAGGTAAATTTATTTTAGCTATATTTAAAACAAATCGAAAAAGATTTAACTTTTATAATTAACATGCTATCGATATTTAACTCCATCTCTATCTTTCTATAATGTTGAGCAAATGTTGAGGTTATGTTGCAGTTTTGTGTTATGTTGTTTTCGTAGGTACCTATATTATTGTTTTATTAAAAGAATGCAAGCAACTAAAAGATCAGAAACGAAATTTATTCACTGTACATAGATAGTAGGTATGATGTGCGTAAGCAAATAGGAGAAAAAGTTATTCTTTTTATTGTAATCTAGGTAAGTTAAAATGTGTAAGTGGGCATTGTTTTTTTTTTAAATTTGATTAACACAATGGTGATACCTACAAACTATTAAAAACAAATCAAACTCTTTTTGATTATATTGTATGGTCGTAGGAAAAATTGTGTACATTACTCGTGTGAAAGTGATTTTCTCACACTCGGAGAATTTCCGCACTCGGTTAACGCCTCGTGCTAAATACCTCCTCGTTTGGAAAGTACCACTTTCAACACTTGTTATGTAATATACTATTTCGTGTTGATTGCACTTTATTTTAAAAAACTCAACAAGATAATACAGATTTTGAATTACTGTGAAAAAAAACGCAATTTAGAAAAAAAACATACCCTCTATTTTTTTTTTCAGTAAAAAAAACGTCGAGTTTTAGAAAAAAAAACATAAACGTTTTTTTTCATTTACATAACTAATATTATTTAATCTATTTAGAACAGGCAGTTTTTCAACGTCTAACAGCAATTGACATCATGCATGCACTTAAAAGTATAAGCCAAAAAAAAACTTATATCATGACAATAAATTAGGTCTATGGTCTTTTAATGTACCTACGACCTACTGTACTGTACCTAAATTCGATGTTTTGGTAAAACATTTGGACAGAGTTTAAACTTAAAAAACACAACAATATAGTATTTGCACAGGCCCCTTTAGTGTTTTCTATGATCCCGCAGGCTTTGTTTTACCGACCAGCTAAAGGATCATTAGTCACTTTCAAACCTTAACATAAATAGATTTTTGTTTACAACAGCTTGTAACTATACTGCATTAATCTTAGGAAAAGGAACGTCTACTCTATTGCAATCGGAATGGACTTATTGTAAAATATTGGGAAACAATATAAACTCTAACATTAACTACGGACATAGAATAAAAATCTCGTTCCAGATTTAGATCAGTGAAAATTTTTACTAATGATAAGTTGGATTTAACAGAGCATGGAATGGATACTCAGGTATAGCGACTTTTATTTAAGGGGATATTTATATTCAGAAAATACGTTTCATAACAAAACATACATAACACATAATTCGGTAAATAAAATGAATACGCTAGAAAATAACATTAAATTACATTTTTTACACTTTTGCCTTAGGACTTGTTTCTTTATGGTATAACATGCACATTCCTGTCTTAGTTTTTATTCATTATTCAAAAATTCCCAACTGTTAAACTTAAACAGTAATAATTTTATAGAAATACTCTTCATTAAATTCTAAAAAATTTAATATGATACATAATATATTACATACCTCAATGAATCCACCAGTAATAATTATAATAATGTCAAATGTTACTAAATGTGTTATTTCTTATTAATAGATATATTGTTTTTGATTATGTTTTCCTACGACCACCTACGAAAATGACAATAACAGCACGGTTAACTTGGCTAGAAAGTGCTAAATATCACACGCGTGTTGAAAAAAAAATATTTCAACACGAGTGTGGAAATACGAACCACACTATATTTAATTTAAACAGGTGTCAATTTGATAACAAAACTATTTATTAAAAATAACAAACTTACGGGACACGTGGAGTGAATTGGGGTGCTGGGTGGGGTAAAGTACACTAGGGCATTACTGCAAATTAAAAAAAAATCCTTTTTTTCGTTATTTTTGGGAACCTAAAAGTATTTATGATAAAAATAATATTATCAAAAAGGGAAACTAATATTATGTCAGGCAACCCACCAACTGTCATGTTTACATGTCAACTGAGTTGAGCAGAAATAGGAAATACCGATTTATAATTTTGCCATTATCTCGGATAAAAATATCCATACAATGTTTAAGGATATGGGACAAGTGAATACGCTTTATGTAAGTAAATTTATTTTAGCTATATTTAAAACAAATCGAATAAGATAAATAACTTTTATAATTAACAAGCTATCGATATTTAACTCGATCCCTATCTTTCTATAATGTTGAGCAAATGTTGAGGTTATGTTGTAGTTTTGTGTTATGTTGTTTTCGTAGGTACCTACATTATTGTTTTATTAAAAGAATGCAAGCAGCTAAAAGTTCAGAAACGAATTTATTTACTGATGATGATGTGCGTAAGCAAATAGGAGAAAAAGTTATTATTTTTATTTAAATCTAGGTAAGCTAAAATGTGTAGTGGGCATTGTTTTTATTTTTTTCAACTCTAGAGTTGAAATTAATTTTTCAACTCTAGTGTTGAAAAAATTTGATTTACACAATACCTACAAACTATTAAAAACAAATCAAACTCTTTTTGATTATATTGTATGGTCGTAGGAAAAATTGTGTACATTACTCGTGTGAAAGTGATTTTCTCATTAGGAAAATTTCCGCACTCGGCTGACGCCTCGTGCTAAATACCTCCTCGTTTCGACAGTACCACTTTCAACACTTGTTATTTAATATACTATTTATCATATTAGATAATGTTTTTAATTAGATGCTCACATAGTCCTTCGTTTACAACCAAACAATATCCTAAACGGTTATAAAATTTAGTTCTTACATTATTAAGTTGATATGCATCAGAGATTCAATTGCTTAAATTGTAAACTTTAGTTCTGCCCAATTTGTATAAAGAACAATTTTATATAAATAACACGTTAAATGTGTAAAATGACACCACAGACCCAGTGATCTAGCTGGCGAATTTATGGTGTAATTTAGTCCTCGTGCGAGCAAAAATTATTTGCATCAAAGAGGACTTGGATTAAACAACGTAGGGTTTGGTTTAGATTACAATGATACAAAATTTGTATTGCGTGGGAGATTCAGTAAGAAAATTTCATAAATTGGATTTTTTTCTTATTGTAATTTTTTTGCTAAAATGCTACGAAAACATATTTTCGGCGGCTTTAGTTAATTGCGAGGGGGAAACCACCCTAGGTATTTTAGTGTACAAGTTAAAGGTAATGAAGGAATTCCTTGGATCAATAGTGGCATTACTTGGTAATCCTGTGGTATTACTTGGTCATCCCATTGTAATACTTGGTATTTTCAGGTAATAAAGAGGTATTTTCTGGTATTTCAGGGGTATTATAAGGTAATCTTGTGGTATTACATAGGTATTCCATAGGAATTACGAGAACTATTTTGGCAGATGCGCGTGCGCTTTGTCAATATTTTTGGTCGAATCCGAAGGCGCGTTCACAATCGTTAACCCGCAGGTCGACGTCGACTGGACAGTGGCGGCTCGTGACTAGCAAGTCAGGGGGGGCGCTGGCTTTAAATAATGCGGATAACTATAATCAAATCGTTTATTTTTGTTAAAAATACGCAAATGAAATTTTCCAACTTTATAACATAAACTAATAAATTACTTAAAACAAAACATCAGCGGCATCGACAGGTCGCGTGGCGTCGAAACGAAACACGAAGAGCTGTTGTTGGGCGAAACATTTGGAGCCCATCCGTGCAGCTCGTTGTGCGATGTGTAGGTGACGCCTCCGTAGTCATGGCAACCGACCGAGTAGTCGCGTTGAAGCGGGACGGATAATCGGCCGCCCGCGCTTGATAGATCTGTATATCTTGCCAGTTGGAATATGGCTATGTTTTGTTTGAATTATATTAATTGATTGCTTACATACATTGCGTTATTGGTTTTTTAAGTAAAGTATTTTTGGATTCTGTTTGAAATAATTGCCGGGAGGGCGGCGCCCCAGAGCCCTTCATTACGAGCCGCTACTGCGACTGGATAAACACTGTTTAACTAAATCAGATCTAAGCACTGAAGATAAAATTAATTTTGGTAGTGCAGAAAAAATGTCTTATAACAAAGTACTTAATCTTTTAAACAATAATTCAGGTGCGGCTGCTACTTCTATGTTTTAAAAGATTATGAATTTTGTTATTGCTTTCCTTATTAATAAAGAAGAAAAATTGGATGATCGGGTGTATAAAATCTGGTATTGTATTTTTGTACTTCGGTACTGGACATATTGGATACGTTCTCACAAAAAACACACACTTCAAAATAATTTTATCACTTTAAATGCATACACATGTATAGAGCTGAATGGCCACAAGTTAATTAAATTATTTCAAAACAACCAATCCTTAAAACATACCATGGGTCTTGCCTTGGCTTGGCTTTTCAATAGTCAACGTCAACAGTGTGAGAGCCTATTTAGAGCTACCAGATTTATTACCTACATACTTCAACCTTCTCAACAATGATTAATTTCAGTATTTTGGTTATATTTATGTGGTAGAACCAGGTATTGCATAGGTATTAACTGTTATTTCGTAATTATTATCAGGTATTTCGTAGGTATTACCAGGTATTCCGTAGGTATTACTAGATATTACCAGGTATTATGTAGTAAATATTTGGTACCTTTTAGTAATACATGGTATTTCTAAGGTAATATTTCTGAAAACATTGTTATTTCTTGGTCAAGTTGGTATTTTAGTGTACACATTTTTGGAGGTGGTTTCCCCCTCGGTTAATTGTAACTAATTAGAGATTTAGAAATGAAGTTCATTTTATCCGTTAGTATTTTTTTACTTTTTATTACTAAAATGTGAGAAACAATAAATAATAAATTTGTTATCTGAAATCCAATGTCTTTATACTTAGTTGTAAATTCAAATAAAACTTTAAAAAACATATTTCCGATGAGTTTAGTTAAATATGACGCACTGATGTATTTTTACAATAGAAGTTGATTTTATTTGTTAGTAACTAAGGCTTATTATTAAAATTTAAGGAACATTATAAACATTAATTCGTTTTCAACCATAACATTTAATATTACATGTCTACATAGTTTCAAATGAAACCTAAAAAAACATATTTCCGATGAGTTGAGTTAAATATGACGCACTGTATTTTTACAATAGAAGTTGATTTTACTTGTTAGTAACTAAGGCTTATTATTAAAATTTAAGGAACATTATAAACATTAATTCGTTTTCAACCATAACATCTAATATTACATGTCTACATAGTTTCAAATGAAACCTAAAAAAACATATTTCCGATGAGTTGAGTTAAATATGACGCACTGTATTTTTACAATAGAAGTTGATTTTACTTGTTAGTAACTAAGGTTTATAACTAAAATTTCAGGAACATTAAAAACATTAATTCGTTTTCAACCATAATAATATCTGATATTACATGTCTACACATAGTTTCAAATGAAACTTAGAAAAACATATTTCCGATGAGTTGAGTTAAATATGACGCAGTGTATTTTTACAATAGAAGTTGATTTTACTTGTTAGTAACTAAGGCTTATTATTAAAATTTAAGGAACATTATAAACATTAATTCGTTTTCAACCATAACATCTAATATTACATGTCTACATAGTTTCAAATGAAACCTAAAAAAACATATTTCCGATGAGTTGAGTTAAATATGACGCACTGTATTTTTACAATAGAAGTTGATTTTATCTGTTAGTAACTAAGGCTTATTATTAAAATTTAAGGAACATTATAAACATTAATTCGTTTTCAACCATAACATCTAATATTACATGTCTACATAGTTTCAAATGAAACCTAAAAAAACATATTTCCGATGAGTTGAGTTAAATATGACGCACTGTATTTTTACAATAGAAGTTGATTTTACTTGTTAGTAACTAAGGTTTATAACTAAAATTTTAGGAACATTAAAAACATTAATTCGTTTTCAACCATAATAATATCTGATATTACATGTCTACACATAGTTTCAAATGAAACTTAGAAAAACATATTTCCGATGAGTTGAGTTAAATATGACGCAGTGTATTTTTACAATAGAAGTTGATTTTACTTGTTAGTAACTAAGGCTTATTATTAAAATTTAAGGAACATTATAAACATTAATTCGTTTTCAACCATAACATCTAATATTACATGTCTACATAGTTTCAAATGAAACCTAAAAAAACATATTTCCGATGAGTTGAGTTAAATATGACGCACTGTATTTTTACAATAGAAGTTGATTTTACTTGTTAGTAACTAAGGTTTATAACTAAAATTTCAGGAACATTAAAAACATTAATTCGTTTTCAACCATAATAATATCTGATATTACATGTCTACACATAGTTTCAAATGAAACTTAGAAAAACATATTTCCGATGAGTTGAGTTAAATATGACGCAGTGTATTTTTACAATAGAAGTTGATTTTACTTGTTAGTAACTAAGGCTTATTATTAAAATTTAAGGAACATTATAAACATTAATTCGTTTTCAACCATAACATCTAATATTACATGTCTACATAGTTTCAAATGAAACCTAAAAAAACATATTTCCGATGAGTTGAGTTAAATATGACGCACTGTATTTTTACAATAGAAGTTGATTTTATCTGTTAGTAACTAAGGCTTATTATTAAAATTTAAGGAACATTATAAACATTAATTCGTTTTCAACCATAACATCTAATATTACATGTCTACATAGTTTCAAATGAAACCTAAAAAAACATATTTCCGATGAGTTGAGTTAAATATGACGCACTGTATTTTTACAATAGAAGTTGATTTTACTTGTTAGTAACTAAGGTTTATAACTAAAATTTTAGGAACATTAAAAACATTAATTCGTTTTCAACCATAATAATATCTGATATTACATGTCTACACATAGTTTCAAATGAAACTTAGAAAAACATATTTCCGATGAGTTGAGTTAAATATGACGCAGTGTATTTTTACAATAGAAGTTGATTTTACTTGTTAGTAACTAAGGCTTATTATTAAAATTTAAGGAACATTATAAACATTAATTCGTTTTCAACCATAACATCTAATATTACATGTCTACATAGTTTCAAATGAAACCTAAAAAAACATATTTCCGATGAGTTGAGTTAAATATGACGCACTGTATTTTTACAATAGAAGTTGATTTTATTTGTTAGTAACTAAGGCTTATTATTAAAATTTAAGGAACATTATAAACATTAATTCGTTTTCAACCATAACATCTAATATTACATGTCTACATAGTTTCAAATGAAACCTAAAAAAACATATTTTCGATGAGTTGAGTTAAATATGACGCACTGTATTTTTACAATAGAAGTTGATTTTACTTGTTAGTAACTAAGGTTTATAACTAAAATTTCAGGAACATTAAAAACATTAATTCGTTTTCAACCATAATATCTGATATTACATGTCTACACATACTTTCAAATGAAACTTAGAAAAACATATTTCCGATGAGTTTAGTTAAATTTTTGATGTGTCTCTTTTAGCCCCGGTGTTCAATATGTAAAGCAAATTGGTTAGTATCAATAAAAAATTATAAGTTAGCAATAAAATGTATTTTGATTTTATGACTGTGACTTTTGCCAATAGATATAAATCACTTCATTTTTGACAGAAAAATTATCATTTATTAATTTCATTAAGTTAATAGGAACTAACAAAATTATCGGGGTAATACCACGAGTGCTTAAAAATTACCGATAATTTTCATGAAAGCTTGTTATTTATAATTCCACGAGTTCGAAGAACGAGTGGAATTAGTATAACAATATTAACTAATTATTGATTGAATAATAAAAATAAAAAAAACTGTCTCGTCAAATAGGTTCGATTGTTGTGTGTTGGATATACAACGTTGTCTAGGCAACGTTGTATATCCGCTGATATTTTTTTATTTTTAACGTTTCTTATGGGAAAATTTATACATGAGTGAAATATTCGCGATAATCTCCCGTTGCTATAAGCAACGTAAACAAAAAGGAGCCTTCTAATTGGTTGAAAATAAATTTCTGTAATTTTCATAATTGTTACTGGCCGTTTTATTGAGGTATGTATCACAGCTGTATTTATTTTTTACAACTTTTCTAGATAACTTTTAATTAGCTTATTAATAAATAATAAAATTTGGTGAGCGAGTCCATTATACAAGGACCTTCAATAAGGGCCGATCCAGGGAGAAGTTTCGGGGGGGGGGCACTATTTAGTTGAATTATACAAGAGGTTAGACAACGTGTAGGGTAAATAGCGCCGCAGGCGATTTTTTTTGGGACCACGCCGAAATGTCATAAGAATGCATGGGTGGGCACTATTTATGTTGTAGGGAGGTATTTCGGCGCATCGACGAATGCATGAATGCAATCGATCAGTCATATTTCTTCTGTATTTCTTCGGTTCTTAGGGCGCTCGGGGGGGGGGCACTTGCCCCTAGTGCCCCCCCCCCTGGATCCGCCCTTGACCTTCAAAAGAGTTTAATACAGTTTTAGTGTAAAACTAATGGGGGAGCCAATATTTGAGGGTAGCTATAATTACATATTACATGGGATTTTCCATGGCCAGTCTGGCGGTGCACCACCGGTATATTACCGAGAAAAGTGCCAGGCACAGGCGTTTGTCGATTACTACTTTTCTCGCAGAGAAAGTTGTATAATCCCGAAAAAAGATCTTTCAAGATCTTATCAGATGTCGACGTTTTAGGGTCCCTAGATGACAACAAGGACGCAACTAATTTCCGTCGGCCGGCTGTCTGTTGGCGCGAAAGCTTAAAAACTACGTGATGGGGAATGCCGAGATGTTGTATGTGGATTATGTATTAACCCCGCTCAAAATCGGGTAGAGTTTCAATTTTCTATATACAGGGTGAGTACCATAAAGAAATAAATTTCAATTGGTTTAGACATTAATTTAAAACGATCTTAAGGGTCACTATCAATTTGCTTCATATTTAAATAAATAACAGAAATATACAATTATTTATTAACAGTCCTCGTCGACACTCGAAGTTTCACGAGGGAGATGCCGACTGAATAAGTTTCCGATCAGATAATAATAATAATAATAAATTTATGCAAATACTTTTAAACATTTAAAAAAATTATATTTTTTTTTTTAATAAACTACCCATCCAGATTTAAGTTTTCATAAAGTAAAGTACTTGTTGTGAGAAATAATAATATTTATCAATATTTATATAATATATATTATTAAATTAGTTCATAAAAAGATAAATAAGGTAGTGTTTTAATATGGTATATATATTACAATAATATATCTAAAAATCATCGTCAAGTATACTGTATAATAATTTATTCATCATTTATTTAAATTATTTTAAATTACGAATGACATCCTGAAATATTTGTCTTGGATTAGGTAATATCCAATTTTTAACTTTAATTTTATATTTATATAATGACTTAATTATTTTATTTGACTGGTAGTATATCAAAAATGTATGTATTGATGTTTAAAAATGTTTGTGTCCTATTGTTAAACCACTTCACATAATATATCTGGAGAAGAAGGCTAAATGGCCCACCTATAGACTATATCAAGCAGCTAAGAATAGGGCGCAGTCATGTATCATGGAGGATACCAACATGTTGGGGGAGACGTTAGCCTGCGGCATGTTGAATATGCCCTCAGACATAATGACCAGAAAATCCAACAACGAACGGCCTTACAAAATCATTCACCCAAGAAGGAATGAATGGATCAATAACAGTGCTAAAGGCGGAATTTGGAATATTTACAGAAGGCTCCAAAACTAAAGAAGGTAGTGGAGCCGGAATATATGGCAAAAACCCAAAAATAGAACTAACTAGCAGCCTGGGAACTATGACAACCATATATCAAGCAGAAGTTTACGCACACAGGTCAATCAAGATATTCTCCGACAGTCAAGCTGCATTAAAAGCTCTTGAATCGAGATGGTGTACCTCAAAAACGGTGTGGAGCTGTCACGAAACACTATCCGAACTAAGTCTGAACAACAAAATTACCTAAATATGGATACCGGGACACATGGGTCTGGAGGGAAATGAGACTGCCGACAAGCTCGCCAAAAGAGGTGCAGCACTAAAATTCACAGGACCCGAGCCGGTAATAAGTATATCTATCATATGCTTCGGCCAAGAAAACAATACTGGCTAAAGCAAAAAACAAATGGGAAAGACACTGGTTAAATTTTCCAGGTCTAACACACTCAAAAGCATTATTTATAAACAGCCATATAAACCAACAGCTAACTGACAAACTACTAGTGCTCAATAGGTCATGCATTTGTTCACCGGCCACTGCAGACTGCGACACCATATATTTATGTACAAAATTAGATTAGCCCTAACTGATGAATGCCGGCTTTGCATGGAAGATGCAGAAACAGCAGAACACGTAATGTGCGCTTGCCCCGCAGCAGGAAGAAGCAGATCCGCCCTATTTGGCGAGGTGACTCTGCTGCCGGATGACATGAAAAATGTCTCTCCCAATACCATCATTAACTCCATCAAAAAGTTAGACCTATTCGGGGAAATATAAATAAGGTGGGAGCCACAATAGACCGGCATGGTCGCAGTTTGGGTTAGCTGTAACCCACTTACTGTTAACCTATCACCTATTGTTTTGTTTACTCTGTTTTTATAAATAATTGTTTTTTTAAATAATTAATTTTATTTTTGTTTCTAAAAATATATATTAACATGTTATAAGAAAATGGTTGTCTAACGTCCATTTTTTTGCTTTCCTTAAATAGTAAAAAATAATTTCCGTAAATAATCTTTAAAATTTATTTTTGAACAGTTTTAATATTATTAAGATAATTTAAATGTGTTTGTATTAGAGAATAATATAATATTTCTAATTCTTCTATATTATTTAAAAAAGGTGTTTAAATTTTGGTATAAGAATTGTTTTGCTATGTAAGTCCCAAATAAAAAAAAAATATGAAAATGATGTATAAACTATACCTTAAAGGGGTTGAGTCAGTGGCGGCTAGTATAATATGTATAAGAGCTGTAGAGCTACGATACCTGTTTTGATAATTTGAAAATATTTATATATTTCTATTTTTTGTGTCAGAGCTGCAAAATTTTTAGTCTAGAATTGAGTTTACTGTTTTGTTTTGGTTATTTATTATTATTATAATTAATAAATAAAGTGTCTTATAGTAGAAAGCGAAGAACAATTTGTAAGTATTTGTGTTTCATGTTCAAAAAATGTATGTCAGGGAAAGAGGTGTGCTCTTTACTTGATTTTAAGAAAGCCTGTGGCACAGTTAATCACTCAATATTGTTAAAAAAAATTAGATAGAGCAGGTACAAGGGGCAGAGGGTTGGATTGGTTTACTAGTAACTTAAACAAAAAACTTCAACATGTCTCGCTCGGTACAGAGGGCTGAAGTTCTTTCAGGGAAGTAAAATATGGGGTGCTCCAAGGATCAATACTTGGGCCAACATTATTCTTTGTATATATTAATTCGATTTCCAAATTAAATCTTAAAGGAGCTCTTCAGCTACTTGTATATGCTGATAACACAGTCCCTCTGTATTACGGAGAGATATATGAAGGGGGGGGGGGGGATATAAAAAGCGATTTGGAAATTCTGTCTATGTGATTTTAAGCTCACGAATTGGTTTAATATCGTCATTTATGTATATTGCCAAACAAAATCTGTCGAATCTACAAATCACATAACTGGTAATGGTCAAATGTTAAAATGTTCTCAAACGATAAAGTATCTTTGTCTGTATATGGATGATACTTGGTCCTGGGAATACCACATTGATGTAGTTAGGAAAAAAATAGCTGCCCCAGTTAGCATACTCAGACGCCTAAGTTATACCGTACCAAGGAAACTCCTAATAACCCACAGCCACCTGCAATAACTAACAACTTCGTGTAGGTATCTCTCAGGACAAAGAGTTAACAAGTTAAAAACATTACAAAACAAAGCAATAAAGAATATTTATTTATTTAACTATGGATATAGTACTGTCTCTCTTTACAAAGACGTTAACCTGATCTCGATAGAACAAATAAATAAATTTCAAATTTGTGTCTTTATCCACCAGGTCTTATGCAAGTCTCGACTGTCAAATGCATTATTCACTTATAGACATCAGACACACCCACTAAATACTATAAAAATAATTTAAATGTTTCTCAATTTAACTCAAAAGTGTCAAGCACATGAACGGTGTAACATTGTGTAATAGCCTTCCACAGAGGGTTAGAGGGTTGGATTGCAGAAGATTTAAATTGTATGTAAATAAGCATGTAGGTCAGATTTAGTGTGATTTCTTACCTTAATGAAGTTAGCACAGCAACTTGCTTTGAAAAAGATGGAAATGCGTATAATGATTGCCCATCGTATGCCCACTTTTGCCCATACAATAAATTTTTTTGCTCACAATTTGTTTAAAAATAAATCAATTATAAATTTTCGCGGGCCAACGTCCATTGAAAAAGTAAAGTAAGTATAAATGCCAATGCATTAAAAAAAAGCTTTTCGTTTGCCCATCAATTTGTTTTTTCAAAATTAAATTTTTACAATTGTTAAATAAGCAAAGTAAATTGAAAAATTAAAAAAACCGACTTTTTTTGCATTAATCCATAGATCTTTGTTTGCCCATCAATCAGTTTTCTCAATATTAAATTTTTACAATTGTTAAATACCTAAGCAAAATAAATTGCTAAATTAAAAAAGCCATTTTTTTTTTGCATTAATCCTTAGATCTTGTTTGGGTTTGTTCGGTTTTTTTTTGTTTGAACAAACCCGGACAAACCCAAACAAAGATCTATGGATTAATGCAAAAAAATAGGATTTTTAATTTTGCAGTTTCTTTTGTTTATTTAACAATTGTAAAAATGTAAAATTGAGAAAACTGATTGATAGGCAAACATGGGCAAACAAAAATCTATAGATTAATGCAAAAAAATCGGATTTTAAAATTTTTTAATTTATTTTGGCAAAAGTGGGCATACGATGGGCAATCATTATACGCATTCCCATATTTTTCAAACCAAGTTGCTGTGCTAACTTTATACACCTTGATTTCTTGAAGTATCTGTTTGAAATTGTTTACCTATAGTGCTTTAGCAGGACTGTCTCAGCATAATTTCATTACTGCCTTTGTTGTAGTTTTTAACTATCTACTGTATGTCTTTTCTTTTGTTCCTTTTTGCTATTACTATAGCTGCTAGTATTATTTATCTATTATTGTTATTACATTTTTAATTTAAATTTTATGTCTATAACTAATTTTATTATAAATTATACAGGGTGGAATTATTAACTGGAATAGATTTAGTATTAGAAAGCCTCTTTATTTGCTGAAAAAATACAGAACTACGGTTGTGTTTATTTTTTTTTCTACGTCCATTATTATTATTATTATTAATTATTATTATTATTATTATTATTTTTCTTTTAAACCAATAACTTACAATATTGTTAGAAAAAAAATAAATCAACTTATAAACAGTAAGAGTAGAGACTGCATTGATATTAATATTAAAATTATAAAAACCCTAAAAAACTTGATAATATCTCCACTAACTAATCTCATTAACCAATGTATAGCTTCCAGTGTATTTCCTGCATGCCTTAAGATTGCCAAAGTGGTCCCTGTATTTAAAAACAAGGGTTCTGTTGATGATTTAAATAACTATAGACCTATCTCTCTCCTTCCTGTTTTCTCCGAAATTTTTGAGTCAATATTAAAAGATCAAATTAATGCATATTTTGAAAGTAATAACTTGTTTTCTCAATGTCAATATGGATTTCGTAACAAAAAATCTACTTCTCTTGCAATAAACTCTCTTACGCAGAACATTGCCGCGGGTCTGGAAGAGGGACTGGATACCTATGCCTCGTTCTTCGAGCTAACCAAGGCATTTGACTGCGTGTCTCACGAGATCCTGCTAAAAAAGCTGTCTTATTATAACTTTAATCCCAATTCCCTACTTTTAATTCGTTCATATTTATCAGATCGTAGACAGTTTGTTTCTCTTAATGGTACTAAGTCTCGTGAGCAGGGAATTGTGCATGGCGTTCCCCAGGGTTTTGTACTCGGCCCAATCCTATTCCTGATTTATATTAATGACCTACCAGTTTCACTGAGAAATTTAATACTTTTTGCCGATGATACCACCAAATTTATGAAATACCATCCTACAGAACCTATACATATCGTTATTGAGCAAGCACAATCCAGTATTGAAGGCTGGTTCTTGTTCAATCGACTGAGTCTCAATGAATCCAAGACCCAAAACAAACATGAATTTTTCTCTAAGACCTTTAAACCCTGACATGCAAACAGACAAAATTGTAAAATTTCTCGGTGTTTATCTCGATCCTGGTTTAACTTGGTCAGAACATGTTGCTCAGCTGAGTATACATACAACTTTCTAAAATAACCTATTTAATTAGAAATCTTGCAAAAAATGTATCGTTGGAGGTATTGAAAACAGCTTATCATGGGTACTTTGGTTCTAACATGCTATATGGTATACTCATCTGGGGTCACTCAGCCCATGCTACTAGGGTTTTTGGTCTTCAGCAAAGATGTATTCGCGCTATGGTGGGTATTGGCTATCGTGACTGCTGCCGTCACTTCTTCAGAGAGCTTGGCTTGCTGACTTTCCCTTCTGCTTATATTTTTCAGTGCCTAACCTACATTAAGCAGAATATGCACCGGTTTACATCACACCGTGAGATGAATAATTATGATACACGTAACAGCGATAATATCATACTTGACTTCCACAGAATTGCAAGAACCAGAAGGGGCACTGACTACTACTGCGTCCTGTTTTTCAATGTTCTAACCATCTCAAATAAGAGGGTTGGAAGAAAAAATATTTTTGAGTAAAGTAAGGAGGTATTTGGTCTTAAAGTCATTTTATTCTTTTAAGGAGTACCTCAACAATAAGTTTGATAATATTAGCTGAATTTTTTACATGTTATGTCTAAACTAGGTGATAGTACTTTGTTTTTTAACTATTGTTTTTTAATAATTATTTTATCTTGTAAAATTATGTAATTTTTAATAATACTTTAGGTATATTTTATTCTTTATACATACTTATTGACTTGTGTACATTTTTTGTGAATATAAGCACCAATAAATTATATCTATCTATCTATTATAATAATATTAATAATAATAATAATTATTATTATTATCCTTGTATTCACAGCAGCTAAGGCTGGTCCTCCTTCCTTGATAGGCGGGTAAGATACCAAGTCAATCAATACTATTTCTGGTTTAGAAACGATCTCTAGTCTTACAGCTTTTTGTGCTTGGGTAGGTATGTACATTTTCTCCTGGAACCTATGACGATACGATAAGAGCTAGATTTTTGCTGAATGCGGATGCGGAATGAGTGCGGATGCGGATTCCTGTTGTTGAAATAATGAATGGAAGAATGTATACTTATTTTTGTTTCCAGACTCTTTCCATTTCTATAGCTACTTCCTGATATTTTCTTTTCCGTGTAATTTTTAATTACATTTTGATCGGATGGTACTGCGATATCCATAAGGTAAGTTATATTTTTAGTTTTATCTTATAGGTTATATCCGGTCCAATGTGGATTACTGTTTTATCTGTTTGTATAGTAAGGTCCCAATATAGCTTAGCATATTCATTCTCAATTATGGTTTGTGGGGAGTAATTGTAATATGGTTGTGTGTCCTGGTGCAGTTGGTAGTGTAATGATGTCGCTTGATGAATAATTTTTGCCATCGTGGTATGCCTATTTGTGTATTCAATACCGGCCATTAGCTTACATCATGATATTATATTATTATAGTCAATTGTTTCAGGAACAAGGTGACATTTTCTGCAATTGTCATTCGTGATTGTGTTATCTTTTAGACTATATTTTGTGTAGTTATCTGTTGCTATGACCTGATCCTGTATTGCCAGAACAAAACCTTCCGTATCTGGGTATAAAAATTATATAAATATTATTATTATTATTATTTAATTATTGGAAAGCCCTTTTTTGTAATGTGTATATTAAATTTAGCAACAATATTCTGTAATTAATTATAAACAACTTTTTCAAAAAAACTACCATTTTTTTATAAACCGAAATCTAATTTTTAGTCTAATTCTACAATGAGAAAAATGATCTATTACAACAGGTTTGCTTAGACAAAGTTTGTATTGATAGCTTATTTTTTAATAACCCATATTAAATAAACTGCTAGTGTATCAAACCCGCTTTAGTGTTGTATCAATTCAAGATTTGCTAGAACAGTGTTTTTATTGGTAGTAATCAGTTCCATTAGCAGCAACCTACTTTTAATACAGCAATTTTGTTAAAAATATAAATTGTATCTTCCCAATGCGACGCATTTTGTTCCCAGTAAATTAAGAAAGCAGAACAGCGTCGTCAAAAACGAATTGTATTCGTTAGAACCTCTAATCCACAAGACGTTGGTGGGGGTTCGTAGCAATCAGCAGCCGCCGCGGGCCTTAGTATTAGTTTTAACGTATTTCTTGCGTAGGTCACATACTTGTTCGGAGTCTTCTAGCTCTCCTGTTTGAATTTGAATTCTATTAATTTTATTGTACCAATACCTGTTTAAAATAATTTATTTTTACTTTTTATAAGTATAAGTTTTTTAAAACTTTACATGTCAGATAAAGCAATAGAAGATTCTTATTTCGCACAACCTATTATTATAGTATTGGACTTTATAACCTATGGACGAATTTTACGATCTCAGTAAATCATGTGGCATATTAATTAATCATATGCAATGTTAAACGACAAGAACAATATCACACTAGAAGCTATTTAAATTTCTGAGAATTACAGTACTGATTTTTAGTGAGTGGTAATGGTATATAATATGCTTTATTAACCGTAGCAAGCCAATATTATTAATGTCAAGTTTCATTACAACTAATACAGTATATAAAACCAGATAACACCCTCAAAAGAACTTGATAATTTCTGTGAGTATTTAAAACACTATGGCTATAAACCATTTAATAGTAGCATTAACTCCTATTGCCTATTGGATAAATTACCGTGATATTATCACTACACAACGGTCTAGCCAAGGGAGCCAAGTCAATATGCATGTCATTGTATATTTTAAAAAACCTTGTTGTACACAGATAGGATTGGAAAGTAAACTCACTACAAAAAGCTTTAACATTTGAACGCTTTCAAAACTTAATTACCATAAAAAATGGTAATCGAAACTGGCTTTTAAGGTAACTTTAATGGTATTATAAATGTACACGAGCATTCGGCTTTGCGAGTAAAAAACGTAAAAAGCCGAAATAGCCAATTTAAGCTGATTCGACGTGAGAGCGAAGCGAATTTGAAACCCCTGCTTGGCCTGACCTTTATCGGAAAATATGTGTTTTTTTTCTCGATATTTTCGTTTATTAAAGTAACATTAGTTTTCTAAAGGTATAGGAGTTTTCTTTTACTCCTATTTGCTTTCATGATAGGCATCAATTATTGTCTTCTTTCCAGTGGCGGATTTTCAAATTTGCCGCTAGTAGGCTATTCAATTTTTGCCGCCCCTATACCAGTGACGACTCGTGAGTTGTGAAACAGGTGAAGTGTTCGGGAAAGAAAAAGCCCGTTGCAGGCGAAATGCGCCGCAGGCGAAAATTTCTTAAGACCACGCCCAAATTTGGTCAATAATTTTTAGTAAATATTTTAAAAATTTATGATTACCTACTTATTTTATTAAAAATGAAATTTCTTTCTGCAAAGCCAGTAAAGTTCCAACTACCTTTTTTTATCCCCATTAACAGACACGGCCAACAATAAAGTTTATTTAAAAAAATACTACCCGTCGACCATGAATAAAGATTGTACCATTTATTTCGGAAAGATTAAAAAAAAATCTTGGGCCAAATTTGCCGCCCCCTAAAATCTGCCGCCCTAGGCTCCAGCCTACTCAGCCTAATGGTAAATCCAGCACTGCTTCTTTCAATAATTACCGTATACAAAATGGCGTGTCTTTCCAAAAATGATATTTTAAACTTAAAAATTAATTTATAGAGAAATTATTTCTGTTAAATGAATTGTATTTTATTTACCAACATTGTCTTTGTAGTACAGGGTGTACCTTGTAACGAAGTTACAATAATTTTCAGGGGTTTTTAATATTTTTACGTAATGTTTTATATTTTTTAAGGGTTAGTAAGCGGGTCCGAAATTAAATTTCTTATTTTTCATGCTTTCTTTCATTCCAGTCAATAAATAATCCGCATAACTTATATTGTTTGAATTTATAAAGTTTCCGTCGTGAAACATCGGGAAAACGCTTTAGTTAGTACTTATAGCCATCGCCGCGAGGTAGAAGCGTGTACAATACCTTCCGGATGCTGCGGCGCGATACCGAGACGCGCATGGTACGTTATACTACGGTTATCCCACAGGATCTGCGACTGTCACGTTACCTCGCCGGTCTATTTAACTAGACTCTAGGTACAGACCCCTTTTAAGCTGCGGACATGCGCATTAAGTTATAACTTTTTATGTCGATAGGTAATGTGGTGAACAGGCCCCTAGTATCGACGACGGTTAGAATTTTTGTATTCCCGCCAAGTTTTCGAAACTCGATGCATACATAAACACAACACAAATGCATTTTTACATATTGGCGGACTGAATAAGAAAGAAAAAAAGCCCCAGTATCGAATTTCTTTTTAATATTTATATTTTATTTATTTAATTTAAATTACACTTGTCACCATTCCTAATTAGATAATCAAATCTGTGGTTATGTTTGTATTGAATTTGGCAGACAGCACACACATTCGAAAAAGTTCTTACCTAATGCGCATGTCCGCAGCTTAAAGGGGGGTCTATTCTTAGACGCTTGTATCTATTTAAGCTTCTGCCTCAGGAGCGTTTCTGGGACTATTCGTTGGTGATACAGTAGTAGCCATCAAGCATAGAAACATAGATGTTATCTGCAGAAGACGGCAGAATTAAGTCGACAAAATAGTGCAATGGTGTATAAAATGGAAAATCAAAATAAATGGACAAAAAAGCCAAGCCATTTTGCTTCAAAGAAAAATAACTATTCCACCTAGGAATATAATCATAGAAGAAGAGGAGGTCGCATGGACCAAGAAAGCTAATTACTTAGGAATAACCCTAGACTCCGGTCTAACATGGGAAAAGCACATCAAGAAAGTAATTAAGAAGACAAAGGCAGGTATGGGGAGACTGTACCCACTGATAGGCCCAAAGAGCACAATGGGGCTCAAAACCAAGCTGCAAATGATAAAAGCAGTAGCTAGACCACAGCTGACCTACGCTCAGCAACGGCTGGAAGCCACAGAAAAAAATTATGTAAGAAAAGCAGTAGCTGCACCATGGTTTCTAAGAAATGCACAAATCCATAAACCTAAATCAAAACAATTTCCGTTGCACGTCATCAATCAGTTGATAATTGAAAATCGGTCAGGAAACATAAGAAAACTAAATTTGGGCAAAAAATATATAAATTTCATGCGATATTGAATGTAAAAGAAACTTAATGTATTCTTCTTTGATACTAAGCCGCTTAAAGGAAATGTTTTTATAGAGATCTTGAATGGGAATAACAACATTCATGAAAAGGAAAGCAGCCAAACTTTTTAAAAAAGCAGGAACTCATCCCAATAAAGAATTAAGAAGATTAGTGGACTATGAGCCAGTACAGGTCGAGGAAAGAATGAGGGTATACTATAAGCGCCCAAGGAACCAGCTTTTTGTAATTGCTTAAAGGAAATTGCTGCTGAAACATAGAAAGAAGAAGGAAACAACAAGTATTATACTTAGCAAGGAGACGCTGCCATACCTAGTTTAAGTAGTTAGTAAATAAAAAAGACTACAACAAGCATACAAAAAAAATTTACCTACCACACAAGAACTTACTACACACAACACTGCACCCATACACACACCTACACTAACACAAGTAAGTTCTTAGCTAGTAACAATCTACACCCTACAAAGCTTATATACTTCTGCCCAGACCAGCGCTGTTGGTTCTCTCCCTGAAACAGCGGGGTCCCCATCCGTGGGCACATAACATCTTAGCTGAGCACAAACATCGCAAACACAAACACAAACACAGTAAGCAATAGTTTACTACTGCTCAGACCAGCGCTGTTGGTTCTCTCCCTGAAATAGCGGGGTCCCAATCCGTGGGCACATAACATCTCATCTGAGCACAAACATCGCAAACACAAACACTAACTACTAATTATTTATTTATCGTATGGCAACACATGTGTCTTAAATATACTTAATTTTATCATACAACAGAAAAAAAAGGATAACAATTCTAAATCTTCGACTTTGCCGGTTTATACATTCATAGGCTATGTGGTGGATGGTTTGTCGCTCGCCATAGTCGCAAGTGTTGCTTTGGGTTTTACCCCATTTTTATAAAGAGTCTGCACATATGCCGCATTCAGTACGGATGCGGTTTAGATAGCACCATGATTTTCTAGGAAGTGAGGATCCAGGAGCTGGTTCGTTTACATGAAGATTGTTATGAATATCTGGGGGCACACTATTTTGCCGGAATTGTGTCCACTCTTCCTCTAGTTTAAAGTTGCTTGCGGTAAGAGCTGCAGCTGTTTGAATTGGGGGTTTTCTAGAACGCAGCCTGTGGCCAAGTTGATCAATATCTTCGTGGATATTATAATACTAACTACTAACTACTAATACTAACTACTAACTAAAAGTTAAGCTTACTACCTAGTTAGAAGACAAAGCCAGCTTAGTACACCGGTACCAAAGCCTTGGCGAGGTATGACGCAAAGCACGCATTAAGCGTGCAGAGCTGAAATACTATGACGTGTGGTCTGAAGGTTTATACGCCTATGGCGCGGAAACCGCAGGAACCCGGGGAATTTAGTCGGTGGGCAGCCCCATATCATGGTTGAACCCGACACTACTCTACCTCACGAGGTGCCAGTCTTTAGAAGATTCTCCTCGAAAAAAAAAAGAAAAAAAGCTTCCGCGCTCCGCATTCATCAGAACCTCGCGTTCTCGAAGACCAGCCAGACAACAGCCTAGCCACGACCCCGGAGCCGACCAGCCAGCTAGATCTGCGACATTACCGAGCATCCGCGGACGGTAAGGAACAGTCTAGATTGCAATCCCGCCGTTTCCCCTCGTCGCCTGCATCGTCGTATTCTGCTATAAGTTTCGGTTTATATGCTTTTACTTTTACCTACACTAATCTATCTTTCTTACACACACACACAGAACTACTGAACCGCTATTAATCGGGATTTTCTTCCTTTGCTGTAGTACATATACAAGATAAGATCACTGCAGGCTTTGAAACCCGTTAGTTCTGTCTCGTTCCAGGGTTCCAGCTTAGTTCAACCAGAAACAATCCTTTTGCCTGTTTTCTTGATGATATTATTATGTTCTCTTTATAAGGTCGGACCACGGGAGGCGTTTAACCACGTTGGTTCTGTCTCGCTTCTACGCATACCACACAGCGCTATTAAAGTATGTTTATCTCTCGTTCTGTCTCGTCTTAGCTTATTAAAATCTGACATTATATTTCTGCTCTGCACACACGCACTTTGTTTGTAACACACTCACATTAATCTTATCATTTTTGTCTCACACGCTGCCGATACACAAAGACGTGTATATCCACAAAAGTAGTCATTAGCCGCACATGCGTAGTGCATCAAACCGCTACTGACGGCTGGTCATACTACCGCTTGTTTAGACATTTTTACCAATATGCCAACGTTCAATATCCACGCCTATCTTCACAACTAGTCGAGGCTTAATGCGTCCTTTTCTGTTTTCTGCCCGCTTACCTATACCTTTTACCGTGCCTTTAATGATAGTGGCGACCGTACTTGCAGAGGTATCGTCATACGCGTATGGTTATTACTACCACTAAGCTGACCGCAACCGATCTTGCGAATTTGATATCACGCTCGCTTTAATTAAAACCGTTAACGTTAAACTAGCCGAAATAATTTTATTAACTTCCTTCAACATACATTGTAACGCGAGCATACACACATACTTCCATTCTGTCTCTGTTAATACAGTTAGAATAATTGTATCTCACTCAGGCACAATACGTGAGTATAAAACTGCGAACTTTTAGATCTATGAATTGTCACTTTCGCCTGACAATACAAAATGTTTTAAAACCGCACCACATTAATCCAAGGGGTGGCACACCAGGTACAGTTGGAAAAGTAACTCTCTGTCCTTTAATTTTATGTACCCAACTTAATAGCTTTACTCATATATTTATCTTACTAACACAATTCATATTAAAAAAAAAAGCGACAGTACGATTATAAATTTAATACCGAACATAAAACGCCAACTTTATACAACCTAATAATATCTAAGTAAAAATGGTTCATTGGCGCAACGAGCTTACATCATTCCTTTCAATTTTCCATCTTTCAAAATCTCGCAAGACATGTTAAGACATTGTAGGAAACCGTAAGTCTTGAACAAAGAAGTCTAATTTTTCTAGTCTATATACATTCCTATCATCATAACTTTTCAGGATATGGAACAATATTTAAAACGCCTTTACACTTATTTACAAAGTTTTGCCGTTTACAAAGACAACTACTGCTTACAAATATACCTATTTCCTAAGTAATAATATAAATGTCAATGCTATCGGCTAAGAAGGATGTTAAACTAAAAACTTTTCCAACTATGCTATAGAAGTTGGAGGAGTAAAATTAGTTGATATCAGCGATAGACCGAAACGACTACCTCAACGGATATTTCGTGCAGATGTTGTACAGAATTAGGGCAAAAAAGGTCGGATTTAATCTTATTTGGGCCGACTTTGGAAGTAATGTTTAGAAAATCGTTAAAGAATTACACTTTGAGGCAAATTAGATTTAATTCATTTTGAAAGTATAATAACGTTATTTTTGTTTATCCAAAATTATAATTTTGGGTATAGTAAAGTGGCAGTATTTCTACATAAAATTTTCTTTTATGCTTTTGGAATATAGGTACAGGGTAAACCACAGCTATTTCGCTTTTTGTGAAAAGCAACGTTTTGTAGACTTTATAGTCAACTATTGTATCATTGCATAGCGACTACGCACCCTATATAGCAGTAAAATTAGGAACTTAAAAAATATCTCCAGTGATTTTTCTTGCTCATATTTCATAATTAATTTTTTACCTCAAAGTTGTTGCCTGTATGGTTTTGGAGTCGCTTGCCACCCTTCATGGATCACCCTGTATAAAAGAGCGTGCTGCTAAAATAGATCTGTGTCCTATATTATACTGTTTTAAAATTTTTCATACGGTAAAAGGCCCGAATATGCACATGGAGAACACTCATCTTTTTGATGTACATTCGTGTAGGATCTCAAACAAAATGGGCATATCAAAGTGCATGGCTGGAAACAAAATAAAGAAAATGGAGCATTAATAAAAGTTGAAAAGTGTTAGTGGGAATTACTTCAATCTACAGAGGCGCGTGATTAAACAGGAATGCGGCCGAATTTTAAGCATTCGCTATTTTGTTTTAGGGAATTTCTAAAAAGACCCGTGGCAAAGATGATTAAAAAGGCGCACGTGTGTTACTTCTAATATTTTAAATGCAAAGCGACGTGTACCTTTTCTTGTGCTGCAGGTGCTGAAATGGACCATTTATTTTTCGTTTCTTGCATTTCTAGTTTTTTTACACAAGTTATATGAACTACACGTGGACAAGCATACAAGGGACTATATAAACGTTAGAAAATTAGGGAAGAATATAAAAAAGCTTGGTGCGTGGTGATTAAACAGAATTTCAAACAGTATCTTGGGATTTTCCTTAAAATATATTTGATCTGATCATTAAAAAGTATACATTATAAAGTGTTAATATTTATAATAAATACTGTTCAGTTTTGTAAGGTAAATATATTTGACACACCTGATTTTACCAGTCAGGCACCTGTGTGAGTGTCAGTGTCAGTCACGTCCAGGGGATTTTAAGGGTAGCACGGGCGGTTTCGCAGCTCTTGAAAGCTCGTCCTCGAGGCACAAGGTTGCCCGTCTTTATCATAGTTACGCATGGTAAAGTCCTAGTTTTTTTCTATATTTTATTTGGAAGTGTTTTCAATATACCGTCACAAAAGTCAATATAATTGTTTATCGAAACTGCGGGTGTATTATTTCAACCAAACCAGCGACCACAGGGACAAACGGCACATTTTGGCCACTACGAGCCGAATTCAAGAGGGCTCTTGAAGAAAGGACAACCCCAGTTTAGGGAAGGAGACATTTTGGTGACGGTATACCTAGGTGGATGGAAAATTCTAGATTGCAAGTACAAGCAAAGGTGCTATAAGGACATTGGCGATATTGTGAATTCACTGGCTGGCTCAACGGAGTTTTAGGTATTTGGGCTAAAGTAATTTGGAGGTAGGTGCGGCGCAGGTGTAGGGTGAGTACCATATAATATTTTATTTTTGCGGGTACAAGTTCGAAATATTATTTGTGAGGATTGCACCTGGGTTTTTAATATTAAATTAGTTTTTGGCAAACTTGGGTATAAAGTCAATGCAAATTTTAGGGTTTGCTTAGGCTTATTTTGGGTTGCATTGCTTTAAATATTATTATACTGTCAAAATGACTGATCTAGCTGCGTTAAAACGTAAAAGAGGGGTTCTTAAAGCAAATTTAACGCGACAAGATAAATTTATACAATCTTTTGATGTTGCAAAAAGGGTCGAGGTTCCCATACGTCTTGCAAAGACGAACGATTGGTGGCATGAATTTGAAGAAGTTCAGGATCAAATTGAGGAACAGGATAGCTCTGATGAGCAATTAAATGAAAGGGAATCATTTTATTCTTCATTTTTTGATGTAGTGGGGCGTTTAAATGAGTTGTTTAATCCTTTGCCACCATCTCTAGGCGGAGGGCCGGCGCATGGGCAGATAAATATTTCAAAAACGGAGGTAAAACTTCCAGCTATGGAAATTCCCAGTTTTTATGGGTCCTATAAGCAATGGTTAGAGTTTTATGATACATTTATGACACTTGTAGATTCGAACACAAATTTATCGGACATTCAAAAATTTTATTATTTAAAAGGTGCTCTTAAGGGTAGCGCATCAGATATTATTCACTCCTTGGAGGTTTCTTCGGCAAATTATAAAGAAGCTTGGATTCTATTAAAAGAGCGTTTTGAAAATAAAAAATTAATAGCCTTGAGTCACATTGAATCAATGTATACCTTTCCTTCTATGATTAAGGAATCTCAAGCAGAATTGAGAAAGTTTGTCGACGAAATCCGAAAGGATTTAAGAGCGCTAAAGGTTTTAGGTTTAGGTGTTGAACATTGGGATGCCTTATTAATTTATATTTTTGAAATGAAACTAGATCCTGTGACCAGGAAGGAGTGGCAAAGGGAGAGTTTGGTGGATACCTTTGCTACTATTGAGGAATTTTTAAAGTTTTTAGCAAAAAAATGTACTGTTTTAGAAACAACTTATAATATCAGTGAAAATAGTAGCAAGGCAAAGCCAATCCAAGGTCATAGGCTTCCACTAAAGGCATACGGTGCCTTTGAAAAACCACATTGTTTAGTTTGCAAATCGATGGATCATTATATACAAAAATGCAAAACATTTTTGGATATGACTTTGCAAAAAAAAGAGAGAGTTTGTTACAAGATCAAATTTGTGCTGGAATTGCCTGCGGCATGGGCATAGGGTGCAATCTTGTACGTTTAACGGTTGCAGACTTTGCAAGGGAAAACATCATTCTTTATTACATGTGGATCAGTCTCATACTAGCGGGGGACTCTTAAATCAACAAGGAAAATCGGAAGGTCATGATCAAAATAGGTTTAATGGAGGAGGTAACAATAATTCGAATTTTAATGGGCATAGCAGTACTAGTGCGTATCGGGCACAAGGTGGGGAACAAGTTTCAGAGGTACTTTTATGTACTGCTATTGTCAAGGTTCAGGATAATAAGGGCGGGCAACTTACATGATTGCAGGGCATTGTTGGATTGTGGATCTCAATCCTCATTTATGACCAGGGAATTTGGAAATAAGTTGGGTATTCCTTTAAAAAAGATTAACATTTCCATTTTAGGTATAGGTCCGGGCGTCACTAACATTACTCATTCATTGAATACAAGGATTTATTCAGCTTGCTCGGATTATGAGGTAAACACATCATTTTTGTTAATCGATACAATCTCGAATAACATTCCTTCTAGAACTATTAAGGTAGGTGGTTTTAAAATTCCAGAAAACATAATTTTGGCTGATGCATCTTTTGGAAATCCAGGAAAGATTGACATTTTACTTGGTGCTTCAGTATTTTGGGATATTCTAGAAGGGGGCAAGATTAGCTTAGGTGAACATAAGCCTATCATTCAGGGCACTAAATTGGGATATGTGGTTGCAGTCCAGTAGGTTCAGGATTTGAGTTTAATAGGGAACAAAACTGCAATTTTGTATCGACTCTTTCAGTTCAAGATCAATTGGAAAAATTTTGGATATTGGAAGAGGTGGGTAAGGAAAGGTTTTTAACAAGGGAAGAGGAAGAATGTGAAAATTTCTTTGCAGACACAACTGAGAGGAATGAAGATGGAAGGTTTATAGTTAAATTACCAATTCGTAAGGGGGCGCCACAGTTAGGTGATTCGTTTGGCGTCGCTGTAAAAAGGTACAGTTCTATGGAAAGAAAATTAAATAAGGATGAGGAATTAAGGGATTCGTATCACGATTTTATTAGGAAATATATCGATCTAGGGCATATGTCAAAAATTAAGGTCGATGAAAATCAGATTTTAGGTACTCGACGTTCAGGAGTTTATTATTTGCCGCATCATGCCGTTCTTAAGAAAACGTCATTGACCACCAAGCTTCGGGTGGTATTTGACGCCAGTGCAGCCACCACTACTGGTGTGTCCTTAAATAATACTTTAATGGTGGGACCCAAATTGCAGGAGGACATATTTTCGATTTTATTGCGATTAAGGAAATACGCCGTGGTAATCACTGCCGATGTGGAGAAAATGTATCGACAAGTCTTGGTGGCCGAGGAAGATAGAGATTTTCAGCGAATTTTGTGGAGATTTAGTACGGATGATCCCATTGACCATTATAGACTAAATACTGTAACCTATGGAATGGCTTGTTCAGGCTATCTCGCCGTTAAAAGTATGCAACAGCTTGCTGTCTCGAACAAATCCAATGCGGAAAAGGTAATTTTAAGGGATTTTTATATGGATGATTTGCTGACAGGGGCGGAGACTATTGATGAGGCTATGAGGTTGAAGGTAGAGGTTAGTCGATTACTTGAGGCAGGGGGATTTGTTTTAAGGAAATGGGGGTCAAACAAACCTGAAGTTTTCAATAATGATAATGAGAGGACACAAAATATTGAACACTATATTTCAGGCGAAGGTAATACATCGAAAACGCTAGGTTTACGTTGGAACACAACATCGGATACAATACATTATGATTGTCCAATGGAAAGTAATATCACTGATCAGCGGTTTACGAAAAGACAAATTTTGTCATTGATCGCCCAGTTGTTCGATCCCTTAGGGTTAGTCTCTCCTCTTATTATCAGGGCCAAACTTATTTTGCAGATTCTTTGGAAAGAAAAGCTAGGATGGGATGAGTATATCTCACAGGAGATTTTGCAACGATGGTTGGGGTTGCAGTCTGATTTAAAAAATGTTGAGTTACTTAAAATAGAAAGGCATGCAATTTGTAAAAATCCCAAGGATATACAAGTACATGGGTTCTGTGATGCCTCGGAAAGAGCTTATGGGGCTTGCATTTTTATTAGGTCGGTCGATCAAGGAGGAAATTGTAAGGTTAGTTTGCTGTGTTCAAGGTCCAGAGTTGCCCCTCTTAAAATTGTGTCACTTCCGAGGCTAGAGCTATGCGGAGCTTTGCTTCTAGCAAAGTTAACTAAGTTAGTGTTACAGTCCACTGATTTGCAACCATCGGAGGTTAGATTTTGGTCTGATTCATCCATTGTGTTGTGCTGGTTGGCCGGGGAACCCTCAAACTGGACGACGTTCGTGGCAAACCGAACTGCGGAAATTCAATTACTTACCCAAGGTCACTCATGGAGTCATGTTTCTTCGGAGGATAATCCAGCTGACTTGTTGTCTCGGGGTACAGATTGTGAGAAATTACAAATGAGTACGATATGGTGGAAGGGACCGGGTTGGTTATCCAGGAATAAGGTACATTGGCCTGATAACAAAAATGTAGAGGTTAATGTCCCGGAACAAAGAGCTGTTCGGGTTTGGTGCTTTTGTTAAATCATTCGTCAGAAATTTTTGCTAGGTTTTCTAATTTTTCAAGGCTTCTTCGATCAATTGCTTATTGCTTTCGTTTTTCTTCTAATAGCAAGGTTTCACAAAAATTACGGGAAAGGGGATCTTTAACTGTCGAAGAACTAGATAAGGCATGGATGAGGATAATAAAATTAGTCCAACTTAAAGAATTTGGATGTGAAATACATTCGATAACTAATGAAAGGCAACTTGACAAGGCTAGTAAATTAATTGCACTTAACCCTTTTTTGGATTCGGAGGGATTGCTAAGGGTGGGGGGAAGGTTGTCTAAGGCAGATTTAAGATTTGATCAAAAATTTCCGGTCATTCTGCCAAGTAAAAATGCTGTGACCAAGTTGATAATTCTACATGAACATTATAAGCATCTACATGCCGGGCCACAGGCTTTATTAGCACAAATTCGTCTTAGGTATTGGCTCATATCGGGCCGCCAAACTATAAGAAGTGTTTTAAGGGGATGTTTAGTATGTTTTCGAATGAAACCTCGAACCTTACAACAAATTATGGGGGATTTACCGAGTGCGCGAATAACTCCAAGCAGGCCATTTGCGAACTGCGGTGTGGACTATGCTGGGCCATTTAATATTAAGGTTAGTAAGACTAGAGGTCATGTTATTATTAAGGCATATTTGTGTGTATTTGTGTGTTTCGTAACGCGGGCCGTCCATTTGGAGGTGGTAGCAGATCTTACAACCGAAGCGTTTTTGAACTGTTTTAAAATATTTGTTGCTCGAAGGGGGTTATGTACGAATATATATTCCGATAATGCCACAAACTTTACGGGGGCTAATAACGAATTACAAAATTTATACAAATTTTTACAAAATAAAAAAAATCAATGTAAGTTTTCGGAACATTTTTCACAATCTTTAATAAAGTGGCATTTTATCCCACCTCGTTCGCCACACTTTGGGGGACTATGGGAATCAGCTGTAAAATCAGCAAAATACCATTTAAAAAGGGTTATAGGAGACCAACGACTTACTTTTGAGGAGCTTTATACGATTGTGACCCAGGTGGAATCTTGTTTAAATTCTCGACCACTTACGCCCATGTCAGAGTTACCCGATGATCTTGAGGTTTTAACGCCAGGACATTTTCTTATTGGTACTTCACCTAGCGCCCTACCTCAGGAAGATTTAACCCAACATAATCAATCGCGGCTACAGCGATATCAATTGTTGACACATTTAGTACAAGGGTTCTGGAAGCGATGGTCTATGGAGTATCTTGGCCAACTTCAGCAGAGACCTAAGTGGCGTAATAAGGTGGACAATATACAACTCGGGGATATGGTTATATTAAAGGACGAAAACCTGCCTCCGATGAAATGGCAGTTAGGACGGGTTGTGAGCTTACATCCGGGTAGTGATCACAAATGTAGAGTAGTATCGGTTAAGACTTCAAGTGGTATTTTTAAGAGAGCTATATCTCGACTATGTTTACTACCTATTGAAAAGGCAGTTGAAAATGACTAGGGTGTTAAGTTATACCTGGATTAATGAGATATTTAGGTTTTAGTTCAGTTAGGTTAGAATTAGTTAGTTTGAAAGACAAGCTTTCAAGGGGGCGGCATGTTCAGTTTTGTAAGGTAAATATATTTGACACACCTGATTTTACCAGTCAGGCACCTGTGTGAGTGTCAGTGTCAGTCACGTCCAGGGGATTTTAAGGGTAGCACGGGCGGTTTCGCAGCTCTTGAAAGCTCGTCCTCGAGGCACAAGGTTGCCTGTCTTTATCATAGTTACGCATGGTAAAGTCCTAGTTTTTTTCTATATTTTATTTGGAAGTGTTTTCAATATACCGTCACAAAAGTCAATATAATTGTTTATCGAAACTGCGGGTGTATTATTTCAACCAAACCAGCGACCACAGGGACAAACGGCACAAATACAAATAACCCATGTTGACAGGTAATTTCTTTATTTTAGGTGTCACTTTCTTCAGAGTCAGCATCCAAAGATTCCAAAAAAATTCTTACAAATTTACTATCCAAGCAGTTTTTACTGCGAAGTGATGTGTCATGTCCTAGAAATTTGTCAAAAATTAAATACGACTCTGAAGAATACCATAATAAAATCACCGGCAATAATAATGATAATGTCAAATGCTACTAGACGTTTTATTTTTTATTGGTTTCAACATATTTTACAGTATTCAAGAAAAAATAACAATGATTAAGTGGAATTACATGGAAAAGAGTTCTCGTAGACTATGCGAAATGTGGTCTGCGATGTTTCCGGCCAGACCCATTCCAAGACACAACAGACCTGAATATTGTTCATAATTGTATCTACAAGCGTGCGGTAAGTAACTACTTACCGCACTGATTTGAGTGCGATAAGTATCACTTTACCACATTAGTGCTGTATGTAATTACATACTATAAAAACAAGTTTTTATATTATTCAAGTGTATTTTTTATTTTTAAAAGAAACTCTATTAAACAGTATATTATATTATAACAAATACTTACATATTTAAATTTCTAAACTAATCCAAACTTATAAATTGAGAAATATTAATATTAATTGTAGAATTTGTAACATTTCCAAACGATATCGATGAAGGAAGTGGTTTACTATCCGATGAGACACAAGAATTCAAAGTTACAGATTTACTAAAACAGGCTCTGCATATTCTTCTACACCATTTATTTGCCTTGCAATTCGTATTTTATTTTGCACCGAATTTTCAATATAGCCCTCCGCAACACTGGATGACTTCCATCCACCATGTCTTTTTAAACTCATGATATCCCCGCCAGCATCTACTAATAATGTAGCTGACGTCCTTCGATAACAATGTCCCGTATATTTTTTGGGACTGGACAACTTTAAATATGATGCAATTTGAGAAGGTATTTTTCCAAAAGTATTTGAGTATACCCAGTGGTTGGATACTTCCTTGTTTATATGCAATAAATAACCGTGTATGGGCAGTATGGTCGGGTCTAAGGGCTCTATACTTCTTAAAAATTGAAATATTATTAATTTCTGATGAAAATCCTTCCACGTAAACCACGAACTGTCGATCTACATGTGTCTTTGTATCCGGGACAGTTACAACAAGGTGGGTTTCAAATTCCTTAATATCTTCAATTTTCATTTTACATAACTCCACTCGGCGACATGCCCCAGCGATGCCCACAATGAGTACCACCAGAAACAAGCAAATAAGTTGTTATTTAAAAGTAGATTTTTTAAAAAATCGCAAAGTACCTTCATTAATAAAAACTCCTCATCTGGTGCCGTAACAAGGAATTTTACAACCTCATTCTTGGAGAATGCCTTTGATTTCTCAGCTTTGTATCCCACAGACTTCCTTTTTAAATGTGCCATCGGTTTTGCATACCTGCTTATGTCGACATTATTTTTGATACTTATAGTAGATCTGAGCATTGAGTAATAACTCATAAAGAGGATGATTTACGGTCTCTAAATTTATCCACAAAATAGGCAAGCATCTTCACTAATTGCTTTAACTTTCTTTGATGAACACTAGTCCATGAAGAGCCCATATTCCTTCCTCATCTATGCCGTGATTTATCCGGCAATAAATTAAGGGTAGCTGCTTTAGCAATGTCCAGAACTTCCTTCGGAATTTCATTATCACTGCTGCTACTGACTTCTATTTAAGGGACGTAAAACACACTTTCACGAAATTGTTACAAAAATAATTATCGTTTATTCCGTTGTCAAGTTTTACATCTGTCATATTAAATTTCTATAATTTATTTCCCTATAGCAACCTGATATTAATGCATTGTTGATAACGACTTACGAGGCACCTACGGGCTAAATTAAAACAGTGCTCTTTTAGTTTTTAATATTGGTTCCCTAAAACATGCTTGTAAATACAATATCGTACAATACACTTACGGTAGGTGTCTTTACCGCATGCATTAGCGTGATTTACCAAACTCGCCTTTGGCTCGTTTTGTTAAACATTACACGCATGCGGTAAAGACGTACCTACCGTACTTGTATTGTAATATACTATAGAGAATAAAGGTACCTACTGTAAGTAAAACATACAACTGCTTAGAGCAAAATAAGTAGGTACTCGATGGTAGAGCACAAGAAAATAATGCAGATGATGAGATTAGAACCTTACTACATGTAGAAGAAAATAATGAAATTAGCACCAGGGTTCTGGGCAACACTGTACGAAAGCATCACTCCATAGTACTGCGCAAATTACATAAGTTTAAATATCATCCGTACAAAAATACTAAAAACATTAGGAATTGAGAAAGGCGATGAAATGTTATAGGCAAACTTTTGTTTTAAAGTTATGGAAAGGTTAAATAACGATAGGGAATGCCCACGCAATGTTTGTGTTATCGACGGATGCACCTTCACATTAAACATATTTATACAAAAGACTGGGTACATATCGCTAATCGTCAGCCGAGGGTGCATCTAATATTAGAATTAAAAACGTATTTTTTTTATTTTCTTTTTTCAATGTTTTCTATTGCCTTTTTTTTGCCTCACATTCCTGCGGAACGTGAAGGGGAAACATATCGCCAAATTGTCATTATAACAACTGACCAAAACTAGAAAATAAAAAAAAATTATGCAAAATTTCCGTTTTCTCGAATAGATATGTAGTTTTTGGAGACTGCGTCGTATACTACTCGACGTCCCGTTTCCAATGCCGCCTCGCTCGATTCGCTACGACTTTTCGTTACGGAGATATATTATTATGATATTTAATATTATGACATTGATATTGACATTGAACCTGTCAGCACCGGCTCTTTAAAATCGCACAGCAAAGGTGTGCAATATGGGATATACTTTTCAAGTTTGTCCTATAAAAATATGTATTCAATCAATTTAAACATAAGGAAAGAAACTATTCTTACATTGATAGCTGATAAATTGGTGAAAATGTTATTGTGCCGAGCCCTTCGGGCACGGCACTGTTCGAGTTCGTTCATTTAATTTCATACTTTTGACAAAACCATTTGTTAGCAACCTCTAATTGTAAAGCATTTCAATTCGCGATAAAAAATAAATTTAGTTTCTTCACAACCCAAGTTCGTTTTTTTCGTACCGAGGATTGTCGCTGTAAGAATCCAAAATTTAAAAAACTTTCAGTACCTAAATAACGAAATATTAAAAAAATAAAAAGAATTGAACCCGGGATCATCGTGACCACAAGTCGTAACCTATTATATACCACCAGAGATGTATAACATATCGCGGAACGCGATATGTTAACTATGCCGACAACATACATACATATGTCGTAGGCTGATAGTGATAGTGAAATCCGTCATTTCATGAAAAGCCTAGTCATATCATGCTGCACGCTAAAAGGTATATTGGCAACTGGTTTGTTCGTTGTTCCCCAGAGCATTTTTTTTTAATTTAATTTAAATTTTATTTTTCTCCAAATGACATTAAAAGCGGTCTTTTAATGACACCTGACAGGCTCAAAAGGTGTATTTTTTCTGCCTAGTCAGAAAAAGTGGACTTTTATGCCTAGGCAGGAAAAATACACCTTTTGAGCCTGTCAGGTGTCATTAAAAATTAAAATTTAAAATGACAAGTAAACGCAACAATTCAATAAATGTCATAAATAACATACATAAATATAAAAAATACGATTTTGCGTGAAATTGGAACAAATTTGGAGAAAAAATTATATGTTTTACTAGGCAGAAAAGCAGATTTAATGCCTTGGCTGGTTTCCTAGCCTCGGCTGCGCCTCGTCTATAAAACACCAGCCGCGGCATTAAATCTGGTGCTTTTTTGCCTAGTGAAACAAATAATTATTTTATAAAATAATATTAGTTGAAAAAATTGAAAAAAATGCTCTGGGGAACAACGAACAAACCAGTTGCAATATACCTTTTAGCCACGCTTCATGATATGACTAGGCTTTTCATGAAATGATGGATTTCACTATCAGCCTATTACGACACATACATTATTTTCACCAAACAGCTATATAAGACGAAAATTTTCAAGAGGCGATCAGGGGGTTCTAGATTTCGTGCCGAAGAGATGTATAACATATCGCAGAATTTCTGCGATATGTTAACAAGAGCTCACTACCCTCAAAAAGTGAATGTTGGGCATATTTGGATATCGGATCATTAGACTTTTTTTTTGGAATAAAATTTCGAAAAATAAATTTTTTAGGAGTTTTCAAAATTTGGTTACAAATGGACGATTGTACTGCTCACTATGCATGAGAAGTTCAAAACGATTTTTGATGGACGCACAACAGGATTAAGTTACACTATAAATTTGCCAGCTAGGTCTCCTGGTCTTTCACCAAACGACTTTTTCCTGTGGGCTCACATTAAGTGTTATTTATAAAAATGTGCGTTATCAAAATTCAGAAAACCCCAAGATTGGAATTTCAGGGCAATCAGGGCTATGAAATCGAATCTCGGCGTATCAGCTTAATAATATAAGAATTGAATACATTTTATGACCGTTTAGGATATTGCTTGGCGGTAAACGGAGGACTATGTGAGCATCTGACAAAAAAACATTGTTTCCATCTAAATTAGTTGTCTGAATAGATTTTTTTTCTAGAAGTGTTGTTTTATCACTTGTCTCCAAATGTTGAAATAAATAAAGTTTTTATTATTTCCCATAAAGTACCTACTATCTTTAATTAAATTAGTACAATCATTCTTATTTCTTAAATACTGTAAACCATAATGAAACTAATAAAAAATAAAACGTCTAGTAACATTTGACATTACCATAATTATTACTGGTGGTTTCATTAAGGTATACATCAGAGCAGTATTTAGTTTTTAATGATTTTTGTAAACAACTTTTAATTGACTTTTTAGACAATAACAAAATTTGGTGTGCAAGTCCATCATACAATGACCTTCAAAAACGTCTAATACAATTTCGATGTAAAATTAATGTGGAAGCCAATATTTGAGGACAAAATTATATGGGATGACCGATATAAATAATATGCTGACGTTACAATGATAAATGATCAGATCGACCCAAAGAAAGAAGTAAAATCCAGAATTGAATAAGCTAGAAGAGTGTTCACATAAATGAAAACACTCTTCACAAGATCAGACCTCACCTTGGAACTTCGAATTCGTATGGTCAGGTGCTACATTTTCGCGGTTCTGCTGTACAGTTGTGAAAGTTGGAGAAAAGCCTATAGAGGCTTTCGAAATGTACTTATACAGAAGAATTCTTCGCATACCATGGGTACAAAGAGTAACAAATGAGGAGGTGCTGAGGCGTATGGGAAAACGAAAGGAACTTTTACTGACAATAAAACAACGAAAAACGCGTTATATAGGTCATGTTATGAGAGGTGAGAAGTATGCATTTCTGAGACCGATAATCGAAGGCAAAATACAAGGAAAGAGATCCGTCGGCAGACGTCAAAATTCATGGCTAAAGGATCTCAGAAGATGGTTCGGATGCTCATCAATAGACATCTTCAGAGCTGCAGTATCCAGGACCATGACAGCCATTTGGATCGCCAACCTTCGTGAGGAGACGGCGACTTGAGAAGAAGAAACGTTACAAGGTAATGCAGAGTTAATTTTTGTTATCATGTGATGCGGTAACGCACGTAAAAGTGGACCGTATTAAAAACAAAACGGAAAACAAAAGAAAACGCACAAAATGAACGAGTTGGGACTCTTACTAGTGATGCCGCCGAGACGAGAAATTCTCGTGTCTCGTCTCGTCTCGTCTCGTCTCGTCTCGTCTCGTCTCGTCTCGTCTCGTCTCGTCTCGTCTCGTCTCGTCTCGTCTCGTCTCGTCTCGTCTCGTCTCGTCTCGTCTCGTCTTGACGAGAGTGACATTTTTTTCTCGAGAGAAGTCACGAGACGAGACGAGAGAAGACCGTTTCTTGTCGAGAAATTTTTCGTTTTTTCTCGAATTTTCTCGTTTGTTAGAACACTGAATTTTAGGTATCTCCTAATATATAAACAGAAAAATAATGTGTTTAACGTTCTCACTCTATCGTATTGTGAAGGCATTTACCTTAAAACAGATATTCAAGAGAACAGAATCAAATTGTCTAGCCTCTTTCTTCTGTCTACGGTTAGTAGTTGACATTTTTAAATAATTAACCAAATCTAAAAGAAAGTATTTTCGATTGAAAACACAATATCGAAAACGACCTCAGTCAAATTTCATATGTAAAAGAAGGACACAATAATTAATTATCTAATGTTACCGCGATTTAGTCCGAATATTTCATAAACTATGAGAGATTGATATGTCAAATAGAGCATTTTCGGAAATACTTCTTTAAGTTCTTTCTCTTGCACTTTCTATTAATGTAATAAAAAAATTAAGGTTTTTCCCCGGATGACATTCTGGGCTGATCCCTTTATTTAGTCAAATATTTTCCAAACTATTGCAGTTGCCCCGAATTATGCCAAAAAATAAATAATAAAAGAAGGGTAGTTCCATTATGAATCAATTATTATTATTATAAATCGTTCTCTATTCTGTATCTTTTACCACCCCGTATATTTTGGACTGAAAATACCTCGGTGCCAAGCCTATTACAATACGTGAATTATGTCTTATGGCCGCTTGCAATATTTTGTTGATCTAAGAAAAATAGTTTCTAAGTCACATGACTAACAAACCTACTTATATTAAACCCTTCTGCGAGACGACCAGATACTTTTAAATGTTTACCCCCTTTAAGATTCGCATAAAATAGTATATTAACGTACACGTTTTATAAAGTATCATTTTATAGCACGCGTCCATGTTAAAAAACGAGCCGCTCGCGGCGAGTTTTATAACGGGACAAGTGCTTAAAACTGCTTTATATAACACGTACGTTATACTATTTTTTCTAATTTGTAGTTTTTTCAATAAAAACACATATTTAAAAAGAAAATAAATCCTTCAAATTTTGTAAATTTTTATGTCTAAATTTTATGTTGGTAATACTATTTTTTTATCATAGTAGCCTCTGGGCAACAAAAATTATTTTGCGAACTGTCATTTTTTGATTTATTGACCCATTTTCACCACGAGGTTCTAAAGTTATTTTAGCGATATGAGATTTGAAATTGGACGGAATACGTTGTGTGATCCTTGTACACTCGGTAGATATACAGAACGTTCGGAAATTCGGGCAATTTTGCTACTTTATTTCGAATTTCAAAAGACGTGATTTTACGTCAGGGCATTGCAATTTAGTATAGGGAAGATGGAAAATTCAAATAAAGTTGTAGTTAAAATCCACATTGGAAGGTTAGTAGATTGAATTTTGTATAGGATTTGGCAGAAAATGATAGCTTGAAGCATCTACAAAAGCAAAATAGTTCTCCGTCAATAAAGTTATTATTTAATATGTGTTTTTTAATTAACTAAAACAATACATACAGATTTGTAGATCTACGCAACCAAACTTACATACGTGGGTTCGTGTAGTATTTTGCATATTTGGACTAAAAAATATTAGTTATCTAGAATGCTATGCTAAAGGTGAAAAAAAACATGTCATGTAGGGCCAACCTTTAAATAATAAAATTCGGAGTTCGAAATAGATCTATTACGAACTCGCTAGCGCGCTCGAAATAGATCTGTGCGGCGAGTTTTATAACGGGACAAGTGCTTAAAACTGCTTTATATATCACGTACTTTATACTATTTTTTCTAATTTGTAGTTTTTTCAATAAAAAACACATATTTAAAAAGAAAATAAATCCTTCAAATTTTGTAAATTTTTATGTCTAAATGTTATGTTGGTAATACTATTTTTTATCATAGTAGCCTATGGACAATAAAAATTATTTTGCGAACTGTCATTTTTTGATTTATTCACCCATTTTCACCACGAGATTCTAAAGTTATTTTAGCGATATGAGATTTGAAATTGGACGGAATACGTTGTGTGATCCTTATACATTTGGTACATATACAGAGCGCAGTGGCGGCTCGCCAGGTGAAGTAGGTGAAGGGGCCCTTCACCAATAAAAATAAAACCAGGAGGAAGTTTTTTCGACAATATTAAATATTAAATGTACCAATACAGCTACCTTAAAAAATAATTATGTTCGAATTAATAATATTAATTTAATCCAAATGTAGCTATGCATAATAGGACCACGGTTAACTCCGATGGACAATAATTCTATTATAAACACTCGTGCATTTTGGCGCGCCCCAGCCGACCGCGTCCGTCGGTCGCATCGAAAGGTCAAAGCAGCAAGTGAAGAGCGGCGAAAACCCAACATACTGAACGTACAGTCAAGTGGCTTTGATTTCCACCGTCGCTATGGTTACGTGACGTCAGGTACGCGACAGCATGTGAGACGTGATTGAAGTGCATCTAAAAATAGATCAGTCATATGCACTATTGTTTTAAGTATTGGTTCGGGAATTTATTTTGAGGCTTCGCGAAACTTACGGCTATAGATACCCTTTTTACGTTATTTATTGTGTGATTAGAAAGTTTTGTTTTTATTTTTCAGTTAATTCAGTAGACCTAAGTACTAATTTTTATTGTACGTTTTAAAAATAAACCCAATTAATGACATAGTTTGTAATTTGTTAGAAACTCCATTCAGTCGTGGGACAGATGAGGATAAGATACGTTTTAGTACACGGGCGACCTACTGGAATCTTAAACATAGATTTAAAAAAAGAATCGAAAAAAAGTGGCAGATCCTATAAGATTATAATTTTAAGTGTTCCTGGTTTTTAGAGTATAATTGGCTATGTATTAGTAGTGCCGCCTTACAAAAATTGTTTTGTAGGTCTAAAAAATTATATTAATTATTATTGTGGTCATTTTTTTTCGTTTATAAGTAATAAAGTAATAAATTATTGACCAAATTTGGGCGTGGTCCAAAAAAAATTTCGCCTGCGGCGCAATCGCCTGCGGCGGGCTTTATGCCTCTGAGCACAAACTGCTACTAAGCTCTTCACCATTTTTTACAACCGCGAGCCGCCACTGACAGAGCGTTCGGAAATTCGGGCAATTTTGCTACTTTTTTTCGAATTTCAAAAGAGGTGATTTTACGTCACGGCATTGCAATTTAGTATAGGGAAGATGGAAAATTCAAATAAAGTTGTAGTTAAAATCGACATTGGAAGGTTAGTAGATTGAATTTTGGATAGGATTTGGCAGAAAATGATAGCTTGAAGCATCTACAAAAGCAAAATAGTTCTCCGTCAATAAAGTTATTATTTAATATGTGTTTTTTAATTAACTAAAACAATACATACAGATTTGTAGATCTACGCAACCAAACATACATACGTGGGTTCGTGTAGTATTTTGCATATTTGGACTAAAAAATATTAGTTATCTAGAATGCTATGCTAAAGGTGAAAAAAAACATGTCATGTAGGGCCAACCTTTAAATAATAAAATTCGGAGTTCGAAATAGATCTATTACGAACTCGCTAGCGCGTTCGAAATAGATCTGTTTCGAGACAAAATTAGAAAAATATTTTTATGATTCCCTACTCACGAGAAAAAACGAGACGAGACGAGACAATGGCACTCTCGAGCGAGAAAAACGCGTTTCTCGTAGAAACGAGATAAAAAAAAATTCTCGCCTCACGAGACGAGACGAGAATGGGCCAATTCTCGTCTCGTCTCGTCTCGCGGCATCACTAACTCTTACCTGGACTGATAAGCCATGGCGGCGTAGAGGGCCCTCTTTCTTCACTTGTGGTTTTATTGAATCATATGCAATGTCCCTATTTTATGAAAAATGCATCGGCGAAGCCTCTACTAACGGACGTCTCACCTCGAATGAGCGACTCTGTGCTCCTTCTTAAGTCCAAATCGAGAACTTGTGCATTCGCGACAGAAAAATTATAAATTGATTGATTAAATTAAAAAACTAAAATCTTAAAAAAAAGAAAAACGTTACCATATCAATATGAGGCCAAATTTACAGTTAACTAATTTAGTTCAAGAAAAATCATAAAAACGATAAAAAAAAACTTAGTTTTCTTAACATCATGAGTGGTAGTTTAGTTTGCTTCGTAACAACTACCGTTTTAAGGCTCTACAATGCGCAAAATTATAGGATGATTAACACTGTTTCGCTACTGCAGGATTCTGGAAAGCCTATTTGAAATTACTGTCGGGACGAATCATATTTTAGTAAAGGAATGTTTCTATTTCTAAGGTATAGAGCCCTTTTTGCAAAAAAATAAGAAAATATATGAAAAAATGCTCACTGAAAGTACGTATTTTTAGGCATTTTCCAGGGTTAATACCGTCGCGAATAATTTTTTTTTCAAAAAAATCGTTCTATACCTTAGAGCTTCCATGTCTTATGTTTACTATTCCAAAAATTGAGACTTAAATATCGCGTAATAAGCCCGTTATCCTGCAGCGCGCGAGACGTGTTTCAGGTAAATTTTGTTAAAATGTGTTAGAAGTTGCCTATCTATAGCTTTATTTATTTCCTGCCGACGTGATACTAGATAAAATCATGATACACTGAGAAAATGTTACATAGGTTAAATAATTTGGAGATGATTTCGTGCTAATTGTAATTTTCTTTTGTATTGTCTGCCAATAACAGAATATAGGAGCGTTAATTTTAGAGAGGTAGTAAAGGAAGGAGGTGATTCGTTTCGCCTCCACTAAAGGCGTACCTGTTAATTTTGGGTAAGCATACATCTTTTGGCTTAGACCGGAACGGTTTATAACGTGACACAGGACCAAAAGTTACAAAGCGCGTTCGCCATTTTTTCAACAAATGATGTTTTAACTTTTAAAATTGTGTTTTTAATGTTTGGTAAAGGATAAAAATTAAACGAAATGCAGCCGATTTGTTTGTGTATTGAAATCAAAAATGGGCTATCGGATTTTTAATTTTTTATGTTGCGTTCTTCCTCGAAGTGAGTGAAGTCTCTTGATAGTAAAACAAATATATAAAGTTAAATAGCTGATCGCAACAGACATCGGGACGAAGCCATTGAAACTGGTTATATGTCCCGGTAAACCGGGACATATGGAAACCCTATATTAATTGTTAAAAGTTTCATGTGCCTTGGTAAAGGTTCACAGGTGCAATAAAATTAAGCTATTTATGAACTTTCTTAGTTGGTACGGGAGCGTAAAAAGAAAACGAACTTTTAGGGTGATGACACACACGGCGTTTTTGTAGCGGTTTCTGCCGAAGCGGCGGCTGACGCTGCTGCAGCAGTGACAAGACACACGTTATGGGTTCGGCGCGGTTTCTGTCAAGGCGGCGGCCTTGGAAAGACAAATCTAGGTTAATTTTTTAATTAAATAAAATAATTTGCTTTGTGTGTGTTTTGCGTCAATTAACAACACATGTACCGAGATTTCTGTGTATTGACAAGGCGGCTAAAAAGCTATACTAAACATCAATTTTAGTAATGGGAGTACAACTACAAGAGGTGAAGTGAAGTTCGATTCCCAAAAAAATCGATGGGATTCGAATACCGCTCGGAATCGATTATAATGATAATCAGTAATTCTCTGGAATGGATTTTTTTTATTACAAATACCTTTTTCGAGTAGGAAATCTTTATGTGTGGCGACCTTTTTTTAGATTCTTTAAGAAGCCATTTTTAGTATTGAAAATACTAACTGGTCGCATATATACGGGTCCATTTCATGAAAAATGAACGACATCAGCAAGCGTCACGCTAGAGACCGCGTCGGCTTGGCGGTGTGGGTAGGTCAAGGTTGCACGGGGGTAAAGAATTTTAAAAAGTGGAAAAAAACTAAACCGTGAATGCCTCTGAAACAAAGCGATATAGCGCGGCGGTGTTGGCGTATTACACAGAAAGTCAGGGGTGAAGATTTCAAAAAAGCAGAAAAAACTTAAAAGTTAATATTTCTGCAACTAAGAATATTAGCGTGGCGGTCTTGAAATATTACAAAGGAAATTGGGGGTAAAGAATTGAAAAAATTGGAAAAAACTAAACAGTGAATGTCGCTGAAACAAAGCGAAATAGCGCGGCGGTCTTGGCGTATTACACAGAAAGTTGGGGGAGAATATTTAAAAAAAAAAACGAAAAAAACTCAAAAGTGAATATACTGTATGTGGTAAGTATTTTCAATATGCCTATGATACTTGCGTAAGATGCAAGATCTGTGGATTTTTTTTCAAGAAATGGAAGATGTTTATACGGCATTGACGACCATCTTTTTAGAAGTTCTGGCCCCTTGCGAGCTGATAATCACTACTCAATAAAGTAATCGATTCCTAAAAGTACGTAATTTTAAACTATCCGATTCATGAGAATATCCGACTCTGTCCACCACTAATAAATTGGAAAGTATGTCATGTAGAGTATAAAAAGACATTGCGTTGGTAGGCATGGCCGTTCACAGGGAGGGGGGCAGTGTCTATATTTTTTACAGCCAGGTTTTAATAGGAGAAGTTTTACGGTTTTTTGGCTGCCCCCTTCTGAAATGTAGCAGTCAAGTGGTATTATTAGGTTGAATACCCTAAATAAGGCACATATAAATATTATAGTAAATTTTTATTAAAAATATGATTTAACAATGACAGTCTATTAGATAGCAGAAATAAATGAAAATCGTCTTTAATTTTTCTCTTGTTTGAGTATTGTGGATTTATTATTTCGGGAAGAAGGCAACTGAAAAAAAAATTTTAACTGCTCTTCCATTTTTCCTTGCCAAAACCGGTCATCTCTGTATATGAAATAAAATAATTAATAAAGGAAAATAAATAAACTTTAAGTCTTTCTCCATTGGTATATTAAAAAACATAAGTTTCAAGGTTTAATACAGGGTAATTATCTACATGTTTCGAACGCATTAGGAGAATACAATAAGGAGTTTAGAAATATAATAGGTGCAAACAGTTCTAACGGAGCTACGAGATGATGGAAAAACAAGCAAAGTGCTGGGAAAATCTTTCAACGTAATGGTAAACCTACCGAGAGCCAGACATTTTTTTTTTAAACTTTAATTTTTTTTTATAGAAATCCTATTGTGCCCCAATTTGTAGCACTGTTGTCTGTGAAATTGCTATAAGGAATGGCTTTTACGTAACGTACTTTTACGTAATTTTTTACTTTGTAAAAATCCTTCTACAATGATTTCGGATTCCATAGCTGTTGATGCTCTGTCCCCGTTTTTGTAGCAAATGTGATCTTTTGCGGTTTAGGTTTTTAACATAAGAACATTTTTATTACTTCTCTAGACGAAAAGTACAATTTAGCAGCTAAATAGTAACTACAAGACTTTTCGCCGCATGGTCAAATGTTCGCTGACGCTTTCATTATGATGCAGTTATATAGACGGGAATATCCATCGGTTCCCGCCTATTGTCGCATTACTTTTGCAATAACTCCAGGAAAATACCGCAACAAAATACCGCGACTTTGTATTGAATCGACACTGATACTGGAATGCTTTATTTCATTTTCGTAAGTGTGACGATACGTACCTTCTTTCGTTTAAAAAAAGGTCGCCAAATGTAAAACGATTACTTACCTTGTTCTCTTTTCAGGGGCAGGCAGCACAACGGTTCCTCAAAAATAAAATGCTCTAAAGAATTAAATATAACGGAACGCGACAGAAAAAATAACGCACGAGAGTCAATGACAGTTTCTACATTTTGTTATGTATGAGGTTATCCCCTAAATACAATTTAAGTTGGCACCTTTAGTTTCAGGATGGGCCAAGATTTCAAAACTTTTATTACCTACCTTCTTTTAAATCATTATAATAGGTAGAGTTTTCCAGGGAATTCATAATACCTAATATATGTAGGTAATTAGAATCATAACAGATCTTTACTCACAAAACTTTTTGCTATCCCAAATTTTATTTTTTAGATACCTATAAAACTTACAAATTTTCTTTGATTTCATTAATAAAATAAAATAAAATAAAACAAAAAAATATAAAAATCATACTATCCATAGGATAAGGTATATTATTTTGTCTAATTCTACCTATTTTTTATAAAATAAAATTCGTTTACGAAATAAAATCAAGTCAAATGTATCTTCATTTATTTAGAAATAAATCGATGAAAATAACAAATTCTCGGAATTCGATCGCCTCGCTCGCGGTGAAGACTTCTGATTTCAGTGTATATCGGTGTTTATGGAATATTTTCCTACACGGCGTGATATCGCGAATATGTCCAGCTCGGATGAGTCTTTGTCGCAAATAAATTCCTTTCTCAACAAAGTCGGGCCTTAAGGATTTACCCAACAGCAATTTAAATTCAATAATTAAATAAAATACATATTTCAATGGTTTGCCACATGTTCTACTCTACCGATCAGTTTTGCGATTGTTGCTCATGATTTTATACTGTTACGATTGTCTACTAATCCCTTTCTTGTTTTGACGTGGGTTCTCCTTTCTTGCGATCCAATCTAAAATTTTTAATTCTGACTCATTTTGAAAATTAGAGTTTGAGTAACAGTTAAAAAAAATATTTAAACTCGACCAGGGAAAATAGTTTTAGAAAAGATTTTAAATCTCTGGCTCGGGCGGCTATAATTGACATTCCTCTGAGCATTCTAAGCAGCATGGACGATAATAATTAGCAATGTAAATTAAATGCCCTGGCAAAGCTTTATGAATACGTAATGTACAGAAAGTTCTGGAAACTACAAATTTTGGGCCTTTGAGGTGTAAAATAGATAATGGACCACATCAGTTTAATGACCCAATGTAACCATTTAGATGATTGAAGTTTATATGTAAAAAATCTACACTTGGGTGTTTAAGGGGTTTTTTGTTTAGCATGCAAATCAAATCAAAATACGCTTTATTGTTATAAAAAAAAGTTCCTTTTTCATTAACAAAGCCATTGATCTAAAACTAAGATCAAGTTAATGTATAAAAAGTACCTGGTACTAGTACCAGACTAAATAAGTCATATAAAAAAAATATAAAAACAAGTTACATAAAACAAAGAAGAACAGACGACAACTTCTCTATACGTATACTCAAATTCAAACATAGCTTTATTAAAAATCAGACAGTACAATGTTGTTCACAAAGTAGATTACAAACAAAAAACTACTATAATTAAAATGTATCCTCTAAAAATTTGGAGTAATAGGTCTTATTCAAAAGAATTCTCTTGACCTCCCTCTTAAATTTTTTAATGCATACAATCTCTCTAACCTGCCTAGGCCGATGATTAAACATTTTTTTGCCCCTGTATACAAAAGAATTCTTAATTAAGGTGGAACCCGGTATCGGAAGAGCTGTGGTGTGAGTATTACGGAAAAAATAAGACGAAGCAGAGAGAATTTCCTGGCTAAACTTTTTATGCACGAGACATATGGTTTCTAATGTAAAAATACATGGTAATGTTACGATTTTGTTACTAACAAACAATGGCTTACATGACTCCCTTCGTTTCAAGCCAAACATAAATCGCATCTGGAGAATAAATACGGTGTTAAATAAATAACCCGAACAAGCACCCCAAAAACACACACACCATACCACAAGCGTGAATCAATTAAAGCGAAGTAGGCAGCCCTCGAAGTTACTATATCCATTTCCTGGGAAATAAGCCTTAAGGCATAGCAACCTCTAGAAAACTTAGTGGTTAGTTGTAAAACATGTGGCTCAAACTTCAACCTATCAACCACAAACGAACCCAGAAATTTATTATAATTTACTCTACTCAGAGCTTGAGAATTTGAAACGACGCCGTCCACTTCACATTTGAAGTTAATAATCTTGGTCTTAGATTGATGGTAGAGATTGTAGATTAGCATCACACCAATCCTTCACTTGAAACAAGTCGTTACTGATAACAATCTGCATCTGGCCAGCGTCTCCGGAATGCCACAGAATAGTCGCGTCATCCGCAAAAAGAGTAAAAAGCCCTGATATATCCAGGGTTGCCAGATCAAAGCAAGGGACCAAGGATAGATCCCTGTGGGGCCCCAGAAGTCAAGAAAATGTCGTCATTGAAAATAACTGACTGATGACGATCCGACAAATACGATCTGATCCAGGCCAAGAAGGTCCCTCGAAAACCATAAACTTCAAGCTTACCGAGCAGTATCTCATGATCCACACAGTCAAAGGCTTTGGTCAGATCGCAAAACACCGCAGCGGCAACCTCTCCGTCATTAATTGAAATGTATAGGTCCTTTAGAAAGGAAAAAATGGCAGCATCAGTGCTTTTCTGGGCCCTAAATCCAAGTTGGGCAATGTTCAATATACCTCTGGCATTCATAAAGTTCGTGATACGTTTCTTGACTAGCCTTTCTAAAATCTTTGATAATGTTGGTAGCAGCGAAATTGGCCTAAAGTTAGGCTAACAGTCCTTTATTTTTACCCGTGTGCACCATTACGACTTAATCCGGGTTAACCGTGATCACTCACTTATAACTTGCTGGTCCATAACGATTTTTGTCATAAATCACGGTAAAGTTTAACCCCGATTAAGTCGTAATTGTGCATAAGGGCATTAGAGTACACATTTTCTATAAGACTATTAGTTGTTACAAAAACCAAATAATATCATTAAATTTGTTTAGAAATGGCTCATTACCGTCAGTCAGCATACAGAGTTGCAGCATAACAGGACCAAAAATTTTGCCAGATTTATGATAATTAAAATTAAAATTATAAAATTAAGAGATTATTGTGTCCGCGAAAACAATTAAAAGCAACAAAGTAGTGGAACATCACTAAAGTGTGCGACTGTCTTTTGTATTGGAATACACAGGGATCCAAGCATAATGGATACCCTGGGGCGGGTAGACCATGACGGCCGTTTCATCCTTATTAGGATTCTACGGACAGCCATAACCCAAAGCAACTCCGCTGGACTTTTGCAAGGTGGCTTTTAATGCCTCGTGTCGTTTTCTGTGAAGTAGCTTTGGGTTATGGCTGCCCGTAGAGTCCCATAAGGACAAAGCGGCCGTTGTAATCTACCAGCCCCAGAGTATCCATTATGCTTGAATCCCTGTGTATTCCAATACAAAAGACAGTTGCACACTTGTCCGATATGCCACTACTTTATACTGTATACTGCATTCACCTGAAGACGACTGGAGATACTTGCCAGTTGAAACGTTGTGATTTAAAACAAATAAAGACAATGGAAGTCCAAAACTCTTTCATCATGTAAAATTTAGTTTGCAGGGGGATATATTCTTTTGATATTTTCACCCCCCTCCCTCCCCCCCCCCCCCCGAGTGGCTGTGCTGTGACTTCTAAAATCTTAAATGGAAAGAAGGTCGATTGCTACCTTATTCTTAAGGAAATTTAATTGCCTTTCCAAAGGGACCTTGCTGCTGACTAACCTGATAATATTTGGCAACGTTGCAGACAAAAATTTTGTTAAATTTGGTCAATATTTTTCGTGTGTTCAACATAATTCATTCCGTTAAAAGTTAAATAGGCAATTATTAGTTTAAATACTTATTTTATTTACTTGTCTATTTTATGTAAATTTTTACTGGCACGCACAACAAAACTAAATCAACCCTCAACCTAGAACAAGTAACAATGTAATTAACGTAACGCAAAAACCATATTTTATTTTATTTTCTAGTACAAAAAATCTATATAAAATTTTGTTCAGTTTTTTAAAACAAATAAATACTCCTATATGCGACGCCTCAAACCCGAAGAACTTTTTAGTTACATACCGAAAGTTTCATTTTTATTTAATTTTCAAAGTTTAATACACGTATTATGTGATATCTGAGACGTGTTGGTAATATTCATATTCTTGAAATTCAAAGACAAGAGTTGCCATTGGTGCAATTATAGATTATATAGTTTAATTAAAACGCTTATTTCAGGAAGCCCTTATCGCCACAATATAACATTTCAAAAAAACAGTAAAAAACACTTCTAACAATCAAAACTTTTATATTTTTTGTAAAAAAATATTTTTTTTTTGTTCACATAGCTTTCTGCAACAAACATGTTTTTTCTATAACTTTTTCTTTGATTCACTACGAGTAGTAAAATTGAGACAAATTAATTTTGGATATTATATCGGTGCCCCAGAACAATATCGACGTAACTGCAATTTTTTTTAAAAACGAGTTAAGGTGGGAGTATCAACATGCTTGCCAACCTATAACCTATTTCGCGTAGATTTATTTATGTTTTCTAGCTTTTATACAAAATTTAAAGAAAATCAGTATCGACTTGATATTCTATAGGTAATAATTGACATATTTAATAAATATCAAGGAATTTCATAACTTATTTTAGGAGAATTGTATAGCGAAAAATATCGGGTAAGATTTTTTTTAACATTATTATGTCATTGTCACTCATTGTTCTTTCACTATACAATTCTCCCAAAATTAGCAATGAAATAAATTGATATTTTTGTAATATATCAGATACTACCTAAATAATGTACCGACGATATTGATTTTCTTTAAATGTTAGTTATTAAAATAATAAACTCAAAAAATCAACGCGAAATAGGTTATAGGTTGGCAATAGATTGAATGACGTTGAGAATTCAACCTTAACTACAGCAAGAAATAAATAAAACTCCATTTTATTTTAAAGAAGTAGTCCATGCTTAAAGTGGAGTTAAAGTATGAGAAAGAAAAAAAAAACTATAAGTCTTCCTCCATAAAATTTAATAGAATAAAAAATTATTCAAGGGTCTCTACATGTTTCGCACGTAGAAACGTTCATCATCAGGAGACAGACAGAAAAAATTATTTAAAGCTGATGGTGTTAGCAAAAGAGAAAATTAGAACCTTAATGGACTTAAAAAATTGAAGTGTAAAAGAGACATGATATGAAGAAAAATGATAGAGGTGAAACCATACTGAGTATGTGAAAAAGTTATTAATGGGGGTCTAAGCCAACCAAATAAACTGGGGAAGAAGAAAAAACCCTTACTAAGAAGGTGTCGAAGATTATTTAAAAACTTTTTTAAAACTTTCTAAACATATCGTCGCCCTCCCGACTAAGTGTCGTAACCAACATTTAGTAAATTTTACAGGAGAAGCAAAAAACCAAAATGACAGTCAGTATTCAGAAGATGACCTTAGCGCATTCAAAATAAATATTTTTATTATTTAGTCAAGCAGAAAATATGTTCTTTTGTTATATAAAACTCAATTCAGCGAAAAAAAAACATTATTTTTGAGGTTAATTTTAAGAAAAAAAGGAATTACGACGTTTTGTGAGATTTTAAAAACAGATTGTATTTAGTTACGGCTGTTAAAATATAGTCAAGAAATAGTAATTTATGTCCACAAATTGACGTATTTTTTAAACTAAGACTTTCAATACTTTTCGCAGCCAAGTAATGGAAGTCTACTAGTCACGCAACATTTTTAGACTTCTTTTACAGTTTTTTAGTGATTTTTCCACAATTCTTATAAACTTCAGAAATTTAGTCTTTTGTAATAAATTAATTTTTGGTCAATATTTTAGTAATCAACTAAACAGATCAATTGTTTTTCTATCCGTCAGGATATCTAATACTTTCATCAGTATTACTGTGGAAAAATGCTACCTTTGCGACGCAAATTTAATTCTAAAAATATATTTCCAGGAAGACGAAAAGTACACTATTACTTCTTTATTAATTTAACTTTACATCTTATTAAAATAAAACTTCTACTAAAGTAAAAAAATATTAAACTTGTTATGAATTATTCTGGCATAGCAATGTAATGAACACAGATTTACGGATTCATTAAAAAATAACTATCTATCGATTCTTGTTTTATTCACAATACATAATACATAAACTTATTTTAAATCTACAAACAACTAAATATAGCTTAGAAATTTCATTAGAACAAGTTATTTCTAGAATACTAAACACAAGATAGGTATAAATTAGAGGTGTGACGATATAACTGTCACGGTTAAAAGTAACCGGTTATTAAGAAATAACAGTCGCTATCGGTGATTAAATGTGATCTGAAGCAGTTACCAGTTATTCAATAATACCAAGCGCTCGCACATCGCTGCACTGCCGACTGAGTTCGCCGGCTCATGGCAGCCTTCTTTCGCTGCACGCTGTTATTTTCTAAATAACTGGATAAAGAATAACATGGTTATTTTAGTAATAGGATGTGAAGCAACTACTAGTGATTCATATACCAACCGATCGCACAGCACTGCCGCTGCTTAAGTCGCCGGCTCATGCAGCCTTCTCTCGCTGTTAAATAACTGGATATTAAAAAATAACATGGATATTATTAGTAATCGGATAATTTTCATATCACTTTGTGGGCGGTAACGGTAAGGTATAATTAATTTCCAATGAACGTTATTTCTCTGATATTTGAGTCCTAGTTTGCAGGATGCTTATGCTTAAAGGAAAGGTGTTAAATAGTTACAAGATAATTTCACCTCTTCACTACTCTTCACGTTTAAAATTGCGAGGGAAATAGTGGATTGGTGGATAGGTTGGCCTTTTTTATTAATCAAAATAACAGCTATTTTAATTTGGCGCCAATAAAATATTTAAAAAGAGAAAAAGTCGATTATTTAAATTGACACCTTCACCTTAGTAAATCTCATTTTTTGAAAATAACTGGTAACTGTTTAAAATAACAGTTAATTTAAAATAACAGTCACCGGTATACCGGTGATTTAAAAATAACTCTTAAGCCCACCTCTAGTATAAATACTTAATAGACTTAATATTTAAGAAAGAACAATATTTATAATAACATAACATTTCGCACAAAGCGTCGTGAATGTCACTTGCGACTGTTAGTAAGAACTGTTTAAGTACTTATATACAGGAGTAAATTCGAACAAACTGATGTAAACCACCTTACGACTAATAGTAAGATTAATTTTAGGCAATATGTCGAATACGACCATTGTTATTTTTCAAATATCTTTTAAAGTATACAAGATACGCTTACGACATTTTGTCAGAATATCGTACCTCATAAGACGAACTGGTAGCCGACGTAACTCAATTTCTGAAGTTTTGTTTGTTACGACACTTAGAAGGGCGACGATAGGTCTGTATGACATTATGAGGATAAAATTGAAGGAATCACAATAAAATTACGTTCTGAAAAGTACCTCAGTACGCCAAAAACTAACAATAGGTATTAAATGCGGATAATTTCTGAGAAAAATTGTGGTAGCAATTCTCAGGTAACATTATTATTATGGTCTGTTTGTGTAGATTTTCTAAAGATACTGAAATCTATTGTAGTATCTTTTCAAAGTGCGATCATGAAAATTAAGATATTGGATTTATCTTCCATCGTAAACCTTATGTTTTGGTGAAGACCGTTGAGAAAGGATAAAAATAATTGAGTTCATCCATGGAACCTTTCGAACCCTTAGGCGGCCATCGCAATGCGCGACGACGACGATACCGCGACGATATTCAAAAGCTAGCGACTTGTCCGCGACCAGTTTCTACGAAGACTTTACACCAAGGCTACGCTACCGCTACGCAATTTTACTAGTTTGCAAAAATAACTAACTTCAGTGTACAAGATGTCTTCGTCAAGTGAAGACGATGCAGTCGTAGTGGCATTGTATTATTTAAGAAAAAAACGAAGGCGCAAATTTTGGGTACATCCGTATATTACTAACAACGCACATCGAACAGCTTTCATTTGCACAAGATATTTATTATGCGACGTTTCAGATATAGCAGTATACGTACTTAAAAAATACACCCTGTATACATTTCTTTATTTACCTGTGCTTTTTGTCTCTGCCGCAAATACACTCTACGCCTTTTCTGTTACATCTCTTCTGGAATAATCAGATAAATTATAATTACATAAACGGATATTTTTCGATTATTTCAACAAATGTAATGTTATTTTGTTCCTCACTCATGATAATTGTATCTTCGCGGTCGCAAGGAGACTGAGCCACTCGGTCGCGGGCGACCGGTATCTTTTAAGTACACTGAGAAAAAGGATTAATTCCCAATACCCAGATATATTTCATCCAACTAAATAATCGAGTTGGTAACGAGCAACTAAATCACCGAATTCAAAGAATTACATAATTTAATTGGAATTTCAATAAAGGTTTAATTGATCCACAACTATACCAAAAATGTTTAATAGAAATTAAATTGCGTAAATAATAATTTATTTGATTTTTGGATAGTGCATATTTAGCAAAATTAAAATTTTGTTGTCACAATGACGATTTAATTCATGTAATGAATAATAATTCTTTGTGGTAATTATATTTTATTTTGAACACTTCACACATATTCTTGTGACAACTATACTATAGTTTGCAAAAACGAACTCAATTTTGCTCAAAAGTAATGCGTTATTCCAAAAATAATATCATTTTATTGGCGCAATTATATCAGATTGTAAGAAATAGAAAAATATGTCTTAGAAATAATGTATTATTGTGCTAAAATAAGTTAATTTAATTATAACAATCATTTATAGATTAATTTTAAACCCTCAAGATATTTTTTAAAACTAATTTATAATTATAACAATATGTTGATTTTATTTAGTCAACTATTGCATGCATTTGAGAATAATATTATTTTATTGGCGCAATTATATCAGATTGTAAGAAATAAAACAATATGTTTTAGAAATAATCTTTATTTTTGACAAACCGCGTATACGCCTGGAAAAATTTAATATTTGATAGTTGCATTTTAGGTTTTAGACCAAGCGGAACTTTTTATGAAGAATAAGTAACTGTTTTTCGCAAAATTAAGATTAAAAAAGTTTCCCTCATGGGTCCAACTTTTTGCCGGACACTGTATAAGGAATAAACATTTCGGACAGCGGTTTTCACCAGTAACTGTAATAGTTTGATGCTCTTCTTCCTGGAAAAAAATTAAAATACCATTTCAAATTTTCGAGAAAATCATAAAAATCTGCGACCTTGTCATAAAGCGCCACCTACTAACACGAAAAATAACTGAACTCAAAATGTTATTATTCTAGTAGAGCGCCTATAAAAGTGCTTTAAAATTAAAAAAAGTTATTTGAAATCGGTTATTCAAAAAAAAAGTTATTGACTTTTTTTCAAACCAACGTTTACCCCTTCCCCACCCTTTATTTGACAAGGTAGGGAAAAAACGTAAATACAAAAAAGTTGTGATATTTTTAGTAGGTTACAAAAGAAAAATTTTAATATAGGTTCACTTGAAACAATTTTGATTAAAACAATATTTTCTGCTCCGAGGTTGGATTTACGCCCTCTAGCGGTGGAGTTTACTGATTTACCAATAATTTTTTTTTTCTAAGGGTCGTCCGATTAACGGATCCTGAGATACCTATAGCCGGCGTCCCTTATTAATGAGCCACCCTGTATATTCTATACGGAAAATTATATTTATTTTTTAATAAAAATGCATATTATTATAGTATATTTACTTAATAGTTTCCGAGAGATTAACCCATTTTCTATAATCTTCTAACGTTCCATTTACCGAGAAACACCCTGTACTTACTTTAATTACTATGTGCATATTTATTTTATTTTTACCATTTTCTGATTAATTAGTTAAAAAATTAAAGTTTAAATAAACGTCAAGTTTAAAACAATTATTATCATATTTATTTTGGCAGCCATATTTTATATACAATTATTTAAGACAGGATTTCTCAAACTACTTAGGTACTTATTGAAAAAAATTTGGTTTAAATTCCATTGAATATTTATAAATGCATTAATAAATGTTATTTGTAGAAAAATTGGTACAGTTATACAGCGTGCGCATTGGAAAATTTAGTCAAATTGCGCAATTCGTAACACATACATATTATAATAATGTACGCCATCTTCCCGGCGCGGCGCGGCAATTCTAGAACCATATACCTACCTACCTAGTAGATAACAACTAAAATATTAGATAATAAAATAGGTATAATAATTGATGACTTACCGACAAACACAGGTACTAACATGGGTAACCCCCAGGTTTTTAATATTCCCCCATTTCATCCATAACTATATAATTATAATTGGACCACTTGAAGACAAACAAAAGAAAATGTCGACACCCGACACAACCCGCGCGCTTCGAATTAAATGCTTCGCGTGGCGGTCGTCTTCACGTTGAGACTCGAGCCGTAATTCTGCCTAACTTGCCTACAGTAAAATTTAGTTCGCGGAACTCTGGCAAAATAAATTTATTTTGGAATATCTGTTTTATTTGCAGTATTAAATTATAATCTCTAGATTTCTTATAGCATACTATGCTAACAAATATCTGGATTCCTTGAATAAAATATTTATTAAGAAAATTGGAAGTAAATAATATTAGTAAACTGTAATTGATTGCATTAAACTTTTGTTAATTTAACCATATATATTCCAATTCGATTTTTTAGTTGCCCGAATTAATCAAAAATATTTTACAAAATTATGTCAAGAGTAATTTAGTGTAGTGAACTATAATCTTATTTATCCAATTAAAAAACCAATACTAGAAATGTTAAAAATCGCTTAATTGCCACCAGAAAGAAATTTTCTCAGTGTAGCGTCGTGATCGCGTCGCCGTTGCCTTGGTGAGTAGGTCTCCATTTGAAACTAAAGGGTTTTCCAATAAGAACGATATGATTTCAAAATGAAATAAAGTTAAAATAATTTCAGATACAACAAAACGTTTTATATTATCTTAAAGTATAGTCGATAACATTTATGTTTTGAATAACACATCGTTTAAATGTCCTCCGCGACTTCGAGTACACGAGCGAATTCGACGAACCCAATTTTCGATGACTTTATGCATTAAATCGGGCGTGATCTAACGAATGCAGGGTTCAATGTTCAACCTTAATGCATCAAGTGTTTGTGGTCTGTTTTCATAAACCTTAGATTTCAAATAGCACCACAAGAAGTAATCTAAATGAGTTAAATCACAGCTTCTTGGAGGCCACTGAACAGTAGCATTCCTTGAAATTATCCTTTCGTCAAACTTTTCTTGCAGTATATCGATAGTTTCATGAGCAGTGCGACATGTGGTACCGTCTTGCTGGAACCACATATCCTCCAAATCAAGTGCATCTAAATTTGGCCACAAAAAATTTCTTAACATCTGTCGATATCGTTTACCATTCACTGTAACTGCATCTCCTGCCTCATTTTGGAAAAAAAAAATGGTCCGATGATGCCACCATACCATAAACCACACCATACAGTTACCTTTAGAGGATACAAAGGCTTCTCATGAATCTGTTGTGGATTGTTTTCACACCAAAAACGGCAATTTTGCTTGTTAACGTATCCACTTAACCAAAAATGAGCTTCATCTGAAAAGATAATTTTTTTGGCAAAATTAGGATCCCTTTCAAGTTGTTCTAAACTCCAAGCAGAAAATTCTCTGCGCCGACGATGGTCCAGTGGCTTAAGTTCTTGGGTCAAAACAATCTTATACGGGTGTAAATTCAAGTCTTCTTTCAAAATACGCCAAGTTGTCGTTTTTTTAATCCTTAACTCTTGAGATAAATTTGGATCCACTGCAACACTAGCTCTTACAGCAGCAATATTCTCAACAGTTCTTGCGTTTCGATATCTTCTTGGTGTTTTTACATCGTGAAGAGTAAAATTATTTTCAAATTTCTCAACGATGCGACGAATGGCAAGCAAAGGAGGACGATTATTTACACCAAAGTTTTCGCGAAGTGCGCGATAAGTGTTCACAAAAGATCGTCCATTTTCGTAAAATTTTTGGATAATAACCAAACGTTCTTAAAGCGCGTATTTAGCCATAATAAATTGTCATAGTTTACTGACAATAACTGACAACTGGTGACAGGTATAACTTTATTACCATGGTTACCATATCGTTTCAAAATCATATCGTTCTTATTGGAAAACCCTTTATGTGCCGCGACTGCCAAGCTACGTCGCGTAGCGGTATCGTCGTCGTCGCGTATTGCTAGTGTGATGGCCGCCTTAGATACTAAACTAGTCTTTTATACTTTTCGAAAAACGCACAAAACACAAAATACAGAACGCGATCCATTTTTTGGTACAATTTTTGAATCCCATTTAACAACGATCCAGACCTGCGAAAATTATTTATTCAAAAACATGAAAGGTTGCGATTGCCCTCAGCTTTTGCAAAAAAAAAATCATTAAAAAAATGTAATTTTTGATCTCAAAAATAAATTATTGTAACTATTAATTCAGCGCAACAACTACAAGAGCAATTGATTGCCTTGTCCATTGGAATTACCTGCAGGCAATTCCCTAGAAATGTGAAAATAGATTTTTAAAAGCAAAATACTACAATGAAAAGGGGTTACTTCTGGCATTGACGTATGTTCTTTTCCTTTGTACCTGTTTCCCTTAGACAATCCGTTTAGGTATTTTTGTAAAAGAAATAAACGACTGCTCTTTATTTATGTTCAAAATATCTTTGTTAAAGGTTCGACGGAAAAGAACAGACATTTAAATAATATTTTACCGTAATCTCCTTATCTTTTTTTTGTATAATAAATATTATGAAAAAACATTTTGGAATTTTATATTTACCGACGACAAGGGAGTTTAAATTCTAAAAACATAATTTTTCTTTATGTTTGAAAAGTATGAACAACAACTAACAGGTATGTTAATAGTAATACAAAATTAAACTTTTAAGAAAAATATTCATGCCTTATTGTGAAATATGATCACAAAAAATTACTGGAAATAATTTTTAAGCTCCTAATTCTACCGCTAGGGGGCGTAGTTGCTATGCTATTAAACTTTTTTAGTCCTTATACTAATAACGTCAATACAACGTAGATCAGAAATTAAATTTGATAATTTCAGTAATATCCACTATAAAATTTGTAATAATCTTTTTTTTTCGTATAGTTCACATGATAACGGTGTGAAGAAGGGTAACAATTAAAAATACTTTAAAAAAAATATTCTTCTTGATTTCTTATAAAATGTAAATGCAACAATTTAACCATTTTAACTCTATTCTATAGCTAACTAACTAGTTAGGAAAATGAACTGCAAATACCGCAAGTCACTTCATCTTGTCCTTTAAAAATTATCGCAAAAATAGTGGGAGAGTGTAATAATATTTCGGTATTTAGCTTTAGTTTTGTTGTCATTAAAACGTTGAAATCATACAGGAATCCCTTTTTTGACTGTATTTATTAATTTTAGGCGTTTTAAAAATATACATTATGATATTTCGTAATTTACCTAAAAAATGCAATAATCCAAATGTTACATTTTTGGACATAGACATTAAGCCTATTTTTGTTAAAGATGTAATATTTTTTTGGAAAAATAGTATATTACATAACAAGTGTTAAAAGTGGTACTTTTCAAACGAGGAGGTATTTAGCACGACGCGTTAGCCGAGTGCGGAAATTCTCCGAGTGTGAGAAAATCACTTTTACACGAGTAATGTACACAATTTTTCCTACGACCATACAATATAATCAAAAAGAGTTTGATTTGTTTTTTATAGTTTGTAGGTATCACCATCGTGTTAATCAAATTTTTTCAACACTACAGTTGAAAAATTAATTTCAACTCTAGAGTTGAAAAAAATAAAAACAATGCCCACTTAACACATTTTAACTTACCTAGATTTAAATAAAAATAATATAGTATATTACGTTACAAGACCGGAAAGTACTATTTTACAGGACGAAGCAGGCAATTTCCAGGGCGAGCCGCCAGGCGAGTCCTGTTAACGTACTTTTCGGTTGAGTGACGTACAATATTTTTTTTACAATCGACACAAGACACCAGTGGCGTGCGAGAAAACGTTAATAATAGCTTACTATATGGGTATAGTTTTAGCAGAAAACTCTAATAGTTGGGAAAATTATGTTTAATAATAAATACAATTTGGTACAAATGTTCTTAATTCTATTTTATCTATTAATATCTATTTGTTAATTGTTATATTGAAAGTACAATTTTGTGGTGTATTAAATTGTAGACATGACGGGAAATTTTTTGATTCATCTTTATAGGATGTTTGTGAAGTTATATCCACTTTTGATCCTCCGGCTTCCTGAATTCTACTGGCTATATCAATCTTATTTTGTAGAGACTGTTCAATGTAGCCTTCGGCAACTTGGGATGATTTCCAGCCGCCATGTCGTTTTAAATTAAGGATATCGCCTCCACCTTCAACTAACAGTGTCGCCGAACTACGTCGAAAACAGTGCCCTGTAAATTGCTCTGGGTTTGGTAATCCCAAATAGGATGCTATTTTTGATGGCGCTTTTCCTACTGAATGCAAACCTACTGGTTGAATAGTGCATTTTCCTTTATTATAGAAAAGAAATAGCCTGCGATGTGGAACACTAGGCGGACGTAAAGAAATATATTTTCTATATATATTTAGGTTTCGTTCCCCAACAACTATAAATGACCTGGGTTGGTATGTTTTTGTATTTGGAATTTTTACCGCCAACATCGATTCGTTATCTTTAACATCGTCAATTGTCATATTGGTCAATTCTTCACGGCGACACGCTCCAGCCGAACCCATTATTAGTAAAAGCTAAAAAAAATAAGAAATAGTTTAAATATATTTTTTTTAAACACAATATAAGAAAAGAAGAACTTTAAGAAAACTCGTATTATGTATTTAAGTACTTACTTTGATTAAAAGATAATCATTATCAGGGGCTTCCAGCAAAAATTTGTCAATGTCTTCTCTGGTAAGTACGTTCGATTTTTGGGGAATGTATCCAACAGATTTTCTCTTTATGAATGCTATCAGTTTATAATATTTGCTTATATCAATGTTTTCTTTTAAATTTAACATAGATTTGATCATTGAGTACAAGCTCCACAGTGTAGATGATTTTAATTTTTCGGATTTTTCAGCAAAATAAGCTAACAAAACATCCTCAGAAACATTTCTGATATTTTTTTCTCTACACCAATTTTTAAAGACGCTAAACGTTTTTTCATACCGCACTCTGGACTTATGCGGCAACAAATCGTCTGTAGCTCTAGCAGCTGCCTCTGTTATTTCAACTGGAACGTCATTTTCTTCCCAATCCAAATTAAGTTCCATATCTAAAGTCTTCCACACAATTTTATAAAGCCACAAAAGTTTATTTATCAAAGTCAATATCGTACCTGACAGTTCGTTACTATGGAAGCAAGAAAACATAAACATGTCAAAGCCTACTTATAAATGAGTTTGGTTAATTTTTTTAAATTGGGAGCGGAACGCAACAAAAATTTACCGGTAAAGTACTTTACCGGTCAATTTTTCATTACTTTCCGGTCTAGACCAGCAAAGTGATATTTTCCGATCAAAAAATTGTCTAGAAAGTGCTTGCTTTCCGGTCGATTGAAAAAAAAACTTTTTTTCCTATTTGCTTACGCACATCATACCTACTATCTATATAGGTACAGTAAATAAATTTCGTTTCTGAACTTTTAGCGGCTTGCATTCTTTTATTAAAACAATAATATAGGTACCTACGAACATAACACAAAACTACAACATAACCTCAACATTTGCTCAACATTATAGAAAGATAGAGATGGAGTTAAATATCGATAGCTTGTTAATTATAAAAGTTATATCTTATTCGATTTTTAAATATAGCTAAAATAAATTTACTTACATAAAGCGTATTCACTTGTCCCATATCCTAAAACATTGTATGGATATTTTTATCCGAGATAATGGCAAAATTATAAATCGGTATTTCCTAGGGTATTCTATTTCTGCTCTATAGCTGCCCCTTTTTTTTCTGTGGTTCAACTCAGTTGACATGTAAAAATGACAGTTGGTGGGTTGCCTGACATATTATTATTTTCCCTTTTTGATAATATTATTTTTATCATAAATACTCTTGGTTCCCAAAAATAACGAAAAAAAAAGCGATTTTTTTAAATTTGCAGTAATAGTAATGCCCTAGTGTACTTTACCCCATCCAGCACCCCAATTCGCTCCACGTGTCCGGTAAGTTTGTTATTTTTAATAAATAGTTTTGTTATCAAATTGACACCTGTTTAAATTAAATATAGTGTGCTTTGTATTTCCACACTAGGGTTGAAATATTTTTTTTCAACACGCGTGTGATATTTAGCACTTTCTAGCCAAGTTAACCGTGCTGTTATTGCCATTTTCGTAGGTGGTCGTAGGAAAATGCCTTTTACAAATGGGAAATCCTACTGTATTATGCGTTATCCTCATAACATAACGGTTGGATTTATATTTCATTATTTAGAAAGATAACTAAAATAAATTATACCGAAATATCCTAATTTACTTTTTAAAAACGCCGAAAATTAATAAATGTAGTCAAAAAAGTGATTCCTGTGGGATTTCGAAGTTTTAATAAAAGGAAAATTGCAAAACCTAGCTATAAGCCGAAATATAATTACTCTCTCCCACTTTTATTGAGAAATTTTTTTAGAAGATACGAGGAAACGACTTGCGGTTTTTGCAGTTCTCTTTTACTAACTAGTTAGCTATATAGAATAGAGTTAAAATGGTTGAATGGTTGCATTTAAATTTATTAAGAAATCGAGGCTATAAATATATTTTTTTAAAAGTGCCCTCTATTATGAACAGTACAAGCTAATTTTAATAATATTTATAAAAATGTTTCATCAGAATAAAACATACTTTAAAATAAGTTATAGTTTGTTAAATTCGGTTAACGCACACCGAAGTTACAGCATTTTAAGTATTTTTAATTGTTACCCTTCTCCAGTTCTCCACACCGTCACTATAGTAACTACGAAAAAAAAAGGTTTCTACAAATTTTTTAGGGATATTACTAAGTATATAAAATTTTAATTTCTGACCCACGTTGTATTGAAGTTATTAGTAGAAATTAAGTACTTTGTACAGGGTGATCGCGTATAATGTTACCCCCCTTTAACTTCTTTGTTTCGCAATTAGGAAAAAACTGTTGTATACAAAAGTTGTAGGATTTAATGTAAACTGCTTGCAAAATATATTTTCGTAGATACAGGTTGTTGCATAAAAGCGTGACAGATCAAAATTATATTTTTTTAAATGGAATACCCTGTATATTGTTGCATTATTGGATTCTACGGACAATTCTAAACATAATTTATGTATACCACTATATATCTAAATTGAACCGTTTTAGATTTATTGATGATTGAAAATTACTATATATTATATAAGTAGTGATGCCGCGAGACGAGACGAGACGAGAATTGGCCCATTCTCGTCTCGTCTCGTGAGGCGAGAATTTTTTTTTATCTCGTCTCGACGAGAAAAGCGTTTTTTTCGCTCGAGAGTGCCATTGTCTCGTCTCGTCTCGTTTTTTCTCGTGAGTAGGGAATCATAAAAAATATTTTTTTATACGAATCTTAAAGGGGGTATACATTTGAAAGTATCTGGTCGTATCGCAGAAGGGTTTAATATCATGTGACTTAGAAACTATTTTTCTTAGATCAACAAAATATTGCAAGCGGCCATAAGACATAATTCACGTAATGTAATAGGCTTGGCACCGAGGTATTTTCAGTCCAAAATATACGGGGTGGTAAAAGATACAGAATAGAGAACGATTTATAATATTAATAATTGATTCATAATGGAACTACCCTTCTTTTATTATTTATTTTTTGGCATAATTCGGGGCATAATTAACTGCAATAGTTTGGAAAATATTCGACTAAATAAAGGGATCAGCCCAGAATGTCATCCGGGGAAAAACCTTAATTTTTTTATTACATTAATAGAAAGTGCAAGAGAAAGAACTTAAAGAAGTATTTCCGAAAATGCTCTATTTGACATATCAAAATTTAAAAATTCACTTTATTTTTTGCTCCTTTTACCCAAAAAATACAAAAATTTATTACGAACAAGCTTAATTTTACGCAATTAGGAAAAATATTGTAAGTAACATGTGCGAAAAGTTCCGTTTCCACACTCACTTAGTGGCATGCCCGGACTTGCTTCGAGCTGTTCGTGCAACTGCCACCTCGTACGGAAAAGTATCATTTACCGCACTTAATAATTATTTTCAATAGCCAAATTTATGTCTGAGACCTGTGTAATAAAATGAGGCAAAATAAGGCATACACTTGAATTATTCGTACTGAATGTCACTTTACCTATTATATTAGACTTTTTATTTTATTTACTAATGTCATATTGAGACTATTAACTTAATGCTATTGTTATAACACTAGTTGCATGGCCCTCCGTTGTCTTTATCTGTGATTTCCTAATAAAGTTTCGGTTGATATACAGGGTGTTATGAAAGTAATGTCAAATATTAAAACTGGTAAGAGAGATATGAAATGAAATTCACACTTTTATTAATGATTTTTGTGTAAGAAGTTTTTGGCGAATTTCAAATTTTTGGTACAAAATTGTTAAATTTAGTCAAAATCTATCGTTTTTCGCCTTGTGAATGAAATTTGACTGGGGTCCTTTTCGATATTGTGTTTTCAATCGAAAATGCTTTCTTTCAGATTTGGTTAATTATTTAAAAATGTCAACTATACTAACTGTAGACAGAAGAAAGAGGCTAGACAATTTGATTATGTTCTCTTGAATATCTGTTTTAAGGTAAATGCCTTCACAATACGATAGAGTGAGAACGTTAAACACATTATTTTTCTGTCTATATATTAGGAGATACCTAAAATTCAGTGTTCTAACAAACGAGAAAATTCGAGAAAAAACGAGAAATTTCTCGACGAGAAACGGTCTTCTCTCGTCTCGTCTCGTAACTTCTCTCGAGAAAAAAATTTCATTCTCGTCTCGTCGAGACGAGACGAGACACGATAATTTCTCGTCTCGGCGGCATCACTACACTGAAAAAAATTTCTTTCTAGTGGCAATTAAGCGATTTTTAACATTTCTAGTATTGGTTTTTTAATTGGATAAATAAGATTATAGTTCACTACACTAAATTACTCTTGACATAATTTTGTAAAATATTTTTGATTAATTCGGGCAACTAAAAAATCGAATTGGAATATATATGGTTAAATTAACAAAAGTTTAATGCAATCAATTACAGTTTACTAATATTATTTACTTCCAATTTTCTTAATAAATATTTTATTCAAGGAATCCAGATATTTGTTAGCATAATATGCTATAAGAAATCTAGAGATTGTAATTTAATACTGTAAATAAAACAGATATTCCAAAATAAATTTATTTTGCCAGAGTTCCGCGAACTAAATTTTACTGTAGGCAAGTTAGTTGGTGATTCCCAGAATTACAGCTAGAGTCCCAACGTGAAGAAGACCGCGACGCGGAGCATTTAATTCGAAGCGCGCGGGTTGGTGTCGGTATTTTCTTTTGTTTGTCTTCAAGTGGTCCAATTATAATAATATAGTTATGGATGAAATGGAGGAAATATTAAAAACCTGGGGGTTACCCATGTTAGTACCTGTGTTTGTCGGTAAGTCATCAATTCTTATACCTATTTTATTATCTAATATTTTAGTTGTTATCTACTAGGTAGGTAGGTATATGGTTCTAGAATTGCCGCCCGCGCCGGGAAGATGGCGTACATTAATATAATATGTATGTGTTGCGAATTGCGCAATTTGACTAAATTTTCCAATGCGCACGCTGTATAACCGTACCAATTTTTCTACAAATAACATTTATTAATGCATTTATAAATATTCAATGGAATTTAAACCAAATTTTTTTCATAAGTACCTAAGTAGTTTGAGAAATCCTGTCTTAAATAATTGTATATAAAATATGGCTGCCAAAATAAATAAGTATGATAATAATTGTTTTAAACTTGACGTTTATTTAAACTTTAATTTTTGTTGTGTTTCACGGTAAATGGAACGTTAGAAGATTATAGAAAACGGGTCAATCTCTCGGAAACTATTAAGTAAATATACTATAATAATATGCATTTTTATTAAAAAATAAATATAATTTTCCGTATAGAATATACAGGGTGGCTTATTAATAAAGGACGCCGGCTATAGGTATCTCAGGATCCGTTAATCGGACGACCCTTAGAAAAAAAATTATTGGTAAATCAGCAAACTCCACCGCTAGAGGGCGTAAATCCAACCTCGGAGCAGAAAATATTGTTTTAATCAAAATTGTTTCAAGTGAACCTATATTGAAATTTTTCTTTTGTAACCTACTGAAAATATCACAACTTTTTTGTATTTACATTTTTTCTCTACCTTGTCAAATAAAGGGTGCGGAAGGGGTAAACGTTGGTTTGAAAACAAGTCAATAACTTTTTTTTGGAATAACCGATTTCAAATAACTTTTTTTAATTTTAAAGCACTTTTATGGATGCTCTACTTGAATAATAACATTTTGAGTTCAGTTATTTTTCGTGTCAGTAGGTGGCGCTTTATGACAAGGTCGCAGATTTTTATGATTTTCTCGAAAATTTGAAATGGTATTTTTATTTTTTTCTAGGAAGAAGAGCATCAAAATATTACAGTTACTGGTGAAAACCGCTGTCCGAAATGTTTATTCCTTATACAATATCCGGCAAAAAGTTGGACCCATGCATATGGGAAACTTTTTTATTATTAATTTTACGAAAAACAGTTACTTATTCTTCATAAAAAGTTCCGCTTGGTCTAAAACCTAAAATGCAACTATCAAATTTTTCCAGGCGTATACGAGGTTTATCAAAAATAAAGGTTATTTCTAAAGCATATTGTTTTATTTCTTACAATCTGATATAATTGCGCCAATAAAATAATATTATTCTCAAATGCATGCAATAGTTGACTAAATAAAATCAACATATTGTTACAATTATAAATTAGTTATAAAAAATATCTTGAGAGTTTAAAATGAATCTATAAATAATTGTTACAATTAAATTAACTTATTTTAGCACAATAATACATTATTTCTAAAACATATTGTTCTATTTCTTACAATCTGATATAATTGCGCCAATAAAATGATATTATTTTTGGAATAACGCATTACTTTTGAACAAAATTGATTTCGTTATTGCAAACTATAGTATAGTTGTCACAAGAATATTAAAATCTGTTCAAAATAAAATATAATTACCACAAAGGATTATTATTCATTACATGAATTAAATCGTCATTGTGACAACAAAATTTTAATTTTGCTAAATATGCACTATCCAAAAATCAAATAAACTATAATTTACGCAATTTAATTCCTATTAAACATTTTTGTTATAGTGGTGAATCAATTAAACCTGTATTGAAATTTCAATTAAATTATGTAATTCTTTGAATTCGGTGATTTAGTTGCTCGTTACCAACTCGATTATTTAGTTGGATGAAATACATCTGGGTATTGGGAATTAATCCTTTTTCTCAGTGTATATATAAGAAGTCAAGTCAAGATGTATCGTTTCCATGGATAACAGGATGACGATACTGAACTGAATAAAGTTACCATTGTTAATATTGTTATCCATGGAAACGATACATCTTGACTTGAATGACCTTATTTTCTTATATAAGTAATATATAGTAATTTTCAAACATCAATAAATCAAAAACGGTTCAATTTAGATATATAGTGGTATATATAATATAATGTTTAGAATTGTCCGTAAAATCCAATTATGCAACAATATACAGGGTATTCCATTTAAAAAAATATAATTTTGATCTGTCACGCTTTTATGCAACATCCTGTATCTACGAAAATATATTTTTTAAGAAGTTTACATTAAATCCTACAACTTTTGTATTTAACAGTTTTTTCCTAATTGCGAAACAAAGAAGTTAAAGGGGGGTAACATTATACGCGATCACCCTGTACCGTGCGAGCAAAAATTATTTGCATCAAAGAGAGCTTGGATTAAAAAACGTAGGGCTTCGTTTAGATCACAATGATATGGGGACGATATATCTAACCAAATCTAGGTTAAAATTTTGTCAAATTCATATTATGACATGATATGCCAAACTAATGAGTAATAAAATAAGTAGACAAATACAAATTTATTTTTGTTGTTTACAAAATTAACAAAGTAAGAATATACAGAAAGAAAAAGAAAATAATTACTTAAATTCCTGAAATTGGCCACCTCCAAGCATAAATTCACACGGCTCCTCATATTTTTGAAAGGGTTGACCAGCATCTCTGGAGAAATGTTACCACATTCTTGGATAATCCTTTCTTGTACTTAATTATTCTAAATTTGCAACTGGTGTTTAAATTTGCAACAGCCACAGTTCTTTTCAGGCAATCATAGAAATCCCCAGCAATAAAAGCAACGTTAGGAAAATGTTCGTAAAAATCGTCCATGCACAAACCAGGATTGTATTGCCACTCACCATTCACTCTAACCCCGTTTCGAAAATACGCTTCAACCATGAATGTTTTGTGCTGTTCCGTAAAGCCCATTGAGTGAATTGTTCAAGAAATTGGAAAAATTAGCGATGAATCAAATTACTTGTAACGACTGTCAAAGATGACGGATTAACTGATTGATTGTTAATTCAGGTAGTTACTTACTTACTTACATCCAACAGGTATTAAGCTCTACGGCTAAGCATTACGTCCTTATGCAAGGCCCTCTTTGATGCAAATAATTTTTGCTCGCACGGTATCATAGCATAGCAACTACGCCCACAGCGGTAGAATTAGGAACTTGAAACTTATTTCCAGTAATTTTTGTTGGTCATATTTCACAATACATTTTTTACCCCAAAGTCTGTTCTACTTACTTAAAACTAAATTGTATCGCGAATAATTTGTTTCTACGTATCAAATCTTATTTCTGTTACTTATCGCCTATGATTTAATTGTGCCTCGGCTTTAATTTAACAAGTAGTACCATTACCGTGTTTACCAAATTCGATGCTTAACATCGCATTGGAATCTTGGTTGCTATAGAATTAAACTAACGTTTAAGAATTCAGGAAATATGGTCGAATTCTCGTCGTTCCCAACACATTTGTAATTCTCTTGAAGATGGATGTTACTACGTTCGAAGCATGTAGTAAATTCCCCAATTAATTAAACTTTTAATATATTAGTGAAGGACGACTTAAATGTCTCCTTTCTTTCCATTTAATAGTGAATTTATTTGACTAAGAAAAACAAAATACAGCTGGGAGTTTTGGTAATAGGTAAAAAAAGTTTTTACAAAAAATAATAATCTGACAGTTTGATAACCGCCAAGTTAACGATGTAAATCAAAATAATTAACTTTTGAGTTTTCTTAAGGCCGATCCGTACCTATGCATTTTCACCCTGCATCCAAATTGCATGAAACTTGGGGTTCACCGAGGGGGAAACCACCCCCAAAAATGTGTACACTAAAATACCAACTTGACCAAGGAATACCTATATTTTCAGAAATATTACCTTAGAAATACCATATATTACTAAAATGTACCAAATATTTACTACAGAATACCTGGTAATATCAAGTAATACCGGTATCCTCTAACTTGCGTACGTCCAATTTGCGTACAAGGATTATTTCTTCCAACTTGCGTACATGGGTAGGTAGGTCCCGCGAACCAGGTAAAACTGCAAGAGTACATTATTCCAACTTGCGTACATACACAGTGTTTTAAACGGACCGTAATAATACGCCCTCTCCAATCTGTTCTAAAGGTGTATTGGCAACCGGTTTGTTCGTTGTTATCAGAGCATTTTTTTATGTCTTCACATACACAGAGTTTTAAACGGACCGTAATAATACGCCCTCTCCAATCGGTTCTTAAAGGTGTATTGGCAACCGGTTTGTTCGTTGTTATCAGAGCATTTTTTTATGTCTTCACATACACAGGGTTTTAAACGGACCGTAATAATACGACCTCTCCAATCGGTTCTTAAAGGTGTATTGGCAACCGGTTTGTTCGTTGTTATCAGAGCATTTTTTTATGTCTTCACATACACAGGGTTTTAAACGGACCGTAATAATACGCCCTCTCCAATCGGTTCTAAAAGGTGTATTGGCAACCGGTTTGTTCGTTGTTATCAGAGCATTTTTTTATGTCTTCACATACACAGGGTTTTAAACGGACCGTAATAATACGCCCTCTCCAATCGGTTCTTAAAGGTGTATTGGCAACCGGTTTGTTCGTTGTTATCAGAGCATTTTTTGATGTCTTCACACATACACAGGGTTTTAAACGGACCGTAATAATACGCCCTCTCCAATCGGTTCTTAAAGGTGTATTGGCAACCGGTTTGTTCGTTGTTATCAGAGCATTTTTTTATGTCTTCACATACACAGGGTTTTAAACGGACCGTAATAATACGCCCTCTCCAATCGGTTCTAAAAGGTGTATTGGCAACCGGTTTGTTCGTTGTTATCAGAGCATTTTTTTATGTCTTCACATACACAGGGTTTTAAACGGACCGTAATAATACGCCCTCTTCAATCGGTTCTTAAAGGTGTATTGGCAACCGGTTTGTTCGTTGTTATCAGAGCATTTTTTGATATCTTCACATACACAGGGTTTTAAACGGACCGTAATAATACGCCCTCTCCAATCGGTTCTTAAAGGTGTATTGGCAACCGGTTTGTTCGTTGTTATCAGAGCATTTTTTTATGTCTTCACATACACAGGGTTTTAAACGGACCGTAATAATACGCCCTCTCCAATCGGTTCTAAAAGGTGTATTGGCAACCGGTTTGTTCGTTGTTATCAGAGCATTTTTTTATGTCTTCACATACACAGGGTTTTAAACGGACCGTAATAATACGCCCTCTCCAACCGGTTTGTTCGTTGTTATCAGAGCATTTTTTGATGTCTTCACACATACACAGGGTTTTAAACGGACCGTAATAATACGCCCTCTCCAATCGGTTCTTAAAGGTGTATTGGCAACCGGTTTGTTCGTTGTTATCAGAGCATTTTTTGATGTCTTCACACATACACAGGGTTTTAAACGGACCGTAATAATACGCCCTCTCCAATCGGTTCTTAAAGGTGTATTGGCAACCGGTTTGTTCGTTGTTATCAGAGCATTTTTTTATGTCTTCACATACACAGGGTTTTAAACGGACCGTAATAATACGCCCTCTCCAATCGGTTCTTAAAGGTGTATTGGCAACCGGTTTGTTCGTTGTTATCAGAGCATTTTTTGATGTCTTCACACATACACAGGGTTTTAAACGGACCGTAATAATACGCCCTCTCCAATCGGTTCTTAAAGGTGTATTGGCAACCGGTTTGTTCGTTGTTATCAGAGCATTTTTTTATGTCTTCACATACACAGGGTTTTAAACGGACCGTAATAATACGCCCTCTCCAATCGGTTCTAAAAGGTGTATTGGCAACCGGTTTGTTCGTTGTTATCAGAGCATTTTTTTATGTCTTCACATACACAGGGTTTTAAACGGACCGTAATAATACGCCCTCTTTAATCGGTTCTTAAAGGTGTATTGGCAACCGGTTTGTTCGTTGTTATCAGAGCATTTTTTGATATCTTCACATACACAGGGTTTTAAACGGACCGTAATAATACGCCCTCTCCAATCGGTTCTTAAAGGTGTATTGGCAACCGGTTTGTTCGTTGTTATCAGAGCATTTTTTTATGTCTTCACATACACAGGGTTTTAAACGGACCGTAATAATACGCCCTCTCCAATCGGTTCTAAAAGGTGTATTGGCAACCGGTTTGTTCGTTGTTATCAGAGCATTTTTTTATGTCTTCACATACACAGGGTTTTAAACGGACCGTAATAATACGCCCTCTCCAACCGGTTTGTTCGTTGTTATCAGAGCATTTTTTGATGTCTTCACACATACACAGGGTTTTAAACGGACCGTAATAATACGCCCTCTCCAATCGGTTCTTAAAGGTGTATTGGCAACCGGTTTGTTCGTTGTTATCAGAGCATTTTTTTATGTCTTCACATACACAGGGTTTTAAACGGACCGTAATAATACGCCCTCTTCAATCGGTTCTTAAAGGTGTATTGGCAACCGGTTTGCTCGTTGTTATCAGAGCATTTTTTGATGTCTTCACATACACAGGGTTTTAAACGGACCGTAATAATACGCCCTCTCCAATCGGTTCTTAAAGGTGTATTGGCAACCGGTTTGTTCGTTGTTATCAGAGCATTTTTTTATGTCTTCACATACACAGGGTTGCTGATGTTTTGTTTTGAGTAATTTATTAGTTATGTTATAAAGTTGGAAATTTTCATTTGCGTATTTTTAACAAAAATAAACGATTTGATTATAGTTATCCGCCTTATTTAAAGCCCGCGCCCCCCTTGACTTGCTAGTCACGAGCCGCCACTGTCCAGTCGACGTTAGCCGGGCGAATTTTACCTCGTGCACTTTTACCTGCGGGTTAACGATTGTGAACGCGCCTTCAGATTCGACCAAAAATATTGACAAAGCGCATGCGCATCTGCCAAAATAGTTCTCGTAATACCTATGGAATACCTATGTAATACCACAAGATTACCTTATAATACCACTGGAATACCAGATATTACCTGAAAATACCAAGTATTACCATGGGATTACCAAATAATACCACGGGATTACCAAGTAATACCACTATTGATCCAAGGAATTTCTTTATTACCTTTAACTAGTACACTAAAATACCTAGGGTGGTTTCCCCCTCGGGGTTCACATTTATGCATTTCAGCGTGAGTGAACGTTTTAATAATTTTGCATACCCCCATGCGATTTTATCAAAATTCCCTAGAAATGTCTGTTGGTGGAATAAATATAACTTCGCTCATTTGACAAAAAAATAAACAAGACATCTGCCTGTTTTCAGTTTTAACCATATTATGTGGTTTTAACCACGCTTTTCTGCTGCTTTTTGGGTTTGGGGACGACTTATCTGGAGCAAAGACTCCGTCTACTTATAGAACTGTAACCAAATCAACCGATTTTGTGTTATGTCCAATAGCACCAATATTAAAATAAAAACAACAAAATTTCAAATTAAAAAAATTATTAATGTGGACATATCAGGACTTTAATGTATATGCGTTAAAAAAATCACAAAAACAGCTGTTGCAACGATGATTCAAAAAGGCAGTGTGAAAATGTATAGGTGTTTAAACACCTCTAATTCCACAAAATATTCCTTATCCAACCTCCTCAGCTTTATATTTGAAGTGTTCTGGAGCGTCCGGTAGAATTACTTTTATTATTACTCATTAAAAAAAAATCAATTAGAATTTCTAATGCCTTTTCTTTCTTCGAGCAGCTGCAACAGAGCCACGATTTGCAATTATTTAAATGCAGCCAAGAGGTCGGAAATTTATGTCGTTATGTTGGGAATGCCAATGAGCTGACAAGATTTACCGTTTGCTTTGCAAATTGCGCGGATTATCTGAATAGTTCCAGAGATAATGGTGAAAGGTAAGGCTTATCTGGGGGATTACGTGTTAACTCCCTTTTAAGATAATCTACATCCAGAGCGATTCCTAAAAAATTATTGGAGAGTTTTATATTGTTCTTAAGAAAATATTCTAATTATTAATTTTATTTTCGAAACTTTATTATATGCTTATGAACATATTTTATTATTAATTTTTGTCGACTTGTATATAATTTGTCGCAAACTACGTACTACTACTTACCGCACTTGCATCATCAAAGATCCCACGGATACACATTTGATAGTTTTCAATAAATTTTTATGTTATCACATAGAGGAAAAAAAATAAAAAATTTTACGATTTTAGTTTTTAAAATTTTGAAATTTTACAAAATTAAGCAAAATGATAAAATCCCGCGAAATCGCCTATCTACGTCATAAATAAATCGACCAGTCGCAGGGATTCTGGCTTAAGGATTCTCCGGCATTTCCCTGAATAATAACTCGAGTCTGGTTCCTATATATATTTTTTCTATTTAACATAACCGAACAAAGATAACTATAATTATTGGTCTCACGACTGACAAATGAAATAAATGCGCGTATAACGTACTAAGTATCTGATCTCATGTTTTCAAACTGTATACTTTCGTGGAGTATTTTTAATTGTTCCTAGGAAAGGTTGGTGACACTCTAGGAGGATATTGAGTATTGGGATATATTTTTAATAGGCTTTAATTTAGAATTAATTCCGTTATAGTGAAAAACCCCATTAAAAGTTTACATAATGAATACCTTCGCCCGATTTCACGTGTACAGCGACTATTACCAGTTCTGAATCAAATCAACAATAACTTAAAAATTATGTAATAGCCCATTACCAAAACTGTATCTGCCGAAAATTATTATAAAGATAGAGAAATGTGGATTTGTGTCTACACCGGCGGCGAACAAACCCGAACATGCCACGTAACTACACATTGCGTTTGATTCCCATCAATACCGATTACATGGTAGCGTGGCTCACAGTGCGCTTGCTATAAGCTCTACGATTTGAGCAAGGAATTCAATTATAATCTAACTTTAACATTGATAACAATACTATTCCGCTTATGTCTTGTATTATTTTTAACTAAATCTGCACATCACAAAGATCGATAAATCGTTTTTTTCACTTACTACAGGTCTGTAGTTTGAAAACAACATCACGGATTTTAATGCGGTTTATAGAATTTGAACCATTGCTCGTTCTACATTAAACCTGTGGTATGACTCTGCCGTAAACAAAGCGCTTTAACAGAGTGGGAAAAAAATCAATCGCATGAAAATGATTAACAACTTTACGAAACCATTTTATATCAGCTGATACTCCGATATATGGATCAACGAAACATCTCTGTCATTAAATAAATGCTCAGTTTGGTACATTCATATATCAAAAACGGCCAACGAAGTAAACGCAGGTATATTATTTGAAGAAAAAAAGGCAAGAAATCATGCAATATCCCTGCATGTTTACAAAATAATCATAAAAAGGGCTACGACGACCAAAAGATACACATCCTATCAAATGAGTTAGAGCCGGATATGCTTCACATTTTATGGGTTCTGTACCCGCATTTGGAATATCTAAACAGGCAACTATAATAACATTATTAGATAGCGAAAACAGCACATCTCGATGGAACGGTACACCTGGTCAGACAGGCACGGGACGTTCATTGTCACTTTTACAATGGACTCATTGAATGCAGACTTTGCGGAGAAGAGGACCTTATATCATATAGGTACAGATGCAACGCAATAACCCGCGAAAAATTCAAAATCTGCGAGAATATTAAACGCGACGCCAACCTCCCGCCTGGTATTTGGTCTGAACAAACATGGTAGGAAATTATTCGACCTTATAGGCACAATAAGCCATTAGGCTGCAGTACAAGAAGCTAAGGCCATACACCTGAGCCCCTCCGTTAACCAAACAACCAAGAGTATGATAAAATTAAAATTATTGAGTTATTCAAATTAAAAAAATGTGAACCAAAATATTTTAGCCATGAAAGGTTTATAGCTTTTCGTAAACACAATGGAATGGAATAGAATAAACTCGTTGCAGTGCGTATTTTTTAATGTCCCATAATAATTATAGTATTCACCAGGTGTATGTATACATTATGTACGCCAATGAGAGTACCCCGTCATGGGCTATGAGATTAAGTTTTACCCCTGTTTAATTATTTACACCAGCAAACAACCTGATGTGCCGAAATTGAAACAAACCCCCCTCTAATCCTCGTAATGAGAACTTTCTTAAACCCAAAATCTTATTCGGTGTATAAATAGGAATCATCTACCCATGTTCCTAGGTTTACGTTACCGCATGCTTATTTAGGATTTTGTTGCTAAGAATTTAATATATATATAGGTATATATAGGGTGGCGAATTAATTAGATTTGTATTTACATAAATTAAGATGAAAACAAAGAAATATACATATATTTCAAGCTAAAGGAGTATTTTGCATTTGACTGGAAGAACTTATATAAATTAAATCACACACACACACACACATTTATATTATGAGAAAAAAATCGGAAAATACCGAGGGGACTCATTTAATGTGAGTATATTCTGTTATTAAATCAAATGAAATAATTTAAATGTTCTCTAGATCATGCACTAGATTTATCTAAAATCACTTAAATCAATTTAAATCGTACTAAATCGACTTAAATCATCAATAAATCGCAAAATATTATCGTACCTATATAAAATCATAAGAGAGAAAATTTCATAAATTTATTTTTAACCAATTAGAAGGCTACTTTTTGTTTATGTTGCTTATAGCAACGGGAGACTATCGCGATAGTCTATAGCCTATTAACCTAATAAAATTAATAAGTGATAATTTTTCTTAGGTACGATTACTACGACTTCATTTTAATTCAAATGTCAAGTCATTTCGAAATGACAGGTGAGACAAACAACAAATTTGTTATCTGAAATCCAATGTCTTTATAGTTTTAAATTCAAATATAACTTTAAAAAACATATTTCCGATGAGTTTAGCTTAATATGACGCACTGTATTTTTATAATAGAAGTTGATTTTACTTGTTAGTAACTAAGGTCTATTACTAAAATTTCAGGAACATTAAAAGAAACTCCAATTTATGAAATTTTCTTACCGAATCTCCCACGCAGCAAAATTAATTCCCGATAATTTTTTTCTCGGTTTCACTCATGTTTTTGTTGATAGAAAATTATCCCGAGTTGAAGACGAGTTGTTGATAGAAAATTTCCCTCGTCTTCGACTCGGGATAATTTTCTATGAACAAAACCATTCGTGACCTTAAAGAAAATTATCAACAGTAATATCACAAGACATCGTTTTTTTATCGGTTAAATTTTTCAGCCGTCACGAAAACTTTTTTGTTTGGAAATTTTACGAGTTGAATTTGGAATTGTTTATTCTGATTAGATCACGAGAGCGAAGCTCGAGGGATTTAATCTTTGAATAAACATGCCCAAAGTTCAAGGAGTAAAATTGCCAAAAAAGTTTGAGTGAAAAATGGAAAATTTAACCAATAAAAAAATGATGGTCAAGTGATATTTGGCACGATTATTTCGTGAACCCCAAATGTCCCATCCATGTCTATTGAGTAATAATGTATTATATATTTCTACAGGTAGGTAGCCTGCGGTGTATTACTTGGAATAGTTATTTATAGTAAAATTGCATAACATACCGCTCAACGAAAACTGTTTAGTTTACTGCTGGCAACCAAACATACAATTATTATAATTAAGTTTATAATTGTATGTTTGGTTGCCAGCCTTATAAGTAGAAGTCAGAATTTTAGATTAGTTCTATAATAAATGACATTTGATAAGCATTTTTAAAATGTGGTGTAATTTATAAAGAATAGCAACTTTATTGGAATAAACATAGGCATGGGTGCATTATAATATAAAAACAAGTTGGTAAATAAATATAGTACTAATGTTATTGTATTAAAATATCAGAAATTATCCGAAAAAGTTATAAAAAAAAATAATTGACATTGATTTATACTTCGAAATATTGTGACAGAACTAGACGGGCCAATGGCGACGTTTAATCGCTAAAATCCCACGTAGTTTTATCACTATTATACTAGCTGATTGGTTAAAACGAGACGGTTTGATTGGACGAAAAGGCGAAATTGACAGGTGTACGAAATAATCGGTAATAATTCTGCTGCTAGGGAGATTATAAGTGAAAATTTTGCCGGAAAAATTTTCGACTGGTGTAAAAGTTTGTTGCTTGGCAATTTTACAAATTCCAGCCTAACGGCTCGTGATTTTATTTTGTCAAAAATTTCATGAGCAAAATTACCAAAAAGCAACAAAATTAAATGAAACCAAGAGAAAATTTTGCCGATACAAAATTTTCTCTCGAATGATATTCGACGAAACTATTTCACGAGAAAACAATAAAAACACACTGTTTATTTATCAAACTAGAAACTTTATTTATTTATTACTATGTCATATTAAACGTACAGTTGTTATACGTAATACTTTGTCCATTCTTTTCCATCCAAGCATGGTTTTGTGTATAATTGACTTGCATTTGAGAAGTTGCACATGCTTTATTTGTTGTTCTGAGATTTTCGATAAGCTTTAGATGATGACTAGGATCTAGCTGCAGATATGGTTTCAGGGAATTTGAGTTTGAGTGGCCTGTTAACTTAATCAACTCTTGTTCCCCAACACCTTGTTTAAATCCATTCCAATTCTTTCCTCTGAAGTTTTGGTCAACTTAGATACTGTATTTATTCTTATTCGAGTATTTGTAAACCAACATCCCTTCTGTCAGTTTAGATGAACGGAGATAAATAGTCTGTCTGTGGAAATGTTTGGCCCTCTTTTTTCCAATAATTTTAAAAATAATCTTACAGGGCATAAGTCTTTATTTGATGAATTTCTTACCAACCATTTGCTGTTTGCCAATCCTTTTGACCCACCTTGAGCTGTCTTGGAAAATATGCTGTTATATTCAATTCGTCCCGTAAATTCTCCAATCTCTCATTGCCTCTCTAAGCTATAGTTCAAATGAGCAGATATGGAAAAACTTCTTTTGTGCTTCATCGGGGTTTTCTTCATTGTAGCTTTGCATTATTGTTAGTAAATCTTTGGTAGATAATGCTTTTGAACTTACTTTCCTCTTTTCCTGACAACTTTGGAGCTGCTTTCTCTTTGCGTCTCTTGCCATTCGCGCATTTTTAAAGAAAATCTCCGTAAAAGGGTCAATCTTTATTTCGTATTCTGTAAAATACATTTCTTGAATCATTTTTGCTGTAGTGTTCCATATAGCCTTTACAAAATATTCTTTATAGTCTTCGCCATTACCCTTCTTCATATTAAAGGCGTAATCTTCGAGGATTTTCGCCAGTTCCATCACAGTAGTACATTTTTCCAGTTTATAATTTCTTACCATTAGAAACTCTAAGAACTGTGCCCAAATTGAGGTCTTGAATTTCTGTGTGTTAAGTGGAATATTTTCAGCTATCGATTTTTTTATTTCTTGAATATATTGGCACCCAAATCTTGCATTTTCGTTTAAATTGTTCATTTTGTCTTTTTCAAACCAGGATGACATTTGTCAGACTAACAATAGTTTTCACCTGACATCTATCAAAATTATGCCCCTGAAAACCATCTTGTTGATTTTGTCCAGTATATAATTAAAAGTTTTTCCACTAGAAAACCCGTTGCTATAATATTTCGTCAGTATAAAACACTCTAGTGAAATAGTCAACAATCTGGTTTCACCGACAGTGCTTAAATCGTGTTCAATCAGAATAAATCAAAAGTGATTTCAAATCCCTGGACACTTTTTTTGGGAATTAGCAGCCTCTTGGAAAATACCTTGACACTTTTCTCGCTCGGGTGGTGCAACGGCACATGTCAATTTTGCTTTTCTTAGATATTGGCTCGCCTATTAATTTTACATCACAACTGTTTAGACTCTTTTGAAGGTCCTTGTATGATGGATTCGAACAACAAATTTTATTATTTTAAAATTTATTTAACTAAATTTTATTTAGAAAAACTTTTCGTAAAACTCATTAAAATTAAATACGGCTCCAATACATACCCCAATGAAACCATCAGTAATAAGTATGATAATGTCAAATGCTCTACCAAGACGTTGGTGAGGGTTCGTAGCGATCGGCAATTGCCGCGCACTGTATATAGTATTAGTTTTAGCGTATTTGTTGCGCAGGTCACATCGTTGTTCGGAGTCTTCTAACTGTCTTGTCGGAATTTGAATTATATTGATTGTACAGGGTCTTCCAACGAGGACTGAACAGGGACTCATTTTTGAGCTTCCTTGTATTTAAAGAAAAATCGAAAATAGCCAATCGATGTACTTTTTCCTGCAGAATTCAAAAATGAAACCAAAAATTTATTTGAACCAGAAACAAAACAGTTACGCTATGGATAAAGTGTTTTTTAAATGGAACATAGCTTTTTTTATACGATTTTTGGAACGAGTGATTTTTTTTTGTCCGTTCTAATTAAAATATTTAATATTGTGACAGCTATTTTTATTAAATTTTAATGTTTTATCCAGTATAATTTAACTTTAACCTGTTTGAAACATACACTAGGTAATAAAGGTATAATCACCTTTGAATCCTTCAAAGTCATTTCGGCAATATTATAGTAAATTTGTCAAATTTTTTGACTTTGAAGGATTCAAAGGTGATTATACCTTTATTACCTAGTGTATGTTTCAAACAGGTTAAAGTTAAATTATACTGGATAAAACATTAAAATTTAATAAAAATAGCTGTCACAATATTACTTAAATATTTTAATTAGAACGGACAAAAAAAAATCACTCGTTCCAAAAATCGTATAAAAAAGCTATGTTCCATTTAAAAAACACCTTATCCATAGCGTAACTCTTTTGTTTCTGGTTCAAATAAATTTTTGGTTTCATTTTTGAATTCTGCAGGAAAAAGTACATCGATTGGCTATTTTCGATTTTTCTTTAAATACAAGGAAGCTCAAAAATGAGCCCCTGTTCAGTCCTCGTTGGAAGACCCTGTACCAATACCTGATTCAATTAATTTATTTTTAATTTGTATATAAGTTTTTTAAAACATTGCATGTCAGATAAAGCAATAAAAGATTTTTATTTCGCACAATCCATTATTATTAAATTTTATAATCTATGGACGAATTTGACGATCTGAGTAAACCATGTTGCATAATAGATAATCATATGCGATGTTAAACGATAAAGGACAATATCACACTAGAAGCTATTATATATACTTTATTAACCGTAACAAGCAAATATTATTATGATTAATGTTAAGTTTTATTACAACTGCCAGTCAGTATTCAGAGCAATAATCACTATAAATAATTTTATGATAGCATTAATTCCTATTTCCTATTGGCTAAATTACCGTGACATTATCACTACACCACATCTAGCAATTTTCGTTCTCTTATAGTAGGAAAGCGCGTTGCTGCCACATATAGTATTAAACAGTTGTATAAAGAATATGTTAATTCTTATAAGGGATAGAAGGCTTTTTTCTCAGTGCATGACCAGTGTGGCGGTAAACCACCCGGTATATCAATATTTAGGTCTTCGCCATGTATCGAATCAATCAAGATGTTTCATATATGTATAAGGGACAATGCAATAACTAAAATAATAAATTTGAAGAAGTAGTCCATGCTTAAAGTGGAGTTGAAAGTATAGAAAAGTAAGAAAAAACTAAAAGTCTTCCTCCACAAAATTTAATAGAATATACAAATTCTTTGAGGTCTCCACATGTTTCGAACGGTATTAGCAGAAGAAAAAATGGTATAAAACCTTAATGGAGCTGTATGGCATTGAAAAATTGAAATGTAGAAGTGACATAATAATTATATAAAAAAAGGGTTGAAGAGTTAAAACATGCTGAGCATGTGAAGATATTTAGTTAAGGAAGTCTAAACAACCAAATAAAATAAGGAAGAAGAAAATGGCCTTCTAAAGAGAAGGTGTCGAGGATTTTTAAAATTTTTTGAATAAAATTTGTCTGTGACAGTATAAAGATAAGAATTGTCATTTTTTGTAGAAGTCATAATGTCAAAATTGTTGAAAAATGGTTTTTGGGGTAGTGGGGTTCATTTAAATACGCTAAAATTAGCAATGTAATCACAAATTTTAGAAAATTAAAATAAATTATTTTTTTATTTTTTTAAAATTTTTCAAAATATTTTTTTTTCTTTAAATTTTTATTTTCTAAAATGTGTGATTACATTACTAATTTCAGCATATTTAAATTAACCTCTCGAGGGGTTACTGGGCTTTAACTCCCAGTACCCCAAAAACAATTTTTCAACAATTTTGACATTATGACTTCTACAAATGACCTATACTATATAAAAAATTTAAAAAATCCTCGACGCCTTCTCTTTAGAAGGCCTTTTTCTTCTTCCTCATTTTATTTCGTTGTTTCGAGTTCCTTAACTAACTATCTTCACATGCTCAGCATGTTTTAACTCTCCTCAACCCCTTTTTTTTATATGTCACTTCTAAATTTCAATTTTTCAATGCCATAAAGCCCCATTACGGTTTTATACCATTTTCTCTTCTGCTAAACCATCAGCACTGTTTACATTTTCTGTCTCCTGATGATGAACGTTTCTGCGTTCGAAACATGTAGAGACCCCTAAAGAATTTTTATATTCTATTAAATTTTGTGGAGGAAGACTTTTAGTTTTTTCTTTCTTTCCTATAATTCCTTTAATGTAACCTAAAAGTAAAAAAAATGGCAAATGTCCCAAATACGTCGCCGTGTAATTTGGTCCCTGGATTAACCAAAGTCGTGAATTCTTATTCGATTGTCATCTTTCTCAAGATAAAAACATACCATAGTTAGGTCGATAGAAGCACTAAAGACTGACTAATGCATTCAAGGCTTTAACTGAAGCTTTAAAAGGTTTTTTATTAATAAAACTGACGCTCCGGATACTTTTTTCTATAAAGTTTCAGAATTTCAACAAAAATGTACCCGAAAACAAACTAAACATTACGACAGTTAGTCCCTAATGTCATTTTGACCCTAATTATAAACAAACAAGCAGATCGTATCCCATATGACATACTTTGTTGAAGCCAAAATATTTCGGCATTGCACCGATGACATCCTTTCCTCTAATATTTCAGAGGTGGTGCATATTACACATCTTGGGTGTCGCATTAATATGTGTGTGTTGTCGGCAGTTTCTTGGTGCTTTGTCTCGGATAAACACCTGAGTAAACTGACAAGGCAAACAGAGTTTCGTATGGGCGGAAAATGGTTTAACAGATTATCCTCTTTGTCTAAAACTATTAAAGGGCGTGACGTAATTATGTTAAGGTCGAAAAAGTAAAAAATATGTTTATTGTTGTTACATAAACGTTTACGATGTTGCCTTTATAAATAAAATATAAGTATAAGATATTCTGGGAATCTCGCCAATCCGTGCGGAAAAAGACACTTATCTGCACGCAACGGCCATTACCCAAATGACGCGTAGCGGAGTTGAAATTTTTATCTTGAGTAGGTACGTATCTATAACTTGTCAATTTCGGTATAATCTGTTTAAGCATTTATATTTTGTATGTAATGTGTCTAAAAATCACATAATAGTTATGTACACAATCAGTTGTACATGGTTTAACTTGTTTTTTTCAAATGTAAGGGTATGTATTGTAATAGCTCCTTGCAAAGGGAAAACAACCCACAAGCGCAAGCATTTCGGTAATGTAGGCGCAATTTGTTTTATTATAAAATTTTTTGAAAATGTTGCCCATCCTTTTCTTGGCAAACTCCTAATCTAAAGTTAAATTAATTCTTGACATTATGTACCATATCCTGTACATTTTCTGGTTTTGTTACGTACACTTTGGTTTTTAGGTAAACCCAAAGGAAATAATCTAGCTAGAGGATTAAGGTCCGGCGATCGTGGCGGCCATTCAATGGTACGCTTACGTAAGTTTTTCAACAAAACTCTTATAAGTTTTAGTTTGTGGTGACTTTAACGCTTCCTTCACAAAGCGGTTTCGGATTGATCATAGTGACTATTTGGAACCTTATAATGTTAAGCTTAAATATTCTTTACTGTTAGAGACCGTCTCATTTCACAATTTATTGCAATTATACTATGTACTAAATAATAATAATAAATTGCTCGATATGATCTTATGTAATAAGTTCACGGGTCAATCATTATGCGAATCCTCTTGTTTCGGAGGATGTTCACCTCCCTTGTATTTAGTTTCTTTTTGATGCTGGCTTTCACAAGCCATTAGAATTTAACTGCAATAGGTATCCAAGTGTCGGTAAGACAAACTATACGATAATTATTCAGGATATTGCGAGCACTGATTAGAACGTGTTATTTCTTAATAGGTCATTAAATGATTGTTTGGATTTTATTTATGATATATTGGAAGAAATAAATAAAATTCAGAAAAAGTGAAGTAAATATACAAATATTAATGACTATAATTTATTCAACGCGATAAAGGCCAAGAAACATGTAAAAAACAAGCATTAGGCGATAAGCAACAAGCAACAGAAATAAGATTTGATTCGAAGAAATAAACCAATCGCGACACAATTAAGTTTTAGGTAACAAGCAACCAAAAACAAAATTTAAGATATCGAAATATTGGATTTTCTGTTGCAAGTTTCTTATGACTGGCCAATGAAAAGCTGTATAGAATATGCCCCGGCCTCCAATACATATTTTAACGTTTGCCGGTTTGATTTTCAGGGTATAGAGAGGTATTTTAAATTTTATTTTAACAATTTGAATCGTAAAAAACAACAAAACACCAAAATACACAAAACGAGAAGTTAAAAGAAGATTTATTGACAGTTAGCACTTTAAACAGTAAGCCACAATACTGTATTGTGCCTTCATAATTTGTATTTTTTTATTTCCTTTTGCATATTGCTTATTTTTTAATTGTGTCTCGGCCTTAAAAGCACGGTGCAAAACTCAAATTCGGATAGGTTTTAATAAGTTTATACATTCAGTGGAAAATTATTTAATTAACAATCTCAAACGATTTTGGAACTATGCGTCTATGTTAGCAATATTCCCGGAAAGATGCACCGGCGGGACAAATCCGCGAGGGGTGGTTTAGACATCAGCGATCTGTTTGGCTCGTCTTTCGAGGGCGTTTTTGTTTCAGAGAGATATCAGTTTAATCCAAGTTCTGTTTCGAACAACTCAGATCTCCAGAGTCTTGCCTTTAAAGAAAATGAGGTCTTGCAAAAACTTAAATCTAAACAAGGCGCAGGACCTGATAAAGTTGCCACAGTGGATATTTGCCCGTGCGTCATCAATCAACGATCAGGACTTAACGTGGTTAATAACTCTGCATCCTTGTTTATTACAGTAACAAGTTTGAATAAAAGCATAAAAGAACGTCTTCAAATTTCCGCAATAATATAACGTGCTAGACAAGGATAAAACTATAAACGTCAGTTAATTACTTTTTTTATTTGTTTAGTTGACAACCGTTGTATTTTAGAACGTCATTGTCAACCTTATTTTGATCTGCCAATCTAATTCGTATTTTGTAAATCTGTGTGCCTTTAAACTGTTCCTGTTTCTAAAAATAGTTCTTTTTAGAGGTAATTATACCCACCATCTGTTTTGGCGGTAAGTATTTATGGATTTTTATAATAACTAATTTATTTATTTTAAATATTCTAACCGTGAAAGTTCTTTGAAACGTTTACGGCAGTGGCTAAATTCCCTTAAATGAAAGGATGTTAAAAATTTGACTTTTGCGATTTTAATAGTCAATAAAACACCAAACTTTTCTAGATTTTAAGCTTTAAAAATAGTATTAAATGTATAAACATTTGTTTGTCAATTTCTTTTAGATAATAGAGAATGCCGGGCAAAACTTAAAATAAATAATAATTTTTCCTGATATTATGTAGGTACGTCAAACGGTAGGCAGGCACGTCCATTTTATGAACTTAACTTAGTTTTGACTTTTTTCGTCTCGTAATTTTGATTTGATTCATACGATTTTGATGACGTAAAAGTGATGACGCACGGGAAAAGAACCACTGTGGCGACTTTAAGTTGCCTTCAAAAAAATAAATAAATTTGCCATGATTTCTCACTAACTTGAATGCAGACATATGGCTTATGTTTTTTTTTCTTGTAAGTTTCCGAATTGGAGTAATAGGATTTTCTTAAAGAGGAAGTAAAATGTTTAATTGCGTGTCTTCCAGTGGCGGCTCGTGATTTGTTAACTTGGGGGTGCACTAGAAGCTCGCTGCAGGCGAAAAAAATTTAAGATCATGCCCAAATTTGGTCAATAATTTTTAGTAAATATTTTAAAAATTTATGATTACCTACTTATTTTATTGAAAATGAAATAAGATTAAAAAAAAGGCAAATTTATTTTTCATTAGTGGGTAGGTACATTGTTTAAAAGTAAAGTTCATTCTTCTGTTTTTATTTGCAGCAAACTTATCAATAACAATAAAGTCCCTAGATTTACACTTTGTGGTCTGTGTCAAGTTAATTTCGAGTTTGGGTCTTCCCTCAATTTTAATTTCAATTGTTTGCTCAATACTTAATGAGCTAAAATTGTTTCTCAAATATTCCACATTCATAGTCGTTTTGGCATTAAAACTGTTCATTTTTATTAAAATAAGTTTTTACTACCCCAAAATAATACCATAAATATAAAGGAAAACTAAAAATAATTTATTCATACATTCAATCAAACAATTGAAACCATATTAACCCACAATAAACAAGAAAAATAGTCAAAATACCGACTAAAAAATTCCGCGAATTTGAACGACTGGTTAAATTATCAAATTAATGCAGACCATGACATACACAAGCTATGCGGCTCTACCAACACCTCCTCTACTACACGGATCAGCAAACCATATAAAACGATCGCAACCCAATGACATCGTCTGTCTCAAAAACCATCCGAAAACAATGCGGTGGCCCGGCGGAACAGCAAAAGGGTGCCCATTTGAGAGGAATGAAAGCCCATTTATAGCCGTGCGCTAAAAAGAGATAGACGAAAAGGTGCCTTTATTATGGGAAGCGAACGGGTCCATCACGGTCCATATCAAGTAGCGATAGCCATGGGCACATTTTTCCTGCAAAAAGCATTCGGGACTAGAGACCTGCTACAAAATATTTAGTTAGCGAAACGATAATTGGTTAGGGAGCTTATAAAATCATGTTAGAATTGCTTTTGTAACAGACATGGTATTGTAAACTAAATATGTAATGAGTAGTGAATATTAGTCAATGTGGGGCTGAAATCTCAGGGAGGCACGTGCTCAAGTGCTCCTATATAAGAGCCGCCACTGGTGTCTTCATCCATTACTCCAGGCTGCCTTATTCTTGGTATATCACTGACGTGATACACGATAACGTCATTGAATTTTGCTGATGATGCATTGAGAAATTGGTGTTAGATCGGGGTGCGTTTCATGAAATAAAGCTGCTACTTCTGCTTGAATACGCCATCTGTCGCCAAAGCCAATCATCAGTAAAATTTCGATTTTGTGTGATTCAGTTAAATAACCCATTTTTGCATAGCAAAACTACTTCTTCTAAACCGAAAATAAAGTGACCATTGAAATGCGGCATCAAGTAAACAAATAACATAATCCCTTTTTTTTTTAAACATTCTACGCTGCCAAACCCAAATTGAAGTAGGGGAGAAGGGGGCAGGTTGTTACAAAGTGATTAATAATAACTCTTGTTCACTTCAAATATTTAAAAGTTTAAAATACCAATCAGAACATATCGCGCCATCTACCAACGGACTTTAGAGGTGCACGTTTCAAAATTAATCAAATTAGTTAGATTCATGTGTTTGAGTGTACCGAAAGAAATTTTTTGATAGTCCAGTGATCTGAAAGTATTTTGAATGCGGTAAGTTATCGAGTATTTACCCTATATACACTTTATTGTACATAAAAAATACTACATATTTAACTATACCGGGAGTCCACGGAAGGTGGCTCGCCCCTCTAACTTTTTTGTTTTTCAAGATAATGAAATAAAATTCTTCAAATTCAAAACTGATAAAACAAAATCATGCCTTGAAAAAAATTGAAATGCCAACAGCTTCTGCCAAAGTAGGTAAATTAGTTTGTTGTTTAAAAAACATGGAAAATACTAGTTTTACAAGGAGTGAAAATGTTGAATATGTTAGATATTATTGTCAGGCTTTCGCATTTTCGGAACCAGTTTTGGGTACCTACCTAATAATGCTGGGTTGGATGACGCCGATTAAAATATCTTTGTGCGTAAAGTCGTGCAGCATCGGTTGAATTATTTCTACATTCTCCAAACACTAATAGCATATCAACTTTTTCACTCTTTGTAAAACTATTATTTTCCATGTTTTTTAAACAACAAACTAATTTACTTTAGCAGAAGCTGTTGGCATTTCAATTCTCTTCAAGGCATGATTTTGTTTTATCAGTTTTGCTGGTCAAAGGCTACTTGATGCATTTAAATCTAAATTTATTCTCAAAAGATGCTTCATTTTAGGAAAGTTCTAAGTTAACTTTTTAAAGTTCTTTAATGGCAGCTTTTCTAAAACCTAATAGTGTATGGTATCAAAATAATAGTAATAAAATGCTCTTTTTTCTTAACCCGACGAGCCACCATGTTGCCATTAAAAAAAATGAGTTATATAACTTTAAAGATTAAATTTTACATAGCACATAGCATTTGACCAAAAATAGTAAAATTGTATTTTTCCCAAGATTAAAGAACTAAAATAAGTGATTTTAAGGTATTCATAGCCCTCTACATAAAACAATAAATTTAGAAAAAAAAAATTATCTTGGTGACAAAAAGTGACAAGTGACACATCGTTGTATTAAGAATGTTATATGGAGTCAAAAAAAGTAAAAATATACCACCCATTTAAAAATGGAAAGTTTATGTCACTTCCGGTTAAACCGGAAGTTCCATAATGTTGAGTCACCTGCCAAATAATGCAGTCTTATGTCGTATACAAATCCCCCGAATTTCATTTCATTATCTTGAAAAACAAAAAAGTTAGAGGGGCGAGCCACCTTCCATGGACACCCGGTATATTGTTTAAATTAGATTCATCTACTTCCATAAAATAAATTATAAAATTTGTCAAATGGGGCCTGTCGTTACACATACGTATGGGGAACATTGTTACATGTAACAATATGTGTGTATATAGGGTAAATACTACTACCAAAAATAATGAGCAGTGGATCCAATGCACATCATGCAAGAGATGGGCCCATGTGTCTTGTGGCCAAGATAATAACTATTATGTGTGTATCCATTGTTTGTCTGATAGCGATTAAAGAAAAAAATGTATTTTTATGCTTTTACATTTAACTTTACATATAACAAATTACCCCGCATAGTGTATCAACCTACCCCGTAGGCGGGGCACATTATTACAATATGCATTAAAAAATATTTTTTTTTGAATGATAAAAGAGTTTTGGACTTCCATTGTCTTTATTTGTTTTAAATCACAACGTTTCAACTGGTAAGTATCTCCAGTCGTCTTTAGGTGAATACTAAATAAGTAAAATAACTACAAGACTATTTATACTAGCTAGGTGCACTAAAGCATAACTAAGGTGGGTGTAGTCATGCGTTCAGTTGGCACGCGATCTTATCCTAAGATTACATCTATCTAACAAAGGTTTCCAGATATTTCTTATGTCTAATGATGGTTTACTAAAGCAGCCTGGGTTCTGGTGAATAGCAGCAGCTTCCTTGAACTTTCTTTTCCTCCAGTGTGGTTCCTTATGTAGGATTTCAGCTTCTGACCACAAGATATGGTGACCATGTTTCCAGGCATGGTCAGCTGCACCTGATTTTTCGGTCTCTCCTTTTATTGTTTTTGTGTTCTTTAATCCGTGTTTCTAATGGTCTTAATGTCTCACCTATATAAGATTGGCCGCATTCGCAGGGGATCTGGTAGACGCAGTTTTTCCTATCTTTTTGACTTGTGGGCTTTGTCTTCGTCAGGTGGCTTCTTAGGGTGTCCCTCGAGTTGAATACGGTGTTGATGTTATATCGTTGTCCTAGTCTTCTTATTTTCTCAGATACTCCTTTGACATACGGAATATTGAGTGTTGGTTGTGCCTCTCTTTTTGCTTCTTGCGCGTTGGGTGGATTCTTACGATTTTCCAATATTGTGCCAAAGAATCTTGTGGGGTAGCCATTTTTGTTGAGGTCGGTCTTGATGTGGTGAGTTTCTTTTTTAAGTGCTTCTTCCGAGTTACAGATTGTAATTGCTCTATCCACGAGGGTTTTAACTATGCCATGTTTCGTACTGTTTGAGTGATTTGATGTAAAATTGAGATACTGACCTGTATGCGTAGGTTTTCTGTATACTGAAGTTTGGATGCTGCTGCCATTTTTCTTCACGTTGACATCTAGGAACGGTAATTGGTTGTTTTCTTCTTTCTCCATGGTGAATTTGATTGTTGGTGTTAAGCTATTAAGGTGATTTAGAAAATCTCCTAGTTCGTCGTCGGTTCCATTCCAAATAATGAAGGTGTCATCCACATATCTCAGCCACATTTTTGGTTTCTTCTTTGCCTGTTCCATTGCTTTGGATTCAAACCATTCCATGTAAATGTTGGCGATTATTGGCGAGAGAGATGGGCCCATCGGTAGTCCGTCTACTTGGTTGAAGAATCTATCCTTTTCTTGAAAGTAGGAATTGTTGAGGCAGCATTCTAATAGTTCCAAGATAGCATTAATGGGGAGCGTTGTTCTATCCTGTAGGGTATGGTCTTCCTCAAGTTTGTTTTTGATAACCTTTAGGGCGTCTTTTACGGGAACGTTGGTGTAAAGACTTTCGACGTCAAAGCTTACCAGCTGATCTCCTGGCTGTACTTCCTTTCCTCCTATTATTTATACGAAGTGTTGTGAGTTCTTAACAACATACGAGCTAGCTAGATTTCTACTACCTCTACTCAAACCTCTCCAAGGAAATAGCACATCATTTGTTAAGAGCTCACAACACTTCGTACAAATAATAGGTGGAAAGGAAGTACAGCCAGGAGATCAGCTGGTAACCGCCCTAAAGGTAAATTCACCATGGAGAAAGAAGAAAACAACCAATTACCGTTCCTAGATGTCAACGTGAAGAAAAATGGCAGCAGCATCCAAACTTCAGTATACAGAAAACCTACGCATACAGGTCAGTATATCAATTTTACATCAAATCACTCAAACAGTACGAAACATGGCATAGTTAAAACCCTCGTGGATAGAGCAATTACAATCTGTAACTCGGAAGAAGCACTTAAAAAAGAAACTCACCACATCAAGACCGACCTCAACAAAAATGGCTACCCCACAAGATTAGTTGACACAATATTGGAAAATCGTAAGAATCGACCCAACGCGCAAGAAGCAAACAGAGAGGCACAACCAACACTCAATATTCCGTATGTCAAAGGAGTATCTGAGAAAATAAGAAGACTAGGACAACGATATAACATCAACACCGTATTCAACTCGAGGGACACCCTAAGAAGCCACCTGACGAAGACAAAGCCCACAAGTCAAAAAGATAGGAAAAACTGCGTCTACCAGATCCCCTGCGAATGCGGCCAATCTTATATAGATGAGACATTAAGACCATTAGAAACAAGGATTAAAGAACACAAAAACAATACGTTAAAAGGAGAGACCGAAAAATCAGGTTCAGCTGACCATGCCTGGAAACATGGTCACCATATCATGTGGTCAGAAGCTGAAATCCTACATAAAGAACCACACTGGAGGAAAAGAAAGTTCAAGGAAGCTGCTGCTATTCACCAGAACCCAGGCTGCTTTAGTAAACCATCATTAGACATAAGAAATATCTGGAAACCTTTGTTAGATAGATGTAATCTTAGGATAAGATCGCGTGCCAACTGAACGCATGACTACACCCACCTCAGTTATGCTTTAGTGCACCTAGTCTTGTAGTTATTTTACTTATTTAGTATTCACCTAAAGACGACTGGAGATACTTACCAGTTGAAACGTTGTGATTTAAAACAAATAAAGACAATGAAAGTCCAAAACTCTTTTATCATTCAAGAAACATCATTGTCTCCAACCTTCAAACAGTCATACTTTTTTTTGTTTCCACTTGTATGTTCTAGATGGTATTTGTGTGCTAATTTTACTAATTTTAACTGTTTAATGTTTGTACTATAATAAAATAAATAAACAGTCTTCACTTATTCTATTACTATTACTGTTATACTATTAACAGATTCACTTATTCTATAAAAAAAATATAAATACAAAAAATGTAACAACCTGCCGCCTTCTCCCCTATAGGTATCAATTGTTGCTAAAATGGCCATTTTCTGTTCTGGCTTTCTAGATTACCGAAATGCGAAAGTAAATATTCCTTTTCCAACGATACATAACTTTAGATTTGAGAAAAAAAAAGTTCGGGGCGGTTTCTACCCCAAAAAGAGGGGTAAAAATAAAAAAATAAATAAAAATAAACGCAGCCGTAGTTTTGCATTTTTCAGCAAATAAAGAGGCTTCCTAATGCCGATTTTATTCCAGTTAAAAATTCCAACAAGTATAAGTGTTGTAAGGTTCATATTACATACTGATTACCTAATATGAATTAACAACAAGAATATTTTACAAAAGTTTATGTATTTTATATTTCTTAACTTTTCTTGCTTCTAACTATAAGGTCGACCAAATATGTTTTTACCTTTATTTTATTTTTGTGTTTAAAATCATGCATATTTTTCAAATCCCGGATAAAATAGGAATTTCTCAGGGTTTTAAAATAAAAAGTGCAATATATCGAAAAGGAAACGGATATATCTTCAATATTTGTACAATGCAAAATACTACTCGTAAATACGATGCATTTTCTGTTACTTCTTGCAACCTATTTTATTAACTTCGTCAGATATCGAATTGAGCAGACATCGTTATTTGTAGATTTACTGAGTTCAAAATAAAATCCAACTATTTTTATTTAAAATTGTATAACAGCGAAATGCGTAGGCAGCTTGAAGGGGTACAACCCCAGAACAAAATAAATAGGATTTATATAAATATATAAACTGCATTTCAAAGTTCGACAAATTGTTTTTTAATACCTTTATTAGATACTCTTAGTTCTTCGGAAACGACATCACAGAATTTAATAAGATTGTTTATTAACACGCTTTTATTTGCTTCACCTGTATGTTTGTATGTATGTTTGTAACCGATTTTGACCCACTTTAAACGGTCAGATTTAACTTAAATTGTGTAGACTTATCAAGAACCGCTGACAATACAATAGTTGCTTATTATTTGACCACTTGTCTTGGCTGAGCTGACCTAAACTGAATACCTTGCCGTTTTATTCGACCAAGTAAGTCAGATTATCTCAGTCAAATTTCCTCCCCCCTTACCTACGCTAAGGTTACCGGATTTGTGACTGAGATCGTTCCTTTTGGCTGATTTATGTGTCAACACTGTCAACTTGTCAATGGTTGTTTTATTTGCAATTTAGTCAAGAAATTTCTTTTAGTTAGCTCAGCCAAAACAACTGGTCAAATAATAAGCAACTATTAATCTACACGCAAAAAATTCTCCTGTCAAATTTTGACAGCTGTCAGGTATAAAATGGAGAAGCGATTTTGACGAAACAAATTATCTGGTCGTATAGTATTCGATGAGGAGACTTCGGAAAACATAAGCAAAAAATTCTCCTGTTAAAATTTGACAGCTGTCAATATGTCAAATCGTTTAAAAAAAATGATATTAATAAAAAAAACTATAAGGTCGTATATATATTGACGGTGGAAAGTAAAAAAAAATATGCAAACAATTCTCTTGTCAAAATTTGACCCCTGTCAATATGTCAGAATTATTACAATAACCAATAGTAATGAAACAAACGTGGGGTCGTATAGATATTGTCGCTGAGAATAGAGAAAAATAAAAAAAAAATTCTACCTGTCAAAATAAAATTTGACAAATTTTTTTTAAAATTTTGAAAATGTTTGTCGTTTGTTCGGGTTTGTATCATAGACAATTTACCTTTAGATACGTAAAGCTTATCTCCTGCGCAAACAAAAGTTACGTTTTATGGGTGAAAAAACACGTCCGAGCGCACGACTCGCCGGTCAGCTGCCTTCCTTCTGGACACCTTCGTGCATGCGCGCAAACCTCGTGTTATCGGCCTGTCCTACTTTATCGACATGCATATGCATATCGATACTTTATTTCTCTGTGAAGATATTCTCCAGATCAGGCTCGGCCGCCATTTTTGTTATTGTGTTTTAAGATTTCTCTTTGGATTCCTTGTAGTTTTCTTAGCTATCGGGGATTGTGGGTGTTTAATATTTACGGATTTCTAGTTTTTGTGTAGTTAAGTGAATTGTGTTTGTGCTTTTAGTGACTCGGATAGGAATATAAACAATGACTAGTACTAGTATAGCAGCCGTTGTAGAGTTTCATTATGCCCAAATAGGGGTATTTCGTATTTTCGGTAAGTTTGCGAAGAGTAAAATTGAGAAGAAATTCCAATTTTTTGGCAAGAATTTAAATTTTAAAGCCTGGACCAGTCTATTTTCCCATTCGTCAAAAGATAATGTTGCAGTGCGCATGACTAATAGTGTCTAGCTTTGTTTACATGCGCGAGGCCATAAAACTGCCACTTTCGTGATTATTGTTTGCTTATCTAAAGGTAAATTGTCTATGGTTTGTATGTATGTTTGTTCGTAACCGACTTCTTTGAACCCGATTTTGACCCACTTTAAACGGTCAGATTTAATTTAAATTTTGTAGACTTATCAAGAACCGCTGACAATACAATAATCTACTAATCTAGTTCAATCTACTAAAAAATTTTTTTCTTAACAATAGGTATACTCAAAACCCAATATTATAGGCAGTGACGTATTATTCGAAACCATGGAAACTAATGCAAACCGCCAATGACCATACAGTATTTTGGTCGTTTCCATGGTTATGAGAGCTACGTCACTGCCTATATTTTTGATAATAGACTATAATTTAAACTAAAAAATGAAAAATAAATATAGTTTAAAAAAACTAAAAAAACGTGCTTTAATAATTAATCAAACTAAAAAGCGGAAAATAAATATATTTTAAAATAATTCTTGAAATTCTTAATATAGACAGAAAATAATAAGGAACGATAAACATTTGTATTACAGTGAAAAAAAAAGCGTGAGGCGCTTTGTGCTATTATTTTCGTATATCGAGCAGCCCACGCTTTTTTCACAATAATACTAATTCAGTTCATTATTATTTTCTGCCTATATTAAGAATTTCAAGAATTATTTTAAAATATATTTACTTTCCGCTTTTTAGTTTGATTAATAATTATTAAAGCACGCTTTTTAGTTTTTTTAAACTATATTTATTTTTCTTTCCTTTTATACCAAACTAACTTTTACAGTTCATTACATGGAAAATGCCAACATAATATAGAAAATAATAACCATTTTAAAAAAATAACAATAGAAAATATAAGTTAATCCAATTTAATTCATTAATAAGATCAATTTAAAAAAAATAGTATAAATAATTTAATTTAATAAACTTCTCTTTCATTGTTTTTTAAAGGTAGCCAATTTTTCTGATATTTTTTGGAAGATTGTTATATTTTATTATTTCGTCAAAAAGGATTTATACAATGACTGCTGTTATGATTATGTGTGTATGTCTTATTCTCCTGAAGTGTTATATTTGATTTTTTTTTCTTTCAAAATAAGAGAGTAAATTAGAATACACATTTTTAATTTATAAATGTTTTAAACGTGTAAATACCCGTTCGGTCTATATAGATTAACAGTTGGTTCTTAATGTTGTAATGTTTTTGTATATATTTAATAAGTTTATTTTGCAATTTTTGTAATGGTTTTACGTTTGATAAACAAGCCGATCCCCATAGAGAAGCTAAGTATTTTAATTTTGAATATATTAATGAAAAATATATATATTTTTAAGTATTTCAAAGGAATGTAATATGTACAATTTGTACAAAACAGAGTTTATAATATACTGGATATGCCTTTCCAATTTAAATTTTAACCTAAAACTAAATCTAAAAATTTTGTCGTTTTTGAATATTGAATATTTTCATTATTAAATGGTAAGAGGTTAATGATGGCATTTATTTTATTTTTAGTTATAAACATAAAAGATTTTGTAAGATTCAACGCAAGTTATTTGATTAAAGCCAAGAAAAAAGTATTTTTATATCATTATTAATATCAAAATACAGTTCTGCAAAAGTTTCAGCAAAATAAATAATTGTTGTATCATCTGCAAATAGCTTTATATTGTCACGGGGGGTAGTTTTTTGCGTTTCCCAGCGGACGACGCCTGGGTTCTCCCCGCACTATGACGCCAATGGCTAGGCGAGAGTGTGGAACCCAGTACGTCGGTCCGCTGTGGAGCGGCATCGCGGTTGACCATCATCACGATTCTCGCAGCCAAGTAGACACGTCGCCCAGCATGAAGATCCGGGCAAAGAGATCGCGTTGACACTTTTCCGCCCCATAGAAGTAGAAGCAAGTAATCAAAAGGTAAGACTGGGTATTTGAATGTTCGTTTATTGTAATTGCTGTATTGTTGTTAATAAATAAGTTAATTAAGCATGATGTACTGCCTTTTAATCAAGGACTCGGTGCCCTCGTGACAATTTGGTGGAGGCTCCTAACTTGATTATGAGGTGGATCATTTTTTCTTTGAACAGTGCTAATTTAAAAGTTTTTAATTGTGGTATGCAAGCTTCATTATTTTCTCGGCAAAATTTTTAAATTTATTGGGGAATAAAAGTGTAAAAATTGATCGTTTCATATTGGTATGCAGAAAGATAAGAGTTCAAGGTGACACAAAAAAGTGTTTTTCAGATTTTTTATTTGAAGCTGATCGTTCGCATTGATTTTTTTTTACGAATTCCTGTGCGAAGCAAACTGTTCTCTGATATTTTTGCGGAAAATTATTGATTTTATTTTGCATTTTTGCTGAAATTATTAGTGTTTTATGATGAATATTGTTGCTAGTACGAGTTGTTTTTTCCGATTTGATTTAATTTTGAAAAATAATAATCAATATGGAACTGTAAATGATTTTTAAGCAGGATTTTTATGAAATTTTATTGATTATTTGAATATTTAGTTTTTGAAATTGAAGTTTTTTTTAAAAGATATGGTTTTCGGTGTGCAACGCTTGCTAGTAACTGAATATTTTTGGTATAATTAAAGCCGTACCTTCTATTTTTTTGGGTTGTACTGGTAATTTTGCTTTTTAAATTTACATAAACGAAATTTTTGGTGAAAAATTACTACAAAATTTTCCTGGTTTGGTTTGAGTCAATTTTATATTTTTTTTTTACCGTAATTATTTTTTTTTAATTAAGATACGCGTAGTCATAATGTGCATTTTTCTCGTTAAATGGACAAATTAATGGTTTTAAGAAGTCACGCGAAAAAGACAGACAACCAAAAAGAGATAGCAATTCATGTGCAGCCTGCTTCCAGTCAAAACCGTGCCTTTTCAACACCAAATAAAACCAACGCTAGGCGATCTTTAGTCTTTAACGAATCATTCGAACTTTTGGAATCCACAATCAAACCGAATAGTAACAATAGTTCTGCAGACAGCGCAGCTTCACAGAACGAGAAAATTTTGAAAAATTCACCTGAAAAAAATTTAGAAAACCAAAGTACACCGAAAATGACGCAGTTTAACGCTACTTTAGGTAATTTGTTAAATCCCGACAGGAAACCCATTGCGCCTCAATTTATACCACCACGCTATTTTAATCCCGATTGCGACGATTTACCCAATTTTTTGCACAATTATGAACAAACGGCTATTTTGAATAATTGGGACGAAAATTTTAAACTATGTTATTTATCGCAATATTTGTTGGGTCAAGCGCAAACGTCGCTACAAATTTATGCGGTTCGTAATCCAAATGCCGATTGGAAAACAACGATTGCAGCGTTACAAGCAGAATTTTCTTTTTCATCATACGTGAATGAAGCAAAATTGAAGTTAAGGTACAGGCGACAACAACCAGGCGAAAATGTTATGGTGTATTTACGAGAAATCTTGCGGCTTTGTGATTTGGTGGACCCGAAAATGAACGACGAGGTAAGAAGAGAGCATTTTGAACAGGGCCTTCTTCCAACGTATGCATACCAGGTTAAGCTGAAACAGCCACAAAATTTCGAAGAGGTGCAAAAATTAATTAAAACCATAAATGATGCAGAGAATGAAATTAGCCAGGCAACGAAGGTTTTTGCACAGCTTTCCATGACACAGAACAGCCAAAAAGAAGACGAACCTGAGCAGCTAACAAAACCAGGGATAATGGAAGAAATCACACAGGTCATAAAGAACGAAATTGAAAAGGCAATGCAAAGCAGACCCCACAGAGACAGCAACGCGCAAGCGCGCACAGTAACAAGCCGTCCAGTCTGTTTTCAATGTGGAAAACCAGGCCATAAAGCAAGAGTATGCTACAAAAATCCGCAAAACCAAGACAGAACCCGCTACAATGGACAAAGAAACCGAAATTTTCAGCAAACATGGTCGTCACAACAAACCGGTAACCAGCGAAATTCGGAAAACTCCAACGGGCGGTATTAACACAAATAAGTACTGCCCCAAAACACGAAGAAGATGTTCTTACCTTAGCCGGAAGTTTGAACGACAAAATTATTGAAATTATAGTGGATACGGCTTCAGTAAAAAATATTGTAGATAGTAAATTTGTAAATAGAGAAAAAATAAAGTTTTGCGACAATATGCCTTTTATTAAAGTTGCAAACAGCTCATTGATAAGAATTTTGGGAATTACAGAAATAAATGTGTGTTTTAATGATTATACCTTTTCCTTGGAAGCTTTGGTGTTGGAAAACCTACCAAAACCATTGTTATTAGGTTTGGAATTTTTGAAAGCCCATGAAGCGACAATTAACCTTAAAACGAATAGTTTAACCCTGATAACCCAAAATAATAAAATTATAGAGTTACCCATGAACCAAAAAGTTGGTAATAGTACGGAAGAAACGACAAGTAATAGTATGGATAGTATTGTAAATAATGTAAATAGTAATAGTAGTATAGACAGTTTTATGGAAGATTTCAGCGAATTGGATATCGAGTTAGAAAACGAAATGGAAAATTGTAAAATTACGTTGTGTAGACATTGTAATTAAAAAAGACTTAGTAAAGTGCGAAATTAATAATTTAAAAAACAATGGTGACGAAAAAATAAACTATGTTCCAAATTATGAATTTTTGTTAAAAAATGGACTTGAAATTAATAAAATTTATAGTGAAAACTCAACTTTTTATGCAGAACTGAAAAACTATAGACTTAATACTAAAAAACTTTTTGCTGGTACGTGTATCGCGCATAATTTGGGAAGTAGACATTTAAATAATGATAGTGACTTGTGTGAACAATTTGAAACTTTAATGACTTTAGAAAACAATAACCCGGATAAAACGTACAATGTAAATAAAAATTTAAGTGAAAATGACTTTCAAAGTGTAAGCAGCTTGGTATACGATTTTGAAGATATTTTTGCTTGGAGTATGAAGGACCTTGGAAGAACACACTTGGTGAAACATCGTATAGATACAACAGACGACATCCAGTAGTTTCCAGGCCATACAGGGTGTCTCACAAGGAAAGAAAAATTATTAACGAACAAGTAGAAGAGATGTTGACAAATGAAATTATAAGAAAATCTTCAAGTCCTTATTCCAGCCCAGTAGTACTAGTACCTGAGAAGGATGGAGCCATGAGATTTTGCGTAAACTACAAAAACTTAAACGCAAAAACTGTCAAAAATGTGTACCCGTTACCAGTCATAGACGATATTTTGACATATTTGGGAGAAGCACAATACTTTTCAACATTGGACATGTTTTCTGGGTACTGGCAAGTGGAGATTGAAGAAAAAGGTAAGCATAAAACAGCCTTTGTTACAACAGATGGATTATTCGAGTTTAATCGACTAAGTTTCGGACTTTCGACAGCACCAGGGTCTTTTCAACAATTGGCAGACGCAATTTTGGGTGATTTAAAGTGGAATGGAGCTATGACATACCTAGATGACATTTTGGTATATGGGAAAGATCTGGAAGAACACAACAAAAACCTTAAAAAAGTACTGTTAAAACTGAAAGCTACAGGCCTTAAACTAAAACCATCTAAGTGCCAATTTGCTTATAAACAAATAACAGTGCTAGGTCATACTATCAGCGATCAAGGTATTTTGCCAGATTCTTCAAAATTAGAAGCAGTGGAAATATTTGCAACACCTATAAACAAAAAATCACTCCAAAGTTTTCTTGGCCTTGCAAATTATTACAGAAAATTTGTTGAAAAATTCAGTGTGATTGCCAGACCGTTGTATAATCTGCTAAAGAAAGGAACACCGTTTTTATGGAAATCAGAGCAAGAAAATGCGTTCCGGACAATCAAACAGAAGTTAATTTCACCACCAGTTTTGACACACTACCTGCCAGAAGCCGAAAAAGAACTTCACGTCGATGCATCAGACTTTGGAATCTCAGCGATACTTCTACAAAAAGTACAAGATGAAATGCACCCAATTTGTTACATTTCCAGAACGCTGACTAAAGCAGAAAGAAACTATGGTGTAGGAGAAAAAGAAGGTCTCGCTATAGTATGGAGTTTGACGTATCTTAGAAGCTACATTTGGGGTCAGCATATAAAATTTTTTGTCAGATCATCAACCACTATGTTATTTGCAGAGTATAAAAAATGTTACAGGAAGACTAGCTAGATGGAGTTGCAAACTACAAGAATTTGATTATGAAATAATTCATAAGACAGGCAAATGTAACCAAGACGCAGACTGTCTATCTAGACAACCATGTTTCGAAGCTACAAGCACAGACGAAGATAGCGCCAATGAGATACCTACTTTTTTGCTACCGTTAGTGGATATCACAGAATTTCAAGAAGAGGATCCAGTGGTTTCAGACTTGTTACAGGCTGTCCAAAACCCAAATTATGGTAATTCACATCTACAACGCCGTGCTAAAAACTTCAAGACCATAGATGGTGTTCTATACAAAAAATCAGTGATACCACACGAACAGGACAAACTAGTAATTCCACCAACCCTTTGAAATGATAGGAATCGACATACTAGGACCGCTTACAAAAACAAAAGAAAATAACAACAATATAGTTGTTTGTACAGACTATGTTACACGATTTGCAATAACGAAAGCCATGCCAAGTGCAAAAGCCGAAGAAATAGCAGCATTTTTAGTGGACTTTGTAATAAGTATACACGGTGTGCCAAGAAAAATATTGAGCGACAGAGGTCAGGTCTTCAGATCAGAAATGGTGAGACAAATGGTACAGAACATGGGAGCAGAAAATATATACACCACTTCGTATCATCCGCAAACAAATGGTTTAACAGAACGTTTCAATCGAACGCTAGCAGACATGCTTAGTCTATATGTATCAACAGCGCAGGACGACTGGGACAAGTACTTACCGCTAGTTACGTTTGCATATAACACTAGTAAACAAGACACGACGCAGTTTTCACCATTTTATTTAGTTTTTGGAAGAAACCCTAACCTCATTCCTGACGCAATGTTTTTGAAATCGACAACTTTGGTACTACCAAATCCAGATATAGCAGCACACAGGGAACAAGCAAAAAGAAATATTGCACAAAAACAGATAAAGGACAAAACCAGATATGACGATAAACACAAGGAAGTGACGTATGAAACAGGAAATAAAGTCAAATTGAGGGTGTATATAAGAAAAAAGGGAAAAAGTGACAAGTTACAATGTCAATACCATGGACCATTTGTAATAGTAAGAAAAGTATCACCCGTCAATTATGTAATACAAAGAGGAGAAGGTGCAAGAGCAAAACAAGAAACAGTGCACGTCAGCAGATTAGTCCCATATTACGAACCATATAATTTTTCTAATTAATTAGAACGATGCATTATAGTAATTTTAAGTTTTTTTAGTATACCACTATGAAAATGCAGTAGTAAATAAGGTTTTTTTTTGTTGTTTTCCCCCAATAAGTAAAGAAATATAAGGTAATAGTCAAGGTAAAAAGGATATAAATTAAATGTGTAATGTTTTCGAAAGGTAAAAAAAAATATTAGGGATCGTGAGCAGCTGCACGAGGCTCTGAAGCTGGGTTTTGGCTAGAGCGCATGTCTGATCAACATGTTACGTAAGGTCAATTTTCAACTGTCGTGTCGCGTCTTATGTGTAATATGTGTTTGGAAGTAAAGAAAATTTTTTTTTCCAGTAAGGGTGGGGGGAAAAACGAGGAATTAATGAGCTAAAATTTCAAAGAAAAATTTTAAAGTAGTAAAGAGCGCATTGTTCGGAGAAAATGGTTCGGCCATGATTGAGCGGTGGCCAGAGTTGCCAAATGTATAGGGGGCAAATTGACTTTTCTTTTTTTTGTAAATAGTGTGTTGTTCAAAATGTTGTCTTGTGTCTAATCCTGTTTATTTTGTCTTTTCATGTACGACGTAAAATGCCAACTAAGGGCGAGGAGGATCCAACCTCAGCCATCCGCCACAGGGTCCAGGAGCCGTCACCACCCCCCGCCACACCGGGAGTCTGACGTCAGAGCAGCCATCATGACATCGGCATGACGGGACAGAGAAGGAAGGGACACGACGACAGGACAAATGAAGACAACACACAAACAAAGGACGAAGACATTAAGAAGAGAGAAGAAAGAATTTTTATTTTTGATTATTTTTTGTAAAAACCCAGTATTTTTTTTGCTAATTGTAAATATTTGTAAATTGTTTTTTTTAATGTACAAAAACCCGTTGGGTTTTTGTTTCCGTGGGGGGGGAAAGTGTCACGGGGGGTAGTTTTTTGCGTTTCCCAGCGAACGACGCCTGGGTTCTCCCCGCACTATGACGCCAATGGCTAGGCGAGAGTGGGGAACCCAGTACGTCGGTCCGCTGTGGAGCGGCATCGCGGTAGGGATGTTACGGAATAGCTTTTTCTCGTACCTAGTTGGACCTGTACCTATTCCAAACCCGAACCTATTCCAAATACCTATTACAGATCCAAACTATTCCAGGTCAAACTTAAACGCCGCTCCGCCGATTGGCGCTATTCCGGCTGCATGGCCGACACGAGTTTTTAAAGAAGGCCGCTAGAACTCCAGCGTGGCCAGCAGTTTCCGATTGTTCGAATTAAATTTCGTTATAAATTTTTGTAACAGATTAATATTTTTCGCACCAGACTTTTTTGGAAGATTTGATTGTAACGGAGGCCTATTATTTAAAGAAACATGAATAATAGGCAGGTACATCCACCATATATGTTGCCTTTTTAATTAATTCCTCATTGCTGGTTGCATATCCTACATTAAATACGCTATATTTTGTTGCCAAATAAATTATTACAATATTTTTAGAAATATTTATTATTTTTTACTATTTCACTTTATCTTTATTTAGTAAGATTATTTTAATTATTGCAATGTGCTTGTAACGGCAACGTTTAAAATTCTTAACTGCAAATTCGCCATATTATAAACATATTATATGAATTTAAAGCAAAACCTGTAGCCGTTCCATTCCTTATATCGTACCTGTACCTGACAACTTGAAAAAGGAATAACAATGAAACCAGAGAATCAAGCATGTGACAGTGCCAACGGACCTGGAATAGGTACCTGGTAATAGGTAATAGGTACGCGGAATAGGCAGATGATACCTATTCCAAAAGAACAGGTCCAGTTCCACTGTAACACCCCTACATCGCGGTTGACCATCATCACGATTCTCGCAGCCAAGTAGACACGTCGCCCAGCATGAAGATCCGGGCAAAGAGATCGCGTTGACACTTTTCCGCCCCATAGAAGTAGAAGCAAGTAATCAAAAGGTAAGACTGGGTATTTGAATGTTCGTTTATTGTAATTGCTGTATTGTTGTTAATAAATAAGTTAATTAAGCATGATGTACTGCCTTTTAATCAAGGACTCGGTGCCCTCGTGACAATATTGCCCATTAAGTTCAATTTGGAAAAGGAATTAATGTAAATTAAGAATAATAATGCAGATTAATAGTATGGTACGCCTATATGACGTAACCTGTGCACTTTAATATTATACAGGGTGGAAAAGAAAGTACGGATGTCATGTAGAAAACTGTAGGTTCCATTTAAAAACCCTACAAACCCCAATCAACAGCGTTACTAATTAAGACGGTAACCTATGACCCCTTTAATGACGCACTTCCTTTACTAATAGGATAAACGTAGTCGCCTGGGGCTGGTTTTGTTTATCATTCATCTTATCTTCTTATCATAGTATAAAACAAAGTCGCTGTCGCTGTCTGTCCGTCCCTACCAGCTATATATGCTTAAATCTTTAAAACTACGCAACGGATTTTGAAGCGGTTTTTTTAAATAGATAGAGTGATTCGAGTGGAAGGTTTTTATGTATAACTAGCGACTCGCCCCAGCTTCGCACGGGTGCAATTTCAGAAAGTGGCATGCCGGGTACTAATATATCGGGTTTGTATTTATACCAGCGGGTTGCAACGCATGCCGGATACACGCTACTTGTTTAATAAGTAAATTGATACCTTCTAAATTTCAAATGATATTACTGGCCACGGGAAATCCCGTGTAAATTTCGCTATCCTCAAATATTGGTTCCCCTATCAAATTTACATCAAAATTGTGTTAGACTTTTTGAAGGTAATTGTGTAATGGACGCGCACACCAAATTTTAATATTTTTAATAAGCCAATTACAAATTAGTTAGAAAAAAATATTTGTCAAATTCTTAAAAATTAAATACGGCTGTGATACATACCTACCTCGATAACTCACAGTATGCAAAAAAATAATGATGATTTTACTAATTTATTAAAGTCTTAGTACTTAAAACTTTATTTATGTTAACATTTGGAGACGGTGGAGTGGAAAAACAATATTTAAAAAAAAAACTATTGAGACAACAACCAAGTAAATTAAATGGAAACTTAATGTTTATTAAATTAGTAAAGTAGGGTTCAAAATATACCGTTGACTTTTTGGCTGCAATAAATCCTTAATGATGTCTTAGGCCATAAAAGCTCATAAATGTCCATTCTTCTCAGACAGGGCTGGCCCTTAATATTTTACCTGCGACATGAATTATACCAATTGTTAAGATTATTATTTTCCAATTCATTTTGGGAAAAAATGTTTAAAGTTACCTGTAACTTAAGCACTTAATATAAATAACTAATTATTAATATTAATAATATATAATGATATTTTATTAAGGCACTTTCAGTCACCTTTTTAGCTTTCCTGTGTGAGGTGTGAGTTGTGTGTGCTAATTTTGTCTTTTTATTTTAACTATTTAGTTTGCTTAGTTTAACTATTTTTTAAGTATAATGTGGCGTCCATGAACTCATGCTGATGGTGCAACTAGTAGTGTCTCTTTAAAAATAAAGCATTTATCACCCGATGCGAAAGAAATAGTCAAAAATGTATATTCATCTATACTAAGAAGAGGTTTGAAAAAAAAATGCTGCTTTAGCAGAAACTAGTGCTTTAGCTAAAATTCCTTTAACTTCGATAAAGGACATAACAATAAAACCTATTAATGCAAGAAAACAACGAAACGACGTTGGCAAATTAAGAAGTATAGACGAGAGTGATAAGGACCTATTAAGAAGAAAAATTGATGCTATGTATGAAGAACAATCTGTATCCATATTAAAATCATTAAAAATTAGGCTAGCAAAAGACGAAACAAATATTTCATGCAGCATATCAAGCCTAAGGAGAATTTTACTTCAAATGGGTTTTAAGTTGATAAAAAATAAGTTTTAATGGAATCCGAGCGTTTACGGAAATGGCGTCTTAAACAGTATAGATTGGAGAATCGGTCAATTATCTACCTTGATGAAACATGGTTTGATACTCATGATACCCTAAAAAAGGGATGGAATGATTTTTCAAAAAAATGTCAAACCAAGGCTCCTTCGAATAAAGGTAAAATAATTACCATCATACATGCAGGTTCAGAAAATGGATTTGTTCCAAACTGTTTGTTGCTTTCAGCCAAAAACATTGCAGATTCCTATTTGGACTACCATTAAGATACGAATGCAAAGCTTTTTGAAGAATGGTATTGGTAATGGTAATTTGTCTCCTTTATAAATAATTTCTTGAATGTAGTATTGGTTTATAATGTATTTTCTTGTGTATTTTATATGTATTTTAGACTTATATGATTATAATTGTATTTGTTTTATTGGATTTTTGACGTATGTAAGTGCTGTGTAGGTATATTAACGAATAAATAATTTTGAAATAAGAGAATATGTATACACATAAAAACAAAATCCACCCCTGCGCCCATTCATTGTTGTTTAAAGATGTTGGGACCAACACAATGGGGTTCAATCAGGTAGTTAATTTATGGCAGTAAAAGCCAAGGTATATTTTGAACATTTCTTTACAATCATTATTTTTTCTTAAATTCTGTAACACACCTTGAAACTATAATAAAAAATTAAATGCCAAGTAACATTTGACGTTAATTATTGCTGGTCGTTGAGGTATGCCTCACAGCTGTATTTAATATTTTTAAATTTTACGAAGTTTTTCTAAATAACTGTTAATGAGCTTAAGAAATTGATAAAATTTTGTTTGCGACTCCGCCATACAAGGACTTTCAAAAAAGTTCCAAGCAATTTTGATGTAAAATTAATAGAGGAGCCAATATTTGAGGGTAACAAAATTTACGTTGGACTCTTCATGGCTAGTCTGGCAGTGCATGGTATATTATTTGCAGGATTTAATAAAACAGTCAATATATTATCAAACTTCTATATTTTATTCGAAAAATAAGTATAAAAATTTTACCAAACCAAATTTACAATACTGTTATTTTCATTCTGCAGCCATAACAGTGGAACATAAAACTATCTTATCTATAGAGGTTAAAATATATAGGTTGCTAAATAAACATCTATATAACGTATAAAACTTGTAAGCTTACTGATGTTGCTATAATTAGGTTTTTGATAAAAGATTTATTTTGATCAGAAAAACCACCAAAATTGACAAAAACAAAAGGATATTTAGTAGAGACGGACCGAAGGTTCGGTACAAATATTTATTAATTCATCGTTCGCAACAGCGTAGTCGACCGCGGCTGCTGAAAAACGGAAAAATGTAAGTAAATATTTTCATACAACATGCACCACAATATTAATTAGTTGTTAGGTTTCATCATATTTCTGTATGACATACCCTGTATGCTATTACCCAGGGGAGTTAGATCTGGTGACCTTGGTGGCCAAGCAAATTCTGACCTTCGTCCGATCCACCACTGTGGAAATGTTCGTTTTAAGAATTTTGTCACTTGCAGAGCTGTAAGATGGAGCACCGTCATGTTGGAACCAAAGTGTGTTGGTTATATCTTTATACTGTATACCGTGGTAATCCACGGAAAATTCAAATAATTCCGTGATCCAAAAAGTAAAGTATACCAGTAATATTTTATCAAAAAAAGTACGGCCCTACAATGTGGTCTTGAAACAATATTGATCACGACCCACAATTAGAGAGTGGCGATTCTCATCACTCCACCACCTACAGTTTTGAGAACACACACACTCATTTGAGGTGAACATCGCCTCTCTGTAAACAATATTTTTCTTGCATGCATGGGTCATCCTCTACCTAACCTTGAAACAAAAAGCAAAACAGAAATCTCTATAGGCTGCTCTTTGTAAAAAAATTTGAGTTAGTTTGGATGAAAATTAGCTTCCCTTAAAATAACTTGGATTTAGACAGTGCTATTTGTAAAACAGTTTGTGATACATTTCTCAATGAGATTTTAGGATTTTCCACGACAGACTGCAAAACCTTAGTTGGGTATCTTCCTTCGTACACCAAACCTTGGTACTTGTCAGAACATTTATTACTTACAGCCTTACTGTATGTATTGAAGTGGTCCCCAACAATTAATACTATTTCAGCTTTTTCCTCCGTGGTATATTAAGCACAATATTTAATGAAAAGAAAACAAAACTGTCAGCGTTGATAAGTAAAATAATTAGTTGTTATAGTTTCGTTTGGTATTATATTTTAATACATCACCTTCACCATCATGTGGACTTTATTTTCCAAGACGTTTTAGACTTACTAAACGAGAATGAATATCGCTTTTTAAAATCTTGATCGCTCTTTTCCTTAAAACTCTTTGAGCTAAATCGAGAAATATGGAATCAGGAAAGAAAGACCGCATCAGAAATAAAAAATATACAGAGTTTTCCAAATAACAACTTTATGCCACAGTTCCGTTCTTTTAAGCTAAGTTGCGTTTCGAGTGACAATTTTAGAATCTTTATTATGTTATTGCACTTTGCAATTAAAATTAAACAAAGTTTTGGATCGACTGCATTTAAATTTTTTACTTTTTTTACGCCGTATATGCTGGCTTAAAATTTTCGATTTGATTGTTATTTTCTCAACAACACAAGTCGAACTTTATGGGATATGCTAATTCGGGTATTTCAAATAAAAAGCGCGTCCATTTCTTGACTTCCAAACTTAATTAATTTTTGTTTGAAGGTGGTAGACATGACCAGTGGCGGCTTGTGGGGTAGAGCCACAGTGCCATGGCACTACCTGCCCTCCTGTCTAGCGTCCTGCCCTTTACAAATTACCAAAACCTATTAAAATTAATATTCTCGTTTTTAAAGCAATTAGCAAAATAATTTAAAAATGGAACACAGTCGGGTGCAAATTTCCATCTAAAAGGAAGCGATTATGCGTAAAACGGTAACGTAGCTTCCGCGCCAAGCGCGACGAGGCACACGGGTGGCGACAAAACGCCATCACCTCAATAAAAAACGTTGAAAAATGACCTTGAATGCAAGCAGGCAAAAATCCCGGCGGGTAGCCAGGCTCTTTTCGTTTGACCGTTTGATGTTAGACGTTTCAAACAGCAAACAGCTGATGTTCGCGTCGCGTCTCGATTTGTTTTGGTTCGGCCGGCTGATTAAATAGGGTTAACGAACTTTTTATTTTAGAAATACATAAGTATTATAATGAATACTATTAGATTTTTAAAGGAAACTCCATTTTCTACCATTTCCTTAGAACAGAAATTGGAAATTAAGGAATTAGGACGACCGTTACCAGATTTAAATATTGAAAAAACTCAGGGCGGACAGAAAGTGCGTTTGCGTAAATTTAATAGAAATATTTATGGAAAAAATACTTGGGTGTGCGGTTGTGATGAATCTAATAGACTATTTTGTTTTATGTGTGTTTTATTTGGTGGGGAACAAACTTGGTCCCAAAAAGGTACAGATGATTTGGTCCATATCTGGGACAAAATGAAGACACATGAAAAATCGAAGGTACATTTAAACAATATATTTAATTTCAGTATGCTTGGTAAAATTAACATTAAAACTCAATCAAATTCTGCATATCACAATGAAATAATGAAGAAAAACGAACAAATTGATAAAAACAGATACATATTAAACCAAATTATAAACTGCGTTCGGGTTTGTGGTGCATTTGAGTTGGCTTTGAGAGGTCATGACGAAAAAGAGACGTCGGAAAATAGGGGCATAGGTATTTCGTGAATTAATAAATTTCAGCTCAGAATTAGACAAAACTCTTAAAGATCATATTGAAAAATCGAAAGTATTTAAAGGAACATCAAAACCCCTACAAAATGAACTTCTGGACTGTATGTTAGATGTGTATCATGATGAAGTCATAAAAGAAATAAAGGACTCTCCGTTTATCGCTGTTATCGCAGATGAAACCACTGACATTGCTTGTGTGTTTCAACTTGTTATCGTGTTTAGGTATATTCAAGATATGATTGTAAATTCATAAATTAAATTAGGTGCCTTTTTGGTTATTTTTCCTACTTTAAAAGCAAGAACTATTAACAAAAAAGGGCGTGGCACCCAAAAAATTTTTGCCTGCGGCGCTAAGGGTTTACCTGGACCTACTTCACTAAAATGGCACGAGCCGCCACTGGACATGACGTAGACATGAAGTAATATCAAAGAAATTACCTTGTCGGACTTCCATTGTCTTTATTTTGTTACTTAACACAACGTTTCGGTTAGGTAGTTAGTTAACCGTTTTCAAGTGTAAACTAAATTATAATTCTAAGGCTACTGTCATCTCCATCACGGTCTTCCTAAAATTCATAAGAACACACACATGCCACTAAGACCAATCACCAGCTCCAGGGATTCTCCTACAACGCATTACCAAAAACCTTCTTCTTGAGATAATTAAACCGTTACAGGGTAAGTCATTTTCTTTTGTTTCGACGTAGAAAGCTTATACACCAACGTCCCAATAGGGGAATCACTGCATATTATCAAGCAAAAGTTACAAAAACACCCAACCCTTTCAGAACGCACTACTTTGCCTTTAGATGAAATGATGGCACTATTGGAGTGTTGTCTACGCAGTATGTAGTTCCTACTTTCAAGTATAAGATAGGTTCTATGTCCAGGATGACGGTCTTCCAATGGGTTCATCTCTCTCTTCGGTGGTAACTAACCTGTACATGGAATGGTTTGAATCATACGCTATTAATACTGCCAAGATTAAACATAAACTTTGGTTTAGATATGTTGATGATGATTGTTCTTGTTATCTGGACAGACAGCAACGAAGAGTTGATACGGTATTTGGAACATATTAATAGTACAAGACAACCGATTAAATTTACCATGGAAACAGAAAAACATTCCACTCTACCTTTTCTCGATGTTCTCGTCAAACGAAGTGCTGAAAATATAAAAACTTCAGTGTACAGGAAACCCACTTACACGGGGCAATACCTTAATCACGAATCGAATCATTCAAACTTCATAAAACAGGGCATAATTCAAACTCTTTATCACAGAGCATCTAACGTTTGCAACAATCCGGAAGACCTTAATATTGAAATTTCAAATATCAAAAACGATTTTAAACAGAATGATTACCCAGAAACCTTTGTAACTAATACCATCTCAAAAATTAAAAATCGCAAAGTAAAAACGAATACAGAAACGAAAAAGGAACAAGCATTTCTTACAATACCCCAGTGGCGCACCCAGGGAGGGGGGCCAAGGGGGCCTTGGCCCCCCCCCAAAACCCCCAATGAAATAAAAATTATGAAAGTGGATAAGTATTTTAAAAAGTCAATTTTCTTAGATTTACCTCACGGGCCTCGCTTGAGGGGGGCCAGGTGGGGCATTTGCCCCCCCCCCCCCTCCCCCTGGAAGTTGACTTATTGACAAAAGTTGACTTATTGAGGTTTAATATGGTTTGATTGAATTTATGAATTTATTATTTCGAGTTTTCCTTTATATTTTTGTTATTATTTTGGGGTAGTAAAGACTTATTTTAATAAAAATAAACAGTTTTAATGCCAAAACGACTATGAATGTTTGAGAAACAATTTTAGCTCATTAAGTATTGAGCAAAAAATTGAAATTAAAATTAAGGGAAGACCTAAACTCTCGAAATTAACTTGATACATACCACAAAGTGTAAATCTAGGGACTTTATTGTTATTGATAAGTTTGCTGCAAATAAAAACAGATGAATGAACTTTACTTTTAAACAATGTACCCACTAATGAAAAATAAATTAGCCTTTCTATTTTTTATCTTATTTCATTTTCAATAGAATAAGAAGGTAATCATAAATTTTTAAAATATTTACTATAATAATTATTAACCAAATTTGGGCGTGGTCTTAAAAAAAATTTCGCCTGCGGCGCATTTCGCCTACAGCAGGCTTTTAGTACACCCCCAAGTTAACAAGTGCCAATGCCCCCCCCCCCCCCTAAGAAACCGTTTAACGACTCCCATGACTAGGCTATTGCGATCTTCCCTGCAAGAGTACCTGTTAAAAAAGCTGCCAAGTTCTAGAAAAATGCGTAACTTAAAAGTTTATTAAAAAAATTGCTTCCAGCACTGGTTGGCGGGCCCCCCCTAACATAAAATTCTGGGTGCGCCGCTGCAATACCCTATGTTAAGGGGATTTCTGAAAAGATTAGAAGGATAACCAAAACTATAATATAAAAACAGCCTTCAAATCCGGAAATACACTTAGAAGCTTTCTTACAAAAGTAAAACCCCCCCGTAATGAAAACACAAAAAATTGTATCTATCAAATGCCTTGCGAGAGTGGTAAATTGTATATTGGAGAAACAAAAAGACCTCTTCCCGTACGAGTTTAAGAACATCAGAAACATACTCAAAGGGTGAAACTTCGAGATCAGGTATATAGCGGAACATGTATGAACCAACCAACATAATATACAGTGGTCAGAAGCCAAGGGTTTGGACACGGAACAAAGAAAGAGAAAACGAAAATTCAAAGAAGCAGCTTTCATGAATCAAAATACCCATACATTTAGTAAACTTAGTATAGATATGCCCAATATCTCTTCTTGTCCAAAATCAACAGCTCAAACTTCACACTCCAATAAGCACGTAGGCGCAGTCATCAAGCGTCATTGCACATGCATAGTATTTAAGACAGTAGCCTTAGAAATATAATTTAATTTACACTTGAAAACGGTTAGAGATACTAACTAACCGAAACGTTGTGTGAAGTAACAAAATAAAAACAATGGAAGTCCGACAAGGTAATTTCTTCAATTAATTTTGGTGAAAAACTTTTCAAACAAAATTTTTTTGTTATGTAAATATGGACCACCCTACTGTAACTACGTATATGATTGTCTTATGAAACAAACATATTGCTACCTCATAAAGTTTGTTCAGTAATATATTTGAAATCTTATAAATATTAAACATTCTAAAACATGCTCTTTGAATACTCCTTAAACATTTCCAAGTTTTACGGGCTTGAGAAGACTCTTAAAGAAACTCAGCTTTAATACATTTGACAGAGTTCAGACAAAATAAAGATAAAAATAACTTCACTTCTGTTACTTAGTAAAAACTGGATTGATGTGTATTAGCACATAATACATATTGCGTAGCTAATAACATAGAGCCGAATTTTGTTAATTGATGTCAAAAAAGACAATATACTTTTATACTTTGAAATATACTTTACAGGGTAGGCGTTCCTGAACACGACCTTATAGTATAAGGAGTAAAAACGGGTAGTTAGAAAAGTATATTTTTCTTGCCTATTTGTTTTAGTATAAAGTATAAACATGAGATATAGAGGGGAAAATTTTTACATTTATTTGTTCATGACTGATCGCAATGCTTATCGTAGTAAACAACAATCGACAAAAAAATGTTTCTCTTCACCCCTTTTTGATTACCTTTAATGGTGGGAGATTTAATGCGTTGAAAATGCGATTCGAACAGCGCGTAGTATTTACAAAACAAAGACCTCCTTATGAATATAATAGCTTTGCCTATTTTGAATTCTTCGTCTGAGGTAACAGTCGAACGGTTTTTTTTTAAATTCATAATAATAGTCAAAATAAATCTCAGTTAGGTTATACATAAGTTATAATATAATGGACAAAAAATTTACTTTAAAATTGACCTTATACATTGTAATATCTAAAAGATAAAATGAAGTATGTAAACTATACATAAACCACCTTCACAGAATTTTATTTCATTCACGTATTGGAAAGCGGATAGAAATTCACTTAAAAGAAACACCCAAAAAGTTTATATGGGTTTAGAATACACTTTAAAGTCCATAAATATTAAACTCTTAGAAACGCATCGAATATTCAACAAAGTATACATGAGCGTCCAAAAGAGGGGGCTGCAGAAAATTACCAAAAAATAAAATTACTATTACAACAAGATTCCTGAGCACATTTTCTACAAGGGCTTCCTAGCAGATACTTTAGTCTAATGTATATTATTTAATATACAGTGACCGGCAAAGAGTTCGCAACATATGGGAAAATTTTTTATTAGCGGAATATTGAAAAATCTTTTTTGGGGGATTGGATGTGCATGTCCCATAACCTTAAAATCGATTTTGACATACGTCACGCGACCAATGGTATGGCGGGAAAGTTGAAAAAACCAATATGAAATCATCATAAATCAGATAAGTTGATGAGATATCGAAAAAATTCCAAGAATAAAAAGTGTTTAGAATTCCATTAGAACCTTAAATACAATGTTTGGGATATCTACTTAAAAAAACATAAAATCGAATATTTTTGTAAATATTTTTTTACCGAATTAAAAATTTCCATATTGTTCCTTTCTTAAAGCTTCATTAAAGTAAAACTGACATCTGGTGACAACAAGAAATATTCTTTTGTTTTTCTGACAATTTGGAGCAATAATTCAAAAAATTCGTTTACACTTGGATACCACCTGTTGCAATAGTCTATTTCTAATAACCTTATCGATATTTTTTATATCGAAATATTCTATTATGTTAAGAAATCCTTAAATTCATTAATCCAAAGCAAATTTTATTTATAACCGTAAAAAATAATTTAAATTTTTATTAATTTTTAGATTTCTTTAAAGATTTCTGCGAAATTCAAAATTATTTTTTACGGTTATAAATAAAGTTTTCTTTGGATTATTGAATTTAAGGATTTCCTAACATAATATAATATTTCGATATAAAAAATATCGATAAGGTTATTAGAAATAGACTATTGCAACAGCTGGTATCCAAGTGTAAACGAATTTTTTGAATTATTGCTCCAAATTGTCAGAAAAACAAAAGAATATTTCTTGTTGTGGTCACCAGATGTCAGTTTTACTTTAATGAAGCTTTAAGAAAGGAAAAATATGGAAATTTTTAATTCGGTAAAAAAATATTTACAAAAATATTCGATTTTATATTTTTTTAAGTAGATATCCCAAACATTGTATTTAAGGTTCTAATGGAATTCTGAACACTTTTTATTCTTGGAATTTTTTCGATATCTCATCAACTTATCTGATTTATGATGATTTCATATTGGTTTTTTCAACTTTCCCGCCATACCATTGGTCACGTGACGTATGTCAAAATCGATTTTAAGGTTATGGGACATGCACATCCAATCCCTCAAAAAAGATTTTTCAATATCCCGCTAATAAAAATTTTTCCTATATGTTGCGAACTCTTTGCCGGTCACTGTATCAACATGGATAAATGTTTTTCCCACTCAAGCAGATTTTCTAGTATTATTTATAATAGTATTGGGTGTTTCTACACAAAACTTAATACTGCTTTTAAAAAAATGCTCAAACGTAAGCCAGATTTTTTTATGTAAATGCCTTTTAATGCGCCTAATGATTCAAACAGTTTCTGACGGCCAAGCTTAAAATTCGACAGAACATCAATCATATTACTTAATAACGCTCTAATAAAAGGAAAAAAAAAACTTAAGATGAAAAACCATTTTCTTTATAACCTGTCCTCAAATATTGTGTTATTATAATAACATGACAACACAATTTTATGGTTATATTAGATTTCATATTTAAAAATATAATTATTCGGAAATGAACGACTTTTGTGCAATGAATAATATCTTAATGCGAAGCGTTTGTTCGACATGGGGGTTGACTGTAAATCAAAATTCAAAAAAATATTGATGGCATTTTTTTTAAATTGCTTATTTGTTACTGAAAATTAGAACTTTTGAATGGAAGGCACATATTATATGTTATATTACACAGTGGCGCAACCAGAAATTTAGCTCGGGGGGGGCTGTAACTTCTTGCGCCGCAGGCGAAAATTTTTTTGGGTGCCACGCCCTTTTTTGGGTAAAATACGTATGATTGACGAGAGCGACAGCCCCCTAAAACTTCTGCAATAATACGCCGCTGGCCCTAACTAAATATTTATGAAAAAAAATTAGAGATTTCATTTTAATTAGTAAAAATGCATTTAAAATAAGTAACGCATATATTAATCATACTTATACTAAAACAAAACAAAAACCTTATACAATGAGTTGTAAGTAATCACTAATAATACTAATATTAAAGTAAAATTCTTCGTTTTGTTTTTGCCTTTTCATCCAGAATTTCTGCCACGGTAATATCAATATCGTGGTTCGCATAAAGAACTGCCAAACCATTTAATCTGTCCTCTTCCGTGGTGCTACGTAGATATGTCTTTAAATATTTTAAATTTGAAAAGGACCTTTCAGATGTGGTGGTTGTAATAGGCAAAGTTAAAAAAATTTGTAGAAGCCTTTTTATATTAGGAAATATATTAGCATCACATTCGGAATACACTTTGTCCAAATCTTTCTTCAGTTTTTGTTTTTGCATTTTTTATACCACAGCTCAAGTTCAGCTTTTAACATCGTTTTAATGGAAAACTCTTCAAGGAACTCATTCTTGTAGAAGCTGTGAAGTTTCAAAAAACATTTAAATTGACTATCAAAATCTTGATTATCATATGAAAAGAGGCATTCAAAATTTTGAAGGGTTTTTCGATGTTTTAAAAACCGATCCTCGAGATTTGCTATGAGGCCATCTAAAAACGGAATAAAAATTGTTATTTTAAAATACTCAGCAGCGAATCGGTTTTTATAACCAATCTTTGTGTTTGTCTTGGCGGTAGTCTAGGTACTATGATTTCAATATCGTATTCTGAAAGTAGATCTAGAGCTTCCTTAAAAATATTTTGAAAATTATCATCTGCCAGGCCTCTTATTTCTTTAACTTGATCTGTTACGTCATTAGCTAACTGTAATGCTTAAAAAAGGTTTAAATCGACTGTTTGTAGAATCTTGCGGTATATATTCTTTCTGTACACATTACTGCGATCACAAATTTGGGACTTATATAATGCTGGCCAGTAATCCAGATGCCTCAGTGGAAGTATTTCGGTCGGTCCATTCAGTCAGACGTAGTATAATTTCACTATTGATAACATGATTGATGTAAATTATGTGGCTGAATATAAAATATTAGTAAAAGGCGTGACATGAAAAATTGGTTTGCAATTAAACGAATAGGCTAAGTTTCTAAGCTCGGGGGGTTTGTTCGGGTTTGTTCGCTGGCTGCCGGGCTGCAGCCCCCCTCCCCCTGGTTGCGCCACTGATATTACACTATAGATGCATCAAAAAATGATATTAAAAAGCCGAAAAATTACAGTAAAAAAACGTATTACCTAAGTATTAAGGAAAATATTGCAATAACCTAACATTTCTATAAAACAAAATGTTAAAAATATCGCTTTGTACTTTCTTATAACAACTTATTTATTCGAAAGATTTTTTCTAAACTTACTAGTTTTTCTGAAAAATTATATTTTGAATATTTCTAATTTAGAATTTCCCGCCAAGCAGCACCTTTGCTTTCCATCGACGACGCGATGTTCTCTTTGCGACGTTCACTGAGCGAAAAGAACGTTCACCATCGTGTCAAAAAATATTTTACAGAATTATTCTATTAGGCTTCTTTTATACCGGGATTCTGAATGCGAGCTTCAGTATCTGGGATTCAGAATCTCACGTGAATTCTAACGATATTCGGAATGCATACTTTTCTAATCTTGCGCGGTTTCGGCAATTTTGTGGAGAGGCGATTAATTCCAGGGCCGCACGCTTCTGTTCAGTGTTAAAATGAATGCAGTAGATGTAGAAGAAGAGCTGTTGCTATATTATTATCAGATCGTGTGTAAAAAAAAAGAAAAAACTTAGGAAACGTAGAATGTGGGTTCATCCAATAATTAGCAAACGTAATACAGCAAGAGGATACGTTTTACTGTATAAAAATTTAAGAGAACACTCTGAGAAATTTTTTAACTGTTTCAGAATGTTAATTCGGTCTTTTGACGAGCTACACAATATCTTAAAAGACAAAATTTCTTTAGCCTCTTCCACCCCGTGTGCCTGTTTTTTTGTTTTATTCGAATACTCTTCTGCAGAAGTATGCCATAAGCTTTGACGTGCCTGTATTGACGATATGAACTTGTCAGTGTCGAAAAGAGTTTTTAAAACATCCATATTGAATTTTTTATTCGTAAACCTAACAGAAACGACCCTTAATACGGAGCTGGCAAGAGGCTACTGAACGAGAATCGCAGTGAAAAGGCTTACATATAAACCAATGCTAGACCTGTCGCCGATTCGAATCCCGTAGCCGGGCGACTGAAATTAGTGCGATTCCGAAATTTAGAATCGCGATTCTGATTCCGAGAAGACGCCCGCCTAAACGCTTTGCTTAAGCGCTACGTTAAATGTGAAGCCGAGGTTCCGGAATCTGAGATTCAGAATCCCAGTATAAAAGGAGCCTAAGTAGTCTCAAGATTAAAAATTAATACGGGAGCCAATATTTGAGAGTAGCAAAATTTGTATGGGACTTTACATGTCTGGCGCTGCACCATCTCATCAGCATTGTATTATATAAAACAAATAATATGTCCAAGTATGTACCTATCATGTCGTCGCTCGCATTACGTAGGGGCCTATCTCGATTTTTGGCAAAAATGAGTTATACCCATATAAATTTTGCTTCAAGAACGTTTGGTTATTATCCAAAAATTTTATGAAAATAGACGATCCTTTGTGAACACTTATCGCGCACTTCGCGAAAACTTTGGTGTAAATAATCGTCCTCCTTTGCTTGCTATTCGTCGCATCGTTGAGAAATTTGGAAATAATTTTACTCTTCACGATGGAAAAACATTAAGAAGACATCGAAACGCAAGAATTGTTGAGAATATTGCTGCTGTAAGAGCTAGTGTTGCAGTGGCCCTACAAAGATTTCCTCCTTTAATTTTGCCTCTGACAGAGCCGGAAATGTTTTACACAAATATTTAAAACAATTTCCTTCTTTGTTTAATGCCTTAACAAATTGTTTCATTGTTTCAAATTTTTAGATCTTCACACACTTCCCAGCTGTGATTTTGATATTGTATCCTTAAAAGTAATTCCTCTAAATTTTCATAGTTTTCCTTTAACTTAACTGTATGGCCGACCGAAACAGAAGAAAAAACATTGTCATTATGTAAAAGAACAGCTTTAAAGCTCCTTTTTGAAGTCGATAAAAAGTCTCCAGTCGGAAGGTGTGTAGCACCACAGAAAATCATTTTTTATTCCAATAAGAACTATATGATTTTGAAACGATATGGTAACCATGGTAATAAAGTTATACCTGTCACCAGTTGTCAGTTATTGTCAGTAAACTATAACAATTTATTATGGCTAAATACGCGCTTCAAGAACGTTTGGTTATTATCCAAAAATTTTACGAAAATAGACGATCTTTTGTGAACACTTATCGCGCACTTCGCGAAAACTTTGGTGTAAATAATCGTCCTCCTTTGCTTGCCATTCGTCGCATCGTTGAGAAATTTGAACATAATTTTACTCTTCACGATGTAAAAACACCAAGAAGACATCGAAACGCAAGAACTGTCAAGAATATTGCTGCTGTAAGAGGCTACTGAACGAGAATCGCAGTGAAAAGGCTTACATATAAACCAATGCTAGACCTGTCGCCGATTCGAATCCCGTAGCCGGGCGACTGAAATTAGTGCGATTCCGAAATTTAGAATCGCGATTCTGATTCCGAGAAGACGCCCGTCTAAACGCTTTGCTTAAGCGCTACGTTAAATGTGAAGCCGAGGTTCCGGAATCTGAGATTCAGAATCCCAGTATAAAAGGAGCCTAAGTAGTCTCAAGATTAAAAATTAATACGGGAGCCAATATTTGAGAGTAGCAAAATTTGTATAGGACTTTACATGTCTGGCGCTGCACCATCTCATCAGCATTGTATTATATAAAACAAATAATATGTCCAAGTATGTACCTATCATGTCGTCGCTCGCATTACGTAGGGGCCTATCTCGATTTTTGGCAAAAATGAGTTATACCCATATAAAGTCAGGGAAAGACTGCCTTAACGTTATGACAAACTGGCATATCTCAACACTACATGGTTTTTGTTTTATAGTATTATTATAGTCAGGCCTATCTTAAATTATCGATAAAAATACTTTTACGTAAAGACCAAACTTAAGATTGCCCCCAATGCTATATTTTTTGTATGGGTCTTACTGAGCGAATCTCAACATATTCCTTTACGTTATAAAATATTTTTAAAGGATGAACAGTACTTTGCAGATAGGCCTTATTAATTTATTATTTATTGCAATTTTATTTAACACATAAAAGACAATTCGTAAAAAATAAAATAAATACCAATCCCATTTTTAATTTGTTATACCTCTAGAGCAGCGGTTCTCAAACTTTTTTGGTGACGGAACCCTTTTGGGAAGCAAAATACTTGATGGAACCCTACAATAAAACAATAGTTTTTAAAAGTGTATTCTTTATTAATAAGCATAATAAAAGTACAATGTAACAGTTACTAATTATTACTTACTTTACCACATGGCAAGTACAATAATAGAAGATATTAAAAAAGAAAAAATCTAACTAATGGGAGGTATGAAACTGTTTTTTTATTTTTCATCAATTGGTTGATATCAGGTTTGATAGAAGACAGTTGAAGTCTCATATCAGGTTTGGCGTCCAGTCAATTGCGATATTTTGTTTTCGTGGCTGCATAGGTTGAGAATCCTGTTTCGCACAAATATGTTGTTGGGAACGGGAGAAGAATATTCAGAGCCATTTTGCCAAGCATTGGATATTTATCACGGATTCTGCACAAAAAATCGTTGAGAGGCGTCGTTTTGAACAGTGACTCCATACTTGTGTCTGATGACATTTCTAAAAGAGATTCATATATCTCGTTTGACATACTTTCGGGCTTTTCCAAGTTGGTTAAAAAAGGATTATGAATCCATGAATTCAGTTTCATTTTTGTATTCTGTTCTTCGGGAAAATACTTTTCAAAAGATGCGCGCATCGAACTAAGGTATTGGACCAATTCTTCAAACACATCATCTTGAAACATTTCTGAGTCGTTATCGCTAACAAACTCACTGAGTGACGTAAAGCTTTCTATTTCTTTCTTACCAACGCAAATAATCCAAAAATCTAATTTTCTTTTGAAGGCAGTTATTTTGTTATAGGCCTGAAACACTGTTGTCTGTTTACCTTGCAATGATAAATTCAATTCGTTCAGTTTTTGAAAGATATCCGCCATAAAAGACAATCGGAACAACCAAGTTTTATCATACAAACGGTCCTTCAAATTAAAAGAAGTATCTGCTGAAAGAAACATTTGTAACTCGGCTCTAAGTTCAAATAGCCTTGTTAAAGTTTTACCCCGAGACAGCCATCGCAGTTCTGTATGGAGCAGCAGTGTTTTATGTTTGCTGCCATAATCTTCACACAATAATGAGAACAATCGGGATTGTAGTGGTCGTGATTTGATAAAATTAATTATTTTTACCGCTTCATCCATAACTAATTTTAGATTTGACGGCATTTGCTTCATCGCAAGTGCTTGTCTATGCAGAATACAATGGCTGGAACTACAATTAGGCGCTTTATTTTTTATTCGCGACACTGCTCCTGCTGTTTTACCTGTCATCGCCTTGGCCCCATCTGTACAAATGTCAATGCAATTGTTCCAACTGAGATTATTTTCTTCAAAAAATTTATTTATTTTATTAAAAATTTCTTCCCCGGTAGTGTTTGTGAGCAGCGGTGAACACATAAGCATGTCTTCTTCAAAAGAACTTTCATATGGATATCTCACGATAACCAGCAAGATAGCCAAACCAGCGACATCAGTTGACTCGTCCATTTGCAAGGCGAATCGTGTTTTTTGTAGACCTGTAACTAGTTCTTGTTTGACGTAGCTTGCCAGATCATGGATTCGCCGTGAAACAGTATCGTTTGATAGCGACACAGTAGAAAGATGCTTTGCAGATTTTTCATCGAGCATACATTTTGTTATGTCTAATACACATGGCTTTATTAAATTCTCAGCGATAGTGTGCGCTTCACCTGCTTGTGCAATGTGCAATGCGATAGCTAACTAAATATGATGCCTCCGTGGCCTTTTCGTTGATAGTTTTTGTTACATGCATCATATTTTTTTGACTTTCCAGTAACTGATCTTTTTTACGAACAAAAAATTCTTTATTCTTGTCTTTAGACTCGTGGTGTACAGTTTGTAAATGTCGGCGCAATTTGGCAGGTGCCATGGAACTATTAGGAAGCAGTTTACTACATAGCATGCAGAGAGGTGAGCCGTTGAAATCAACAAATCCGAAACTGATATATGATTCATTATACTTCCTTTTTTTCGTCTTTGAAACCGTCGAGCTTGACGTCATGGCATCATCGTCTGGATCGGTGATTGCTATATTCTCCGCGCGTACTGCTTTTGAACATTCAGCGTCATTAGAAGATGTTGTTGCAACACGTTTAACACCTTTAAGCCAACGTTCCATTCTTCTTTATTTATAATGTTACACGTCAGGATGGTGGGGTCTAAATAATGCACAATCGTTACTGCGTATAAGAGACTAAGTTTAGTACAATGAAGAAATGTATAAAACTGAGACAACAGAATACAGCAGGCAGTAGAACAATGAACACTAGTTTCTCGCTAGCGAGCTTGTAAGTAAGTAGGTAGGAACTTATCGCTCCGAACGCTAATCGTCAACTGACTGACGAGGCGCGACGCGCGATCGCCGCTTTTATACTTAGTCCTAGACTCGATCTCGAATATTCTCGAAAATACTCGAGTCGGCGCCTTTGATAAATAAAAAGCAAAAATAAAAAAAGAAATATAAAAATTGCGTTGTAAACAATTCAGAGGCGGCTTTTTGCGCGCTCACAAGTATACATGTTGATACCAAACTTATGAGATATTGTACCAGCTATTGTAACACATGTTTATACAAATACAAACAAATAAATAAATATACCTACGCGCGGCCGCGGAGTCAAAACGTTCGACCAGAGAGAGGTGTTTTGATTTTTTTTCTAAATTCTTGAGGAACCCCTACAGAGGTATCGCGGAACCCTAGGGTTCCGCGGAACACACTTAGAGTATAGCTGCTCTAGAGAATAAATAATTAAATATTACACTAGCTGTTTTAAATTCTTTTAAAATTATATGTTAAGAATTTTTTTTTACCGTTTTTATAAAATAAAGATGTTTAAAGTTTAAAAATTTCGCTCCCTTTTCTTTGAAAATAAAATGTTTTATTAATATCACAGGGGCCTATCTTATTTCATGTACAAATCAAAATTTGTTATTGTTTTTACGAAGGGGCCTATCTTGATTATTATTTATTTTTTACAAAACCCGTAAAACTTCATTAAAAATTATTATGTCTCATCATTCTAGATTGATTTATCTAGGAAATTGTAAACAAATAAACCTAAATAAAAAATTGCTGTCAATGCCGTATCCAAAATAAGCACCATTGATTTCTTTAAATCGCTCTACTGAAAAAATACAAAAACCGAGTTAGGCCCCTACGTAATGTGAGCGACAATGTATCCAATGTTTCAAAATACTTGTAACTAAGAGCTACAACAGGCATAAATCCAATACAAACATGTAAAATGTAGCCGATTATTATTATGCCTTCCTCTCCTATTTTATTGTCTGGATCCATATATTCCGTCGCCTATTTCTTTAATAAATTTGGGTACCTTTCTATTATTAACCATCAAATTTTCACACATCAGCGGCATTAGCTTAAAAAAAAGGCCGAAACATTTTCATAAAAACACATCCTGAGCGTTAAAGAAAAAAAGAAAAATCCTTTTAATGGGATCAGCTCAAAGGTGGGATAAACCTCCACAGTATTAATTAAAAAGGGATTTTTCCTTTATTAATATGCATCAGAATATACCCGTCAACGTTAAGAGATTTTTTGGAATAAAAGTGGCTTAGAGGATGAAATGCGAAGCCCAACTGCATAATTTATCATTATTATGTATGAATTTCGAAAATAACACTAGAAATGGAAACATGTTAATTATTTTATAATATTTGAAGTACCCTATATTATGTGAACACTTTGTAGATTAAGTAAGTGGAATTCATTTATTATTTTTGCTCAAAATCCTCTTTAATGATGAAGTAAAATACTATAAATTTTATAAAAAATGTTTCAATGTATAATTTTCCTTCCTCCATTTTTACTTTAAAGCCACATAAAACAATTTTTTTTAATGATTTATTTCTCGTTAGGCTTAATTTTAAAAAATGAACTTTTTGGACGAAGCCACTAAACTTATTGCGCTGTATTGGGTTTAAACAAAAAAGCACAAATTTAATTCATTTAGTTGCTTTAAAGGGACTAAAATAATTTTTTTTTTAATTATTTATTTTCTTGTTGGGCTTATTTTTTTAAAATAAAATATTTGGCGAAACTACCTAACTTAATATACTGTATTGGGATTATAAGAAAAAAGCATACATTTCCTCCATAAACCAGTACTTTTAAATAGTTTATAAGTAAAGGGTTTTCCAATAAGAACGATACGATTTTGAAACGATATGGTAACCATGGTAATAAAGTTATACCTGTCACCAGTTGTCAGTTATTGTCAGTAAACTATAACAATTTATTATGGCTAAATACGCGTTTCAAGAACGTTTGGTTATTATCCAAAAATTTTATGAAAATAGACGATCCTTTGTGAACACTTATCGCGCACTTCGCGAAAACTTTGGTGTAAATAATCGTCCTCCTTTGCTTGCCATTCGTCGCATCGTTGAGAAATTTGGAAATAATTTTACTCTTCACGATGGAAAAACATTAAGAAGACATCGAAACGCAAGAACTGTTGAGAATATTGCTGCTGTAAGAGCTAGTGTTGCAGTGGCCCTACAAATATTTCCTCCTTTAATTTTGCTTCAAGAACGTTTGGTTATTATCCAAAAATTTTATGAAAATAGACGATCCTTTGTGAACACTTATCGCGCACTTCGCGAAAACTTTGGTGTAAATAATAATCGTCCTCCTTTGCTTGCCATTCGTCGCATCGTTGAGAAATTTGGAAATAATTTTACTCTTCACGATGGAAAAACATTAAGAAGACATCGAAACGCAAGAACTGTTGAGAATATTGCTGCTGTAAGAGCTAGTGTTGCAGTGTATCCAAATTTATCAATTCCTCGTCGTGCTCAAGAGTTAAGGATTAAAAAAACGACAACTTGGCGTATTTTGAAAAAAGAGTTGAATTTACACCCGTATAAGATTGTTTTGATCCAAGAATTTAAGCCACTGGACCATCGTCGGCGCAGATAATTTTCTGCTTGGAGTTTAGAACAACTTGAAAGGGATCTTAATTTTGCCAAAAAAATTATCTTTTCAGATGAAGCTCATTTTTGGTTAAGTGGATACGTTAACAAGCAAAATTGCCGTTTTTGGTGTGAAAACAATCCACAACAGATTCATGAGAAGCCTTTGTATCCGCTAAAGGTAACTGTATGGTGTGGTTTATGGTATGGTGGCATCATCGGATCATTTTTTTTCCCAAAATGAGGCAGGAGATGCAGTTACAGTGAATGGTGAACGATATCGACAGATGTTAAGAATTTTTTTGTGGCCAAATTTAGATGCACTTGATTTGGAGGATATGTGGTTCCAGCAAGACGGTGCCATATGTCACACTGCTCATGAAACTATCGATATACTGCAAGAAAAATTTGACGAAAGGATAATTTCAAGGAATGCTATTGTTCAGTGGCCTCAAGAAGCTGTGATTTAACTCCTTTAGATTACTTCTTGTGGGGCTATTTGAAATCCAAGGTTTATGAAAACAGACCACAATCACTTGATGCATTAGGGTTGAACATTGAACCCTGCATTTGCCAGATCACGCCCGATTTATTGCATAAAGTCATCGAAAATTGGTTTCGTCGAATTCGCTCGTGTACACGAAGTCGCGGAGGACATTTAAACGATGTGTATAACATATAAGTTATCGACTATACTTTAAGATAATATAAAACATTTTGTTGTATCTGAAATTATTTTAATTTTATTTCATTTTGAAATCATATCGTTCTTATTGGAAAACCCTTTACTTTCCAATAGTCAACTAGCCCTATTAAATTTTGCACCAGCACTTTTAAATGGTGAACATATAAACTCATACCACAGAAAATAAATTTAGAAACTTCCACATGAAACTTGACCCTGCGGAAAAGAAAACCAAGCAGCCACGGTGGCTGTGAACCCAGAGCTGGGAGAGAAAATGAAAAATATTAGATATCTTAAAATTCGATGGTCATCGTGTAGAGTAAAGATGTAGAAATGCCTACAACATGGATACTCAACAGAAACCTGCAAAAGAAAATGCTGTACACAACTATGGTATAACTGATCAGGAAAGGCATCATACTGTTTTGACTGTAATAAAAAAAGCATAGGTCTGAAACTGCTTAATGTCCAGCCTACCAGAAACTATTAAAGGAAGCCAAGATGAGAAATAATTAGAAATGCAGCGAGAAAATTTCCTAGGGGACAGAGATGAGCAAAACTGGGGAGTCAAAATACTACACGGAAATACTGACAGGGGCCATGCAGCTATGGATCTTGTCCATAAATTTGCGAGAGAAAAAAGTACCGATATAATAATGATTAAACCACATAAGAACTCAACAAACTAATTTGGCCATAAGGGTGCCAAACAAAAATATTAACGTTTAAAACACTGGAGGGCTTTGTATGGATAGAAGCAAACCATATATGATAATATGTGGATGTTATATATTGTCGAATATTGACTTGATTCAATTTACTGCCTACCTTACAGAGATGGGACAATATATAGAAAGGCCAGAAAAGGAAATCGTAATTGCAAGGGACTTCAATGCGAAATCTCTATGGACCTCAAGGAAAGAGGACAGGAGAGGGGAGATCCTTGCCGAACAGGTAGCGGAAAAAAGTCTGGTTACACAGAATAGAGTGCCAACGTTTGTTAGGGAAAACAGCCAATCATTTATCGATTTGACGCTAGCCAATAGAAATATATCAAAACAAGTAGCAAACTGGAAGGTGTTAGAAGCAGAAAACCTTAGCATAATCAACGTACAGAGTGTTACAAATTCGACATACCAGCATTGGAATCTCGGAAACCATAGGAGTTAGAGAAACGGTTAAATGGGGGCAAAGTTGTGCAATTCGGTGCTGACTATAATACCGCTTTAAAAGTGTTCAAATTCCGAATACTTCCTATTTTATTCGAAAAAAACCGAAATTTTGCAAAATCGTTTTTATTTTTTCCTGAGCTCATTTGACTAGCTATTTAAAAATAAATGACACTTTGTCATTGCCACTTTTTCTCCTCTACAAAATGACGTTACTAAACTAAAGATCCGCCGTTTCGTCTCCGAGCGCCCATCACCAACTTTACTTTTTTAAATACGGACCTGGATTTTTAAACCGATTTTTAAACCCTCCTATCCTCAAAATGTAATGGCGATATTACTTTCTCATAATGATGAATTTTCCTTGCTTATATTTTAAATTTATATTTTCTACACTTCTTGTCAGTCCGGTCCTGGCAACGAATCACAATATTAATTAAACACTTTATTTTATTTAAAACCTTTACAAATAAGTTTCATGAAAAAGTTTGTCTTAAGTTCATGTTAGGTATTTAAGTAATACTTACATGTAATACCCAAAAATAATTTTGACTATTTCAACGTTTAGGAAATTAGGATTTATAATAATTATTAGTAAATTTAGAATTATAAGAAAATTCTTATAAAATAAATTATATTACTTATGCATGAATGTTTTAAATAAAATAAAGTGTTTAATTAATATTGTGATTCGTTGCCAGGACCAGACTGACAAGAAGTGTAAAAAATATGAATTTAAAAAATAAGCAAGGACAATTCATCATTATGAGAAAGTAATATCGTCATTACATTTTAAGGGTAGGAGAGTTTAAAAATCGGTTTAAAAAATCCAGGTCCGTATTTAAAAAAGTAAAGTTGGTGATGGCCGCTCGAAGACGAAACGGCGGATCTTTAGTTTAGTAACGTCATTTTGTAGAGGAGAAAAAGTGGCAATGACAACGTGTCATTTATTTGTAAATAGCTATAAATGAGCACAGGAAAAAATAAAAACTATTTTTCAAAATTTCGGTTTTTATCGAATAAAATCGGAAGTATTCGGAATTTGAAAACTTTTAAAGCGGCATTATAATCAGCACCGAATTGCACAACTTTGCCCCCATTTAACCGTTTCTCTAACTCGTATAGTTTCCGATATTCCAATGCTGGTATGTCGAATTTGTAACACCCTGTATAATGTTTGAGATAACCGAAAAGGAACAACTAAGAGACTAGCAGAAAAACATTATTTACCATATAAATCAACTGTAACGCTGTTATAATAATTTCTTTATTATATAAAAGTTGTAGGTATGTGTCCTTTCTGTTATGTAAGGAAAATGAGATTTGTCATTCTTCCAAACAAATTAATTATATAATGTTTTTACTGGTTACTATTGAAAGGTAAGAAATAATTCTATTGTTTCAGAGCCCTGAGGAAATATATTTTCCGAAACATCGGCAAATTAAAATTTGGGTCTCATTTGCTTCCCAGGATCCTTAAATCCATAAAAAATCAAAGTTGGGTAGTAAAAACTGAATCCCCAAAAGAAGTAGAAATAGACAAACAAATGCAGAAAAACTAATAAACTCCAAATGACAATAACATAGCAAATAAATATTATTACATATTATGCATGTTATAAGACCCTCTAAAGCAAAACATAAAGACACAGAGAAAACCGGTCTATTCGTGATCAGAGGAGATCGCAAAAAAGGTTAAACCGAGGAGTTACTAACTCCCTGAAGTCTGTGTACATTATGTTGTTAAATCAAATTAACTCACTTTTCATCCTTCCCAAATTACTAGATTTAAAAAAAAATAGTTTAATCAATTTAAACAGTTTTAAGTAAATCCAGTGAAATAGGTTTTAATTTGTTAAATCCCTTTAAATCCACAAAAAATCACCTAAATTCGGTAAATCATCGGCGCGTTACAGCATAACTCATAACACTTTAAATCTTCCATTTACATCATGTTAAATCAGATTAAATTACAACTAATTTTAAATCCGTGTACACTTTTTTTTTGGGAGTTAGCAGCCCCTCGGGTTATACCACGACACATAAACAAACAACTACAAATAACCATAAAAAAGGCAAAGGAAAATACCTAGCAGGAAGTAATCGTAGTAGTAGACTTCAATATATTATTATGGGACCTTGACTACCAGATAGTCACGAAGAATTTACATCTTAGGCAGCAAATCACACTATCGGACGAGACGCAGAAAGTGCATTTATTGCGGAACATTCAGCCTACAAACCGAGGAAAATGGCTGTGAAAGCAAGTATCTTCGGATCACTATTGAAGAGCTTACAGGGACTAGAGACTGAATATAATTAAGCACCAAAAGGCCCCTGGCCCAGATGACATACCCCCCGAAGTCCTAAAAGCAATAGAAATAGCGAGGTAACCAGAATAATTCTCTATTCGGTAGTTCAATCCATGCAACCTTATTGTGCATCAATATACACATAGGGCACATAGAAAAAAACATCTAGGAGTTCAACGAATAATAATAGTCATCAGATCACTAGAGCGTACCGGACAATATCAACAATTGCAACACTAGTAATGATCGCAAGAACCCCATCTATTGATCTTCCCGTACAAGAAAGAGTATGAGTTTTAAAATGAAGGGAAAAGAAACTACAACAATAGCCTGCGAGCGTATGCTGGACCAATGGCAACAAGCGTGGAAAACAGACAATGGTCCGGCAAACTGGAAATAATAATCACAAACATTAAACCGTGGGTACGGAGGGATCACGGAGAAGTAATTTATTACACAAATACTAACCGGACATTGAAAATTTAATGCATACCTCGATAGATTTGGACTAAACGAGACTGCCGAATGCCAATACTAAGGATCCATCGATACTGACGAACATATCTGCTTCGAATGCATATGACGGTTGCAACAACGAACAAGACTGGATCACGCCATACAAATGCACTTAACACCGGATCATTTGGTCAGAGAAATACTTACAAATAAGAAGACATGGCAGGAAGTTTGGACAGAGCCGTAGGAGACATGCATATCGAAGATGGCAAGGGAAGAAAGGAAACAGACAGACAATTAAATCAAAACATTCACTGGACGAACATCAAAATAACTGACCACCGTCTCGAAATAATGCCATCAGCAATTCCAAGAAGGATACTTACCCAGTCAATGGAGAGAAAGGGGTCGGTATGCATGACGCACAGAAGGGCATGAGTCCGACACACTACAAACATAATCCATAAGATCCCATCGTCTGTAAGGTCTTTTACAGATTCCTAATTCTCTATCACAAAAAAAGCACTTTAACTAGCACTTTTAAATCATTAACCTACAACGTACATAATCATTTCCCAACTAAAACTTTGAAAAAGTGCATAAAGACATTCAAATAGTGAACTAGTACTTTAAAAAGTACATTAGAAAATATAATTTTTAAATGTAAGTATCTCGTTAACCGTGGGTTTGAGGTATAGCATAAGTTATAGCAACTTCACATAGTTGTATTCATATAATTTAGAACCGCTATAAAATAAAATGTAAATATACAGGGTCCTGCACCTCACCTCCCGTCTTCTATAGCTCACTTAGTAATTTAGTTAGAATTTTCATATTTTGCAGACCTTATCTGTATCTTGGGGCGCATTTCAGGAAAATATTTTTTTCATAAAAGTGTGGCGTCATAAGGGTGTATTTTTTTAAATTACATGCCATATATTTTCTTACATTTTTGGGTGCCTCCTATTGTTACCTACATACTCCTAAAATTTTATTAAAATTGGTTCAGTATTATAGACGAAAAAAAATAAAAACTAAAAAATATCAGTTTTGCGCCACTGGTATAAAAAATAAATAAAAAATAAGAATAATGCCTCGTTAATAAATTTATACAAAGGTACCTATTAAATAAGGTATAACAATTTCGTTAACTAAGTTTGGTTAACACGAATTGTCCACGGGTGTCCACAGTTTAGTGTCAAACTTTGCAAACTTTAAAGCAATTTATTTTTCTTATTTCAAATGGGAACCCCTGTATATTTTTATGTCATTCGATGCAGAATTAATAATCAAACTTTTTTCCTAATTGCAACCCTATCGAAATTTCTAACGCATCAAGAGTTATTTGCAGAAAACTAATTTTATTAACTATTCCAACAGTCATTATTATGAATAAATATCGAAGGTGGCTTTGAAAAACAATTTATTGGTATTAAAGTTTATTAAAGTGACCAGAGACCATTTTGACTTTAGTAATCTAAAAGTTTTAAATACTGTTAAATTGTTAGTAATTATTTAAGCTGTTATAATTACTTTATATTGTTTTTTGTGATGGACTACAAAAAGAAGAGCTCGTAGATATGATTTTTATATTAGGAGCATGCGAAAAGAACTCTTTTTTGGCAAGCGGAGTTTACTCACAGTGTTATCCGGAACGACGACATCCAGACAAAAGGAGCCTGCAAAACATATTAGAGAGGTTTGTACAAACGGGAAATGTAAACTTCCCAAAACCAGTGAGAAATAAACCGGTCCAAACTGAACAAAATCAATTGGCTGTGCTATTATCCGTTATAAAAAATCCTTCAGTTAATCAACAAGCAGTCGCTAATGCCGTAGATGTAATCAAAACAACAGTTCAACGAATTTTCAAGGATAACCATATTCACGATTATCATTTCCAGTTAATAATTACTAACAATTTAACAATATTTGAAACATTTAGATTACTAAAGTCAAAATGGTCTATGGTGACTTTAATAAACTTTATTACTAATAAATTGTTTTTCAAAGCCACCTTAGATATTTATTCATAATAATGACTGTTGGAATATAGTTGATAAAATTAGTTTTCTGCAAATAACTCTTGATGCGTTAGAAATTTTGATAGGGTTGCAATTAGGAAAAAAGTTTGATTTTTAATTCTGCATCTGCCATATACAGGGGTTCCCAATTGAAATAAGAAAAATAAATTGCTTTAAAGTTTACAAAGTTTGACACTAAACTTTGGACACCCTGTACAATTCGTGTTAACCAAACTTGGTTAACAAAATTGTTATACCTTATTTAATAGGTACCTTTGTATAAATTTATTAACGAGGCATTATTTTTATTTTTTATTTATTTTTAATACCAGTGGCGCAAAACTGATATTTTTTAGTTTTTATTTTTTTTCGTCTATAATAATAAATCAATTTTAATAAAATTTTAGGGGTATGTAGGTAACTATAGGAGGCACCCAAAAATGTAAGAAAATATATGGCATGTAATTTAAAAAAATACACCCTTATGAGGTCACACTTTTTTCGAACACCCAGTATGAAAAATTTTTTTTTCCTGAAATGCGCCTTAAGATACAGATAAGGTCTGCAAAATATGAAAATTCTAACTTAATTACTAAGTGAGCTATAGAAGACGGGAGGTGAGGTGCAGGTATAAAGAAGCGACATATTTTTCTTCCCGCTTTTTTAAGCCATCAAATCAAAAATAATTTTACGTTATAGGCCATTTGCTATCTTTCAACTTTTGTATTAACATTTTTTACCTATGTCTAATAACAACTCAGCTATTTTACTTCGCCGCAACTGATCACCCTGTATATAAGTGTTTCTTTTGATTTGTATCAAACAAAATAAAAGAAAATAAATTATGCAACTGTTGTCGAACGATGATGCCGTCGTCCTCAACGTTGAAAATACGTGACTTTATCCAGGTGCTGAAAGTCGAACAAAAATTTTAATTATTAGGAGTCTTGAAAAGTCTAGTCTGAAATGTAATATTCAGTAGAGACAAGTGATAAAACAGAAAAATTTTGCGATGCCAGCCGGCAAGATTTATACACAAATAATTTAATAACGCGCTAAGATTCGGTCTTCTTTCCAAATAAAATACTTGTCGAAGGACGTTCGACAACATCATGGATTTTAAACAGGATTGCAAAATTTAAAACATTGTTTCTTGCATATGATAAACGAACATATTACAAAAACTGTTTATTATTTGTTTACGATGTACGGGTAGAAAAAGAAAAGTAATTAATTTCGAATATTTTTACCACTTTTAATCTGTTATACCAGCACCACTAAACATAATCCACTAATATGAGTATTAAATAATAAGAGAAAATCACTTATAAAACAAAGTCACAATAACAAGACTTAGGTCTTTTGCACACACTCACGGCGACCGTCCTAACGGCACCGTTTACGCGATCTACCGCGTTCGTGTTATCCTTGCACACATGCACGGTTTTCGTCAGTTTGATTCTATTTTGATTCGAATATGGATCATAGACGTGCTGTGGCGATTTTAATATCTTACATGCATATCAAAACACGAAGAAAGGCACGAAACAGAATTTTGTGGGTTCATTCCATCAATATGGGAAGGAAACAATTCGGTGCATTCTTTGTACTATTATGTATGTATATAAGATACATTTATAAGAGAGTGCATTCAGCTAATGGAAATGTTGGCTGTTACAATCAAAATCAGGATTAACCTCCAAAAATATTTCCTTCCAGGCACTTCTTGTGCAGTTTCTGTCCTTATATATAGAACTTGTTTTGTCCCAAATAACCGACCTTGCTTCCACCAAAGATATAGGCATATCCATATCTTTATCTACTGCCATTACGAAAAATATGATTATGATAAAATATATTAAATAAAACAATGTTCCCGCCAATGAACCAAGAAAATGTCGTAAGCGCGGTACATGTGCAAGCACCAATTAAATCTTAAACTCTACTGGGCACAGTGTTGCCACCCTAGTGTAAGAAACTGTCCCAAGCGCAGGCATAAAATATCCCATATTTTGTTTAAAAATCCCGCCTATTTTAAATTATGTTTAATGCTAATTAGTTTAAGTTAAAAAGAACAAAATCGATGCAAAACTCATTGATGCAATTTAGGTTCATCTAAAAACAATATAAGACGCCGCCTTTTCACAAAAATAATTTTGAAATACAAGATAAATCTACGGAAATATACGCTCATAGGCGTAACACTTTTAAGAATGTTTTAAAACAATATAAGTAAAACTTTTAATAAAAAACGAGAGACGCACGATCGGCACGGTATGCAGGCAGGCGCTAACGATTCTTGTATTGGAACTTACAGTTTCCACTATTACGTTAATCAAGTTTCCGCTAGATGGCGATATATCGTCGTCAATCTCACGAAGTGTCGTAACTCAAAAAATTCAAGTTTTGAGATAGGCTCGTCCCCATAAATAAAAAGACGTATTTTACAATCTCACGAACTGTCGTAACCCAAACACACATAGTTTGCGAGAATGGGAACATTCACTTGTCGGTATATCTCAAATATGCTCAATTAGTTATCTCACGAACTACCCTAACTTGACTTACGACACTTCGTGATTTTTATATAATCCATTCTGGTTGGGCACTATGTGTCGTATCTCAGATTTTCATGTCCATACGAGTTTGTTTCATATATTATTGTGCCGTCGAACGGATATAGGGTTAGTCTTTACTTAACTAGCTAACGAGTCGGGTGTTTTGAGTTCAAAATGGACGTTCTTGTGTTATGGGCCGATGGAACGGAAAATGTTGTGAGCACTAGCGAGTTGAAGAGTGATAAAAATAAAGTGTTTGCGATAGGGACCAAAGTTAAAATGTTTTATGAGAAGCAGTGGTATCGCGGTAAAATTATTGACATGGAAGATAAAAATTCTGATACATTTAATAGTTCCGATGATGAACCTTTAATACGACTTAAAAATAAGATAATTGGAAACAGTGCTACTGACAGTCATAATATTGCTAATATTCCAATTGAACATTCAGTGCAGATTATTAATAGAGTTTGTAAAGCACCAAGATGTACGAGCGCTATACCTTCACTACACCCGGAAACAAAGTTATCTAAAAACGATGATGATAAAGAAGGTAAATGTATTGCGCAATTTTTAGTAAACAATAACGCTCATGTTTTTTTCTATTGCTTGCAGAGGCTACTAATCCAGGCTATTATCTTGGCAGTACGTCTAAAGATTCGATTCATGTTGTTGGTTCCCTAGTTGCTGAAGAACCAGAAAGTTCGGCCGACGTACACATTCTAAATATGGACAACAATTTAGCTGGAGACTGTAAAGATAAAGGTAAAAATAGTGCTCAGCATTCATTTATATATAACTAATGCTTTTTTTTCTGTTTGATGTAGATGGCAATAATTTGCTTTCAATAAATGCTACGGAAGCTCCTGTTCCAGGCGAAAATAGTTTGCAGTCAGATGATGGTGGAAGTTTCGTGTACGATTCAGATCGAGACCCTCCTTACCTAGCCACATGCGAGGCGCGTAAATGTAAAGGTGAAGTATTTAGTTCTTGCCATCGGTGCCAAAAATTGCTGTGTTTCAATCATTTTGAAAACAATGAATCTTGCGAAATACACATGTCTACGAAAAAGCGACGTCGCAGAAGAGCTGTTAAGCGTTTGAATAACAATTTATCAATGATAAACACTGCGATAAGTGGAGGTGAACAGCCTACGCCAGAAAGCTTTTTAGTCGAAGGAGAGAAAAGGGAAGGTGAAAGGGTGCTAAAGAACAAACCAAATGCACAAAAATTGGGCAAGAAATTGAGAAATTTAGGAAAACAATATGTTAGTACGAAGACTAAGAAAATTATGCCTGCGCGAGCTATGAAAGATTCTTGTAACGTGGAACACTGCAAAAAGAGTGGACGAAAATGTTTTTTATTCTCTGATGAAGACAGAACTGAAATATTTACTTCATATAATAATTTGGGGCAGTTGCAGAGTCAGAGAGAGTTCATCGTTCACCATACTCAAACTTGTACACCTAAACAAAGAACTACAAAAGAGGGTAGCTCACGAAGGGATAAGACAATTAGATATTTCCTGACAAGAAACAAAGAACAAAATTTGGTTTGTAAAAAAATATTTATAAATACGTTAGGAATATCCGACCGTGTTGTGAGAACAGCTTTATTGAAAATAACCAACTTTGGCACCGTTGACGTTGAAAAACGTGGTGGAAGACAATCAGAAAACGTTCGTTCCAGAGACAAAGAGATACATCAAGCCATTGCAAACCATATCAACAGATATCCCAGGGTTGAGTCGCATTATTGCCGGGCAACTACATCGAAGGAATATTTACATTCGGACTTATCGATTCCCAAAATGTATAACATGTTTATTAACGAACTAACAGATGGTGAAGACAGGCCAAGTATTGTGACTTACCGCAGGGTTTTTAAATGCCAGAATATTAGTTTCCATCGCCCTAAGAAAGACCAGTGCTCACTGTGCTTTACTTATAGGCAAGGAGAGGATAATATAAAGGCTGGTTTGGAGCAGCGTTATGAAAAACATATTGCGGAAAAAAATGAAGTAAGAAGAATAAAGGAAGAGTGTAAAGGTCAAGCTATTGATGATCCCAAGGCTTTGTGCGCGACCTTCGATCTGCAGCAGGTAATTTACCTTCCTATAAGCAAAGAAAGTGCCATATTTTATAAGCGTCGTTTGTCTAATTTCAATTTGACGTTTTACAATATAGCTACCAAGGAGTGCCATTGTTACACATGGCATGAAGCCATAAGCCGACGAGGATCATCTGAAATTTCCACGTGCGTTTATAAAGCTCTTCAGCATTACAATAAGGAGGACGTTAAAATTGTATCACTTTTTGCCGATGGTTGCAGTGGTCAAAATAAAAATACAATAATAGCGGCAATGTTGTTATACGCTGTTGGTCACTTTAACAATATAGAAGAGATAAGTTTGCGGTTTTTTGAAACTAACCATGGGCAGAGTGAAGGTGATAGTGCTCACAGTGCAATATCAAGTGCCATTGCAAATGCTGGCGACATTTTTGTTTCATCCCAACTACATCCAATTATGCATCTGGCGAGAAGGAAGCAACCCTATAAAGTAAATGCCCTTCGATACGACGAGTTTTTAGATTTTAAGAAGTTTTCTCAATCTTTACGCCTATTGTCCATAAAAGACACTGATACCGGCGGTTCATTTAAATGGACGGAAATGATGGAGTTCAAAGTTTACAAAGATAAACCTTTAAAGATATTCTTTAAATTAAGCCACCTTCAGAACACTTATGATTCAATAACCCTCAAAAGAAATTTGGACAAAAATTTTATAGGAGCAGAAATTCCACTTTTAAATGCGCAGCCTGTAAAAATAGCAAAGGAGAAGTTTCGTGACTTAATGGCACTATGTACAGGAGATACACCTGTTATTCGGATTCAAGAGCATCAAGATTTTTTTAAATCCCTTCCACACAGTGACTAATAAAAGTACCCATTTTTTTATTTTTGATCACTTTATTTTGTTCTTATGCGAATTTCATAATTATCGCTTGTTATAATGATATAAATACTATGTTATAATACTTGCCTAGGGCTCTTTATTTTTTAAGGTTATGTTTTTTGAATGTATAGTTAATTTTAACAATAAAAATCACAATCATATCATCTGGTGTAACTCAATTTATTACTTAATACATTTTTGATTCTATCTCACGAACTGACATATCTCACTTTTGACAATTTTATTACATTTTCAAAATCGTTACGACTATTATAGTAAGCCCATCCAATAATATACATATATATACACAATAAAATAAAAAAAGTAAAAATAAAAAACCAATAGCGTCGATGTGACGTGTATCTGAAAAACAGTCAGAACTTTAAACGGCTCTATCTCAAAATGACAAAAAATGAGATAGGTCACTTCGTGAGATTGACGACGATATGAACGGTTTACGAAAACATTGATCAAATTCCAATAATACATAATCATATTATACCTAATACATTTGTTTTTTATTCAATCCGTCATTCCAATAATTTATTATTATCAATTAGGTGTTTATTGCAGATTTTTAAAATCCCTCAAAAACACCTGAATATCCCGCTGTCTCTAGGGAACCTCATAAATCCCTCTAATCGGGATATATCCCTCAAGGTGGCAACACTGACTGGGCATGTCTCTCCATCAACACGGTAACGGTCGCCGTGAATTGTAGTGGGGGCTCACGGTGATATCGCGGTGGGACGGAACCGTATATATGTCGTAGGCTGATAGTGAAATCTAGTGTTGGGAAAAATCGACTTATTTTAATAATCGACTACCGAGTATTCGAGTGATTTAAATAATCGAATGATAATCGATTTTTTTTCACTCAAATTCTAATATTAATTATTAATATTGGCGGTTCATCGTTCATGTTGATATACAGCATTTGTATTGGGAATAACTGACTCGATGTTGTTAATCGATTGATTTTTTGCGGATTATTAAATGTGGCGGAGATATTTGTGGATTTTTTGGCATGGTTCCCAGATCTTACAACTTACAATTTAATTTAACTAACCACACCACTTGACTACTTGACCTTGAGATGTCACGATATTGCATAACTCATGATACTTATGAATACTGAATACTCACCGCTATAATAAATCCTACTATCCTACGCAGGCAACCCGTAATGCAGTATTTAATATGAATAATATCGCCAATAATAACCGAAAACCACTCGATGTAGCCGCTCGCTACGAGATGGCTCTGGCCGCAGTGAGTGACTGACAGGCAGGCAGCAACTTTGGAGAAGCGTTGAAAAATAAAAACCATATGTTCGTCACTCATTTTGTCACTCGAGTTATTTCCGAAGATAATCGAATAATTCAAGTGATTGAAAAAATCGAGTGATCGGTTATTTTTCACTCGAGTTATCCCATCACTAGTGAAATCCGTCATTACATGAAAAGCCTAGTCATATCATGCTGCACGCTAAAAGGTATATTTGCAACTGGTTTGTTCGTTGTTCCCCAGAGCATTTTTTAAAATTTTTTTTTAATTTAATTTAAATTTAATTTTTATAAAATAATATTTGTTGAAAAAATTGAAAAAAATGCTCTGGGAAACAACGAACAAACCAGTTGCAATATACCTTTTAGCCACGCTTCATGATATGACTAGGCGTTTCATGAAATGACGGATTTCACTATCAGCCTACGACATATACACGGTGCGAGAGCGTGTGAAAGGTCACATAATAATATGCTGCCTAATCCCATAACCGTATAATTTGTGCCGTTAGGACGGTCGCCGTGAATGTGTGCAAAAGGCCTAAGTCGGCGGTTAGGGAACCGAAACCAATTGTGACAGAAGACGATTTTTTCTGTCAGCCTTATTGACGCGAAAAATGGTTTAAAATAAAAATATCCGTTAAGTACACTACATAACCAAAGTTAGGCATTCCATTAAAGCCAGCAAGCTCCAATAGTATTATCGATTAGGTAACCAACGATAAGAACGCCATTGTAATTTTTTTTTAATTTATAAGGAAAATTTGTGTAAAAATTTTGAATGGATATTTAAAAGCACGACAGGCTTGTATTATAGACCCAATTGTTTATATATTTACCCGATCGCTTTATATCCCGTCCTTTTCTTCCATTTCATTGCCGCATAGCAAGATTTCCATATTTGTCGAAAAAATTGTACTCTGTAATTATTTTTCTCATACTTGTAATAAAATTATTTATTAATAATTATTCGACAACTTGGCAAAAAGTCAATAGCCCCCCATACACCAGCGGATAACTTAACGAATTTGATATGGCACGAGCCAAATAAGCCGATAAAACTTTACGTGTATGTGGCGAGCCGAGCTTCCTCGGGCCGTGTAATATCTGCCACGGATGAAATCAGCCGGTTTTAACCCGTCAATAAATTAGCTAGGTTAATTTGTAAAAAGTCATCCAACTTGGTTTGAGGTTAAATTAAAATAATAATAATAATAACAAATAATGTCTGCCGATTCACGTTACTTATCAAAAGAGTTTATAACGGAATTTATTAACATTTACCAAAGTTATCCATGTTTGTGGCAAGTAAAATGCAAAGCTTACATGACCGAAAATTTGAAAAATAAGGCATATAATCATACTTATACTCAAAACCCAATATTATATGCAGTGACGTAGCAGTCGAAACCATGGAAACCGCCAATATACTCTGTTATCATTGGCGGTGTGCCTTGATTTCCATATAATATTGGGTTTTGGGTAGAACAACTGTCTGAAAGTCAAAGTCATTTTTTAAAGTCGACGAGCCAAATTCGGCTGCCCAAAAATGACGAGAGTTTTGGTACGTGCCGGGCCTAGTTCGCAGACCAAACCGAACGGATCAAATCGGTCCAACTTATATGTTGGTGTATGGGGGCCTAATAAGAGAATTTTAAAAATGATTTCTATTGTAATCGTATAATATAATGAATTCGGCCAGGGAGTGTATTCGTATTCGCAATTGTAATGCCCCGTTTAGGGAGTGTATTTTTATTTCCAAGTGTAATGCTCCGGTCAAGGAACGTATTCTTATTGTAATGCCCCATTATTTGGCGACTTTTTTGAAAACATCGATGTTTTAAAAATATTATAGATGTTGGTCAATCCTTATGCGAGTCTTACGTCAAACGTCAAGCCTTGAACAGTGTCACCATGCTGACAGAACCCAACGAGTTCTTTCTTCCACTCATTACTGATTTTCAAAACATTTTAAACAATAACAGATCAGCTTTTTAGGCGTTTTGTGAATGAACCATTGGCTCGATGGTTTATAAGGTCTTTGGAAAGAACCTAAAAATTATTATAATGGATAATAAATAAATTCAGGACACCTTGTAGGTATATCAAAACCACAGGACTGTTATATGTATATATAATACTATAAGGCCTTTGCGTTAACTTTATGTCATGTCAATCTGCCAATATTTATTAAACTTAGCTTTGATCGTTCTTTACTTCCGATGCTTATCTAAGCAGATTTCGTATTATCTTGTCATAAGCAGCTTTTAATAACCAATTTTCCATAATAGCGAGTGAGGAAATCAATTCCGCTAAATCGCGAAAATTCTGAGTTGAAAATCCATTTCCATCGCGTTCTCAATATTTTTAATGATGCTATAAAATTTGATCCATGCACTTACGTGGTTTTAATAATAATTTTCCCCGCAGCCTTGTGGCCATGTTTCACGCTGAGCACGCTTTTAAATTTCCGCAAAAGCTAGCGTAAAAGTAAATTGTAAAACTTTCATATTGAACTTTGGACTTTCGGCAATCTATTGTCATTTTTCCATGTTTATCCATTTGTAGGATATACTTTTATTGGCGACGTTTTTACTTACGCTATTTTAACCAGCTTTATATTTTGACGGGATCTCTTATCTTCAAGTTAAAAACTAAAAAAAAGTCCGCCCACATTACGTCGCCGGGTTGGTCTCCTTGACACATTAATGTCCCAAATCCTTCAAATTTTTATAGAATTGAATGTCTGTCAAGGGCGTGGACCAACAAACTACCATAGTCGTTGGTGTGGACTATGTCAGTCGGTCGTTACATTACATTCTAGTCAATTCTAGACATTTTCTATAAATCATGCCCTTAACCTATCTTAAACCGTTTATGAAATATTAACACTTTAATGCTGGTATGCACCATTGATATGTTTTTTGACTTAGCAATGTTCTGAACTCAAGTCACAGCCTTTAAGGCGCTGACAATGACAATTTGCTATTTCAATTTGAGACGCCCAAAAGCGATAAATGTTAATCAGATTTAAAATTTGCTCTGCTAATATAACATCCAAAATGCGCATCGCTGAAGATGAACGCATAAATATTTTGATTATGTTGGATTGTGGAGATAAAAGTAGAAGTCATCGAGAAGTACGCGATATGTTCAATGAAAAATATATCCAAATCGTCCGGCTATTAGCCAATCAACATTGTCTAGGGTAACAGTTAAGTGGAGAATTGCCCATACTGTTAATGAACGTGTTAAAAGTGGTCATCTTGGTATTACTGAGGTGAAAAAAATAAACATTATTATTACTACAGGATGATTCTCATAGCTCAAGCACACTTCTTGGGAGTGACTACAATACTCACCAAACGACTATATCTAAAGTAAAAAAAGAGAAGATTTATCCCTATTAACCAGTTATTGGACGATGATCCTGGTAGGCGGAAGCTATTTTATGAAATAATAATTGAGCTAACAAAGGGGTTCCGAAAACCTGGCAAGTAGACCAACAACGATCCTTTTCGCCTACCCCAGAATCTTCCCCCAGTCACACTAACCACCTTGGCCCCCACCAAGCGTCCCGACCTCTTTATGAAGTTAAGTATGTCGCTCCAGGCTAGGGCCGTGATTTCTGCCGTTTGGAAAGCCGCCGATCCCAGGACCTGGTGCCTGAGTCTTCCCAGGGCCTCATAGGTGCCCAGGAAATGCAGCGGGGTCTCTTCCTCCTCCAGGCATCCGGCCAGGTTTTCCTTAAATGGTCAGGTTGTTAATAAAACTACCGACTGGGCATAGGAAAATTCTCACTAGTTCATATCCAGTATTATGAAACGGTTAATGTCTGGGCGGGCATTGTTGAAAACAGGATAATTGGACCAGTTTTCTTTGGTGAGTGCCTCACTTAAGAAATATATCTAAATTTCCTTCGAAATGATTTGATTTCAGCTCTTGCCACTCTATTTCCAGACGATGTTGATCCGTATTTACCAAGTTTAACCTTATATTTCAACAGTTTAAAAAAAAAAGATGGCGCTCCCCCGTATTATGCTGGTCATGTAAGGGAGTACTTATAATACAATTTTTCCGAGGCGGTGATGGGGGTAAGTGAGGTAGATGGGGATCAGTAGAGTGGTCACCCAGATCGCCCGATCTTAATCCACTGGGCTTTTGTTTATGGGCTATATAAACCCAACTCGATAGATAGATATGCTTAAGGAGTCCATTCGACGAGTAATACCAGAAATTTTTTCACAAGTAGTACAAAATGTACAACAGGATTTTTTGGATCGAATGATCCACTGCAGAACAGTTGGTGATAAACCTTTTTAATATCTTGTAATATAGTTTCTTTTCAGACTTTGTCGTTTGTCTAGTTTGTTTTGAAAGTTAATATTCTGTACATTGTTGAAGATAGGGCTAAATATTTTTCAGTTATATAGACATTTATTGTGGAAAAAATATTTTTTGACGGACTTTTTTGAAACTCATAACACACAGCATAAATACTCTAATATACAATTAATAAAACATGTAATTTTTTTTTTGAAAATCGGTCCCTTAGACTTTTGCACACACTCACGGCGACCGTCCTAACGGCACCGTTTATACGGTTAAGGGATTACGCAGCATATGTGACCTTTCACACGCACCGGCACCGTGTACACGGTTCCGTTCCACCGCTATGTCACCGTGAGCCCCCACTAATTCACGGCGACCGTTACCGTGTTGACGGAGAGACATGCCCAGTAGAGTATAAGATTTAATTGGTGCTTGCACATGCACATGTACCGCGCCTACGATATTTTCTTGGTTTATAGGCGGGAACATTGTTTTATTTAGTATATTTTATCATAATCATATTTTTCGTAATGGCAGTAGATCGAGCAGTAGATATAGATGTGGATATGCTTATATCTTTGGTGGAAGCAAGGCCGGTTATTTGGGACAAAACAAGTTCTATATATAAGGACAGAAACTGTACAAGAAGTGCCTGGAAGGAAATATTTTTGGAGGTCAATCCTGATTTTGATTGTAACAGCCAACATTTCCATAGGCTGTATGCACTCTCTCATAAATGTATATTGACGTTGAAGCGATTTTTTTAATCGTTCGTGTAGGTCATCAAAGCTGGATATGCACATCCTAACATAGTTGAAAAAGCTTTTTTTTCGTTTTCCGTCAACTGAGCAAATAGTACAAAGAATGCACCGAATTATTTCCTTCCCATATTGACGGGATGAACCCACAAAATTCTGTTTCGTGCCTTTCTTCGTTTTTTGATACGCATGTAAGACATTAAAATCGCCACAGCACGTCTATAATCCATATTCGAATTAAACTGACGAAAACCGTGCATGTGTGCAAGGATAACACGAACGCGGTAGATCGCGTAAACGGTGCCGTTAGGACGGTCGCTGTGAGTGTGTGCAAAAGGCCTAAAGGGGTGATATATTTATATGAAAGTTTCTATTGGAAAAATATTTTTGGTGATATATTCTTGAAACTGAGCATAAATACTATAAAACACAAGTAATGAAACAGATATTTCTCATTGTTTTGAAAATCGTCTTCTAAATTTTACAACACAAACAAATAGAATAATACCTTAATAAAAAACACTCGCACTTAGGGTAGAGGAAACATTTTTTTCTGTCACCTTTGATTTTACTTGTTGCCATATAGGGTTAATATACGGTGGAAGATGTAAGACAGTCTGACCAATCTCTTCCGTCAAGTTATAACCTACGTATTGTTTTTTAATGGTTAGTGTATGAATCGACCCATCGTTTGGACACTGTATCATGTGTGTCAAACCATGTTTCTTCTAGGTAAAATATAGACCTGTTTTCTGATCTCTATTTCTTAATTTGCTGCAGGTAATTAAATCTCCAACTTTACAACCTTTGTGATTCCATTACCACTTGTTTTTTGTCTATTTTGCGGTAACTTGCTTTAATTTAATTTTTAAACATATTTCGAAAAGTTCCGCGCTTGTGTCTTTATGGTAATCCGAGCTCTCATCTTTAATATAATTGACAGACAACGGCAAGCAGTTTGGGACCCATTCATCTTCCTATCCAGCGTGAATTATTGTAATTATTTTTCGAATATTTGAAGATATTTTCGTCTGATACTTTGAACTAGAATCGACCCATCTTTTGGATGCTATGTTAAACCGTGTTTTATCCATCCAAGTAAAATATAGACCTGATTTCTGATCTATATTTCTTAATTTGCTGCAGGTAATTAAATATCCAAGTCCACAATCTTTGTGATTCCATTACCACTTGTTTTTAGTCTATTTTGCGGTATTTAAAGCCCATTTTGGAAACGACTCTATGAGGGGTGGCACAGCTATAATATTTATGTTTGTTTCATCTTGTTCTAGCTTCATTTTATGTTTATCCAAAGTAGGGACAACCTGTTCTTCATAAAGGGAATATATCTTTCTTCTTATGATTTCTTGTTCTTCCAAAAGATTATGTTGAAAATCATTGCGTTTTTTCCTGTTTGTCGTTCCTGTATGGCTTACGATACATTGGCGTTTTGGTAAGTAAACAGGTTTGTTGATTCATACACATTCTTAACAATTTGTTTGGCATCCAATGATAAGTGATTTTATTTTCTAGATGCAAAGCGATCATTTTCTCACGGGAGCCACATCCTAAAAAAACGATTTGAATATTAATATTTCTATGCACCACAGAATGAACACTTCAACAAATTTCTCAAACGCACAATACAGAGGCTTTTTCAAGACTGATTATATACCCTAATTGCACCTGGCCCGGCCCTGGGGTCAATTAACAAGGGTGCCTAGCCTAAATAACAATTGCAAGCGCCATAAACTTATCGAATAGGGGGTGGACCTACCTGCTCTTAATAACAAGGACAACATTTCTCTGCAAAATAAGGGTAAACAAGTGATATTATTAAATTGTAAATATGTCACCCTGTAGACCATTCGGGTATACAACAATGGGGTTTTATTAGACATAGACATAGACATAGACATAGACATATTTATTTGACTACGTTTTTGCAAATTAAAAATTGTAGCAAGTCATAAAAAATATATATAAGTATAAATATAAATATATAAAATATAAAGCATTCCTAAACGCATGCATTTGACTAATTAAAATATATATTAAAACATAATTATTGTATAAGAACATAGTACAGACATACGTTGTAAACAAACAATTTTAATATTTCTCACACAACAGATAAAAATTATCAAAACAATCCATCCGCTGTGGCTGTGTCCATATACTCCCGAACTGAATAAAAACAGTGTCGGCGAAGAGATTTTTTAATCATAGATTTAAATTTTGAATGACTAAGCAGCTTTACATTTTCAGGCAGTGCATTATACAGGGAGATATTAATAGAATTATCCTTGGCCTTCTTGTAGCAATTTTTTTTAGGTCTGATTAAGTCAGAGCCTCTAGTTGCGTAGTTATGAAAATTTGAATTTAAGGAAAAACTATTCTTGTTTTTATGAGTTTCGAGCAGTTGATAGTATATACAAAGAAGGTAGTGGCATAATTCCAAACCTCTTAAAAAGGGGCTGACAGTGGTCAAAGTAACCAGCATCAGCAATCACACGAACAGCTTTTTTCTGCTGTCTAAAAGCTTTAATGGTCGATGAAGAATTGCCCCACAATATGACACCATAACTCAAGTGAGCATGAAAAAGTGCGAAGTAAACAGTTAAAAGGGTAGATGGATTAACTGAACTTTTTAATCTCCGTAGGACAAAGGTAGTGGATGCTAGTTTGTTTGTCAGACTATTAACATGTGCAGACCAGTTTAATCGATCGTCCAGTGTAATTCCCAGTAATTTTGCCGATTTACCACACGTAACAGTATTATTGGTAGAAAAAATAATACGCTGCGTTTTTTCAAGATTAAGCTGTAGGTCATTATTTGTAAACCAGTCGTGGGCTTTAGATTCCAAAGATGACATGCTCCGTGGTATACTTAGAATGTCCTCATCGAAGGTAATAAATGAAGTGTCGTCCGCAAAACAAGTACATTTATTTGGGGCTAAGTAATGGCACAAATCATTAATATATACAATAAATAAAAGCGGACCGAGGACAGAACCCTGCGGTACGCCACTCTCAACAGGCCTAAACGATGACCTCGATTCCCCGAGTTGGACACATTGGTATCTGGATTTTAGATAGGAAGAGATTAGATTGAGAGGAAGACCCCGAACACCATACCTTGAAAGTTTTTCAATTAGAAGACCATGAGAGACGCAGTCAAAAGCCTTACTAAGATCGCACAGAGTCAAGCTCACGTGCTCACCCCTTTCAAGGCTCTCGACCACATCAAATATGACCTTCGATACAGCTTGCACAGTGGAGCAGTGTTTGCGAAACCCAAATTGGTTGTCGTTAAGACATTTTATTGAATTAAAATAGTCAGTCAGCTGATGTGCAATGAGAGACTCAAAAATTTTACCCAATATGGGCACTATTGATATTGGTCTATTAAAACAAATCACACATAGCAAAAGCCAAGACGATATAGTTTGAGATGTACTTTATTATTTTCATGAACAAAGCTAGAAGATAAATTACATTTTTATTAAAAGAGAAAGAAAGAATGTAAAAAGTACCAAAAAAGTTTATTTTTAAAAATAATATGGGTACCTATCAAAGATTCTGTTGGGTTATATGAATGGTATACGTATGGTGTACTTGTATGCAGTTAAGCGCATAATGCTTATCTGGTCTCTAAAGCTTAAACAATTAATTTTTACAAAAAAAAAAAGAGAAAAATAAACTATCGCTTTCAAATAAAACCTTAAAACACTCAAAAGACTAAAATTAATATAAACTCGTTTTTGCTCGTCGATTGCTGACACAACAGTTAACTGCATCATGGTATAAATTTAATGAAGATCGAATAATAGAGCCAGTGCTGTGTACAAAACAGAAAGGTTTAATTAATTACAGAGTCCGACTGGGATGAGAAATGCCGTGCTGGCGCCCTTACCAGCTTCAATTAAAAATTGTAAAGGCTGCTCCATACGGGTGTTATATATAATTTGCCTTTTGTTACTTTTTTTGCAAAACGATTTTTTTTATATAGGTTTACGAACGCATTTATTGGTTAATCGTAAAAAAATTTGCTGAATAACCATAAATAGAATTTAAATAAATAATTGCGATACTGTTTAAATAAATAACTTAATTTAAGTTAATTTCTCTGCACTAAATTTAAAAAGGGACCTCAATCTAAACTGTTTTAAAATTTAGCTATTTGCCATTTACTTATGCGTTGCTGTATTTAGTGTAAGTACATAATAAATTACACAGGCCTGCATTTTTAACACTTTGAAAGTTGATTTAAAAATTTTAACTGTTTTCTAGTAATTGGGTAGCACTGATTTCAAATCTGCTTTCAGTTTTTTTATATCACGTAAGGTTATTTTTCAAACCGGTAAAATCCAAAAATATAGAAAAAACACGATTTATTTCATTTATAAGCTGGTTTTTTTAATATATTAAGGAAAAAAATACAAAAATATACAAAATATACACATATAAACTATTATAAATGATTATTTATTCGTTACGCTTCTTCAAAAAACGTTTTCTTTTTTCAGAAAAGCTTCTTTTGGTTGTTTTTCTGTTTCAGCTAAAGGAAGATCTCTTCTCAATGTCCAACAGAAATAATTTTCGTGTCTCAGCGCCCCTGGTATCTTTTTTCCATCTCTTTAATATATTAATGAAATTTTTCACCTTGCTCTTTACTCTTCACCCACGTCTCCAAGATATTCTGGGAATTAGTCCAAATGGGAATGTAAAAAGTGAATTTTTATGATCATATTCAGAAATTCCTAAAATTTTCCAGCATATTTTCAACGATCTCAACATAGTAGTAATGTAGGTTCAACTTCTTTATGCATGTTTTTCCTTATCTTCCATTACCTTTTCAAATTCTGTATCTTTTATCAAGCTACTAATCTGCAGCCCTACAAAGATTCCCTCCTTTAATTTTGCCTCTGACAGAGCCGGAAATGTTTTACACAAATATTTAAAACAATTTCCTTCTTTGTTTAATGCCTTAACAAATTGTTTCATACGTCCAAGTTTTATGTGAAGTGGTGGAAGTAAAACTTTTTGAGGGTCAATAGGACTTTCGCGAATTACATTTTTGTTTCCAGGTGTTAAAGTCTCTCTTTGTGACCAGTCTCTTTTTATCCAATGCTGTTCTCGATTCCTGCTAACACACTCGCACAGGAAACATGGAAATTTAGTAAATCCAGACTGCTGACCTAAGAGAAGACCTAAAATTTTTAGATCTTTACACACTTCACAGTTGTGATTTTTATATTGTATTATTAAAAGTAATTCCTCTAAATTTTCATAGTTTTCCTTTAACTTAACTGTATGGCCGACCGAAACAGAAGCAAAAACATTGTCATTATGTAAAAGAACAGCTTTAAAGCTCCTTTTTGAAGTCGATAAAAAGTCTCCAGTCTAAAGGTGTGTAGCGCCACAGAAAATAATTTTTTATTTATCAATCATTTAGAATTTGAAGTACTACATTCATTTTAAAATGTATTAAAACGCCTATTATAAGTTTTTTTTATATATTTTCTTTTTTTTTGAAAAAAATAATCTGTGGGTGATAGAGACCAATTGTATTTTAATTAGTTATTTCTATATAAAAATTGAACTCAACAAACAAAAATCACGTCATCACAAATTTCATGCAGGCCTGTGTTATTAATATATATATTAACTGTTAACTAATATTTTTATCTACAACCATTTAATAATAGGTGCATAATACTTCTGATAATAAGAGCATTATGCTATCCATAATACAACAAGTGTAATTATTATAAAACAACAAGTGTAATTATTATATTTCCCATATGAACTCAACTATTTTTTAGGCACTGTATAAATGGATGGTTTTAGATAAAGTGTATAGTATTTGACTAGCGTCTAATGAACCATTATACACTCGGATAATTTACAACACACGCCTTTGGCTCGTGCCGTAAACTTCATCCTCGTTTTATTATTGCCTACATTATACGCTCGTTAAATAATATACTATTATATTTTAGGTCGAGTTCTGTCCTTTTTCTTTTAACGTGTTCTTTCCATCGTAACTTGGCATCAAGAGTTATACCATATACCAAGATACTTTACATTTAGGTCATAAGGAATAGTTTTACCGTTGATGTTTAGAGGAAGAGGCTGAGTTATTTCTTTGTTAGTAAAATTAATATGGATAGATTTAAGTTCATTAAGTTTAATCTTCCATTGTTTGGTCATCAACAAATGATTCAATTTTTAAATTAATTGGCACCTTATCAAGAATGATGATGCCCTCTATCGGCGAAACAAGGCAATTTCAAATATAAAATATAATTAAGTTGGCTTTAAACGTCCTATTTTGAAGTGAACAGTCTGACATCAAACGATTGTACACGTATTTTTCGGACACGCTGTATAAACAATCTTTTAAATTAAAAAATGATTTGACTCAGGTATATAAAAATTTAGGTCATTATTCTAACAACACACCTGATTACAGATAAACATTTCTTTATCAAATTATTTGTTTTTACTAAATTTATTTACTTCCAACTATTCTTCCGTTATTTTCTCTTACTATTTTTGTTTTTAATTTTCCGTAAAATAAGATTTTATTATTTAATAATTTTTGCTTATATAATAAAGAAATGCATAGAAATAAATAAGCTTTGTTATAATTCCTTTATCGTAAAACTTCCTTTTCATTCTACTTAGCGTTCCGTAGAAAAATAAAAATCAAGAATAATTCCTAACAAAAATTGGAGTATTACCCTACAAAATAAATCAACCTTTATTTCCGTGTTCGCTGACACAACAATAAATGCATGACGGTACAAATTTAATGACATAAACCTGTGCAATGGACGAAAAAAAATCACGAGGATGGAAAGACATAATTAATGGCACAAGTCAGCCTGGAGAAGATAAAAACCGCGCTGTTATCGTTATTTCACTAAGTCCAATTAAAAAACTGTAATTGCTTTTTTTATCTTTTGTCCTGTCGGTAGGCCATATTTTCAGATTTCGGAGTTGCTTTAAGTTTAGAATAATTTATTTTTACAAATATCCCAATTATCTCCATTATTACTTTTTAATATTATCTTTACTAATTACTGGTAGGTTCGTGGGCATCCGATTAGGTCCCATAGAGATTGCGCAGTTCGAAAATTTTCTTGTTGGCGAAAATATTCGACTTTTAACTATTTTACAAGCTAACAATTTTTTTCTCCCATGTGGAAGTCTATATGAGGATTGAAAATGTCTAAAGTAAAGCTTATAACAAACAACACTGGAAACTAGAAAATTACTATCCTTGCCACAACCACAACGCGGAATAAAACCTAAAAAAATAAGGCAAAAAAAACCGTAATAACAAAATGATATAGAACGCCGGCCAGGTTCTGTCGTGTAAAATCGCATGTCGGGGATATCTCTACCACGTTTACCTTTTTATCAATAAAAAATTGCATTTATTAATTCTATAATGGTTAAAAATTTTAGAATTTCAGATTTTTTCACAAATCAGTAGCATTATACAGATACGTGAATAATTTGAACTTCCTACCCCATCTGGAAGTAGTTTTTTTCCTAACATACATTGTGTCATTTAGCTTCTGCATCTGGAAGGTCTTAAGGTTGAGCTAGGCTACACAGTACTTGGGCACAGTTGACCCATTGTGCATCCTTCAGGAAATAAATACAAAAATTATGCTTGCCGCGTTTAGATGGGGAATTGACGCTTTTCCGAACCGCTACTGACTGCTGGTCGTGCTGCCGCTTGCGGTGGAACTTTTTACCGACCGCTTCTGACAACGTTTCGCAAGTAGTGGTGGAAAAAACGGTTCCACGTCTGGAGTCCAATCGCGAACGCTCCAAAAAAATACCGCTCCAATACAACGTTACTTTGGAGCGACCAAAATTTTCCAACCGCGTGCTTATAAACGAACTGTTAAAATCCTAAACAACCCATTGCAATTTTATGTAAGGGTAGCTGTGACGTGTGCAGTATGATGATTTACATGATTTATGATTTTTATTATAGTATTTATAGAATATAACGTTCATTACGATTCATTTACACAACTAGGTAGGTATATTTCTTTAGAAATATAAAAATCGACGTTAAAAAGTGTTTTTACTGTTTGTTTATTTATTATTAAACTTAAAGAATATAAAAATGTATTTCATTTTTATTATTCTTATTTTATTAACAGTAAAATTCGGTAAATCTAATAATCTAGAAGTAATTATAATAGCATCAGTCTTCTTTCAAATTCAAACCGCACCGCAAGACATTTTTCATAGTCGCACGTTGCAGCGCGATTCACTATTGTTCGTTCCTGAAGTTTTGCTCGCTCCAGCCGGAAAGTATGTTACGACGAGTGCAGCGTCGCTTCTACCGGAGTGACGCTCCAGTCCACTCCAAATCGCCTGATACCTTGTTTTATTATGCGTATACAAGGGTATACAACCAGCCCTAACGATGTATTTTATGTTGCGGTCTAACAGTAGAACATAGCACGTGGGTTTGCCAGATCTTATACGCTCCGCTCCAAACCGTGAAACGTTGCTGCAAAGCGGCATTGACATGTAACGCAGAATGCAGCCGTCGCGTCGCGTCCTCTATGAGCGGTCTCGACCGTTTCGTTCTGTAAACTGCGGCTTACGGGCTGACGTTACCGTTGCCGATGTCGCTCCACGGTAACTAGTTACTTAGTCGTTGTGGAGCGCGTTGGAGCGTTATCAAAATATACCGCTCCAAAATCGCGTTATCTAAATACCGACCCACCTCTATTCGCAAGTAGACTGCCACACTCCCGTCCGCCGATAGGATAAACCGACCGCGTTCATTTGCCCTCTCCGCAAGCCTGATTACTGAGTTCTCTTTCCGCTGACCGAGCCCGATAAAGATAAAGGGCAAACCGCCCCAGCAGTTCGCTACCGCACGCAACCGCACGCAACCGCTTACCGCTACAACAACCGCCACGGCTCTTGCGAATTTGATAACATCCACACCATTTTTAAGATCGATAATATTAGAATAGCCGGACCATGTCATTTCATTAAGACCGCATTGTCGCGAGCATACACGCATACTCTCCTTCTCTCTCATTCACACTCGGTCACACAGTGATCTACCGAGATGTGTTTGCCAATAGAATATGTTTTAAAACCGATTGTTTTATTTATTCCACCCGCAAACTGTCTTTTTTAGATCGCTCAAAAGGAGCAACAGGTATAGTTGCTTATTGCGTAGTTAGGTTAGGTTAGGTTAGATTGGCAGACCTCTGGCATTGACCAAACAGTCACACGTAGTCCTGTAGGACCGTTGTGGTACCACGCGTGTTCCGCGGAACCTATCCGCATCAACTTCCTGATGGTTAACGCGACGATCGTAGAAGAATCTTAACAGCTCATTCAAACCAGCCACTGCTGTTAATAAACGTGAGTCGACTCAGTTGCAGGCTGCTCACTTCCTCCAGATCATTAAAGAATGGTTCGCCCAGGGCATTGAACCTTCTTCTAGCGAGGCCGGGGCATTCACACAAGAAATGCTGAATACTGTCCTCCTCTTCTTCATCTCTGCGTGTCTACCGAACAGGCAATGTCCGGTGACTACGGCAGTGATGTTTCTTAGGTCCTTCCGACTGTGTGCTAGTTCGGCAGACATGCTTGCCCTCCCTGGCGAGGGCATCAGCAGTTTCGTTGCCATGTATATTGCTGTGTCCAGAAACCCAACACAGGGGATTCAATGTTGAGCACTAATTGCGTAGTTAATCCCTGGTTTAATTTTCTCCACTGTAACAAGCTCCCGGTGCACGTGGCCCCTTACCACATTAATACCAGGATACCGAGATACCTTTGTCAAAGTATTATTTCCGTCCTTATACCGAAAATAAAAAGCCACTTTACACGAAGAAATTCAAAAATCATTGACAATCTATTTTTCAAGTAATATATTAATATAAGTATAAAACCATTATTGGGCAAAACAAAGTAAACGCAATTAATATAATAAGGACCCTTAGGGGAAAGGGGTTAATTCCTCAATGCCCCCCTGTCGCTGCGCCACTAAAGGAATTTAAAAAAGAAATTAATAAGATGTAAAGGAAAATAATGTAAAAACTTATAATGTAGATTTATTTAATCATCTGCCATAACAATAAATATATGATCGCCAAAAGAGCCGAACAATGGAAATGGACGAAAAATTTCACAAAGATAGAAAGACCTAATTAACGGCACAATCCCGCCCTCAGGAGATAAAAACTGCGCTGTTATCGTTATTTCACGGAACAATTAAAAATATAATTACTTTTGTGTTTGCTTTTTCTACCTTCTGCCCCCATCGTACGGGCATATTCTGGACGTCCTAAATGGTCCTAAATTTGGTATAATTAATTTTCTGATGATAATAATGATAATTATTACGTTTTGAACGCTTAATTTATTTTTTGCATCGTTTAATTGAAAAGAAGGAAGTTTACAATTTCTTTTCAATAAAACTTTCTTCCGACTTTTTTCGATTCACGTTGAATTAAAATTCAGGCAAAATCTTGTATTTACTGAATTGGCAATACTTTACCCGCAACAACATGGTTTTTTTCGGGGGCGCTTACTGGACATCAACCTGCTGACGTATTGCGAATACTTACATCAACAAATGGACATACGTACTCAAGTGGATGCCGTCTATACCGACTTTAGTAAGGCTATCGATAAGATTAGTCATAATATCTTGCTGAGTCGCTTGGCCGAAGTCGGCGTGGGCGGGAGTCTTCTCAGATGGGTCGAATCGTACATTAAAAATCGCTCACAATATGTTTCAGTTCAAGGTTCTTGCTCTAAATCATCCGTTACTACTTCGGGTGTACCTCAAGGGTCCCATCTGGGACCGTTATTTTTTATTATTTATATAAATAAAATTTGTTCGTGTTTTCATTACTGCAATTTTCTCCTTTATGCAGATGATTTAAAAATTTATTTATCGTCTCTAAGGACAGCTGAAATATTTTTTTTGCCATTTAGACACACTTGTTCGGCTCAAAACTCCCCATTGTGTAGAATTATTATAAGAAATAGTAATGTGTTTGATAATATTAATTTTTTCTCCATGTCCATACGAACAGTGAAAGCAATACTAAAAAATTTGATTGGTGTGTGTCAAATGTGAGTGGTGATGATTGGTATCTCGAAAATGGTTGCTCCTAGCGACTTCAATAAGTAATACGTTTTTGATGTAAAAGAAGTAAACTAACTTATTTTTTTTAACAGTCGGATCGATATAAGAAGCCTAAACAAAGTTATGCCAGCTAAAACAAGTGGGCCATGTCGTAGGCAGCGCCCTCTACTGGTTACACAAAAACTATAAATAGTTTTGTATTCCTCACCTCAAAAAAACCCCAAATCCTTAATTTTGTGCAGCTATGTCGTTTAGTTAAGAAATAATCGCGAAGAAACGAGAACAAAATTAAACTTTGACACCTTGTAACTTGGTTGTTGTCAATTCTGGGCTAAGGCAAGTTTAAATAAATCCCATTATTTCGTCTTAAGGAGTCTGCTGTGCTGTTGCTCTGTCCCATTAGTTTTGGGACATCCTGTATAACCATATCGCTAGTTGTTATACACTGCGCGACATATTTAACGCATAACGAAAAAATTGCCTCAATTTTGATGTTATATATTTTCCAAATTTGTGGTTCGTTTTTAATGATTTTTTTTTCAAATTGTAGGTTTTTTCCTTAAGCATATCACTGCCTTTGTTGTTTTACTTGAAAAAGTAACTTTAGTATTATACCGGGTGTTATAAAACTGTTATGTTTTTTTTACGGAAATTCAAAACACCCTGTAGGATTTACTAGCCATTGCAAGTTATCGCAATTCCAGCCAAATTAAAGTCACATGTTTTCTTTACATTTTCTTTTTTGATTCATTGGTTTATCTCTGTTTTCTTATGACATATTCAATTTTTAGTTCAACGCGATTTTCATAAAAAAATGTTTAGTTAAAAAATACAAAATAAACGAAATGCTTTGATTAATGCAACAGCAAGAAAAAACAAATTATAAAGTAAATAAAGAATCAATATCTGGTATTAATTTACTGAATTCACAAAACAGGGCAAAAAAATACAGGGAAAAAAATTGTAATTTTCTAAATGTATTAAAAAAAATTAAATATAAATAATTAGTAGCGAGTATTGCCTCTCCTTGCTCTAATGAATGCTTCGCATCTTCTTGGCATACTTAAAATCAGATTTCTGATTTCATCTTGATTAATCTGATTCCGTATTTCCATAAGCCTCAATGACAAATCATTTAAGTTTCTAGGAGGAGGAAGCAAGGCTCTAAGATTCGTCGGCAATACTCGCTACTAATGATTCATATTTAATTTTTTTGAATACCTTTAGAAATTGCAATTTTCTTTCCTGTATTTTTTTGCCCTGGTTTGTGGATTCAGTAAATTAATACCAGATATTGATTCTATATTTACTTTATAATTTGTTTTTTCTTACTGTTGCATTAATCAAAGCATTTCGTTTATTTTGTATTTTTTAACTAAACCTTTTTTTATGAAAATCAAGTTGAACTAAAAATTTAATATTTCATGAAAAAACAGAGATAAACCAATGAATCAAAAAAGAAAATGTAAAGGAAACATGTGACTTCAATTTGGCTGGAATTGCGATAACTTGCAATGGCTAGTAAATCCTACAGGGTGTTTTGAATTTCCGTAAAAAAAACATAACAGTTTTATAACACCCGGTATAATGCCAAAGTTACTTTTTCAAGCAAAACAACAAAGGCAATGATATGCTTAAGGAATAAACCTACAATTAGAAAAAAAAATCATTAAAAACGAACCACAAATTTGGAAAATATATAACATCAAAATTGAGGCAATTTTTTCGTTATGCGTTAAATATGTCGCGCAGTGTATTTATTATAAAAGGTATTTGTGCAGTCTTGGCAAATCTCGCCAATTTAAATATGAAATATTTAAATTTTTTTAAATGGAACTATATTTTTGAATGCATTTATTTTTTTGTTAAATATGTCACGCACATAAACCCTTGATTTTTTGATATATTTTAAATTTGATGAGCTACACAAAAATGAATAATGTATTGTTTTTAAGTATTAACATTAAATATTTTATAATTAAGATGAACGTCTACAAACTTATATCATAAATTAAATTAAATTAGAAAGAAATATTAGAAGAAAATGTAAAAAAAGTCTGGTTATAATTTTTGTTCAATGTGTCCTCCAAAGTTAAAATTACATGACGAATTCTTTTTGCAAATGAGTCGTTTACGTTTCTTAAGTTATATGGAGTAATGGTTTGGAATACTTCTTGAATTCTATCCTGCATATTATTTTCTCTTGTGGTAAAAGCCTTCTTATATATTATTTCCTTTACATATCCCTACAAGAAAAAATCTAGCTTGGTATATACATTTTGCCGTTATGCTTCATTGTAAACCCTATAACTTTTATATAACATTTTCTTATAAAGCTCTCATAGCTTAGGCGCTATCGAAGGCCACCTTGTTGACACACCCTGTGTATCAAAAAATAATTATCGTAGAGCTTTGAGAAAAAGATCATCTTAAGGAATATCGGCAAGAGAACTTATTGCTGGAAATAATTTTTAAGAGTCTCTTACTCTACCGCTAGGGGCGCAATTGTTAGGGTCATATAAAAAAATGCGTTTTTCTTGCATGAAAATAGGCTCATATAAGTGCCAAATAAATTCTAGCATGGAAATTCTGCACATTTTTGGTTTAATAAGTACTTTTACTGTTTTTTTTGCTTCACAAAAGCAGGGGGAAGAGGAAAATTATACTGATTAAAGTGCCTATAACCTGAACCGAATGCGGTAAACTCGGTCTCGTTTAAGAGGGGGAATTTTGTTAATTAAAACAAAAGTATAGACATGTCATATTAATTTTTACAACTTTCGCTAGTGTTATTTGTGAAGTCAGCATTTTTTTGATTTTGCTGTGATATTTTAAATGGAATGATATAATTATCAAATTTTAATCGGATAGTGAACTAAATTTGCAGCAAGAAACATGAAACTGCAGTTCGATGTCCCCATTTGTTTCAGAATAATAATTGTCAAAAGCATAAATTATATGCACGGTAATTCGGTAATTGCAGAAACAAAGCGGTTTTAAAGTTTCGTGGTGTAATGAGAAACAAAAATTCTTTTTCAATTTTATGATTAAGGAGCTTATTCACTTATTATTTAATATATTTTTCTATTCGTATTGGTCATAATTCATTTTTATTTCTTATTTTTCCTGCATTCCTTAAAAAAGAAAATATTAAAATGTTTAATGAAATTATGAAACATTGCTTAACAAACAATAATTTAAAAATGTTCAAAATGACCGCCGTTGTATAAAATACGAGGTAAAATACAATTACTATTTTACATAATTATACATACAGGGTGGTTATTTATTGCGAGTAAGTCCAATATCTCCGTTGTTCTTAGAAATATCGAAATTTATTAAATACAAAGGTTCTAGGATAATCAAAAGCGCACATTTTAAAAATATTTTTGGATATACAGAATGCGCCAAAAAAGCGGGGCACCGTGAATGTTTTTTTTTTTAAATGGTACCACCCATTTTTTTTATCTCATTGAATTCGGCATAAAATTGTACATAAGATACGCTATTTTATTTTGGTAATTTATACAACGTTGCCAAATTATTTAATTTTTCCTAAAATTTTCGCGGAAAACATCATATCAAAAAAATGATTTTAAAATATTACTAATCTGAACTAAAAAAGAAAATTTTATATTTTTTTAAACCTTAAAGGTGTCCGAATAATTCTACCAAAACAAAGCATTAACATCGTATACTTGTATGCCTGTATGCTTTTACATCGGTACAAATGTAGCAATCTTTAAATAACTATTACTCGTTTTTTTCAAATGGATCCCCCTGTATAATATTGTGTCAGTTTACAGCTAATTTCAACCTCTTTAAATATGCAATTACAATAAATGCTCTAAGACGCAACGGTCTTTTAATATTTTATGTTTTATTTAAAAAGTGCAAAATATCAGCACTTTCATTAAGTTGGCCATGAGTTGACCAAAAATCAAGACTTCGTACTGTCAAAATCATAATGAATTTATATTTCTAACATATTTGGTCTAACAACGTTATGGTGTTAAGATTATAAAAATTGTTTTTTGTTAAAACGCTATGAATTTTTCTACAAACGAATTAGTCGATATGGTTTTCATACTAGGAGCAAGTGACAGAAACTGTCTACTTGCTGCAAGGCTTTATCGGAAAACTTATCCTGATAGAAGGCAACCAAGAAAAGAGGCATTTGATAAATTAATGGATCGTTTCTCTCGGACAGGGAAAGTGGAATATGAAAAAACTGAAAGAACTAAAAGTGTTTATACAGAAGAAAATGAATTAACCGTGCTGCTGAAAGTAACTGAAAATCCCCCAAAAAATCTCCCAAAGAATAATTTCAAATGAAACGGATATAAAACGTTGTACTGTCCAAAATATTTTGAGTAAAAATAAAATGCACCCATATCACATTCAACTGATGCAAGAGCTGAACGATCAAGACTATGGAACCAGAGTTACTTTCTGTGAATGGGCTCAACAAAAAATTCAGCAAGACAGGTATTTTTCCAATTATGTATTGTTCGTTGACGAAGCTACATTCCATAAGAATGGAAATGTCAACAGGCATAATTTCCATTATTATGCAACCGCCAACTCACATTTTATTAAAACTCACAGTCAAACCAGATGGTCACTAAATGCGTGGGGTGGGATAGTTGGAAATTATGTCATTGGTCCTTATTTTTTTGAAACACGAGTAACTGGACAAGTCTTTTTGCATTTTTTGCAAAATGAGTTACCACGCTTGTTAAATAATTTACCAAATTTTCTAAAAGAAAGAATGTGGTATTTGCATGATGGAGCTCCAGTCCACCATACGGCATTAATCCATGAACATTTAAATATAGAGTTTCCCAATAGATGGATAGGCAGAGGTGGACTATTTCAATGGCCACCTCGATCTCCAGACTTAACAAAAATAGACTTCTTTTTGTGGGGATACGTCAAAGATGAAGTGTATAAAGTTCCTCCAACCACAAAAGATAATATGAAGAACCGCATCATACAAGTTTTTCGGAATATCAACAACAATGTATTGGATGAAGTTAGTAGATCATTTCAAGAACGCGTAGAGATCTGTTTAGATGTTAACAAAGGTCATATTGAACATTTGTTATAGTTTTTTTTTTATTGAGTTGTTATAATTTATTATTTTTTTGTTCAACTTATGGCCATCTTATTGAAAGTGCCAATATTTTGCATTTTTTAAATAAACCATAAAATATTAAAAGAACGTTGGGTTTTAGAGCATTTATTGTAATTGCATATTTAAAGAGGTTGAAATTATCTGTAAACTGACACAATAATATACAGGAGGATCTATTTGAAAAAAACTAGTAATAGTTATTTAAAGATTGCTACATTTGTACCGATGTAAAAGACACCCTGTATACGATGTTAATGCTTTGTTTTGGTAGAATTATTCGGACACCTTTAAGGTTTTAAAAAAATATAAAATTTTCTTTTTAGTTCAGATTAGTAATATTTTAAAATAATTTTTTTGATATGATGTTTTCCGCGAAAATTTTAGGAAAAATTAAATAATCTGGCAACGTTGTATAAATCACCAAAATAAAATAGCGTATCTTATGTACAATTTTATGCCGAATTCAATGAGATAAAAAAAATGGGTGGTACCATTAAAAAAAAAACATTCATGATGCCCCGCTTTTTTGGCGCATCCTGTATATCCAAAAATAATTTTAAAATGTGCGCTTTTGATTATCCTAGAACCTTTGTATTTAATAAATTTCGATATTTCTAAGAACAACGGAGATATTGGACTTCCTCGCACTAAACAACAATTGTAATTTTTATTGTTGATAATTAGTTTGCATATAAGCAAACATGCACTTAAGCAGAAAACTAATTTTTATTGAGACACTTCATAAAACAAAAAATAAGCATATAAAAGGTATAACGGATTCGTAATTCGTAACTGCTTTCCAGAAAGGGGCATAGTTATTCGGTGTAAAAATCAAAGTCCTATTTGCCTCAAATTTAGTTGCATCCTTACTTTAAATAAAAAAGGTAGAATAAACCCAGTAAACACTATAAAAAGCATATTACTAAAATACATCATTATAGCTCTTTTCGCCTCTTGTTTCCCTTATTATAATATATACTTACTCCAAAAGACACACAATTTTGTTTCATTGTCAGTTCTGGCAATTTTGCTTAGAGATAAAAATATGAATTATGCAGATGGCCAAAACCAGCAGTGTGAAAGTTTAATATGAAGAGTTTAATATACGACAAAGATCTGAATAATTTTTAATAATTTATCCACGAGATGACATTTCAAATATACGGAGGAAGGTAAAGCAGACTATTATTTAAATGTGACAAATTTTCTTTCCAGAGCTGTGGGTAACATATTGGCTTTATGCCGCTATTCGAACTGATAAGTAGCTTTTTGGTAATATTTCCTGCAATGCGCAATGCTTAAAAGCTAACATTTGCGGTATAGCAATTTACAAGTCCAAAAAAAATTTCCAGGCGTCTTGTGTACCTACACTATTTTTTCGGCAACCGTTCGGAAAGTACACACTTCCAGGAAGCTTTTGTATTTTGCGGACTAGGCCAGAAAAGTGCTATTTTCTCTAAGAAGTACGGAATGTGCAGGGTACCTTCCGGACAGTTACAGAAAAAAATTGGCGGTGAATAACTTTGATACCTGAAAATTTTAACAAAATTTTAAGTAGAGAACGGCAACTGAAATTAAATTAATTTATCCTAAAATTTTTCTATATTTAAAATAGAAATATAGAAATAGAATAGAAATATATTACATACTGGGTTATAAATTATAACACTGTATTTTTGTACTAAAAGTACCTAATCTAATACAAAGTTAACATTTTCTGTAGGGTTTTACATTTGCACCTAGAGAACTAAATCCCTGTATGCGCAAAATAAAAAATATTCTATAATATTTAAATTATTAGTTACATTTTGATTTTTTTAGGAACTAGTTTATTATCTAAATACACTTAACCTAAAATAATTGCACTATATTAGTGTGCATAAACAAGAAAAATATTTATAAACAGCTATCTGTCAGAGAAAAGAAAATTAAGACTTTAGAATAAGTCAGTGAATTTATGATTGTCTGTATATATAAATGTTTTGCAACACTTCCTGAATTTTTTAATATTGTTGATATTTTTAATTTCTACGGGTAATATGTTATATAGTTTGGGAGCTAGGTAGCTAAAGAAGCGCAAATTAATATTTGTATTACTGTGAGGTATTCTGAGGTGTTTATCAGTTTTGCTTCGTATTGTATAGCTATGATTAATAGGTTTTTTTAGTTCGGGGTTTTTGTGAGTGAATATTGAGACTGCTAATATGTGAATCGCTTATTTGAGAAACCCCACATGTCCATACATTTGACATTTCGACTTTTTTAGCTTAACACGTTCTTCTATAGTAGACTCATATTTTAAGGAGAAATCACTTATGTCCAATCGATATAATGCTTTCAGCGCTAGTTTAAAATATGTATTTATTTGAGAAACCCCACAAGTCCCGGACATGTGGGGTTTCTAAACGGGACATGTGGGGTTTCTAAAATAAACTGCTAGATGGAGCTAGGAGAAATTTTTATCAAGAAATATTTTTATGGCCAACAGGGGGCGGACAATATGAAGATGTTGTTGATTATTAGACATTTACTTAATCATGTACCCATTAAAATAAGTTATTAATAAAATATGAATAAATTACTAAAAAAGTTCTGGTGAAATAAACGTTTATTTTAGAAACCACACATGTCCAGTCGCCATTTTATGCTTTTACTCATGAAGCTGAAGCTGTATATTTAACTTTGTGTAAAATTCCTAAGGTATTCACATATCTTTTTCTACTGACGTTTTATAATAACCTCTTTTCGATTGTCATTATGGTTTTTTAATAACCTCCTTTTAAGCGCAGCGTGCTTAAAAAACTTTTAAGCACGTTACCAGGAGCAACGTGCTTAAAAGTAACGCAGGTAATTATTTACAATTAAAACGTAACCACAGACTAGGTATAATTTAATATTTTTTGGCAAGTGTCAATGAAACATAGGTAATAAAATGTTAGTAAAATTAAGTTTTTTATTATAAAACCTCAGTAGAAAAAATATTGTATACAATTCGTTACGAAACAATGTCTTTTAGTCACTTTGACGTGTTGTCCAACTCAGCTTTGCCTCGTTGGACAATTTCAAGTCGCGTGCCTAAAAGACACTCATTTCGCAACTTATTGTATAAATAGCTATTACATACTCTGAAAGTATATTTCCAGTTGTATAATGTGATTTTGCACAAAACAGTTTTTTTCGTTTTTCTCAAAACTATGATTTGTGGACATGTGGGGTTTTTCAAATCAGCGATTCATGTATAGGGATCGTACATTTAAAGTATCTTCATTGTAAAGTAATTGGGTCGAGTAGCGTTTTTTTTTTTATGAATTATTTTTAATATATAATTTTGAACAACATTTAATGGTTTTAGCGAATTTTTGTACAGGCCACCCCATGCAATTATGCCATAATTTATGAAAGATTCTACAAGCGCTTTATATATGGATAGTAACAATTTTTTTCCAAGAATTTCCCTTAGGATGTAAAATTTGTAGATTAATTTCCTTATATTTTTCGTTAGGTTTGTGACATGTTGGTTCCACTTAAGGTGTTTATCAATAGTGATGCCTAAATATTTTGTGGTTTCTACTTCATGAATAGCATCATCTAGGCTAATAATTTTTATTTAATTAAAATTTGGACGATTATGTAAGGTAAGAGAAAAAGCTATATAGTTGGTTTATGATGTATTCAGTGTTAATTTAAAATGATCTAGCCATTGTTTTATTGTACTAATTCCTTAAATAGCATTATTTTTAACCTCCTCCCACGTTTCACCTTCAAAAATGACCGCTGTGTCATCTGCGTAAGATATGACGTTACCATTATTGACATGTATTTTTGTTAAGGAATTTATGTGTGTTATGAAAAGGATTGGTCCTAGTACGGTTCCTTGCGGTATTCCAATTTTAATGCTCAGAGGATCACTCTGGGTATCAGCTATTTTTACTACTTGTTGTCGATCTTTTAGGTAGCTCTCTAAGACATTCAATACAACGCCTCTTACTCCATAATTGCGCAACGTATCAAGTAGTAAATGATGCGGCACTGTATAGAATAGAAAAAGATATTTAAGTAAAACTGAGTAGTAATTATTTAAAAGAATAAATAAATAGATCAATAAATAAAGTCTTTATGAAATATAAACCATTTATAAAATAATTATGTTCAAATTACGGCGAGATCTAGCAATGCTATTCATCTAACCGTTGTGGTAGGAATAAATAATTAAGTAAATTAATACAGAGAAAGTTGTTAAAATAAAGATATACCTATAAAATATATAGTGATGGGAGCAAAGAGAACTTTTAAATATTATAAAAAATTTTGACAGCTTTCTTAAAGCTCACAACTGAAGTTAGCGACTTAACTTCTCGTTGTAGTGAATTATAAATTGTAACAGCACTATATGTGAAGAAACGTTGGAACAGTGCGGTCCTGTGCTTTGGAACATTAAACCTTTGGAAGTGACGTGTGGGTCTATCATGAATGGCACTTCCACGAATAAGTTCTTTAAATAGATATTCTGGGTTATTCGATAAAACAGTTTGGTGTACCAATGTGGCTAAATGTAAAGAAAATCAGCTTTCTAAATTCAGCAATTCTGAAGCAACAAACAGTGGTGTGACGTGATCAAACTTTTGAAAGTTGTAACAAAATTTAAAGCAAGCATTTTGCAATTTTTGTAAGGTATTCTTTTCCCTACTAGTCAATGCAGGCCAGTAAACAACATCACAATATGATAGCAGTGACAAAAGAAGTGAATCACAAAGTCTTAACTTGATTTCAGTGGTTAGAGTATCTCTGTGCACAGAACTTTTAATTTGTAATAAGATTTTTTTATTAACTCAGAAACGTGGTTTTCAAATCTTAACTTTGTATCAAAAAGGAGACCCAAATTTTTGCAACTTTTAGAGGGAAGAAGTGCTACATTATCAATACTTACATTAAAAGCATCCCCCGTGGATAGTTCTTCGCTATCCTTAGGTACCAAAAAGCAAGAGCTTGGACTTTGAACTATTTAATAATAGGGAGTGCGCTCTTTATATACTAAGGATTATTTCAAGATCATCATTTATATTATCCAATGCTGAAATCAAATCAGCAACGTAGCGCCTGCGTTTCCTTCTCAAAACGAAAAAAAATCAAATTAAAGAATTTTACTTAGGTATTTGATTTTAAGCTTTTAGCTAAATAAACTTTAAAACTACATAATTTCTGGGAACCACCGTACCATAATTTTGAATCACGAATCACGGTATTGGCAACACTGGACGGGTAACCGGATTTTTACAGTTTACTGTATTCAAGTTCTCACTTTTCGCTAAAGGATTGCATTTTAATTGTGGGTTGACACTAGCTTTGCCACTATGGAGAGAGAATACCAACTGATCCAAAATTATCTAAAATTATCCTAAAAATTTAAAGAACACAAACAAGCTAACAGCAGCGGTTGTTACTAATTTTAAAGACTTTTAGGTAAAACAATTTTCAGGAGAGGGGTAAACCGAGGTTAGGAGAGGGCAATGCCCCCTCCCCCGTTCTGTCCCCGATTAGGAATAATAAACTCAAACTGTAAATTGTGTCTGATTTTTGCGAAGAAATTCGTAAATTTAAATTTCAGGGAACTAATTAATTGCAAAAAGCTGTTTTCAAAGTTTCAAAGATCCGACGAAGTTTTCGGACTTTTCAAATATTGAGACAGTTAGATGGGAAAAGGGGAGTAAGCGCCGAGAAAATCATAAGAAATTCATGTCTCTTAATCGGTTTCGATTAGGAACTGATGGGCAATAGAAAGGATGTTAATTAAAGTTGGATTAAGAATGTTAGAAATCATTTTAAGTAAGTATATAGAATTTAACTGAAAACTAAAATAGTGTTTATTCTAGTGGTACAGGCAAAACGTGTAGTTGTTCTACATGTAACTGCTGTTGATTGAACCACGTAAAGTGGTCCAATATTAAAACTAGTTTGTTTGATATATAGAAAACATAGAAATAATATTAATTTGCCTACTTCTAATACGCGTCATACGGGATAATTTTTTGAAAACTTACAATGGCAATATTTTCTACACTAAAAAAGATATCAAAAAACCAAAAATAACATTTCTACAAGAACGCAGGGGAATAACTAGACTGGGTACATATCGCTAATCGTCAGCCGAGAGTGCATCTAATATTAGTACCAAAAAGATTTACAAAAATTTACAATAAGAAAATACTTTTCTTTTTTTCTATTTACTATTGCTTTTTTTACCTCACCTTCCTGCGGAACGTGAAGGGAAAACATATCGCCAAATTGTCATTATAACAACTGACCAAAACTACACAATGGTGCAAAATTTCCGTTTTCTCGTATAGATAGGTAGTTTTCTGAGACGGCGCCGTATAGGTGCTCTTTAAACTCGCACACCTTTGTGCAATGTGGGATATACTTTCCATATTTGCTCTATAAAAATATGTAAGTATTCAATCGATTAAAACATAAGGAAAAAATTATTCTTACATGGAAGCCATCAATTATCAGCTAATAAATTTATAGAAATATTATTGTGCCGAGCCCTTCGGGCACGGCACTGTTCTAGTTCGTTCGTTTAATTATACGAGAGCTGTCACTTTGACAGGTAAGTGTCATTTTTTTTAGCTTTTTCGTAGCGAGGTTATAGCTGTAAGAATTCGAAATTAAAAAATTTTCAGGTACCTAAATAAAAAAGTTTTTTACGACAGCTGTCAAATTTTGACAGGTAAGTGTAATTTTTTTTAGCTTTTTCGTAGCGAGAGTTATAGCTGTAAGAATCTGAAATTAAAAAAAAATCAATACCTACCTAAATAACAAAGTTCTATACTACAGCTGTCAAATTATGACAGGCGGGTGTAAATTTTTTTAAGCTTTTTTCATATAGAGGATTGTAGCTATACGAATCTGAAATTAAAAATTTTTTAGTACCTAAATAACAAATTTTTATACGACAGCTGTCAAATTTTGACAGGTAAGTGTCAATTTATTTAAACTTTTTTCGTAGCGAGGGTTAAAGCTGTAATAATCCTAAATTTAAAAATTTTTCAGTACCCAAATAACAAATTTCTATACGACAGCTGTCAAATTATGACAGGCGGGTGTAAATTTTTTTAATCTTTTTTCATATAGAGGATTATAGCTGTACAAATCCGAAATTTAAAAATTTTTCAGTGATTAAATAACAAAGTTCCATACGACAGCTGTCAAATTTTGACAGGTAAGTGTCAATTTTTTAAAAGTTTTTTCGTAACGAGGATTATAGCTGTAAGAATCCCAAATTGAAAAAATTTTCAGTACCTAAATAACAAAGTTCTATACGATAGCTGTCAAATTTTGACAGTTAAGTGTCAATTTTTTTTTAGCTTTTTCGTAGCGAGAGTTATAGCTGTAAGAGTCCGAAATTATAAAATTATCAGGTCCCTAAATAACAAAGTTCTATACGATAGCTGTCAAATTTTGACAGGTAAGTGTCAATTTTTTTTTAGATTTTTTGTAACGAGGGTTATAGCTGCAAGAATCCTAAATTTAAAAATTTGTCAGTACCTAAATGACACAGTTTTATACGATAGCTGTCAAATTTTGACAGGTAAGTGTCAATTTTTTTTTTAGATTTTTTGTAACGAGGGTTATAGCTGTAAGAATACTAAATTAAAAAATTTCTCAGTTCCCAAATAACAAAGTTCTATACGACAGCTGTCATTTTGACAGGTAAATATCAAGTTTTTTTTAAGCTTTTCTTGTATCTAGGATTATAGCTGTAAGAATCCGAAATTTAAAAAAATTTCAGTACCTAAATAACAAAGTTCTTTACTACAGCTGTCAGATTTTGACAGGTAAGTGTAATTTTTTTTTAGCTTTTTCGTATAGATTATTATAGCTGTAAGAATCCAAAATTTAAAAAATTTTCCGTACCTAAATAACGACATTAAAAAAAAAAGAAAAAAAAAGAAAAAAAAAACACTGGGGTTTGAACCCACGACCTTCGTCTCCAAAATCAACAGCCTCTACTACTACGCTATCGAAGCTTTGAGAGTGATTTGTGGTAAATAGGATATTAATGACGTATTCGATATTACATAGAACGTTGAGTATTGAAGATACACACAAATAATACACTTTTTTCAATTATTTTTGGTCAACCGCAAAGAAAAAGGTCCAAGACAGGTGTTTCATACATTAAATACTCCCCAAATATTATAAAAACTAAAAAATTGAAGTTAATATGCCTCCTGCAAGCCATTTTTATTATTACAAGTACGGGATAAATGCGATATTTTCCCCCTTATTTTTGGTCAAACGAAAAAGATAAAGGTTCAAGGTAGGTATTTCCCACAAAAGACGTAATCTAAATGGTCTTATTCCTCTAAAAAATCAATTTGGAAATCGCATTTTTCACCTATTTCTGACAGATGGTATAAAAGTTAAAGTTCAGGAAAACGTACGTGGTAAAACCATGGCCAACTTTTTCTAAATCGAATGGTGTTAGAATTTGAAAATTGTGCCTGTTTCCGCACCCAAAAAAGCAACTTTGCTAAAATTTGCGAATATATTTTGATAAGTTTGGACATGCAGGAATATTGAGAAGTAATTAGCGCATATTTTGAGAAAAAAATAAAACGGTTTTGTTAAAAATTGAATAAGCTACAGTCGATATAGTAAAACCTCTGGTGAAGGAACCTATAAAAAAATCATAAATTAATTTTTTTGAGCCACAAAATATGTTTTCCTAAAGATCGCTTATAATACAAATTAAAGCTTCTTTATCCGTTGATATAGTGTACCAAGAAAAATTTCAAAATGTTATATATTATAGACACTTGCAGAATTATTTAAGCAAACCAGTGCAACGCCAACAGAAATTACGGGAAAAAGTTCATAAGCTGCCGTTTTTTCTGTATTAAAGATAAAAAAACGAAAAAATATCTCTTAAATACAATTTGACGGCTCTATCCGCTAAAGTATACAACGTTTCAATCAAAAATCGTTTTCCGTACGAAAAAAAATAAACGGAATAAAAACGGAGAAAAAAATCACGCCTTACACTGTGGTTTCCAGTTTCTTACCATTTTCGGCAATTTCCATTCCAGTTAGGTATAGAACGATATATTGGAAAAAGGTAGATTTTGAGATGGCCTAACCGATTATCCAAACCGCATGTCGATTGGATGCACCCAATTCGATTTATTAACGATCCAATATGACCCTACATTGATTTTAAAAAAATCAAAAAAATTACTTCCCAACTTTCGATCGCGTTCGCAAACAACAGTGTTTTGTAGCCTAACGTCGTCTACATGTCGAAAAAGTTTAAATCGATTAAAATGATTTTTGCCACCTGTATCGCCCTACAACGAAAAAAAAACATATTTTTTAACTTTGACTTTAATAACTTTTTTCCGGTACACCCTGTATATTTGAAATTGTTCCCAGAACGTGCCCCGACTATTCCTCTCTACGTCCAGAAAATTTGAATTGTTTTGCTCTAACCGTTTCCGAAAAAAAAAATCGCGAATATCGAAATGTCGAATAACCTTCTACCACGTGGCGACGGATAATCAATGTCGAAACGCCATCTTTAAAATCGAGATTACAACCATTTCTGAAACATTTTGGGCAAATATTTTGGTCAGTAAAATTAGAAGAAGGTTCAAGGTAGATATTCCACCCGATTTAAAATCTGGAAATGTTCTTATTATTCTAGCAAGTCACGCTGAAAACACCCATTTTTCGCCATTTTTGACAGCCGGATTTTTAGAATTAATTTAATTTAGATACATCAATATCAAGGCACTCTTAGTCAAAAGTGAATGGTGTTAGAATTTGTAAATTTTGCCTGTTTCCGCACCCAAAAAAGCGACTTTTCTCAATTTTGCGAATATATTTTAATGATTTTGAATATGTAGAGGTGTTGCGAAGTAATCAGCGCATTTTTTGAGAAAAAAATAAAACGGTTTTGTTAAAAATTGAATAAGCTACAGTCGATATAGTAAAAAAAAAGCTGCCGTTTTTTCCGTATTAAAGATAAAGAAACGAAAAAATATCTCTTAAATACAATTTGACGAGCTCTATCCGCTAAAGTTTACAACGTTTCGATCAAAAGTCGTTTTCAGTACGAAAAAAAATAAAAACCGTGAAAAAATCAGGCCTAACTTTATGATTTCCACTTTCTTACAATTTTCGGCAATTTCCATTCCAGTTAGGTATAGAACGATATATTGGAAAAATGTAGTTTTTGAGATGGCCTAACCGATTATCCAAACCGCATGTCGATCGAATGCACCCAATTCAACTTATTAGCGATCTAAGAGGTACCATTTTGGACCAAATTTTGACTTTTAAAAAATAAAAAAAATTATTTCCAAACTTTCGATCGCGCTCACAAACAATAGGGTTCTGTAGCCCACGGTCGCCTACGCGTCGAAAAAGTTTAAATCGAAAAAACTAATTTTTGTGGCCTGTATCGAATTTCAACGAGATCCCGATATTTCTCGACTTTGACGTTTAATAACTTTTTTCCCGTACACCCTGTATATTCGAAATTTTTACACAACGTACCCCCACTATTCCTCTCTAAACCCAAAAAATTTCAATCGTCCCACTCTAACCGTTTCTGAAAAAAAAAATCGCAAATGTGAAAATGTCGAAAGAGACGGCGGCGGCGACAACATACATACATTTTTTTCACCGAAGCGCCGTATAACATATCGCGGTGTAGCGCGATATGTAAAAATGACGTATTTTGCGGACCATCCTCACCCACCCCTAAAACACTACTCCAATCCTCTTTAGAATCTTCAATGGCACTACCCCATTAGCGACACCTCTCTGGAAAGTTTATCAAAAATGCTTATATTAATGATGTTAATGATAAAAAATTATCTCAAGCCTAAATTAAAACACTATTGTCGTGCTAAAACTCATTTTTACGGTAAAGCAATTACTTGACTTTCACTCTTTTTTAACTATTTTGTGTGCTCAAAATTGATTTCCATATTGTTCTAAACATAAGAAAAAAAAAGTCGCTTGTAATACTTCGACAAGCATCAATCATCGTCTGACGCAATTCTTCCAGAGAAACTGGTTGGGTTTTGTAAACTAGCGATTTAATGTAACCCCATAAAAAGAAGTCCAGAGGGGTAAGACCGGGTGATCTTGGCGGCCACTCAATCGTACCTCTTCTGTCAGTATACTGGTTTGGATCATTTTGGTCCAACCACTCTCTCTCCATAGCAGCAGAGTGTGCTGGAAGTGTAGAAGTTCTTCGTTGGAATTTAGATTGCCTTGTTAGTTGCCACGAAACGATAAGTGGTAAGAAAAGTCTGCAACTGAAACATATACGAAGTTTGGTTATTGGAAGGCACGTGCGTCGTTAAATGTGACGTTCAATTTGACTTCTAAACTAATTTAAAAGTAAATTTTATTGACATTTTCTCAAAATTTTGCTAACATTTTGTACTTAAAGTGGGGTAGTGCCATTTAAAATTTTAAAGTAAATAAGGATAGTGCTTTAGGGATGAGTGAGGATGGTCCGCAAAATACGTAATTTTAATTCTCCCGTGTTTTTATAGAAATAGTATATAATATATAGTATAAGCAGTGGCGGCTTGTAACTAGCGAGTCAGGGGGGGCACTGGCTTTAAATAAAAAAAAATTTAAATGTCTATTATTTTCACAAGTACGTGTCTGTTTTTTCTAACTTTCTCGTTGTGAATTTTAATTTCATCAGCATAAGCACTACTTAAACAAGTTAAAATATTAGTCCTAACATCTTAAAACTTACCACATTATGACGATGTTTTGCACTATTTTCATGTTTTTTTATTTTCTCTGAAAGATGTTTTAAGTCCTGCACCCCATTTATAGTCCAATTATCATCCCCGTCAAAAAGAAGACACACGAAACAAAAAAAAAAAAAATTTGCCCTTACAACCGCATACCTATTCAGGATTTTTTATTATATATTTCTTTTTTTTTTTTTTTTTATGATCGAGCACAAGCACTTGTCAAACTTACGCGTAAACTGTTCCTTACTTTTACATTTTGATTGCACTTGTACTATGTTCAATTTCTAGTGGCCGCCCTGCATTTTTTCAATCAAGTTTTTCACTTAAGCTCAGTATAGGGTTACCATTCGTCAGGATTTTTCCGGACATGTCCGGAATTTAGGGACGTCCGGCCGGAAAAGCAAACCGGGTTCGGAATTCAGCCGGTCACGGCCGTGAAAGCATATTAATAGGCCAAGCACTACTCGTGTCTACCATTTTGCCGGCCGCGGGAACATAATAGTATGCCATGCATACAGTTTTCTGGAAGTAATGTGAATCCTCGAACGCAGTTAGGCGATCGCATGTTCTGATTGCTGCGGAGTGCGGTGAAATTCAGAAAACGAGTCGAAAAGCTTGAGTACGAACGTTTTATCCGTTGTTCTTTTAAAAGATGTAAAAGGAAATACTAAGTATACCTAGGTTACATATAGGTAGTATATGTCATTATTTGTATAATTTATGGTAAAAAATGACAATAAAATTTATATAAAAAAATAAATTTCGTTTTTCATTTGCTGCGCCTCCAAAGAAAAATATCCGGACTTTGTCCGGATTTTCGGGCCTGTTTGTCCTGAAAAATATTCTAGATAGATGGTAACCCTAAGCTCAGAGAACTAAACACAAGCTTCTGTAAATCACTGACATTCATAGTACACGACATTTTCTAACTTTATAAGTTTTATAACGTAACTAATAAATCAAATCAAAACAAATAAACAAAACATAAGCGCCTAGCGGCATCGACAGGTCGCCTCGTCAGAGCACATAATATCGATTATTCTACCGTGGCATCGCGAACAGCTGTTGTTGGGCGCGGAAAATTGATGCTCGTCCGTGGCCGCTCGTTGTGCGATGTGTAGGTGACGTCACGCCTTTGTCGTCATGGCAACTCATCGAGAAGCCGCGTTGAATCGGGACGGATAATTGGTCGCCCCCGCCCGCCCGCCATTAGTATAACATTGAGAGCGCGGAACTCGCTTGTCTATGAGTATAACCTGCCCGTTGGAATAGGGCTATGTTTGGTTTATGCCCGCGCTTAGTATAACCTACCCGCTGGAATAGGGCTATGTTTGGTTTGAATTATTTTAATGGATTGCTTACATAGATTGCTTTATTGTTTTTTTAAGTAAAGTATTTTTGGATTCTGTTTGAAATAATTGCAGGGAGGGCGCGCCCTAGAGCCCTTCATTAACGAGCCGCCACTGAGTATAAGCCATAAAGAAATCAATAGTTTATGATTTTAAAATGTTTTAAATTATTTTCCAGATATTAAAGAAATATAAAACAATAAATGTTTTAAAAAACTGTTAAGAATTTATTATTGGAATAAGCTTTTTTTACTGTAAATTTTGATGACAGAATCTATCACAGTTACATAAATTATTTTTATTGGTATAATTTAATTTTTACTATTTTATAGTTTATTGTAAGGTAAAATTTTTAAAAGCTTTGTCGATAGAAATGTGACTGCCTGACATTAAAGCATATCTTAATTTTATTTTATAACAGAAATATCATCAAAAACAGGATTCGTTCGTCCCTGGAGGCGTGTAGGAGATAGAACAACAGCGAAGTGATAAAGAAGCGAATTCTAAAGCTGCGTCACAACAATTACACTTTTTTAATTGAGCTTAGTAAATTAATGACACTGTGCTTGGCTTTTTTCTCGTCCAGGTCGGGCCCTGTAATTAATGAGGCATTTTTGCAGCCCTGGCCATTATTTGACCTTCGTCATTAAATCTGTACAACAAAGTTTAACCATTGTGTCCACGTTTTTTTGTTTTTCTTTTAAAAATGTTTTTATAATTATTATAGATATTTGGGATTACCCGTAAAGTAGGAGTAAATAACTTATATACAGTGTGAGTTGGTAATTTGGAATAAATTGAGTAAACCCAGTAATTTTTTTTTTGAAAAATGTTTGGACACGGGTATTAATATTTTTAAGTTGTAGTCTTGTCATTTTTGATCTCAAACTTGTTTTTAGGCAATTTAGAGCATATTTATGTCAAATGGTGTTCTCTTGGAGCTGTTTGATTGGTTCTGCGATACTTCTATGTAATTAAATGTGGACAAGACACAGTTCATCAGATTTTATGCCAGACAAAAAACGGCTGACAATGTTAATCTGCATATTAATGACAAACCACTATGCCAGGTTCAAAGTGCTAAGTTACCTGGATAAATGTTTAAAGTTCATTGTCAACACGTATTGGATAAACTTAATTCGTCATATTATTCGTTAATAAATGTAAGATCTGTCTTAGACACGAAACAGTTACTATTTACTAATGTTGTACTATGCATAATATGTTGAGTCATGTTTGAGATATGGTTTGGTCTTTTGGGGTACGTCTACCTTATGTAACAATATATTTATTAAACAGAAGAAAATTTTAAGGTGTATTGCTGGTGTACCTAGATATTGTAGCTGTAGGGGTATATTTAAAAGGTATAATATCTTACCTCTTCCTTGTTTATATATAATGAAATTGGCTTTATTTGTTTTTTGTAATAAAAGTGACACAGTTTTAATACTAGGAATATGGACCAATTCAGTATTCAGCATTCTCGTGGTAACAGCGCATAATTCTTCTAGAATTCTGGGTGCTAAAATTTTTTAACGTACTGCCGGATGAAATAAACATGTGTGATAAAATAACAAATTAAAAAAAAATTTAAAAACATTTTTAATCTTAAAGTGTTCCTACAGATTGGATGAGTTTTTTGACTCTGTAAAATGACCAATTAATTATGTCTGTATCTGTTACCATATGTTTTTTGTTGTTTATTTACTTATTTTCTTGTACTTAATTGTTAGCTTTAGGACTACTTTGACTATTCCCCTCCAATAATTTTATATTGTCTTCTGGGAAAATAAACGTTTGAATTTGAATTTGAATTAAAAAAAACTATTGATTTTGTCCCAAATAAGAAATATGACGATATTAAAAAATTTTTTAAATTGCAACTCTACTTCTTTATTGACTATTTTTAAAGTGCATATTGTTATACATAAGTACCAAATTTCAAAGTTTTATTTCTTGTCATTTATATGATATTAAAAAACAAAAATAAATCTACACACACAACAAGAAGTATGTGAGTTATTCAGTCAGGCCTAATCTAATTGGCCTGCTACAATCCAGTCATAAGTATGGGTAAGCACACTTGTTAGAAAATTTAACAAAACGGGATGTGTGAAAAACAAACATATATGTCAGGCAGACCACCAACAGTCTTAATAATTAAGATCAATTCAATCTACAAGATAATTTAAATCGATCACTTCGCCAGGGTGCCTTGGACAATGTGTGTCACCAATCAGTTAAAAATGTACTTGAAGGCGAAAAGATGCACCCTTACACCTTACAAACTCCACCTAATTCAACAACTAAAGATAACTTCGATAGACGAAATGAGTTTTGCGAAATTCTGATGAATTGATGTAATGCAAAGCGTTATTTTTTCCCATAACATTATGTTTTCTGATGAATCCACCTTTTATACCTTTTATGTTTAACGGCATAACTGTAGATATTGGTGTGCCGTTAATCCCCGGTGGATAGTCGAAGTCCACATACATACAAAGAAGAGTGTGTAAAGAGTGAACAAACAGTTTCCAAATCAGAAGATCGGGAGGAGAGGCGAAATTAAGTGACCCCTAGACCTCTAACAAAACTGATTAATATTGAAGATTTAATCTGGCATATGAATTAGAATACGGAAAATTTGATGGAATACTTTTGAAAACGTCTTCCGGGAATTTAGGCTGGACTGGTGCCCAGCCCAGCGAATAATGGCAAACATTTCAAACATCTATTACAAACTTTTGTTCAATTTTTATGTATTTGCCATTTGCAATGTGTTCTTGACTATTAATTCAAATTTGTTTTCTTGTGTCGTTTTGAAGAATAATGTCGGGTTGCATCAAGACTTAAAAAAAGTAGATATTATTTACCCTTTGAAATAATTATAACTTAGTGACAACATAACAATTTATGATACACACTTCTTTTAGGTTCTTCACAACATTATGGTTATGATGCGCAATTTCTAATTGTCGTGATAGCTAGTTAACATGGTGTTTTTCATTATTACAACAAGAGGAACAAAGCCAGATTTTAAAGAACAAGCGTAGTAAACTGAAATCATCTTCCAAACATGAAACCGACAGAGAAAATATTTTGAAAGGATTGGGTAGAAAATAAAAGAAGCACTGTTAAGATGCTGCAGCTTATAAACCTACAATTTACGGTTATTGTTGTTAATTAAGGATTATTATATATTTTTGCCAAATAAACAACATAAAGTAATGTGATCTGGGGATAACCAAATCGCATATAAAAAAAGCAGAAGTTATTTTTAGATAATTATCCGTTATTGTGCAACAAAGTGCAATTTATAGTGCACTAAATACACAAATAACTATAATACCTACTCTATCAAGGGCAATAAAATTTAACAATCTATTTTCAAATGGTCTCGACCTGTCGTATGCCTTTTTCCGACAAAATAAACAAAGGAAAATAACTTCGGGCCGAATGATTTCTAGCCTTTATTCCATTCGCCTGTCTTACTCGATAAAATTGTTTTGTTGACTTAGTAGATTACAATGGCAAAGTGAGACAATTTCTGACGGTTGACATTGGATGAAAGCATTATAAAATAAGCTTGCCTGGAAACCTATCATATTCAAAAAGAATTAAAATAAATATTTACTTTCTTTTTGAATTAAATATTTTTTAATTTATTTTGTTATGAATTGGGAAGACTAAGAATAGATTTAATACGGGAGAAATAGAACATACGATAGAAACAATCTTAAAATCTATATAATTAAAAATAAACAAAGTTGTGATTTCGTATATTTTTGTATACCAATAAAAGGTGTTCTTAACCATTTTGTTTTAACATAAGGTTACCTATTTATAAATTGTATGTATTGTACCTATACCAAATAAATGCAAATAAAATAAATAGTACAAATCTTATTTCTATTTTTTATGTTTACTACTCTTTTTTTTTTGTAAATAGGAACTTAAATAAACAAGTAAAAAATAAAACTAAAACAACACAAAGTCTTTGAATTTAATTAAACAATGTTTACATACCCTTTTAAAAAACATTAACGAAAAGTACGTTCAAAATGTAATGTCTTATTATGGGTACACCTCTTAGTCCTTTATTGGCTGAAATATTTATGGATTTTTTAGAAGATAAAGTAAGCAATCATCCTCTTTTCAAACAGTGTCCTTATTGGCATAGGTATGTTGATTTAACATTTAACATGTTTTCTTGATACTGATAGACAGTTAAAAGTATCTTTAGAATATATTAACAGCATACACAAAAATATTAAGTTCACAATAGAACACGAAATTGACAATTCAATCAATTTTCTTATTTTAAATATTAAGAGAGAAAATGATAAACGTGTTTTCTCCGTTTTCCAAAAACCATCTCATACTAATACTGTCATACAGAACTCTTCTTGCCATCCTATACAACACCAATTAGCTTATTTTCACAGTACAGACTAGTAACTCGCCCTCTAAATAAAATCAATTTTCAAAAAGAACTAAACATTATTAAACAAATTGCAGTTAATAACGGATATAACTCAAATCTAATTGACCAAATCCTAAAAAAGAAAACTTACAAAAAGGCTATTGACTTAGGTTTTCCTAGAAGCAAAAACTCTGACCAATTTAAACTTGTCACTTTCGTTGGACAACCTAGCAAAGTAAGTGGCCATTTTCTTAACAAAATTAATATACGTGTGTGTTACAAAACTAATAACTCTTTAAGTAAATTTATCAAAACGAATACAGCGATAAAAACAAAAAATCTGGTGTCTATAAATTAAAATGCAAAGATTGTCCTAAAACAGACATTGGCCAAACGGGTAGACATTTTGACAAAATAATACAGGAACATTATAACCGTTTTCTAAAATATAAAACAGACTTAAACTATGCTAACTATTTACTTGATTATCAAAATAATTTCGATCCTTCCTTTAAAATCTTACATACAGAAAACAAAGGCTTAAAACTTAATTTGTTAGAGTCTATGGAAATAAATAAACTTAAAAATACGGACCTGTTACTTAATGATCAACTAGATTTAAATAATTCACCTTTGTTAAATTTATTCTGGTGACCATATACCTACTTAAGATTTTATAAATTACCCATATTGTACCTCATTTAATTTAATTTTTAACCCCTGTGTGGAATTTTCCCGCTATTGTAACCCTTCCACTGTTTTATTTTCATCTTCAATAATTTAATTTTATTGCACCCCAATTTTTAATTTTCACCTATATTAAATCATTTTCATCTGACGAAGCTACAGTATTGGCGAAGCATGTCATTTTTCTAGTTAATATAGTGGAAATTTACAAGTTCAACTTTGTTTTACTGTATCCCATAATACTATAATTATGGATTTCCACCTAGTATCGGCTGAATCAATTGATATTTCTTGATCCCTTGCCATTAATCGCACACAATGCGTAATTAAAAACATGTTTTTAGATTATTTATTTGATAATTTTTTCCAAGGCTGCAAAAATTTTTTTTTGTTTTTAATTTATTTTAAACATTAAATGAATTGTAATTACAAACAATTATAAAGGGCATTGATACAAATCCAAAAATACAGAATGTTCTATTTAAAAAAAATACAACCTTATGTTATCATACATTTTTGGGCCACCCTGTATATGGGAAAATATACCTGACGCACTATTGCAGGACCCTGTATAGGAACGTATTTGCTTATTTGTTGCTACGGAGGAAAAATACAGCAAGAGTTAAACGTAATTCGCGCTCGAACATAAGTTGACAACGTTGAGTCTAGTTCGATCTCTCTCTTCACAAAAAAAATAGTAAAAGGCACTCTAATAAAAGCATTGGCGAGTATTTACTTTATCGATTAGCAGCTATCGTTGTCTTAGAAAGCAAAGGAAAGTGTTAAGTTGTTTAGTTAGGGGATCCTCACAAATAATAACTGTTAGAAACACTACTAAAATATTACGACCTGTATTACATAACATATGTTAAAGTTTTCTCTAAAACGTTAAAATTTAGGGACCGAGACGCCCTTTATGAGGCGTCGGCATCCTAATTATGATTGTACCGAAGCCAAATGTGTAAACAGCTGCACGGGATATGTATCGTAATCCAGACTAACAACTTCCCACCGAGCAGCGAGTCTGTTTGAGCAATCAGCAGGTTTACTGTCGTTGCTAGAAATATTAGTGTCTCGTGGAATTCGCTTTGAGAATAATCCGACACCGTGGTTCAACATAAATATTTTAAATGCCAAAAAAGACCGTGATAATATTTACCAAAAATTTTCCAATAACTAAAATCAATGAAGATGGGGATATAAGAAACTTACAAATAAATGTGTTATAATTTTAAAAAGAGAAAATACTTTATAGTATGATAAACAAATAGATAATAACAAGGAAAAAAATTAAGAGAATCTTAAAAAAATTAGTTAAACCTACAGTTAGAATTAACATTAAAGAAATTATGTTTGAAGATAACAAAAAAAAACGGAACTGTTTATTATTGCTAAAAAACTTCTTATTATATTCATAGCATTGAAGAAATGGTTTAGGAAATGAAGAAGCATTGAAACGCCCAGACCTGGGGCTATTTTTCGCGTAAAAATTTCCATAAAATTTCGTAAGGGTAAAATAAAATAACTAATATTATATGTGCAAAGGAACCCTCGTTTTAAAAGAGCTTTAAAGCCACAAAAACTGTTAAATTGTACCCTCTTATCAGGGTCGGTCAGTTTCACTGGAGCCGAGGACCAGGAGAGTCATTAAATTGGCACAACAAAAATTAGTCTCCGCCTGTGGTAGGGAATGGGTGAACTTAGTAGCTCAGGAACTACCACACAGCCAACCGTATTACCAGCAGTTCCAGAAGCAGTGACAGTAGCAGTTCCAGTAGGAGTGACAACCGCATGACAGCAGACATATCATGAACCGAATATTAACACTGCCAAAACCTTTGTCAACATACAAACAAACCAAAAGACAAACCATGGTTCTTATTAGAAAAGGAGCGCAGCCAATAACACAAAAGCTTGCAGTAGGCATGAACCGTTCTGCAGTGCCATGCAGAACTACAGGACGAAGAAAATCCAGACAACATGGTGAAAAACACGGCAGGTGCCACACTTGCTACTCAGTACAGGAGCAAAGTCTGCCATGTCAGCAAGTCAGTCCTTTATGTCCGTCCAAGTAGCGCAAATCCAGGAAGCAGAATTCCCCAAGTGTGATGTGTGACAAGGACAATGTACTGTGTGAGTTATGGGACAGCCATTCAAGTAAAAAGAAACTAATCCATTTTTTTTTCAGCTCAATCAAAATTTATTGTTTTAATTAATGTAACTTACGACAGCAAAAGTGTATTTGATAAAAGTAAATTTTAAACTATTGCTATCTTAATAAAAGAAATATTTTAAAATTGGGGGAGAATGAAACGACCAGACCCGGGGCTATTTTTCGCGTAAAAATTTCCATAAAATTTCGTAAGGGTAAAATAAAATAACTAATATTTTTGGGACCAATAATATGTGCAAAGGAACCCTCGTTTTAAAAGAGCTTTAAAGCCACAAAAACTGTAAAATTGTACCCTCCTATCGAAAAACGGTTCAGGAGAGGTAGATTCTTTGAGTCTCGAAAAACAGATTGCCATGCTACGCGCCCCCTGTGCTGAAAGTGGGAGCGAGGTTATAAAAGGGAGAAAAAGGAACGCGCAAAGGAGACTCGGTATTTTCCCAAGCACCAGTTAAGGTCGTTTTGCTGCCAGGTTTTGTGCTCGTTGTTCGGATGTGTCCGGCTTTGGTGCGGGTTTATTCGCGACATATAAATATCTAAATATTCTTTTACTTCAATTTAATTCTTACAATTATTTCTCTCAAAGTTCTAATCAGAAAATTATCAAGCCATCAATAAATGGGGGTCTAAATAGTAAATAAAGCTCAGCTAACATGTCTGCAGGACAAAGTTGGTTTTTCAATGTTTTAAAATAAAAAGGGGGCCAAAGCATAACGGTACCATTTGTAACTGTAACAAAAATCAATACACTTTTGCTTTCTAAGGGTAATAAAATATGGATCAAAGTCGCAGATATAGACCTTTTTTGTTTAGGTAACTTGTAACAGATGTGATTGTCTCCCGGGTGTTTTTATTTTGTGGTTTTAAGAACAGTGGACATTATTATGCAGTAGTAATGCCATCGTATTAAAGTAAATAATAATTTGCAATGCTAGGTAAGGAAATGGGGGAGGGTTAATTAAGGGCAAGATATATTTGTTAACAATATATAAGTGAAGTGATCAGAAGGGTTACAATTATTCGGTATGATGTTGCCTGTAGAACGTTAGTTTATAATTAGTGTACATAAAACGGTGTGATGGGTTTTTCCTAAAAATAATGTCCGGCAGCAGGAAAGTCTTGTGTGGCCAATGCTGTAGTCCTTTAGGCGTTCGGCTTTCTGGTAATATTGTCGGTCAGAATTGAGAAGAAAAGTGACACATGCGGAAGGTGGGCGAGCTCCTAACTTTTATTACACTTTTATAAATTATATGTTTGAAATGTCCGCCAGTAGGAATGACTTGTATGTCCCCTACTGAAGATCCTCAGTCGGTCGGCTTTTCACTAAACTACGTAGTACCTTTATACCAAACGTGTACGTCAAGCTAGAATACTAGGTAACTGAAATGACAAATAATGTTAATAATAATACGTACACGAAAATGGGGTGATATGTAACAACATAAATTGCAGATTAACGGGGAGCCAATTAAAACAGAGTGTGGTCGCAGACCAAAGGTAATTATAAAAGAAAGTGGGTATTTTTGGGAGGTAAAGTGTCACCAGTGATACTATATAAGCCTTAATGGAGCTTTCAATGGTAAACACGAGGAGTAAAAAACTTTTTATAGTCAAAAGGCAGAAAATATTTCAGCATACTGAAAAGTCAAGGACCAGTGCAAAGCCACTGTGGGTGGGAAATGAAAAGAAAAAAAAAATTCCCACCCACAGTGGCTTTGCACTGGTCCTTGACTTTTCAGTATGCTGAAATCTTTTCAGTCTTTTGACTATAAAAAGTTTTTTACTCCTCGTGTTTACCATTGAAAGCTCCATTAAGGCTTATATAGTCTCACTTGTTATTTTCTCTACTGCTAATAACATCAGCGTTGTACTATTTACTTCGTTTTCCTGATGATGAGTGTTTCCACACTCGAAACATGTCGATTCAATTCTATTATGAATCACTCTAGGTTCGCCTAGCACATTTTTTATTATTTGTGTATATTCAAATAAAATAATCATTTACGCTTAAACCGTCCCTCGTATCAAAAAAACACACGTGATCTTTTTTGTTCTAAATAAAGGGGGGATTTATAAGAAAAAAGTTAAAATAAAATAGGTCAGTGGTGTAGCATAGTTTTCACAAAAAATATGATAGTAACATTTTGTACCGACGCCACTGGTTAAATTTACGAACGTGTTGTACTTTGAAAATAAGTGTCCTTAGATGCTCATTTAATTCACAAAATTTCATAAAAAAAGAATAACTCGTTAAGGAGTTATTTAAAAATTATTACTATTTCTTTTAACATTTCAACACCCTGTATCTCCGTAACGAAGTCGCCAATGACCACTGTTTATAAGAACTTTTCATGTTAAAATATTGCAAGCAATTACCTCCCGAAGTTTGTCAAAGTACTTTTGAATCACCCAAACCTAAAGATATAAAAAATACCTTTTTGGACCACCCTATACGTCTTGTGAAACAGTGTAAGTCAGCATGAGTATGAATTTCCTTACTTAATTCTAATAGAAGCTATGGAAACCTGACGCACTACTACAGCGCCCTGTATCGTGTATAATGTGCTATATTTGTAGCATTGTAAGGTTCCAATGTTTTAAGGAGGTAAAAATGCTTGTTCATTGCTTGTTTTTTTCGTCTGGTAGTACTTTAACCATAGCCATTTTAGTGTAGATATTTTTTGATATAATGTTAGTGTTTTTGTCTTTGTCTATGGCAGATATTTTAACTGTTCTATTGAAAAAGTTTGTATGATACCAAGCTTTTTATAAACAAAATTATTACCTATTTAAGATTTTAGAAAATACATAATAAAAATTCGTGTTTATTGTTTTTACAGACGCCACAAATTGCACCTCAGTAAAGGTAAACAAATTGTGCCAAATATGCTTTAATGAACGCAGTTATTTCCAAATAGTTTCATCCAATTTCAGCCATCCAAAAGCACGATGAAGGAAAATGCAGTTACCTTCTCATTTGCCGTTGTAATCAACTAAGTGAACGAAACAATTTCTCGAGACAATATAAAGGGAATGAAGTAAAAAGCCAAATTAAAATCTTTTCACCTGGAAGCACTTTTCTTGTGCTTTTGTAGCAAGTTATTTGTTTTTTAAGTTAAATTAAGGTGATTATTTGGCCGGACTAGGAAAACATAACTTTCTTAAGAGTGTATCACCGCATGCATAATAGAACCAATTTTTCCCACCGCTGTCAACAAATTTCTTTAAAACCGCACATACGATTTACTTCAATTAAAAAAATCTTGAAAGGCTAAATTAAACTATGTTTCTCACGTAGCAGATTTTCCGATTACCCTCTCGTTTTTAAGATATACTATACTTTGTGTAAGTATAAAAAACGCAACTTTAAAAATTGTTTTCTTTCAAAGAAAGGCCTAAATTAAAAATCAGTTACAAGACAAACAACGTTTAAACCTATTCAGTGATACCAAATGTATACCTGGTTAACGAAGTTATAGCTGCTCTCTAGAAGGGTCATTGTGAAGATAGTTTTAAAGGTTGGTTTGCAAAAAAAAGTCATTTCTACCTTCTTATATATATAATAGTTTCGGCTTATATAAGCCATCTTCAGGGAGTAGCTGCAAGTAAAGAAACAGAAAAGTTATGTAATAAAATTTAAAAAAAATTTTTTTGAAAAGGACGAACTTAACTTGAACTTAAGTAAACGTGTGTCCTAAAACTTACAGGTTATGAAAATTCACAGACAGGGCCACATTCATAATCTGTAAGTTTTAGGACATACCTACGTTTACTTAAGTTTGTCCTTTTCAAAAATTTTTTTTTTAGTTTTATTACATAACTTTTCTGTTTCTTTACTTACAGCTACGCCCTATATAAGCCTAAACGCGTAGGCAATTTTAATATTATATGTATTTAAGAAGGTAGAAGGGACTTTTCTTTGCCAAACAACCTTTAAACCTACACCTGGTTAATTAAAATTTACTGGTGATATTTTCTCACAGCCAAACGCCTGCAACTATTTTTGAAATATTTATCTTGGCGATCGTAAATTATATAGTACAAGTCAAATGTAAGGTCGATTCACCCAGTAAATCTGCAAGATGGCCGACATGTCATATGACAAAAGTCATATTCCAGCTAAATAAAATGAATTTTGGCATTTTCAATGACTTTTGTCATATGACATGTCGGCCATCTTGCAGGTTTACTGGGTGAATAGACTTTTAGTATAATTACTTTATTATTTCTAAATAAACAAATACAAAATCCGGCAATAGCGCATCAAGCTACTATAGTTTCTATACGAATTAGGTTAGGAATTTCATTTATGTGCTAACTTAAACTGTAACATGCTATGTATTTCAGGAAATATTTTCGCATTACAGGATGGGCCAAAAAAGTGTCATTACAAGAAATTGTATTTCCTTAAATAGGACACCCTGTATTTTTTTAACGTTTGTATTACTGTCCTTTATAATTGTTTAAAATTTTATTGAATTTGCTTTGGTAGTTTAGCAGGTTATAAATTAAAAACTAAAAAAAAATCTTTGCAGCCGGGAAAAAATGAAATAAACAATCTAAAAGCATGTTGTTAATTACGACATTCTATGAGATAGGTACTATAAATTAAAAATATTTTATCTATTTTATACAGGGTGTTTAAAATAAGGTTTCAAAAATGACACAATTTAAACTATAATTTTTCTGCAGGTTTTCAATTAAAACACCTTGTATACTATTTTACTGTTTGATCAAGAATTTCAAAACAATTTTTATATTTACAATTTATTTAAAAATGGCCCTTGGTTAAATTTCCTAAATTTTTAGTATGTTGTAGAGTATGTAGAGAATGCCATTTTGATAAAAAGTATCCATAGCCTCAACAAAATATGCCGACCAGTTTTTGAGTTCCAAGTTGCAAAATACAAATTTTCACTACATTATATTTTCGTATTTTATAATATTAATTCGTTTTGTTTTCCTGGATTTTTGTTGACCCTCTCGCAGATAAGATAGAATACTATAAAAATAGTCTAACATTTCTTATTATATACCGGGTGAGTGACAAAAATTATTTAATATTTTTTGTTAAATCGTTGTATATTCGGGATTAAATCAATTGTTAACAAAGTAATACTGTATATAACATTAGCTTGGAGCAAGCTATCAAATTTATATTTTTTATATTTATACCGGGTAACTCAAAAAAGTCATAATCGCCTAAAATTTTATTAATTTCAATCATTTATTAATTTTGACGAGACGCCGACTTTGTGTTCTTTTAATTTGTTTATTAATAATAACACTATACATTCACAGCCTAGGATTTTTTAAAGGCTTCTTTTAATTGCCACTTAAGGAAACATTTTTACTTTTTTAATTATTACCTATTAGCCGCTGGTGTTGACTAATCGCTCCGAATCCTTTAGCCACTACGCCGCCACGCGGAGCCGGAAATTTAACGCGCTCTCTCTCTTCTGTCTTTGTTTCACACGTACAAATGTTTGATGCAAAGTCTATTCTATGAGAAGTCTATGGTTTTAATAAAATATTAATCCGTAATTATTTCCCTCATACTCAATATAAAGTTATTTAAATAAAAAATATGCGAATGTGCCATGCGGCCAAAAATTGCATTTTTTCAATTAGGACATTTCAAGTATCGACCCCTGCTCTAATAAGCTTTTTTGTACATATTTCAATAAAACAGAGCGCCCACGGTCAGCTCCAGCAAAGGTTAACTTTTATATTCTTTTTATGGTTCTTTTTCATTCATTCAGAACAGGTACCTAATAACGTTTTATTATTTCAGCCTAAAAATAAAATTGTTCATTGTCTCTAAAAATGTACTTAAATAAAATACCTCTATATAGGAGAACGAAATTGAATTAAACCTAGATCCTTTATATTTAAGTATGTTTATGAAGAGTGAAAATCCTAAACGTTTTAAGTGCCTTTTGTTATTTATTTCAGGAGAGTAATAAAACTTTATAACTGAAATGTTAACTCAAAACGTTTATTAAAGTTTATCCTGTTGGTGATATAGGGATATATTCATCCCTAACTAACAAAAACTAAAAACAAACTTCCTTAATTGCAAATAAAATATTATTTATAAGAAATTCTATGTACCGTGGTACTTAGAACTCTTTATTATTATTTAGAATATTTTGGTAATCGGCCTTAGCAATTTGTGGAAAAAAATTTACAGTGGCTGACGAATCTTCTTGAATTCCAACAGGGCGGGCTTTTAAATCATGATAGACAACTAAATGTGGCTTTATACTGGAACCATTTCCTCATATACAGGGTGGCCCTTTAGTGTGGCAAAGTACAATAGCTCCGTTACTATTTCAAATACATTAAAACTATTAATACAAAAGTTGAAGGGCAGTAAGTGACTTATAACGTAAAATTATTTTTAACTCTATAGGGTGGCTCAAAAAAGCGGAACAAGAAAAAATGTACTTTTTTCAAATGGAACACCCTGTATATTTTTTCATTTTTAAATTCTACATAGAATTATAATTATTTTTTATTAAATACATTATAAGTCTATACTTTATAGTTTCCGAGATATTGACTCTTGAAAAGTGACATTTTTGAACTTTGACAGCTTCTAACTTTCTAACAGTACGTCTTAGAGTAAAACGGCTTACATGTCTCTATCTTCAATTTTTATTATCTTCCCAAAAAAATCAACTTCCAGTTAAACCGGAACAACTATATTTCCTGCTTTCGAGTAACATCCGGTTTAACCGGAAGTTGATTTTTTTGGGAAGATAATAAAAATTAAAGATAGGGACATGTAAGCCGTTTTGCTCTAAGACGTACTGTTAGAAAGCTAGAAGCTGTCAAAGTTCAAAAATGTCACTTTTCAAGAGTCAATATCTCGGAAACTATAAAGTATAGACTAATAATGTATTTAATAAAAAATAATTATAATTTTATGTGGAATTTAAAAATGAAAAAATATACAGGGTATTCCATTTGAAAAAAGTACATTTTTTATTGTTCCGCTTTTTTGAGCCACCCTATAGAGTTAAAAATAATTTTACGTTATAAGTCACTTACTGCCCTTCAACTTTTGTATTAATATTTTTAATGTATTTGAAATAGTAACGGAGCTATTGTACTTTGCCACACTAAAGGGCCACCCTGTATAAAAAATCTCATAAGAACTGTGGTCTTTCGCAAGAATTACAGCGAAAATTTCTTAAATTTATTTTCAACCAATTAGAAGGCTCCTTTTTGTTTACGTTGCTTATAGCGACGGGAGACTATCGCGATAGTCTATCTATAGCCCATTAACCCAATGAAATTAATAAGTGATAATTTTTCTTAGGTATACTACTACGACTTAATTTTAATTCAAATGTCGAGTCATTTCGAAGTGACAGGTGAGAGAAACCAGCAAGTAACAATCAGTTTTTTAGTCGTACCCGTGATATTTATTGTTATTTTTGTTTTTAATTGAGCAGTTAGTAACTCATTTTTATTACTAAAATGTGAGAAACATTAAATAACAAAATTTGTTATCTGAAATTCAATGTCTTTATAGTTTTAAGTTCAAATATAAGTAACTTCAAAAAACATATTTCCGATGAGTTTATTTTTTACGCACTGTATTTTTACAATAGAAGTTGATTTTACTTGTTAGTAACTAAGGTTTATTACTAAAATTTCAGAAACATTAAAAGAAACTCCAATTTAAGAAATTTTCTTACCGAATCCCACGCAGCAGTATTAATTCACGATAATTTTTTTCTCGGTTTCACTCATGTTTTTGTTAATATTTATATTATATTTATTTATATTTATATTGGTTTAGGATGCTAACAGAACTACGTGGGTTCCAAAAACAGCATCCACTGTTTACTAGTATTACATAATATTAGGTAAAACAAACTAAAACTATCTAAAACTAAGCTAGACTAAAATATAAAATGAAATACTGCAGTAGGTACGCACTTTTCTATGTAAATATTCTACACAAGAATCTGTTGTAAGAAATATCTTCTTACTCTTAATTTAAATTGGCATAAATTTGAATTAAACAAATCGATGTTCTCACAGTGTTGGTTATAGATTCTAATAATAAAAAATTTAAATATAGTTTTCTATAAGAAAACTATTCGTGACCTTAAAAAAAATTATCGATAATATGGTAATAATTCTGCTGCTAGGGAGATTATAAGTGAATATTCCACTAACGTATAAAAAAAGGATAGTGGTATTTTCGAAAACTTACAGCGGATGTACAAAATCGATAACACCAAAACGAAAATACCGCGTCGTCAGCAGTGGCGGCTCGTGACTGATTTAGATGGTGAGGCTAAGTTTTAGAAAAGAAGCGCCGCAGGCGGAAAATTTTCGCGCCCCAAATGAAAAATTCAGTCTGAAAAAAAATGTTAAAAATAAGTTAAACTAAAAACTGAATTATCTACCTACCTACAAAGAGACGAGCAGGATAGTCAGGAGAAAAATTTTCGGGACCACGCCCAAAATTTCTCAAAAATTCACCAGAAAAAAAATTGTTAAAACATCGTGAAAACCTAAAAATCTTTCTATAATACCGCCGTTTTTAACATAACGACAAACAATAGATAATTGTGATTTACAAGTTTTGTCTGTTGTTTCGTCAACTTGCCACGAAAATACAGGTAGGTACATTTAGTAATTCCTCGTCAATAAAATTTTGCAAAATGCAGTTAATTGCCGCAATGTCAAACGTCTCCCCGGAGTCTCCCGTAGAGTACTGATGGTTTTTTAACATATCGATTACGCATAGTATCGATATTTTTAAATATTATGATATTAAATTTATATTTATGATCTGAAACCAAATCCTAGGGATTTCTTGAAAAATTCTGCTCAATTACTAAAAAATTAACAAGATCACAAGTAGGATTGCGAATGTACATTTACCTAGGAAAGTTGTGACGTTGTGCTAGGTCCCGCTGAATCCATTTTTTGCTAATAAGCACAAAACAAATAAACTAATAAGTAATAAAAGCAATGTAATATTAATATTTTAGAAAAATCACTGCCCACTGTTGGAAAAAAAGCAAAACAAAAATCAGTACCTACATAAAACCATAAAAGTATTTACCGAAAACTATAATAAAATACAATGTCGGTGTAAAAGTAAAATTCACTATGCACTCTCTCTAAACTCTATAAACTTTCAACTGGGCAAACAACCTGTAATCTAATAATAGCATTTCTCCAAATACCGCGTCTCGGTTTAGATTAGTCCCCTCGTGTTCGCATTAAATTTACGTAGAGAGTTGAGGCTGGCCTCAAAAGAATGTTTTTATGCGCTATTTAAAGCTAGATTCGACTGGACTATTACGGTATTATACATCACCTTAGATATTTCCACTAATACGCTAGACAAGGAAGCGGGAGGCCGGGCCTCTAACCATATACGACCGCATGCAGAAATGAGATGGATGATATAAGAACAAAACAGGCAACGAACGGATCATGAAAGACAAGGAAGCGCGAGACCGGCTTCTACGATATACGATCGCATGCAGAAATGAGATGGATGATAGATGACATATTTCTAGCGAAGCGCGTTAATATTGACGGCATTAATTCTAATGGATATATTATTATATTTATGCAAATAGTAAAATAATATAAATTTGTAATTTATTTAACTTGCAAAATTATTGGTGAGGCACTGCCTCACCTGCCTCATAGGAGAAGCCGCCACTAGTCGTCAGGGCAACCCAGTATTATGGCAGTTCAAATATTTGTCAGTGTCACTTTGTTGACAAATTTATTTCAAAGTTATTAGGAAAATAAAGCGTTTTGGAATAATTATTTCTGATGAGGAAATTGAAAATAATATCCTACTAAGTGAGCCAAAAAATATCGCAAAAAGTAAGGCATATATTTGGAGGCAGTTCGTGTCGCTTTGTAAACATAAAAGTTATATTTTGGATCGAGATACGGCGGTAGTTAAGGTTGAATTCTCAACGTCATTCAATCTATTGCCAACTTATAACCTATTTCGCGTTGATTTTTTGAGTTTATTATTTTAATAACTAACATTTAAAGAAAATCAATATCGTCGGTACATTATTTAGGTAGTATCAGATATATTACAAAAATATCAATTTATTTCATTGCTAATTTTGGGAGAATTGTATAGTGAAAGAACAAAGAGTGACAATGACATAATAAGGTTAAAAAAAATCTTACCCGATATTTTTCGCTATACAATTCTCCTAAAATAAGTTATGAAATTTCTTGACATTTATTAAATATGTTAATTATTACCTATAGAATATCAAGTCGATACTGATTTTCTTTAAATTTTGTATAAAAGCTAGAAAACATAAATAAATCTACGCGAAATAGGTTATAGGTTGGCAAGCATGTTGATACTCCTACCTTAAGCTCACTTTTATTTTAAAAAGCTGGGTATTCAATATGCGAAAACAAAATGGGGAGGGATACAAGGACTATACGGTAAAAACTATATGAAGCAGTATGGCAAAGCTTTTAATGGCAAAATATTTTAAAGAATATGATATTAAAATCAACCCGTTTGAACAAATTAAATTCAAGTCAGCCCGCGATGCCAAAAACGCTAACAGGAGACAACTTCAGACGAAGATAAGAGAAAAAGAAGTTCATCATTTCTTACTTTTAATAATCTAGAAAGACTTGTTAAAATATGTGACGAGGAAACCCTGGAAGGTTTGCAAAAAAATGTATTTTTTTAATATCGTATGATTTTGTATGGTGGGGGGGGGGGAGACATCGGGTTGTTCAAGGAAGAAGTCCAATTGAATGGTGCAAAATCGGGATGAATCGAATATAATGCGATATTTACAAAAACCACCCAACGTGGAAATAAAAAAAGCGCCAACCCAAAGTGGCTCGATAATAGTTATTCATGTATTAAGGGCATTATGATGTTTATGCCTCCGAGGGCAACAATCTCACAAAGCCAAGGACCTTCGGCCCGAGGGTTTGTAAGTTGCCAGAGGGTATAGACATCAAGTAATGCCCGTGGTAAGTACATACAATATTTTATGTCCTACTTGAAATAATTCCAAGTTAAATTAAAAGGAAATTCAAAATCACGATAGGTTTTTAACCTATAAAATTGCTTAATAAACAAAGGTGTTCATTGTTGTGATGTTTCAAAGTAAAAACTGAAATTCATATAAAATAATGGATTTTCCGTTGATTCCGGATAGAATTGCTGTGAATGCTGCCAAAGCTTTGGATAATCTTGTCCCAAAGAAGTCTAAAGACGCCCATGATAAGAAAAAATCAAAGGTTTGGGAATTGGATAAAAAATAATGATGTAAAAATTATCAACGAGACGGTGCTACTCGGACATTTCCAGGAATTGGTACTACTTTATTCCTATTGAAATGATTTGGTCGGAATGTAATCGCTATTATGATGGAAAAATAAGTTCTATATATCCTGTAACAAATGACGTAGTTTTGGGTCTGTGGAATGAAGCTATAGAAAATGTAACAGTGGAAAAATGAAAAAATTATGTAACACACACTAATAAAATTATAAATGATGTGTGGGAACGGAAAAGATTTATAGATGCGTCAAATACTCTTCCCCTTATTATTAACTAAGAGAAATCTGGCGACTCGGATTGCCGAGGTAAATTATTTTAATAATTATTAAAAACTATATTTTGTTGTGTTGTCATTTTTTATTATATTTTCTTTATGATTTTATAAATAAGATGAAAATATTTGAAACAAAATTTATGGACTGCTGCACTGGAGATGCAATAGACAAAAAAATATATTTTACGGAAGTAGTCCATTGTCGCAGAGTGGAGCTGTTGAGATATGGGGAGAAAACCTCACAGTCGTCTCCACAAATCGAAAACAAAAATCGTTAACACCAAGGGGCTGGCTAAAATAAATTGAGAAAGAATAGAAAAAGAAAGGACAAATAAGATGAACGTACTTACCCCAAGTGCCACTTACACGAAGGAATATAAAAATATATTAAAACCATGAATAGGACAAGAACATTTTGTGTACCTAGACGAAAACAAAGTTAAAAAATTAAAACCCGGTAATGAAATACGGACCCGAAAGGGATTTCCTTTTCTTTTTCCTCCGTACATAGTAAACAAATTGATTATTCGACAATGACAAGTGAAAACAGAGGATACAGGAAAGGTAAAGAAGTGACATCTAGCAAAGTCGCGCAAAAGCAGAAAGTTCCCAATAATAATGGGAATTGACGTCAAAACGTTCTTGGGACAAGAAAAGGGTATCTAGTGGTGATAAAAAAGTAACAAATAACAGTTATCGGCAAGGCGAGTAACCCGCTGGGACAAAGGCAAGGCTGACAATAAGTCAGAAACAAACTCGTCATTTCAGCATTAGAGGAAGGAGGGGGAAAGTATACGTTGATGTGGCCACCTAGTAGATAGTGTCCAAAGTGGAGGTCGAAAGAAGAAACGGTTATTAGAGAAGTTCATGCGTTAGTGAAAAGTAAAAGCTTTAAAGTGGTCATGGTAGATGGAAAAAGTGGAGTAATTAAAAGCTAAATTCAAGGATTCAAGGAAGGGTAGGTAAGAGAAATTAATTTGGTCGTTAACACAGGTAAGGTTGTTATTAAGCAAAGCCTTATGGATTTCCATAATTTCGAGAAGGTTTAGTTTGCCGCCTTTATTATAGGAATGAAGGAGTTTAGTGTTATTCAAGGGGTCAAAGGAGTGATTGTTACAGAGAATATGAGAAGCAAAACTAGATTTGAAGTTGTGATTAGAGAAATCAGTGTTTCGGAATTTATCTATTTCTTTACAGTGTTCGTTGACTCCGGTTGAAAGTTTACGCCCTGTTTGGCCAATATAACAAACATTACAGTTCGGAGTACCACGGCAGTTTAGAAACAGGGCAATAATGAATGAAACCACAGGTCTAAATGTTCTTGTCCTTTTATGGTTTTAATATATATTTTTAACATTCCTTCGTGTAGTGGCACTTGGGGTAAGTACGTTAATCTGATTTGTCCTTCCTTTTTCTATTCTCAATTTATTTCAGCCCTTCGGTGCTGATGACGGTACTTTCTAGTACCGAAACATGTAAACCCCCCAACTAAATTGACTTTTAATATATTTGTGTAGACGACTGTGAGTTTTTTCCCCATAAAAAAATATATGATTCAATTTTAAATTTTATAAATGAGTTTTATTTATTTTTCAGTAAAATAAAATTAATTAAAAATTTCATACTGATTTCTCAAAAACAAAATGTTTTATCCAATGATACCTTTTACCCTAAATAAACTACTTATTTCTGACTTCGTTAACAGTATACAAATAATAATTAAAAATTGGAAAAAACGCGCTTGTATTTTACTTGTTCACATGCATCCGTGTTTATGTAGATCAAGCCTAAGAAAAATCATAACCTTTACCACCGGTAAGTCAAACTGACTGAATTAATTTACGACGTACCGCAAACATGGAGAATATGACGTAACAGTCACCGGTCATTGAACAGACTTTATTAAAAACGGGTAATGCACGTTAGCAAAAAGGTATTCAGGCTCCACCCAGGTGGAAAACTAATTTTTTCTACGACCACCTATGAAAATGAGAAATAAAGCACGCCGAACTTGGCTAGAAAGTCCTTTATATCGCACGAGTGTTGAAATATTTTCTTTCAATACGTGTGTTGAAATATAAAATAGCTGATGGCCGACGAATTTGACAGCAAAACTATTTAAAAAATAACAAACTTGCGGGACCCGTGGAGCGACTTGGGGTGCTGGGTTGGGTAAAGTACACTAGGGCATTGCTGCAATTATAAAAAAATCTTTTTTTTCGTTATTTTTGGAAACCTAAGAGTATTTATGATAAAAATAATAATACAATCAATAATAATAATAATAATAATAATAATAATAATAATAATAATAATAATAATAATAATATAATAATAATATCAAAAAAGGAAAATATGCCAGGCAACCCACCAAACATGTCAACATTGTCAACTGAGTTGAACCACAGAAAACAAAACGGGCAGCTAGATAGCAGAAATAGAATACCCTAGGAACTACCGATTTATAATTTTACAATTATATCGGATAAAAATATTTATACAATGTTTAAGGATATGGGACAAGTGAATGTGCTTTAGTAAGCAAATTTATTTTAGCAATATTCAAAACAAATCGAATATAGATAGAACTTTTATATTTAACTTCATCTCTATCTTTTTATAATATTGAGGTTATGTTTTAGTTTTGTGTTTTGTTGTTTTTGTATGTATATTTAGGTATATCATTGTTTTATTGAAATAATGCAAACAGCTAAAAAATCAGAAACGAAATTTATTCACTGTACATAGATAGTAGGTATGATGTGCGTAAGCAAATAGGAGAAAAAATTATTATTTTTATTTAAATCTAGGTAAGTTAAAATGTGTAAGTGGGCATTGTTTTTATTTCCTTCAAATTAATTTTTTAACATGTTGAAAAACACAATGGTGATACCTACAAACTATTAAAAACAAATCAAACCCTTTTTGATTCATTTGTATGGTCGTAGGAAAAATTGTGTACATTACTCGTGTGAAAGTAATTTTCTCACACTAGGAGAATTTCCGCACTCGGCTGACGCCTCGTGCTAAATACCTCAACGTTTATTAGGTACCACTCTCAACACTCGTTATGTAATATAGGTACTATAACATAGGACCGTTCCTATAATCAAATGGTCAAAACGCATCTTAACTTAGACCCTTTAAAAAAATAATCGGGTCAAAATTCTCCCACTTCAATTTATTACTTCACAAGTGTCACATATTTCATCTGCTTATTTGACAAACAGATTTTAAATTGGGTTGAAGGGGGCCATAAATCTGAACCCCGCACGAGTTGAAATTTTATGATATGCAACAGTTAGTTTAATTTATTTGGCCTTTTTACCTTGCATTCAGATTTCGGGAGAGGCATGGAACGTAATCGATGTTGTAGCCAAAGAAAATGCAGCTGAGGAGGAAGGAATTTATTAAATAATTTTCTTTTATGTGTCTGTCGAGAGTTGTGGCAGTACACTGAGAAAAAAGCTTTTTATTCCTTATAGGAATTCACATACTCTTTATGCAATTGTTTAAAACGATATGTGACAGCAACGCGCTTTCCTACTGTAAGATAACGAAAACTGCTAGACCATTGTGTATTAATAATATCACGGTAATTTAGCCAATAGGAAATATGAGTTATTGCATAGAATGGTTTATAGCCATTATAGCTCTGAATACTCACAGTAATTATCAAGTTCTATTCGGGGTATAATATACTGTATTAATTTCGACTAGCAGTTGTAATGAAACTTGACATTAATCATAATAATATTTGCTTGCTACGGTTAATAAAGCATATAAGTCAGTACTGTAGTTCTCAAAAATTCAAAGCTTCTAGTGTGATATTGTTCTTGTCGTTAAACATTGCATATTATCTATTATGCAACATGGTTTACTACAAAACCGATAAACTGAAAATAATTTCACACCGCTGTCAAAGATACACCAAACAGAAATATGGATGTTCGATATACATCGACGCATCCATTGTTGTTAAGCGATGTATTGATTCCATAACCAATAACATAATAAAATAAATAGGTACCTATCATAAATATAAAACCAATTAAAATATCGAGATTAATGAAGTATAATGTAGTTTACGTATAAAAGATTCCTATTTTATAATTTGAGGTAAATACTGTGTAGCTAGCTTTCTCTAGAAGGTATCTTATAACTCATTCTGGAATCCTACTTATTGCCTTCAAAAACATAACTACACCAAATTTGATTCATATCGCTTAATATCAAACCATTTTATAAAGTAAATATTTACTTGGATCACCCTGTATCTCTTTAACCGTTAAGAAATTAAATTAAATGATATATTTTCAATCTCCTGTTGCTGTATAGCCCCTTAGTTACGGGGACACCCCCTATATATATCCGTACCTATTTGCAATTCCCACAAAAGTAACAATACCAAAAGGATTCCCTATATGGTGTTTTAATTAGACGTGTACCACAAAGCCTACATCTCGCAAAAAAATGTATTCCTTTTTCCTTGTATAATAAATATTATATGAATACCTATTTTTGCTTTTTATAATATTAAAAGAAATAAAAAATGTTGTTTTTCTACTCCTTACTCGGTAAGTACCTCGGTAAGTACCTACTTCATTTTGATACTGATTTGAGGGAGGTAAGTACGTTTTACCTCCCTAGGGAGGTAAGGAAATACTTACCTCCCTAGGGAAGTACAAAGTACGCCAGCATAGAATTATCGGTGACTCTTTCATCACTTGCATTAATACTGCACCAATCCTTGAAGTCCTTATAACACCGATTGTACCGTTCCTTCGATTTCTGAGGTAATAGAGCAGCGCAAGCTGCATTCGCAACTGCATCGATATCCATTTTTTCGATTTCTTAAAAAAACTGACACTGACAGAACGTTTGTTTGATTATGAACATTATGAATTCCATAGCAATCAACGTGTCAACACTAGGAAACCTGTCATACATACAGGGTATTTCAGTTGGATAGCTCAAATTATAAAATTAAAAAATATTTTTTTTTTAAATTTGAGGGAACTGGAGTAGAAAAAATATAATACAAAACTCGGGAGGCAGTATTCTTGACCAGTCTCGGACTATTTTGCAAGCCCTCTATATCGCTCGGGCGCAAACTATGTCCTCGACTGGTAAGTATCATCTGCCTCCCTTGTAGTGTAAATAACTATTTCTTATTTTCCTTTAGTTTTAGATTGTTTTCACATACTTATTTTGGCAGGTGCGAGTCTGTCAATATTTTATTATACAGGGTGTCCGGGAAAGATTTTCCGGATATGAAAAAAACACGTGTAAGAATACTACAAGTTCATATAAACTTATTTCGTATCGGCCTCCTCTTCGGAGATATGGGCTCCCAAAGAGCTCCCATGGAATTAAGTTTTTGACACATAATTATTAAACCAACAGGTATATTTCAATTTTTTTTTTCATATGATGTATACTAGGTAAGACGCTTCAAATTACTATCCCAGAAAGTGTTGCAAATTACTCATAGCTGCAGGGACGGACTAGCTGTGACACTAATGTGCCAATTTTTTTTACGCCCTGTGTGATAAAACTTTGGACAACGTTTTTACATACCTTTAACTATTGACTAAAAATTAAGTGCTTCATTCATGTCGCTAATCCTAACCGTTTTCGGAAAAACGTAATTTTATTGCCATCATGTATCGTATATCGCGACATGAATGAAGAGTACTTAATTTTTAGTCAATAGTTAAAGGTAGGTAAAAAACGTTGTCCAAAGTTTTTATCATACAGGGCGTAAAAAAATAGGCACATTAGTGTCACAACTAGTCCGTCCCTGCAGCTGTGAGTAATTCGCAACACTTTCTGGGGTAGTAATTTAAAGGGTCTTACCTGGTATACATCATATGAAAAAAAAATTGAAATATACCTGTTGGTTTAATAATTATGTGTCGAAAACTTAATTCCACGGGAGCTCTTTGAGAGCCCATATCTCCGAAGAAGAGGCCGATACGAAAGAAGTTTATATGAACTTGTAGTATTCTTTTCACGTGTTTTTTTCATATCCGGGAGATTTCCCACATTTTCCCGGACACCCTGTATAAATAATAAAATTAGTATCTACGCTATATCTTTACAAAATATTAAGACTCCCTTACAAAATTTAACAGATGGCGAAGGCAAAGGTAAAAGAACTTAGTCCGGTTCTGTTTCTGTAACCAATCGCTTAACGTAAAATCGAGGGGTAAACCACCCCCCAAAATTTGTACACTGATTTCCTATTTACGAAAATGGTATTTCTATGGTAATTCCAAGTATTGCCAGGTATTTCCATGTGTTTCCAAAATTTGGTAATACTTGGAATTACCATATAAATACCAGAAGTATTTTCGCAAATAGGAAATCGGTGTACAAATATTCTATTATATTTTTAGATATTTCCAAATATTCCCTTATATTTCTAGGTATTCCCAAATATTTTCTTATATTTCTAGGTATTCCTAGGTAGGTATTACCAAGTATTCCTTGTATTCGCACTTGTTCTATAAACCGCTCGCAAAATCACCGAAAATATTAAACGTCAATATTATTTTGAAAAGTTAATCTTGGCACCGTTTTTGGTACACAAAAAATTATAGCTTAGAACAACCTTCTGAAAGCGCATACCACATATAACGAACCGTCCCAGGTCCGATCCCCACTCCTAGTATTCCCAAGTATTTCCATATGTATTTCCTCATGTATTCTCAAGTATTCCCATATATTTCCAAGTACTCCCATATATTTCCATGTTTTTACAAATATTCCCTTGTATTTCCAAGTATTCCCAGATATTTCCATGGATTTCCTTTAATTTGTACACTGATTTCCAGGGGTGGTTTACCCCTCGCGTAAAATATACCAGATTTTAACGGGGTGCCATTAATGACAGGTGACGCGGAGAGTTCTTAGATTAATTTGACTTTAGTCACGTGGCACATGCCATTATGCAAAGATAATCGGCATAAAAAAATTTCAATAATCAATAAAATATTTCCAGGTGGCAACTTCATGTCGGTCACTGTATAACACTGACTACAGAAATATTTCTGTTTCCTAAATTTTTACTAGTGTTTATTGTTAGGTATTTGTTATTTATATAATTATGTTTCATCTTTAAAGACGTACCTGATTAGCGTCATCTTCCTCTTCCATTTCCCTAACTGGAGATGAACTATTCCGGAACACCATAATGTTTTCTTCGTCCGGGTACAAATAACTACCACACTGACTCGCCACGCTATTTTTAGTCTTTTTAGTATCCATTAGGTCGCTAACAAGTAAAACCTCTTGTTTCATTTCCGAAAGTTCTTTGTCGTTAGACGATTCAAGTTTAAATTCCGTTTTTACCTCCGCGGTTGTAAGTTCCGTTTTCACTTTATTGTCCGTATCCGCTTTGTCCGGAACCAAAGTTGAGTTTTCGTTTTTTACTAAAGAGGACATCGTGAGTTTTACCGGTAAACCTTTAGGTAGTAACGAACGGGACAGAAAAAACTTTTCCGAAGACGAAATAGGGTACAAACGAGAGATAAGTTTAAGTCTCACTTCTACAATCGTTTTTGATTTAACTGCACAAACAAAAACCTGAAAGAAATATAAATGATTATTTTTGTGAGATAAGGAAATGCCTAGAAAATTTAAAGGTTTGGTGAATGGTTCGTGACGATGTTCATAAGCGCACACTAAAATATAGGATTGTTGGTAGTGACCGACCGAAGGTTCGGTTTCGGCTAGTTTCGGTGACAGTTTCGGTTTCGACCAAAAACCGGCCGAACCTTCGGCCATGCCGAAACTTTTTTATTAATAGCTTTATTCGAAATTTGACTTAAGTTCTGCTTCGATCGAGATAAAAATTAAGCAAAAAAAATAGTAGTCATGTGATTCGCATTAAGATATGTTAAATTTTAATTTTTTCCAAAAAATAATTCAAAAGTGGGGTTATTTCTAAAAATATCGAAAAAAGTTATAAATGCAGTTTTTAGCCCACGTGCAAAATTTAAGCTGCATAAGATAATTTTGAATTTTTACCCACCACTAAAATTTATTTTCCACTTAATGAACACTTTACCGATGACACTGTGTTCTTTTTTGTCCTAATATTAAGTTGTATTACTTTCAACCACAAACTACGTTTTCAAAAATATTTATTTTATGAAGTTACCTTATACAGGGTCAAAAAACAAATAAACTTTGCATCACATGCGACCAAATTTTAATAGCCCAATTTTGATTTTGTAGAAAAACACACATTTAATATGGCGCTACTTTAAATAAAATGTATTGAAAATAAAGCATTGTCAAAACTAAGAAGTCTTATGTAGGTTGCGTTGAGTCTTATTTTGCAAAAGTGGTGCAATTTAGAAAATATAGGTGAAAAATCAAAATTATCTTATGCAGCTAAAATTTTGCATGTGGGCTAGAAACTGCATTTAAAAAAACTTTTTTTAATAACTTTTTCGATACTTTCAGAAATAACCCCACTTTTGAATAATTTTTTGAAAATAATTAAAATTTGACAGATAATGCGAATCACGTGACTACTATTTTTTTGCTAAATTTTCATCTCGATAGAAGCAGAACTTGATGCCAAAGTCAAATTTCGAATAAAGCTATTAATAAAAAAAAATTCCATATGATGCGGACATTACTGGTCACGTTTCGGTTTCGGCCGAAACTAAGACCAAGGCCAAAGATTCGGTTTCGGTTTCCGTTTCGGCTGAAAATCTTTCGTCGTTTCGGTCGGACACTAATAGTTGGCATTGTATTTTACCCGAATATAATAATTATTTAAAACAATTTATTACAACATTCACCTTTTTGTCAAAAATATAGATTCCATAAGTATACCAAAAGAGTTAGTCTTGTAGTAATACGATATTATGGCGAATGCGCTGGATCATGGACATCCATCAAGAATTCTAAAGTAAAATTTTAGTTGAAAGTTTTATATGGGCGAAAACAGGCAAGTAGATAAGGAGAGGGTAGTAGAGGACAGTCCCCCCCCCCCCCCCCCCCCCCCCCCCCCCCCCCCCCCATGGCCAGTTTGTTTCAGCAATTATTGCCTAAATTAAGTCCATTATCACATTTTAACTCCATTTTAAATCCATTTTCGTACAAAATTAATGAATACAAAAATGTTTTACTCGAATTTTACCAATATTAGTATTTTTTGCTAAAAATTAAATAGAGGCAATTGATTTGTATTATTTAGTAGCAGGGCAATATCATTTTTATTAGGTACAATAATAGTCAATATAAAAAAGTGTAGGTGTAATTAATTACATAAATGCAGCGGCAGAAACGTAAATGGATGAGCATCAAGCTAGTGATACATCTAGTTTTGTCATTTGAATTTAAAATAATAATTTTTTTGCTGTTTATTTAGCTTTCTTAAAAATTATAATTATTATTACCTATTTAAACCATTAAATTAATTTTGGTTCACTATTTTCAATTCAATATATTGAGAAATCTTTGGATTTGTATGGAGAAAGCATGTTAGAAACACCAAATAAGTTTTGTTTTGAAAAATGCTTTATAAACAATAATAGCACTTTTTATGTGGGAGCACTGGCGTAGCGTGGTACTTTTACTTTTATTCATTTTATCAAATAATTTACTTAAACTTCGTACTCAAAGTTTGGCCGCTTTTTGAAGAAAACAAAAAACAAACGAAATATTAATACGAAAATGAAATGGCGAATGCGTCATTATTGTTTTCTATTAAATAAAAGGGTAAAAAAAAATTATATTAATTAATGTGGTACCTAATTTTTTTTCGTTTATAAATGATAAAGCAATATATAATTCATTAAAATTAAATTATTCACCAGTTTTAGCAAAATTTCGGCATAGGCAAATTTCTTTTCCCTTGAGGCGCTTTTGTGATGTGGTGGTGATTGTGAACTTTACACCTCTGTAGTACCTGTCTGCCCCCACAAGATAAAGTATTAGCTACGCCAGTGCGTCGGAGTCCAGGAGGAAAAGCTATCTCTACGTGCCTGGGCGAAAATAATAATTTATTGAGAAAAGTAGGTATATACAGAACTAATGCATGTGATTAAATAACAAAAAAAATTAATAATAATTAGGTTTCACTATATTATAATTAAAACCTATTCATTTGCTGACAAAAATTAAAATGCTCTGGGATTTATTAAGAATACATGTGGCAACATCGGCATAGAAAATGTCGCTTGACAGAAACAAACACGGGAATCGGAATATCCAAATTTTTTAGAGAAAAAAGTAGTAAGACGACGAGCGGTATGTAAAAAATAATTGTTCTCTACTATGCAGTGAGATTAATTTTAAAATTACACAGACCATAACGTTTTATAACTTGAATTTTCTGTTCTGTAAATTTACTAGGTTATGTTTACTGCCCCAAAACAAACAGTATTCGGAGTACCTATTCCCCAAAGTTAGTATAAATTATATAACACAATGCAACTGTTAAAGATAGTTTAAGCTTTTAACATAATTTAGCTTACCGGTCGCGTACACTTAAACATCCAAATAGCGGCAACAAAACAATCACACGTGTTTTGATATCGATATCGATTCAAATTATTCAAAACAGTGCAATTGATCCTTGGAGGAAACAAGGAAGGTTGCCAGATCATACCGAATTTCTAAGAATTTAGAAACTAATAATGTTTGACAGAAAATTAGTTTTAAAAGTGAAAAAAAGGAAAAACAATTATAAATTACTCATAAACAACAAGTCGTAATAATTATGGATTCATAATATTCCGAGATTCCGTTTGAAATTATTACAATGTGTGCTGTAAAAAAATGCCAAAATGGGGTAATTCGACTTCAGTTTTCTAACGTTATATAAACCTTTCAAAAGAAAATGTTGGTCGAAATAGGTAGGTTATTTGAAATCGTTACATTTTAGCTTGACCAATTTTATTAATACTAAGGGAAAATAGGTATACCTACGTAATTTCGTAAGTATATTCATATTATCAATTTTACACAATGACATGTTCTCCGATCGCACAGAAAAAAAAAGGGTTTATTTCCAATCGTACCGGTTTCGGAAAAATTATTTTCTTTTCCTTAGCATGCCTTGACTTCAAAAAAAGCGTCAGCTGATTAAAAATATAAAATGTCAAAATAAAGCAAAAATGGTTCTGTTGTTAGTGAGATATTAAAGAGATTTTAAGGTTTTGTGCTTTTTTAAGTGAAAGCTTTGTAAGATGAAGCTCGCATGTAATGAACCCACCCGCATACTCGGTCGCTATATTATAACACATCGGTTCTTATATTATGGCCTATATTATATGCTTGTTAAATAATATACAGGGTGACGCACCGAGAACTTTCCACCCAGGTTTATTTTCTTGTTAATAAATAAATCAAAATTAGCTCGAACACGGAAACCTTAGTTCTCAGGGGGACATCTTTTTTGCTATTTTCACCCCCCCTGCTAGAACCCCTACGACGGGGTCGCTTCCACCCTTAAAATCTTCAATGGAAAGGGGGGTCGAGTGATACCTTTTTTAAAGGGAATTGAATTGCCTTCCAAACGCGACCTTGCTCGTTTAAATCGAGTGAATAGTTCCTGAGAAATAGGGCTAAAAAGAAAGGAAAATTTAAAAGTAATAAAATGTATCACCGCTTGTATCAATCAAGTAAATGTTAAAAATGTCCACCTTCAACCTCCATGCAATTGTAATGGCACTGTTCAAAATGTTCGCGAACATTATGGAGCATTGCGGGAGTTATTTGTTGGAACTCGTAGACTATTCGTTGTCGCAAGTCTTCCAAAGCATTTTGGGTCGGGTTGCATAAATTTTAGACTTTAAATGTCCCCACAAAAAAAAGTCCAGTGGCGTCAAATCAGGAGATCTTGCAATCCATTCAATAGGACCTCTTCTTCCAATACATTGTCCTGGAAAATTTGTATCCAGAAACTGTCTAACAGAGAACGCATAATGTGGGGGTGCTCCGTCTTACTGAAAGTAAGATATTTTCTGGCCGATAACGGTCATTTTCTTCTATATTCGTTAAAGCAGGGTTAATAGTGGTTTCCAACAGGTTCAGATAAATTTCACCTGTTAAATTACCAGGTATAAAATACGGCCCAATAATACGGTCCCCAAAAATTCCAGCCCACACATTTAATTTTTTGGGATGTTGAGTATGCACTTCTCAAAAAATTCTAGGGTTGGAATCCGACCAATACCTGCAATTCTGTCGATTGACAGTAGGGTGAAGAAAAAAAGTGCATTAATCGGAGAAACAAATGTTAAAAATACCTAAATTGTGGATTGCGAATGTTCATGAACCAGTTTTATTTTATAGGGATGTAACTTATGCGTTTTTAAAGTACGCTGAATCGTTCTACGCGATATACCCGATACAGTATAGATACATCTTACACTTTCCTCGTGCTAAGTGTGGGATCGATGGCAAATGACCCAAAACTGCAACTTCTACTGCTTTATTTCTTACAGGATTTTCAACAATCTTTTTTCTGTTTAGCACTGATCCTGTTTCACGAAATTTTGCCACTAATTGTAAGGACGTAAATATGAAACAAGTGTGCATTTAGATGCAATACATTATAAGACAGGGCGGCAGCTCGAGCACAATCGTTACTTCTAAAGAAAAGTGAAATAATTTCAACCCTTTCTTGAACAGTTGCGTCATTTTAATCAGTTATTGAACACACTGAAATGTAAAGCAAAATGAATTTTTATTTTTACTATGAATTTGATCGATGCTAAAAACAAACTGAGTTTTTTCGCCTGAACAAGTGGAATTCCAAATCCCTTTCGTTAAGATTGTAACCTTTTTTGCGTATTTATAGCATTTAATTCGTTTACCTTAAGCACAAATTTGTTTACCATTTAATTTCTCCAAAGGTAGGTACTCAACCAAATTCAGGGCCGTAGCCCGAATCGGTGAAAATATTATTAAAACTTTTTAAGAATTAAGCGAGCAAGTAGTAAATTATTATGCAGATTTTGAGACAATTTAATTCCTTTTAAAATAAGCTATCGCTCGACCTTCCTTTTCATTTAAGATTTTAAGGGTAAAAGCCACCCCATATGCTCCATAATGTTCGCAAACATTTTGAACAGGGCCATTACAATTGCATGGAGGCTGGAGGTGGACATTTTCAACATTTACTTGATTCTTGATTGATACAAGCGGTAATAAATTTTATTACTTTTAAATTTTCTTTTCTTTTTAGCTCTATTTATTTATTAACAAGAAGTTAAACCTGGCTGGAAAGTTTTCGGTGCGCCACCCTGTATACTACGTAGAATTGAAAGAGTTTAGACGTGGTTTAGGTATATTTACATCTCAGGATAATATACCATGTAACTTATGAAAATAACCACCAATTTTTTGGGATCTCTACATTTTAGTTGGACCAAAAATAACGGAAAATATACGTAGTTTATATTTTAATTTTCAATGTTAAAGATGGTCTATAATATTCGGGTAAATTCCTTTGACAACAAATAGAGCGTCAGCTAATATTTAAAATATAGGTAATAAGTCAAAATAAGGCAAAATTGGTGTTTTCTTATTTAATTTTAATTAGTGGCACTTTTTACGTGGATGGTTGTGGATACAACATAGTATTTGAGTCGCGTATAACAATAATGAACACTTATTTTCTTTTTCTCTTATCCGCCAGCTATCAAAAAAATAAATTAGCAAGAAATTTTGGATAAATGGATTCTTTGGTACCTACCGAGCCAAATTTCATAATGCGAATTTATTTGAGGTGTTAGGGATTATAAAAAAAAATATAAAAAGTCATATAAAAAGACGCATTTATTGAGTATACTAGTCAAGATATAAAGTAAAAATAAAACTGTAAATTTCATAAACATATAAACAATTAATTCGTTAAACATAGGTAATATACTTTGCAATAGAGCCAAGGTAACAATATGTAAATAAGTGACAAAAATATATATAGTCTTATACATAAAAAAAACTACAAATTTTATGAACACTGAATGGACGGCTTATCTATGGATAAGTAGTATACTTCATACGAAGTCAGTTGAGACAATGTAAATATTGGGGGTACGATCAATTAACTGCATCACACACTGAAACTACAATACACATATAACAAAATTTGTACTGATCGCTCCTTATACAGATGTTCAAAGATAGTCCACGTGGACTTGACAAGTCTGTCATCAATTTTTTTTTTAGTTTTTTTGTCTGTCTCAGCTAAGATCGTATACACTTTACGTACCTACTAAACGAAAAGCAACAAAAATATATCTAAAATAAATTTGAGACTTAAAAATAATTATCGTGTTGCATATTGCTATCGCATCTTTGTATCATATACCAAAGTTTACAGTAAACTTTTCTTATACCTACTAACTATGAAAGCATAGCATACATGCATATAATAGTATAGTCTCTACAGAGCTCATTACGTCAGTAACACTTGAAAACAAAATTTAATTTGGAAAAACAACATTTAAACTGTGACCCTTTTCATTAACGTGTAATTCTTCAATGCTTTTCACAATAATTATTAAATGATGAATTTTTGAATTTTACAAAACTCAGTGTGTTCATTGTTCATTCTAGCTATAGCAGACGTAACTCTCGAACAAGCGTGACTCTTATCGTCTACGTTTCCTAATATTAAAGAACAAAGGTACTTAATTACAATTATTTGAGAGCACTGGTACCGATTTCTTTACAATTTCATGATTCACTTTTTCTTTAAAATCGAGCTTTTCTCTTGTGTAAAATATATGTATTTCTATTTTTTTGGGAAGGGCATTTGGCCCTCTTAAAAATGCACTTTTCCAATCAATATTAATCTGACCGAATTCGTTAAATAAATCGAATAGTTATTCACATCAGATTGTCTATCTGTGCATAATATTTGAAAAATAAAACATAAATTATGCGGATGTGAAAAACTTTACTTCTATAATACTCGTAATATAGTAATATCATCAATGTATTGATATGTGGTGAAAAGTAAATATAAACAGGGTGCCACGTAACTAAGGGGCAACACATGTAAAAGGAGATTAGTAGACTTGATAATAAGTCATTTATGCTTCAGTTCTTATGATAAAATATTCATGGTTAATTCTCAATAAATTACGTTTCGTTAAGAAAGGTGTTTATTTAAATGTTTCTTGTCATCTAGCATTTAAAGGCAAATAACTCAAAAACTAGTCAAAATGTAGAGTTTAAACGTATAAAATACGTAGCTGTAAGAAATGTGAGAAAAAATTTATGAAGAATTTACCAAACTAATATTGTGTTACTTACTAGCGTTCTCCAGGAGGTATCATAAAACTAATTATAAGATTATCTTTTATACCCTCAAAAACATAACTACACCAAAGTTGATTCATATTCGCTCCTCATTTTCAAATCATCGCCAATTTTCTTGAATAAATTTTTAGTTCGATCACCCTGTGTATCCCTGATTATTTTCTGATAAGAAATTATGCATAAGTTAATGACCTATTTTTAAATCGACTATCTTCTGTTGCTGTATGGCCCCTCAGTTATTGGACACCCTGTATATGTAAAATGTAGAAGTAGAGATAAAAAACAGTCACTCGAGTAGGTATGTATTTTATCATTAGAATGAGAGGTATAAAGCCCAATTTTAAAGAACATACTGAATAAAATTATACCCAAAACAGTAAAATTTTGAAAGAATATCAGCACCAATGATAGTACAAAAAACACCTTTTTCGGAAACCGTCCGGAAAATTCCCACTTCCCAGACGGTTTTTCTTTTAGACAGCAAGCACTTTTCAGGCCTAGTCCGGGAAATGCAAAAGTGTCCGGAAACTAAAATACCCTTAAGGTATTTTTTTTTTAAATATACTAAAAAGTCGAAAGCGCAAAGAATTCTTAAGCTAATAAATGACAATAAGCTAACAATACCAAAGTTTACTGGTGGGTGATTATCACGAAAATCTATTCTCAAGTTATAAAACCCGTTTTTGGAAACAATACAGGAAAAATAATTTTTTCCCAAAATATAAAAACTTTTATATTCAGTTCTAAAACTGATCTTTATATATCATTTGTATTCTCTGAGCACAGGATATGTGCAAAATTTTTTTTTAATTTATTTTTTTTAAAGTTATTTCAAAATCTTGACTACTTCTTCTGAAGAAACTATAGCTGAGCCCTTAAAAACTAATAACACAGACCGTTTTCTGATTCTGTGTTAATATTAATAACATTATTTTGCGTAAAATCGTTAATCTTGCATAAAAATTATTTATTAATACCTAACAATCGCTAGCAGATAACCATAAGCTTTTTTTAATTTAATGCTTATGAAATTATCTATTCTAAGGTCATAGTACGGGTCAACTCTGTGATTAAATGCTTTAAGCATTTTCAATGTACAGCTAAATCTATGATGGTTTTCTTATTATGTAATATTAATACACTATTTCTCCCTGTACTATACAGGGTGTCAGGAAAATACATGTACAAAGTTTTACGGCAGACTCCTGACGTCAAAGCAAGTCGATTCAACTGAACTTAGTTACATTCGTAATTGTCATGTTTAGCCTGTAGGGGGCATCAAAGATTTTTTTTTGTTTTTTGGTATATAGTCTAACACTGCAATAAATAAGCGAAAGTGTTATAAAAGTTCCGTCACATGACTCACATGTAAAGATTCCTTTTGAGTTTGTCATTGAAGTTTTGACAACTTGTGTATTTTGTTTCGAAAATACATGTTTTGGAAGATTTCTACCTCTCCTCTAGTATAAAACCGTTCAATTATTAATAGAATAAAATTTAAAAAGAAAAGTTGTATTTACCTTAACTAAAATATTATAGCTTCAAAAGACCGCAATTCATTTTAAGTTTCTGGGTTCTATTGTGATCTACATGAGGAAATTAACCCTTTTAATAAAAAATAAAATAACGTTAAAAATAAATAATAATAATAATAATAATGTTATTTTATTTTTGACGAGATCAATAATTAGGTACAAATGGAATCGGCTTGAGGCGACCTATTCTGACATCAGGAGCCTTTCATCAAACGTTGTAAAAGTATTTTCCAGATGTCCGGTACCTATGGAAAATGCCATGTAGATTTTGCTACCCTCAAATATTGGCGCTCCTATTAATTTAACATCAAAATTGTGTTAGACTTTTTTGTATCCTTGTATGGTAAATTTTTTTTATTATGTTCTAATACCTAAGTCAATTAAGAGTTATACTTAGAAACATTCTGAAAATTTAAACACCGCTGTGATATATACCTCCATGCAACCACCAATAATAATTATGATATCAAAGCGTATTAGACGTTTTATTTTTACCTAGTATCAATATATTTTACAGTATTCAAGAAAGAATAACAATGATTAAGTGATACCAGTTAGATGAAAAATAGTTCTGTAGAGTATCGAAATTTTCTTTGCGGTGTTTCCTGACAGGCTCACTCCAAGCAAAACAACTGTCCTGAATATTGTTCGTAATTTTGAGATTAAAGGTACTTCTTCTTCTTTCGGTGCCATATCAGGTCCCCCTAACGTTGGCAATTACATTGGCGAATTGTTCGCGGTTTTCGGCTAATCTGAATAGTTCTTCGGCACTGCGTATCCCAGTCCAATCGCGAATGTTCTTTAGCCATGACATCTGCTTCCTTCCAATTCCTCGACTGCCTTCGATTTTACCTTTCATTATAAGCTGGAGTATCTTGTATCGGTCTCCTCTAAGAACATGTCCCAGGCATGATATCTTTCGCACTTTACTAGTTTTAAACAATTCCCGGGCGGTATTTGCTTTATTTAATACTGCTTCGTTGGTCTGCATAGCTGTCCAGGGTATTCGAAGCATTTTTTCTGTGCAACCACATTTCAAACGCTTCCAGGCGATTGATCGTAGCAGCCTTCAGGGTCCAGGTCTCAGCTCCATACAACAACACGGACCAAATATAACATTTGATCATTCTTTGACGTAATTTTAGGTTTAAGTTGTCGTTAGAAAAAAAATCATTTCATTCTCAGAAAAGTTGTGCGAACTGTTTCAATTCTGCACTTTATCAGGGTCTAGATGTTCTGTGATATAACAGCCAAGGCATTTGAATTGGGTAACTCTTTCAATGTTTTGTAGGTCTATCTGTATGGAAGCATCGGCGTGCGGTTGGTGACTGGCGATGTTGAATAGTAGCGGGGAGAGAATGCATCCCTGTCTGACGCCTCGTTGAATGCAACATTCAGTAAAGGTCTTATAAGTAATAAATAAAACTGTTTAGAAAAAAATATTGATACTCGATGGTAAAGGGAACAAGAAAATAATGCAGATTCAGAACTTTTAGTTGTTGTACAAGAGAACAATGGAATTAGCACCAACAAACTTTTGTTTTGAAGTTATGGAAAGGGTAAATAACGGTTGGGAATTCTCACACAATATTTGGTTTACGGCCGAATGCACCTTGACATTAAACAATAAACCAAATGTTTAAAATTGTAGATATTGAAATTAAGAAAATGGACACAAATTTGTACAAGAAACAAGGACTTAATACCCCCTTAAAAGGTAAATGTTTGGGCGGACATACTTGGCCCTTTTTATGCAAGAACATTGGGGAAAAGAACATTTTTTATAAACTTTTATGAAATTAAATTGGACCTGCATTAGAAGAAGTTGCTCCTAAAAAGATAATATTTCGTTTAAAATGGAACAATGTATGTCCAAAACGTTTTCGATGGACTGAAATTTATCCGTTTAGGATATTGCTTGACAGTAAACGGAGGACTATTTGAGCATCTGATGAAAAAACATTAAATTTCCGTTTAAATTAGTTGTTAATAGGTATTCTTTAAAAACGCGTTGTTTTTCCACTTGTGTCCAAATGTAGAAAGAAATAAAATTCTTATTATTTCGTTTTAAGTACCTACTTGCATTATTAATTAAATTAGTAGGTACAATCCATTATTATTGTTTATTGAATAAGTAAGTACTGTAAAACGTATTGAAACTCACAACTAATAAAACGTAGTTACATTTGACATTATCATAATTATTACTGGTCCTTTCATTGAAGATGTATGTAAAGTTTTTTCTAAATAACTTTAATTGGCTGGTTAGACAATAATAAAATTTGGTGTGGCGAGTTTATCATACAAGGGCCTTAAAAAAGTCTTATACAATTTTGATGTAAAATTAATAAGTAAGCCAATATTTGACGGTAGCAAAATGTACATGGGATTTCCCATGGAAAATCTGGCGGTGCACCACACGGTATAGTGTATATAAAATCTAAATAGATAATAATTAACAATATTTTAAATATTTAATTTAAATAAACTTATTAGATCACATTTCATGAAAATCTAGTTTCTAAAAATACAATATTTATTTAAAACAGTTATTTTTAAAATCCAAAATATCGTTAATTTTAGTTTTTTAAAAATTATTTTGGATTTTAAAATCTATTTTAATTTTTTTTAGATCTAACTATTCTAATGCTATTGAAGGCCAGTTCTATCTGAAAGAATAGTTGTAGTTTGATATCTAATTCCACGAAGCATAATATAGTTTCGATGTTGTCTGCTTTGTACCATCTGTTTCTATATCTACAACATTTACTGAATGCTTTAAATATCTCATGGTAAAAAAAAGTAATGTCGCCTTGTTATAAGATAAAGGGTGTCATCAAAGTTTATCACGTAAACTCTAATCACCATTGTAAACTTAACCAGAGGAAATGCAACTGGTCCATCTTTGCCTATTTTTCCGCTAGGACACACAAAATTATGCAGATCAGCTTGAAAATAGATGTTTAACATCGATGGATGAAAAAAACAAATACCTAGCTACTTCTACAAATATTTCTTCCAAAAATAAAAAAATAAAATGCTTTTTTAATAAGTATGTCATGTTTTTTAATTTTTTTTGGGGTAATAATCTTAATGATCATGTTTAATTGGAGGTAATATCATAAGTGCATCTAATTTTCCCGAAAAAATTTGGAAAAACGAGTTGACAAGTAATTTGTTTCAAACAAATTACTTGTAAACGAGTTATTTGAATTTTTTCATAGGAAAAATTGGATGCACGAATGATGTTTGGCAAGATTATTTCCTGACTAAACAAAAAAGCCTATTTACTAGTTATTTTATAATTTAATCAATTAAAGCAACGTACAAAGCATTTTACTGGGTACTATTATTTAAGTTACAATTTACGTAAAATCAATTTGACACTAGGTACCAATCAAACATTTTTCCGGAAAAATTTCTGACAGGAGCTCTCATGCAATTTTTCCACTTGAAAATTAAATATGACATACGAATTCTTGTCAGTGATTGGTCAAAATTGATAGGAAGGAAATAATCTATGTGAAAGTTCATATCAGAGGGTCATATTTTCATTATTTTATTTGTGTATTTTTTCTTATACACGATCCATTTTATGCATTCCCTCTTGTTTTCATTACTCGGTGTTTACAAATAAGATATTGGAAGGCGGACAATACTAGGTATCTAAAATTTACTTTTATAGTTTTATTTTTATAATAGTGTATTTATAATTGAAGAAAATAGATGCTAGCGAACTATGATTATATTACATTTTAAAGCTGATTATAGGCGTAATTATTCTTACTATTAGACACGCTTAAGGCAGCAATATTTTTAAATTTTAACAAGAGGCGATATTCCACAGTCACAACATTACAATTGTACAAACTTATCTACACTGTTGATCTATTAAGAAATATCTACACAACCTTATGTAAATTGGTACATTAAGATGTTACAGGATGCCATTCTTAACTGGAATAACTTGAGTATTGGGAAGCGTCTTTATTTGCTGAAAAAATACAGAACAACGGCTGCGTTTATTTTTAGTTTGGCATACTTTTGTGTCTTTATGAAATCTATCCCTCTTTTGTTGGGGTACAAACCGCTCCCAACTTTTTTTTTCAAATGTAAAGGTATGTGATAGCTCGTTGGAAAGGGCACAAAAATGGGAATACGACCCACTATTTACTTTTGCATTTTGGTAATCTAGAAAGCCAGAAAAAAAAACTGGCCATTTTAGCGGTTATACAATTAGGCTCTTGCTAACGCAGACTGTTTAAAAAAAAGAAAACATGTTATTGATAAGATGGTTTGTTTACTTGATGCCGCATTCCAATGGTCAGTTTATTTTCGGTTTAGAATTTTGTGCTTTTTAAACCATTACTTTATAGTGAGAAGTATTTTTGCTATACTAAAATAGGTTATTTAACTGAATCAAACAAAATCGAAATCTTAATGATGATTGGCTTTGACGACAGATGGCGTACTGAAGCAAGAGCAGCAGTTTTATTTCAGGAAACTCACCCCATCGGCAAAATTGAAAGACGTTATCGTGAAGTGGGCCACGTCAGGGACATACCAAAAATAAGGCAGACACGCAATCAAACGTTTTATTTGCTCTTCAAGAAAATCCTATTACTCCAGTTTAGCAACTTGCAAGAGAAAATAATATAAGCCATACGTCTCCACTCAAGTTAGTAAATTCATGTCAAATGCGTCCTTATAACATATTAATGATACAATAGTTACTGGAAGATGATCTGGACCGCCGCGCCATCTTCAGTTTTGTACAGTGATGATAAATGCACTTGATCAGCATTTAGTAGGTTTGGACTGAATCCTTTTTACAGATCAGCGTGTCCTTTAATAAAAATGATAAGGTAAATAAACAGAACTGTCATATTGGTCTGCAGAAAATCCTCACTAGATGCGAGAAATACACAACCAGCTTCCTCAAAAACTTAATGTTTGGACAGGCATAATTGGCGACCATGTCATTGAATCAATATTCCTTGAAGGTAACTTCAATGACCAAACATATCTGGATTTTTTGCAAGAACTTATTCCAGCTTTGACTGCTTTATTTCCTCATCATGCAGAAGCAGATGATGATCGAATATGGTTACAGCAAGATGGTGCTTCGCCTTATTATGCCATAAATGTTCGACAATATTTAAGTTATGTTTTTACAAACCGCTGGATAGGAAGAAAGTTTGTTGAATGTCGCCACGATCCCCGGACCTAAATTCTCTAGATTATTTCCTTCGGGGTTACCTAAAAACCAAAGGTTATGTAACAAAATCAGAAAATTTAGAGGAACTGAGAACTACGTATACCTACACGAAATTTGCCAAATAACTCTAGAGTACACAATGTCAAGAATGAATTTTTCATATATAATATCACAAGAGATAAAATTTTGTCGGCAAAATTTTCGAAAGGTATGAAAGTTTGTTGCTTGGCAATTTCGCGAATGACATTTTTGACAAAATCACGAGCCGTCAGGCGAGTTATTTTGTCGAAAATGTCATGAGCGAAATTGCTTAAAAGCAACAAACTTAAATAAATCCTTGAGAACAATTTTGCTTACACAATTTTTTCTCGAGTGGTATTCGACATGACTATTTAACTAGAAAAAAGACAAAATTTTGCCGCGGCAAAAATCACATGTGAATTTTGTCCAGGTAGGTGCAGGTAGTAATTTTGCCAGTAGAAGACCGGCCGTTGCTATGACATTTTGCCAGTGTAAAACACTCTAGTTAAATAGTCTTTAGATTAGGTATTTGTCAAGCAAAAATGGGCAACATTTTCAACAATTTTCCCAATAAAGCATTACCGAAATGCAAAAGTAAATAGTTCCCTTTACATTTATTTTGAAAAAAAAAATTGGGGGCAGTTACTACCCCTTACAGAGGGGTTAATTTCATGAAGACGCGAAAAAAGTATGCCAAACTAAAAATAAATGCAGCCGTGGTTAGGTATTTTTCAGCAAATAAAGAAGCTTTCTAATACTGAATTTATTCCAGTTAAAATCTCAATGTTTGGAAATATAGTCTATTTATTTCCAAAATTTACTGAATATAATAAACATATTTAGAAAAAATAAAAGCACAAAGTCTTTCTCCACAAGTTTATTAGAATAGCTAGGCGAACCTAAAATAATTCATAATAACTCAACATTTTTCGAGTGTAGGAACACTCATCATCAGGAAAAAGGAAGTAAATAGTACAATGCCGATGTTGTTAGCAATAGAGAAAATAATAAGTGGGATTGAGGCGATTGAGCCTTTAATGGTGTACACGAGGTGTAAAATATGAATAGTCAGAAGACCAACAAGACTTCAGCATACTGCAAAGTCAAGGGCTAGTACAAAAGCCCTGTCTTGGGCAGAAAAATGAAGAGAGCGAAAGAAATATTAGAGAGTTTTAAGACTTTGTGAAAATCATTTAGGTATAAAAGTAGTGAAAAATCTTAAGGTTTCATTAAACTTTGTCGGAGACATGTAAAAGTGGTGAAATGCGAGGGAAAGAAAAAAGAAAAAATTGGTCTTCGTAAAATTCAAAGCGTCATTTAGCTTGAAGTAAAATGCTGTTGGGGTACCAGGCTTGTTACGGCCCAGTTACCTCGGCAGGAGTCGAAGCATACACATTGTGTGCAAAATTAAAAGTTTTAAAAGGTTTTTAAAAAAAATTTGGTTTTACTAGAACATCTCAGAAAAGTAACCTTTTCTTTGTTAAAGAAGTTGAACTGCAAGCAGGACGTGTCAGAAGGGAAATTACCAGTATGCTGAAGTTTTGTCGGTCTTCTGACTATTCCTTTTTTACACCTCGGGTACACCATTAAAAGCTCCATTATGGCTCAATCCCACTTATTATTTTCTCTATTGATAACAACATCGACATTGTACTACTTTGTTTTCCTGATGATGAGTGTTTCTACACTCGAAACATGTCGAATTATTAATTATTCTAGGTTCGACTAGCTATTGTAATAAACTTGTGGAGAAAGACTTTGTGCTTTTCTTTTTTCTATACACTCACTTTGAGTATGGACTACTATTTTAAGTTAATGGTCGATCGTCCAATAAGAATATAAGCTAATGAACTCGATCTGATCACCTGACTGTGACGCGTAGGGTTAATATTTACATCGGTCTACCTTGGAAATAAATAGATTACTTATGTAATTTTATCAAGAACATGCTGGTACACATATGTTGCACAGTTTATTGTTTTGGCCAATATTATATTTAGTACGTTAAGGAGCAGACACGCATTCGTCCTTTCTTTTTTTGATCAATATTTCGATACTTTTTTATTTTATCCAAAAATTGGCCAAATAGCCATCTTTGGAGTGAAATTACCTTCATTTTTACCGTAAAAAGGGGTGGATTTATAAATTAATAAAAGCAGAAAAAGAAATGGGCTAATTTGACCAAATTTGTTTTTTTGGGTTTATTAATTTATGATTTTTTTTTTTAACTTGAAACTTTAGGTAATTGCTACCCAAAGAAGGGTATTCTTTGGCGCTTTTTGAATGAAACAAAAAATAAACAAAATATTGATTGTAAAAAATGAAATCGCGAATGCGTGTTTGCTCGTAATAAAATGGGGCTTGGCATTTGTACGATAAAACACACTATGATCGTCAGGCGGGAGATAATAAATTGTATCTACAACTATTTAATAATAGCCTCATAATATTTGTGATAGTAAGAGCATTATCCTATGCACAATACAACGAGTGCATTTATAATTTCCGAGAAAATTTAAATAGATTTTGGGGTTTAGTGCTTTCGATAATTATGGCCTACATTATAAGCGTGTTAAATAATATACTATTATATCATTACTGCGGAAAATTGAATATTATTTTCTTTTGAAGTTCTGACCCATTTTTCCCAGTAATGGAACACGTAGTAAATAATACTTAGTAGGTATATTTTGACTTATAACGTTATGTAGTGCATCATTAGAAAGTAAAGCCCGAATTAAAAAAAAAACGTACTAAATTAATAATCGCAAAAACTATAAAAAATCTTAAAATAACACCTTTTTTTCGAGTAAACCCATAGGACATATCAAACTTTTTCCACCTGAAAACACTACTTTTACTTTCCGGTTACAAATTAATAAGACAAAAAGAGATGGAACATGGAGTGGAGATAGGGTTGAAAAGCGGCATAATATACCAAAGTAATTTTTTCAAAAAATATCGTTTTGTAACAATTTAATATTACTGAACCTATAAATTCATACTGATATTTACTCTTAAGGGCTTTCTGACCTGTTTGAATATTTTCAAATGTTATATATACAGTGACCGCCAGAAAGTTTGCAGTAAAAAAATTATTTTAAAATTTAATAAATTTATCTTGTTTGGACAAAGATCTGCATATTGTCATACCAAAATAATATCTATTAAATCCGCTTAAAATCTTTATCCACTTCCCGGACGCTTTTCCTTTAAGACAGTAGCACTTTCCTAGCCTAGCCCTGGCAAGCGCGGATCCAAGACAGGGGGGAAGGGTCATGGGATTCATGACCCTCAAAACAGAGAAATACAAAAAAATTGATTTACTGTTTTGACTAATTCTGCAGCTTTGTCAGAAGATTCATCGCAACATTACCAATAATACATAAATTACCTAGGTATATTTAAAAATAAATAAATATATAAAAATACTTTGGAGCAATTGCTTCATTGTATTATTTTAATATTATCCTCCGACTTGTCTAGTCCCGGGGGCGAGCATTATCATAGAGAGCGTATGTGCATTCGGCCCTCTTTGGTGGCATTTCTCAATAAATAAAACACAGGAACCGACAAGTCTTCGCTTTGTCGCAATTTGCTGGAACTCCTTAGCCTAGTTAGTTTTTAGGCCGATAGGTAAAGCCGTAAAGAGTGAAAAATATTTGTGACACATTTGTTACCATGTTACTTCAACCCATCAACGTTATATCATAAAACTTGAGCTTAAACGCGAAATTCACTTAAATTGTATTATTCATAAAATAATTTCTACTAAAAAAACAGATTACCTACTTATATTATGAAAAAATTAAATTTAGAATTAACGACAACCTGAACATTAGAACTTAACAGTTCAAATAGTATCATATGAAATCATAATAGTTCAATAATATATAACAATATAGAAATCTGAAAAAACTAAACTATTCGGCTTTTAATAGTAATTTAAAAAACACTATTTTAGGGTCGGATTGGAAGACTGATTAGTTGTTAATAGTTTTTGTGCCAACTAGTATGTTACTGTCACCAATAGTTATTTTTAGTTGTTGGTTTTTATATTTTTTTAAATTTATTTTATATTTTGGCACAAATAAATATATTTATTAATATTATCATTATTTGTTGTTTCTTGTTAAAAAAAAGTGTGAATACATGCAGTGATTTGTGAATTTTATCATTATAGCAAACGAAAACGTCTAATATAACTAACATAATTATTTATGATGGTAAAGAAAATAAAAAGTAATGTTTAATCAACGAAGTCTGTAAAATTTCAAGAATATACGCCTCCAGCAGACTTATCAAAACCAAAGCTAGTATTAATTATTATTCTTGTATTTAGAGCTTCAAAAATTTTTTGCCAGTGGCGCATTCTCTGTCAACCTTTGGGCGTGGCCCCAAAATTTTTTCGCCTGTTGCTGGATCCGCACCTGAGCCCGGGAAATACCAAACCGTTCGGGAAGTCTTTCCGGACGGTTTTTCGCTTTTCAGACGAAGAATAGTGTACGCAGCAGGTCCGAATAATGTTTTTGGACTAGCAGACTTCTTGTCTACTCGTCCAAAAAAACAGTATTTTTCGGACTCGTTACGTACCTACATAAATGTTGTGTATATTTATAATAAAAGCATGACAGTCATGAAAAATGCTTTAAAACACATTTTCCGAAACGATTTTCGTTGGAATGTCAACATAAATGTCAGAAAAATAGACTTTTACTTCTCTTAACTCACGGATTTAAGGTTTTGTACCTAATAGTCCTACCTTATACATTTTTACCACCCTCCAATCTGATCCTCACGCGCTCTTTCAAAAGGTTTTCTCCTAATAATGTAAATAAGCCGATATGTCCTATATTTTTTCTGGTGACGGAGGAACCACAATATTTAAGGTTTAAGCTTAACCCGAACTAGATATGGAGGTTTAAACCAAAGATAAACTCTTAGTCTAAAGTTTAACTCTACCTAAAATTGAACGCAAAAAAATCTCTTCATTTAACATATTTGGATGACTTAATACTATTCCTAACTGTATTAAACGGTAGATATATTTTATATAGTCAATAAAATGTGATGAATGATCCTTAACATACACAAGCAAACAGAATTTATGGCAGTGTGATGAAAATCATTTATCTAATTTTTATATCTAATAAATCCAGTTAACGGGCACCCATTGGTGTTCAGTTGTCAGAGCTTCCAGAGCTTCGATGATTTCTCTAAAAGTGATGTCGAAATCATTGTTTGTGATGACTTGATCGATATATTTGTCGTAAGTTCTTTGCATACTGGCACTTTCTTCTAGGGTTCTTTTTAAGTCTTCTTCCTGGAAATGGAAAGAGGATTATGAGAATTTAAATATGTATACCTATAATACCTCAAAATTAACAGTCGTTCGACTATACGCTTGTATAGTGTTTATTGTAATCGGATTTTTCCATATAAAAATTTAAATAACTTTTGTTAATAATATAATATACAGGGTGCTACAAAATGCGTGTGCGTACATATAGGAGCTCGAAAACGGTAATAGATACAAAGATAGTTAAATCGGGTGAAATTGAATATCTTGTTGCTTATTTGGTGAAAGAAATTTGTAAATGTTCGGAATATCTTTGGAGAAATTGTCAGTTTTGGTTTTTAACCTTTAGGTATAGTCTTAAGTATTGAACAATAGAATTGATTCGGCGTTTACTTGGTGGAAATCCATTATTAAGTGTGTTAAATAAATGGTAAAAAAATAAAAAAAATTATAATTTTAGAATTTATAAATAATATACATAACAATATAAAATTTACAATTATTGAAAAAGAAATCAATAATTCTATTAACTTTTTAGACCTAACTATCAAAAAATCTGAAAAAAAACATGATTTTTCAATATACCATAAACCTACTCACACTGATACTACTATACATAACACATCTTGCCATCTAGTACAACATAAATTAGCTTCTTTCTTTAGTATGATACATCGACTAGTAACATTACCTTTAGACAAAACTAATTTTCAAACTGAATTAAATATTATTAAGCAAATTGCAGTAAATAATGGTTATTTCGCTATAACAATAGATAAAATACTAAATAAAAAATTATACAAAAAGGCTATAAACTTAGTTTTTCCAACAGCAAACAATAATAAAAATAATTATAAAGTTATCTCTTACATAGGTCATATTAGCACTAAAATAAAAAAACTTTTTAAAAAACTTGAATATTAATATTGCTTTCAAAACTAACAATACTCTAGGGAAACACATAAAAAATAATAAAAGTTAATTGAACAAAGAAAATAAATCTGGTGTTTACAAATTAAAATGTAATGATTGCTCTAAAGTTTATATTGGACAAACAGGCCGAAACTTCGAAAAACGGATGAATGAACATCATGCTAGTTTTATAAAAAACAAAACAGATTCTAACTATTCTAACCATCTGTTAGAAGTAAATCATACATTTAATCTTAACTATGATATCTTGCATATTGAAAACAAAACTACAAAATTAAATTTGCTTGAATCCTTAGAAATAAATAGGCTTAAAAATTCCAATACTCTTCTTAATGATCAATTGGATTTAAACGGATCACCTCTTTTGAATCTCTTTAATTAGTCTGTAAACATTATTATTGGTTTTTCCATTTTAAACAACCTGAAAATTACCTGCAATTTTATTGTTACACCTAAGCTATACCTTTTAAGATATCATTTTTAAATACTCCTTTGAAGAAGCAACTGTGTTGCGAAACATGTCGAGTAAAAATAAAAATCTGTGGAAAGGGTAAAATTATAATTTAAAAAAAAAATGTTACCATTTATTTAACACACTTAAGTTTTGACTTGGGAAAAAACCAAAAAACACTTTTTCATAGCTGTTTTTTTTTTAATTCTACAGGATGACGTTATTCGTTTTAAAATCGACGATTCGTTCTTCAGACGCCACCGTCAAGTCAATTTGTTTAAATCCGAACCTGGGATTTAAAATATAGTTTAGGGACTTCTAAGCTTTAAAAATGTAATGCAAGTGAAAGGTTTTTTTTTAATTTTGAAGCTTTGTCATCAAATAATAAACCATCAGTAATTCAAATATTATTATTTCTTTACCATTGCGACCCTAGCAATTTTAATGCCATTAGGATTAAATTATATCAATTAATTTATTGTGTGCAATTATTTTTGAGCTGTTTTGTACTGTTTTTAAGCTGTTTTGAACTGTTTATGAGCTGTGAACAAACCAGCAAAAAATAGCTCAAAATTTTTTGTATTTTTGCATTTACTTAACATTCCTACTCTTTTATAGGTATGTACATTCACTCTTTTCTTCATTTTTACTCCAATATATTCTTTCATCTCCTTGCTGGACACTCGTTACAGATGTTGTACTGTTGCAGAGAATCTTTCCTTTAAATTTCGTTTATATACTTTAAGTATATATCATAACAAGTTCCTTATCATCATCTTAGAGCCATGTTAGGTCAATATAAGCACATTTATACTTCTTATTTAGTTTTATATATCTTTATTCTCCTGAAGGTGATTGGCTTTACAGCCATGAAGATAATTAACCACATCCTAACTTTTATTTTATATGAATATACCAGTGGAAGAAGACAAAGAAATTATCTCATTTATTTCCCTTCAAATTTGCAGTCTACTTAAAGTACTACTACGGACTACTTCTTCAAGTTTATGAATTATATTTACAGTAGTAATATTTAGACATTCTGGAAGGGGAAATAAATATATTGAACTGTGTCTGTAATAGTTGGTATAAAACTTACCTCATAAAGTGATGCTAGGGATTCTAATGTTCTTGCTCTTCTAGAGCTGTAGCGAATAGAACTTTGACGATCAAACTGTCATGCAAAAAAAAATAAAACCATAAAAATAAAAAATAAAAAATTGCTATGATTACCTAAATACTAAAACAAACAAACTATGCAATAAATATGTAATAAATCATTTCCCCCATCAATGTAATATGTAATATTATTTTTAAATACATTTTTGCGCAGTAAAGTTCATTGGAATCGACTCGTCAATCTGTTTCGGTTTCGGCATTGTTGGCCTTCTTTCCGCAAACCAAAAACTTATCGACAATACTTCCATCTGCAAAACTGCACATTTTTCAGGGAGTGTTAAGTATAATATTAAGAAGAAAAGGGAAACTAGTATCTTTACTAAAATTTACAACCCGATTTTTATGTACCTACTAATATTCCACAACAAAATGAGAGATAGGAGGTTTTGCTTCCACGTTGTTTAAAAATTTGGCGCGAAAATTTAAACTTTCGTTATTAGGTAGTATTCCTATTCCATAGATTTAAGAAAGATCTACCAAGATAAATAACTCAAATTTGACAAAAATGGTAGATAGAAGATATTTGTAAAACAGTCGTTATGAAATAGTCGAGTCTGGTTTTTGTGTCGGTTTAAAAATATTTCATAGACATTTACCCTTATGCCGGGTCCACACCAAACCAACAAAACAAAACCGGCAACAAAACAGCAACACAACAAAACTACAAGTTCTCAAAAACAGAAACAAATTGTCAAGTAAACCGGGTCCACACCAAAACAAAAAAAACAAAAACAAATCAGCAACTCAATGTTTCCCAACAATTTTTAAACAAACTCAAAACATTCAGGCAACTATTTTGTTTTGTTGGTGTTTTCAACAGTACTGATCTTGAAAATCTAATACAAATAATCGGACCCTCGATACAGAAGAAAAATATAAATTTTGATTTGATTTGTTTTCTTCTTGTCGTCGAGCGCGTACACACTAGACCAACAGAGTTGCTAGAAACGCAGACAAAACATCAACACTTTGATCTTTACCGACAGCCGCCGGAAAAATAAAAAGTTGTTGAAAACACCAACAAAACAAAATAGTTGCCTGAATGTTTTGATTTTGTTTGAAAATTGTTGGGAAACATTGAGTTGCTGATTTGTTTTTGTTTGTTGGTTTGGTGTGGACCCGGCATTAGACAGCTTATATCGTGCGCAAAGAAAAGTTAAGATTTATGAGGAAAAAATACGTCCGAGCGCACAGCTCACCGCGCCATGTGCCTTGTGTAGCTTTGTTTACATGCGCGAGGCCATAAAATTGCCAATTTCGTGATTATTGTTTGCTTATCTAAAGGTAAATATCTATGAGATATTTACTAAAAATAGTCAGTCAAATTCCAAATATTTAACAAAAAAATTTTTTTTAACAATTAGGTAGGTGGGTAGGTAGGTCTTTCTTTTTAAGAAATGTATATTTTGGCTACATTTCTTTAACTCGGCAGGAGCCACCACTGTCCAACCAACCCCCTAAATGTGGGTGAAAAACCAGCTTATTCGCTGCTAATTATTTAAATAAATTGCAATTTTAATACGGAATTGACTTATTAATATATTTTTCTTGTGGATATTTTTGTCTTAACATAAGCTATAGGTATTTTGCTTTGAAAATTAACCACTTCTCGCTAGTATGGTATGTCAGTATTATAACAAAAATAGTTATTACTCAACAAATATAAATCAGAAAATATTTTAAAAGTTTTATGAAAGTAATTATTGCAAACCAGTTATTACTACCGAAAAAAAAATAATAGATGGAAAACACGAGCGATATTATTACATTATAACTACTTCAAACAAAAACCAACTGTTTTAGTTTCATGCCAAACGATACAAAACAATGCATAAATTCGAACAATAAAAAAATTAATAATAATTATGTTACATTCATGTTTGACGTTGGTCACATACTTTTTAAATTCATTGTAAATAAAAAGATTGTATTAAATACATGGAATTATTAAATATCGTATACTTAATAATAAATATTTAAGTAATTTAAAGTTTATTATTAAATATTTTTAATAATAACCATAGGGATCGTTGACCTTTAGAAACAAAGTTTTTCATTTTTAATATTTTCTTATTTTAATAACTCGACGGGAACTCCAATTTAAATGTTGGCTCTCCTAGTATTTTACTTCAAAATTGTTGTACTTTTTTGAAGGTCTTTGTATGATGGACACGCAAACCAAATTTTATTATTTTCTAATGACCCAATTAAAAGTTATTTAGAGAAAACACTTTGTAACACTTAAAAAATTCAATACGGCTTTGGTACTTACCTCAATGAAACCACTAGTGATAATTATGATAATGCCAATGTCAGATATACTGTAAAACATGTTAAAACTGATAAAAAATGAACGACCTAGTAACATTTGACATTATCATAATTTTTACTGGCGCTTTCATTGAGGTATGTATCAGACCCGTATTTAATTTTTTTGAATTTTACAAAGATATAAAACTATTAATTGGCTTAATAATAATAATAATAAGTTTATTTAAATTTAATAATATAATAAATATGTTTATGTTGTCTTCTATAAACTTATTCTTCAATCCCCTGAAGCTGAGCTTGTTAGGGGCAAATCTTTTTTTTAGTGTGTAAAATCATAAATATGCATTAAAAATCAAGTTTTCAAGTAAAAATGTTAATTTATAGTATAAACGCAGTTTTTTTTTGAAAAATATTAAAATTTGACTTGCCAGTCCATCATATAAGGACCTTCAAAAAAGTCTAAAAAAAATTTGATGTAGAAATAATAGAGGATCCAATAATTGAGGGTAACAAAATTTACATGGTATTTCCCATAGCCAAACTGGTGGTGTACCACCCGGTAGATATCATTTAAGTCATGATACCAAGAAAACGTATCATATTTTAAGGTTTCCCTGATTTAAATACTGATACACCAGTTTTTAACTACTACTTAACCTAATATAATAATAAAATAATTCGTATATTGTGACCGCAGTATGAATGTAACTTAGCGTTGTTGGATTTGTTTGCGGTCACTTTAGTGCCTTCGTATATACACGATGATTTTCGATGAGTGAAAAATAAACAAATTTTAAAACGTTATCGAATAATTCAATTTAATATTGCCATATGATCCGCCAAATACCCAATGTTTCTCTCAAGACACTTTAGGTACTTTCCTTTTGCTTCTTTTAAACAGCACAACAAAGTAAAAGTAATTGCTTAGCTAAGTTGTTAAAGGAACGCTTCGCGAACACAGGGCCGGATCTACGTATGGGCGTAATGGGCTGCAGCCCAGGGCCCCCGGGTTCCAGGGGGCCCCGTTTCCCGAAACAGAAAAAGATATATAAAATAGAATATAGCGATACAAACGAGAGACGGATTATTTCAAAATTTACAGATAAATCCACAGAAAAAGCTGTATATGGGGCAGAAAAATTTAGAAGAGACACGTTTATTGTTGCGTTAGATAAGCTTATCCTCGATTTAAATAGAAGAAGTCAAGTATATGCAGAATATAGCAATAAATTTAAATTTTTGATGGATTTGCAAGATCAAAGTAAGGAGAACATCGACCTGGAGAGCGTGCGCGCTATTATTGATTATTATTCAGATGACTTAGACCAACTAAACCAACATTTAATACAGGAATGTATTCAATTCAAAACTTATATAAAACAAACTGAGCTAGAGTCCTATACTTGTAGTGATATGTTCAATTTAATTTTTGAAAAAAAACTTGTTGACGTTTTTCCACCATCTTAAAGATTTTTCTAACGCTTCCTATTACTAGTTGTTAAGCGGAGCGTGCGTTCTCTAAGTTGTCCTATATAGAAAACAAATATAGGACAACAATGACAAATACAAGACTTAATTATTTATCACTTCTTTCTTTCAATGCTGAACTCACCAAAGACTTGAAATGTGATAAGGAAATAAAAGAATTTGCAGCAAAAAAGTGTAAAAAAGTTATTTTATAAATTTCTTATTGTTATGTTATGTTCATTTATTAATACTTTCAACTCTGTCTTGTTTAAGTTATGTTTAGGTTAAGAATTAATGGCTTTAATTTTTTGTTCACCAAAGATAAATAAGGTACCTATTTATTTTAACTACTTTTACCTAAAATGTATTTTCGTTTGAAATAAAAAACTTTAAGTTCCGAATGTTAAGTTTTCCCGCATAAAACATTTTTTGGGAAAATGCCTAATTTATATAATTTCGTGGGGCCCCCAGATATCGTTAGCCCAGGGCCCCCAAAGGTCACGGTCCGGCCTTGCGCGAACAACTTCGTATGGTAGTGGCAGTGTTGCCAGGTCCAACATTTTTTTTTCCCTGGATAATTTCTTAAAAATTCCCCAGATTCCCCAGATTTTCCCCAGATCTTTTAATTTGAAGAAAAGAGTAGTGATGGGAAAAATCGGGTTATTTTAATAATCGACTTCCGGGTATAAAAAATTCGGCAAAGAAGTATTTTTTAAGTGGTTACTTATATTTTTTACAAATATCACAAAATCAAAAAGAATAAAATTCCCTAAATTATAGAAAATTTCCCTTTTTCCCTACTGACTGCAGATTTTCCCCAGATTTAGGGAAATTTCCCCAGCAATGGCAACAGTGGGTAGTGGGAGAAAAACAAAGGGACACACTTGACTGCGGCAAGTAAAAATCTTTGCTGAGGCGAGTTAAATTTTTAAAAGAAACGCTCAACTTAGCCGTTAGCTTTGAGATTATGAGAAGATCTCTCACTCAACGCTAACCACTTTGTGTATAAGTATACTTTTTTATTAAAATTGAACATTCATGCCCCATTAATAGAATATTTCTAAACTATTCTCTACCATATGAAGACTAAAAATGTATGCAATAGATATAAACGTCCATCTATATTTTATATCCTTACCGTTAAGTTCCGACTTGAGTACCTCAAATTTGAGTTACTCTTCGATAGATCGTATAGACTCCTAAGTTGTTCCATTCCAGGGGCGGCAATAAAAATTACATATGGCAGGAATTCTGAACTGTTGTGCAGAATTTTGAGTGACATGGGACTGCAGTCTAGAATACACATTTTTCCCTGTAAAAATAGATGGAAATTATGTATTATTTTATTTGATGCATTTTACTTTTCTTCGTTTACGTATTACTATATCTTCAAAACTGCTTTATTAAAGAAGAAATTTTAATTTTTTTATCCACAACCATTAAATAACGCGTATAATACTTATAATAGTAAGAGGATGCAATGCACATGTAATTATGAATTCGTAATAATCCGAGAGTCACACATATATTTTAGTAACTAAAATCGCTATAGAGGACAACAAAACTAATATAAAATTATAGCAAGAAAGCGCGGTAAATTAAAAATTAGAAACAAAAGGAAAAAATAATTAAAACCAAAAGCAAATCAAAATGAGTTAAACAAATAAGTAAAATAAAATGTAAAACGCAAATAAGTAGCAAACGTGCGATCAATAATGATCTAGCTAAGAATAACTTAGAGTGTGGTAAAATGAATAAAAACAGACTTATACGCTATCGGAGATGATCCTTCCACTGATGTAGCTAAGATTTCGTCTTGAGAGGGGGCAGACAGGTACCACTGGAGCCCAAAATTAGGCGATAGCGCCGAAGACGAAATTTTTTTGGACCACGCCCAAATGTTGCTAAATTTGGTGAATAATTTAATTTTAATGAATTATTACTGTATCACTTTTAAACGAAAAAAAAAATGACCACAATAACTATTATAATTTTTTTTGAACCGTTTATTTAAGAGCAAACCCTAGTAACGCAGTCGCCATTTCATTTTCTTATCAATAGGTATTTAGTTTATTTTTGTTTTCTTCAAAAAGCGGCCAAATACTCTTTGATTAGCAATTACCTACGTAATAGTTCAAAATTAAAATAAAATTATTTGATAAAATTAATAAACTTTACGGAAAAAACCAAATTTTGTCAAATTTGCCATATGTCTTTTTCTGCTTTTATTAATTTATAAATCCAACCTTTTTTTACACTGTAGGTAATTGTATTTGCCGAATTTTGAATAAAAAGAAGAATGAACGAAATATTGATCAAAAAACGAAATGGCGGATGCGCATCTCATGTTTGCCTCTTAACTAAGCTTGGCAATTACACCCATAGACAATTTACCTTTAGATACCTACAGCTTATCTCCTGCGCAAACAAAAGTTACGTTTTATGGGTGAAAAAATACGTCCGAGCGCATGACTCGTCGGTCAGCTGTCTTCATTCGGGGAACCTTCGTGCATGCGCACAAACCTCGTGTTATCGGCCGTCCTACTTTATCGACAATAATCGACCCGCTCAAGAATACTCTCCAGAACCGGCTCGGCCGCCATTTTTGTTGTTGTGTTTTAAGGTTTCTCTTCTCTGCGGATTCCTTGTAGTTTTCTAAAGTTTTCAGCTATCGGATCGGCTATCGTGGATTGTGGGACTGGTGTTTAATATTTATGGATTTCTGGTTTTTGTGTAGTTTAGTTAGTGAATTGTGTTTGTGCTTTTAGTGACTCGGTTTGTAATATAAACAATGACTAGTACTAGTTGCAGCCGTTGTATAATTGTTTTATGCCCAAATAGGGGTAAAATAAACCCTCTATGGTGGCATATGAGCAAGAATTTAAATTTTAAAGCCCGGACCTGTCTATTTTCCCATTCGTCAAACGATAATGTTGCAGTGCGCATGTCTAATAGTTCCCAGTTTTGTTTACATGCGCGAGGCCATAAAACTGCCACATTGGTGATTATTGTTTGTTTATCTAAAGGTAAATTGTCTATGATTACACCAAAGTGATCTGTCGCAGGGCCTGTACACACGATCGACGACCAAACAAGACGCGTTTTTTCTCAAACTAACCAAATGGCCTAGGTACTTTAAACTGTAAACTCAAAAAAACTAAATTTAAATATAAAAAATTTTTGAAATATTTTAATAATTACTTTTTTCATGACTCTTGGGGGGGGGGGCAAATGCCCCGATGTCCCCCCTAGCTACGCCGGTGGATCCTTCAATATCTTTAAACATTCCGACAGAAAAGCAACTTTTGATATTTCGAGGGATTAAAATATTTAATTCCTTAATCTCTGAAACAATGCTGGGAACAGAGTAAAGCCCGCTATGATAAACATCAGAATCCCACATAAGTTTTTCAAAGAGATAACTGGGTTGCTGTCATTTAATTATCTTAAAAACAAAAGTGCATAAATGCAAGTGACATCTTTGATCTAATTTCAACCAACCGGAGTCTATGAAACTCTGAGAAACATGCTCATACTTCCTTAACCCGTAGTAGTATCTCAAACAACCATTCTGAAGGCGGTGTAGGCTTTCTCTGTTCTTCTGAAGTAACGCCGGCCAGTACACTATACTACAATATGACAGTAATGACAAAATAGTTAAGTCGCACAACTTCCATTTAGCCTGTGTTGACAAATAGTATATTAAAGTACACGTTTCATAAGAAGCGGTTTTAGCGCACGCGTCTTTTAATTGACACGTGCGCTAAAACGCCTTATGAACCACGTGCTTTATACTATTTTTTCTATTTGTAGTTTTTTCAATAAAAAATACATATTTAAAAAGAAAATAAACCCGCAAATTTTTATGTCTAAATTTTATGTTGGTAATACTATTTTTTATCATAGTAACCTCTGGACAACAAAAATTATTTTGCGAACTGTCATTTTTTGATTTATGGACCCATTTTCACCAAGAGATTCTAAAGTTATTTTAGCGATATGAGATTTAAAATTGGACGGAATACGTTGTGTGATCCTTGTACATTCGGTACATATACAGAGCGTTCGGAAATTCGGGCGATTTTGCTAATTTTTTTTGAATTTCAAAAGACGTGATTTTACGTTAATTTTTCAATTTAAATGTTACCAACATCAAATAAAGAGAAAACGCGTATCGTAATAGCTTCATTATGAACTTCATTTCAAGTTCATAATGAACTTATTATGAACGTCAAATAGAAAAAAATCTTTAAACAAATACAGAGTTCTTACAGCGGCGCACCCAGGATTTTATGTTAGGGGGGCCCGCCAACCAGTGCTGGAAGCAAATTTTTTAATATACTTTTAAGTTACGCATTTTTCTAGAACTTTGGAGCTTTTTTAACAGGTACTCTTGCAGGGAAGATCGCAATAGCCTAGTCATGGGAGTCGTTAAACGGTTTCTTAGTGGGGGGGGGGGGGCATTGGCGGCTTGTGACTTGTTAACTTGGGGGTGTACTAAAAGCCTGCTGTAGGCGAAATGCGTCGCAGGCGAAATTTTTTTAAGACCACGCCCAAATTTGGTCAATAATTATTATAGTAAATATTTTAAAAATTTATGATTAGGTACCTTCTTATTCTATTGAAAATGAAATAAGATAAAAAATAAAAAGGCTAATTTATTTTTCATTTTCATTAGTGGGTACATTGTTTAAAAGTAAAGTTCATTCATCTGTTTTTATTTGCAGCAAACTTATCAATAACAATAAAGTCCCTAGATTTACACTTTGTGGTATGTATCAAGTTAATTTCGAGAGTTTAGGTCTTCCCTTAATTTTAATTTCAATTTTTTGCTCAATACTTAATGAGCTAAAATTGTTTCTTAAACATTCATAGTCGTTTTGGCATTAAAACTGTTTATTTTTATTAAAATAAGTCTTTACTACCCCAAAATAATAACAAAAATATAAAGGAAAACTCGAAATAATAAATTCATACATTCAATCAAACCATATTAAACCTCAATAAGTCAACTTCCAGGGGAAGGGGGGGGGGGGGCAAATGCCCACCTGGCCCCCCTCAAACGAGGCCCGTGAGGTAAATCTAAGAAAAGTGACTTTTTAAAATACTTATCCACTTTCATAATTTTTCATTTCATTGGGGGTTTTGGGGGGGCCAAGGCCCCCTTGGCCCCCCCCTGGGTGCACCACTGAGTTCTTAATTTACAATAACTTTTTTGAAGTAGGTAGGAAATATGCCGATTAAACCTAAGCTTAGGATCAAAATGTACACCCAAGTTTTTACATGATTCAGAGGTACTTATTTTATCATTATTAATTCTTATACTGAGGCGATCAGAAAGTAGATCAGAGTTTTTACCGAATAGAATTAATTGAATCTTAGTTGTAATTTGTAAATTGTATCTAGATCCTGATTAATATAGGTTTCAACTATATCAATATCTTCAAAATTAAAACTCTTATATAAATGAAAGTCAGCATATTCATGAGAATTAGGATAGTTCAAATAACTAATCCGCCGTATATATTAAAAACAACAAAGGACTCAAGATGTTACCTTGAAGTACGCCGCGCTTTAATCTTAAAATATCATGTGCAATGCTGTTTAAGTAAATTTGTTAACTTCGGTCGTTGAGGTATAGTCTTTTAAAAAATTGACAGCTGCATCGCTTAACCCATAATATTTTATTTATAAACATAGTAGATCATGATCTAAGGTATCAAACGCTTTGCTGTAATCAAGCGAAATATATGACCAAACTCTTTTGCGGGCTCCCGGATTATATTAAAACTGGCAGGCGCGCCGCATTGTCGTTACTATGGAAACGAGAGATGTCAGTGGTATAGTTAAGTATTTTTGTGTTAAATAAATAGAAATTGATTTTGAAAAAAGGTAAATATTGAAGTAAATGCAAAAGGATTTACTGTCAAAAAGGTCACAAAGTAATTATTATTTTAACATTTCTTAATAATCTTTTGACGCTGTCTAATTTTCCAATCGAACGTTTTGATTTGATGAGATTTAATTTTTTCTAGTTTTTGCACACCCTGAAAATACAACTCAAGCCTTATTAACGTCCAAATATTTTGTCTTTAAACGCTATATTAAGAATACGATGTTTTAACAAATAAAAAAGTTTCATTCATTATGAAATCAACTTTTTGGCGGGTAGGTACCTACTGTATGGTTGTGAATAAAGAATGGTACCTATTTATCGCGCGTACAATGAACCACAATACACTCGAATAACGATCATCTCCGTTTATTATGTCCTACATTATACGCTCGTTAAATAATATACTACTAACTTACTTGCTTGATAACATCCCTGATGCTATCCAAATGAGTTCCATATAAATGTCCATTATATTCTCCATATTCCAAAAATTTGTTATTTCTAATATCTTCGTCCATTTTTTCTTTATCCAAGAACCAGTATGTTTGACCGTTTTCTTCTAAAACCCTTTGAGGTCTTGTTGTGTCTATAAAAATTATATTTTTAAATTGAATGTTTACACACACACAATAAGATTTAAAAATATATTAACGCCAAAATATGCCAATTGCAAATGATCGCCGATTTTGTATACCTTTTGTTAACATTTTCGCGTAGTAATTTAATTTGTTGTTATATTTATGCTGTTTTGTGATATACATATAAACTTTTAAAATAATAGGCATTAATGCCCCTTTTACTAGTGCATGATTGTTTTAATAGCGAGAAAAGTACGAAAGAGAATAGTTCTTTCGACAGATAAGCAATATCAATAGGTTCAGATATATAAATAATATAAATAAATTATTTATGATAAATTGCTGTGATGTCCAGATATAATTAGTTTTTTCTACCTTTCAATAATTGTATTTTTAAGCGTTGGAACTCTACGATGCTTATAATGATGCAAATTCATGATAATAAATATAATTTAAAAAAACTAAAAAACACGCTTTAATAATTAATCAAACTAAAAAGCGGAAAATAATTCTTGAAATTCTTAATATAGGCAGAAAATAATAATGAACGATAAACATTAGTATTATTGTGAAAAAAGCGTGGGTTGCTCGATATACGAAAAATATAGCACACAGCGCACCACGCTTTTCTCACAATAATACTAATGTTTATCGTTTATTATTATTTTCAGCCTATATTAAGAATTTCAAGAATTATTTTCCGCTTTTTAGTTTATTTAATTATTAACGCGTGTTTTTTAGTTTTTTTAAACTATATTTATTTTTCATTTTTTAGTTTGAGTTATTGTCGAACAAACCCGAACAAACCCGCTCGGCCAACGGACCAATTGATAGCGAAAGAATGTACCAACACTATTAAGCTGAGTGCTCGAGCCGGAAAGTAGATAGATAGTACGCATGCGCATACGGAAGCGATCCTGATCAGGATAATGATATAAAGTTATTAAATTATTGTATTGTCAGCGGTTCTTGATAAGTCTACAAAATTTAAATTAAATCTGACCGTTTAAAGTGGGTCAAAATCGGGTTCAAAGAAGTCGGTTACAAACATACAGGTGAAGCTAATAAAAGCGTGTTAAAAAGAAAACAAGATTATGCTAGATCGCAGTCATAATTTCGTCTGCCTGGCGCATGACACGTCATCGTCACGAATATCGGCCTTATTTTTTTCTCAAAAACTTTGGGCGCGTAAAGTGAATTTAAGCGTGTAAAGTGGGTTTACGCGCCCAAAGTTTTTGAGAAAAAAATAAGGCCGATATTGAAAAATGGCTTTAAGAAAAATTGTTTGGTACAACATTCTACACCCGGGAAAGTCATTTTGCTTTTGACCAATAAAGAATTGTTTAAAATATTACAAAATTACTAAAAATTAAAAAAAAAATTTGGGAATATTTTCGATCGTCATTTACTTTTCTGGATGGGGTATTTAAAGTAGAATTTATTTTCTAAATACCAATTTTTATTTTTTCTTTTCGTTTGACCAGCAAAACGTTCGGCAATGTTCATTGTGGTAAAGGGGGTTACTGCTCTTAAGACATTTACTAAAATTCAATAATATTATTGTGAATATCGTTTTTAAAAATACTATTAGCTGATCCCTATGAATTATGAATCGGAGTAGTAAAAATGGAGTTCGGTCCAAAGTATTGTTGAAATGGGTTGACCGATGATCTCTAGTTGACTTACATGGAATGACACCAGCAAACTTTTCGGGATCGCTATTGATCAGTCTATTTTTAAGTGTTCTTCTCCCGACACCTTGGGTTCCTATTAGGACTAAAGTTTTTCTTTTGAATGGCGGCATCCTGGTTACTTCCTCGTATAATAATAATTCTGCCTTGTCGAAATCACAGTTACTTTTCGATTGGTAGTTGATCTTTTTCTTTTTTCTTGATATTCGGGCACCTGAAATATGTATAAAGCATAAACATACAACAGAAAAACTGTAATACGGGTTACAAGCATAGACATTTACCTTTAGATAAGCAAACAATAATTACGAAAGTGGCAAATTTATGGTCTAGCGCATGTAAACAAAGCAACACCGGATTAGGCATGCGCACTGCAACAATATCATTTGACGAATGGGAAAATAGACAGGCTTTAATATTTACGTTCTTACTCAAGAAATTGTAAAAGTTGACCTTCAATTTATTTTTACGTGTAAGCAGCTAAAATTTGCCCCAAGTTCTTGCCAAAAAATTGGAATTTCTTCTCAATTTTTAATAAAGTTGGGAAAAAAGCTGGTGATTTCTGGCATTTTTAGTAGTTGCAGATTTTGAGGATAGAAAATTGTTTTTAAGATTTTGTTTCTAAAATTTGTTTAAAAATGATTCGTCGTCGTGTTTTTAATTCGAAAAGGAAGAGAACAAGTCTTATAAAATTGAATATAAAAAACAAACAAAATCAGCAAAATAACCAATCTTCGATGTCATCGCGTACCTAACCTCAAGTCAAATATTAGTTTGTAAATAACTTGTATTGATTTTTACAAGTTGGCAAAAACTTGGGCACGTGTAAAACATTTTCAAGCACAATTTCTTGATCAATAATTTGAAAAAGTTTTTGCCCGAGAACTTGACCCGTGGAATACTTTCATTCTTGGATTAATATAAACATACATAGGTATTTACTTTTTTTCTTTTATATAATATAAGTAAAGAAAAAAGTGTTTTTTAACTTTCTGAAGCAATATATTTTTTGAAAAATAGGCGTGCCTAATCAGATTGCAGGGCTGCAAATAAAATACACCAAAACATGCATCGGGGTTATCTGTCTTGGTGTGTGTTTCTCTTTATTTTCTGCCTTGTTTGTGTAGCCTAAGCCTAGTTGGATGTGTTTAAATTGATCATAATAAAATAAAGGTAAATATCAAGATACATCACTACTCCATACTTACTGAAAATACGAAATACCCGGTATTTTATCCCTATTTGGGCCTAACAAAATCATACAACGGTTTTTACTAGTCATTGCTTATACTCCAATCTTAACACTTAAATTTTGTTTGCGCACGAGATAAGCTGTATGTATCTAAAGGTAAATGTCTATGGTTACAAGATTTGTAAATGGTTTTTCTTTCCAAGCCTCGCAGCCTCTTGTAATTTTTAAATTGGCTAATTTGTTTTGGTTAAATATCATTGCGTCAATTCATCCATTTTACCTTATAATCTGTCTTTTATGATACCTACCACATATACTAATTTTGTGTACAAAATCAGCTTCCGGATGCACATAAGCTTTTCTTCTTTCTTCTAATTCTAACGATGGAATTAAACCAGTTCTGTTTTCCCCGCCAACTTTCTTGGCTTGCCACCAATTCGGGTCCCGTTGATCCACTATTTGTAGTATATCGCCCCTTTCAAAAGACAAGCCTATTTCTTTACATGGCAAAAGGGTGTCTTCCTCGGGGTTATATTGAAATAGAGCCCTCATAAAACACTAAAAATTTGAGGAGTCATAGAAAAATTAATTATTTTATGTAATAAAAAGCAAGCAATTAAAGTAAATAACTAATTGGTCAAAGATCTGATGTTATATAATCCATGCGTGGTCCTTATACAGGGTTCCCCATTTAAAACGAAACAGGCTAAATATCTGGTTCCACGTTAATTTAAAAAAAAACGCTGGGACCCGTCGATTTTTATTTCGAGGGGGACATATTTTGCGTATATTGTCAATCTTGTTACTTCAAGCCCCTAGGAGGGAGGGGGGGGGGGTAAGATCTAAATCTTAAATGGATACCCCTATTTTATATAATTTTTTGGATTCTGCATAAAATTATGAACATTTTTTAATAAAAGCATTATTAGTCTATAAGTACTAGAGATTCTTGAACTTTGACAGCGTCTAGCTTTCTAACTGTACGTCTTTAGAGTAAAACGGCTTACCTATACCACCCTATCTTCGATTTTTATTATCTTTCCAATAGTGTCAACTTCCGGTTAAACCGGAAGTACTATATTTCTTACAACCGGTTTAACCGGAAGTTGACACTATTGGAAAGATAATAAAAATCGAAGATAGGGACATGTAAGCCGTTTTACTCTAAAGACGTACAGTTAAAAAGCTAGACGCTGTCAAAGTTCAAAAATCTCATTTTTCAAGAGTCAATATCTCGGAAACTGTTTAGTATAGACTAATAATGCTTTTATTAAAAAATGTTCAGAATTTTATGCAGAATCCAAAAAAATGATATAAAATAGGGGTATCCATTTAAGATTTAGATCTTACCCCTCTCTCTCCTAGGGGCTTGAAGTAACAAGATTGACAATATACGAAAATATGTCCCCCTCGAAATAAAAATCGACGGGTGCGAGCGTTTTTTTTTTTAAATTAACGTGGAGCCAGATATTTAGCCTGTTTCGTTTTAAATGGGGAACCCTGTATAACCACAGCAAAACAATATATTATACTGATAGTATGTGGCATAATATTATTATAGCGATCATGTTTCGTTATTTTTTTATACGACTTACTACCTCAGATTATAATGCATTAGCTTTTTTTTAAGTTTGAAGGATAAATAATAGAATCATTGCATTTGCTATTCCCCAGTTACAATATTATAACATAATTTGTAAAGGGCTTTTCAAAAAATATATCGGTCCCGTCAAAACAGCAAGCCTTGTATTTTATTCTAGACAAGAGCAAACAAGGAGCGAACTTGACAATCTTAACGTAGTAACTTTAAAAGCAAATATTTGTTAAAGAATAAACTCACTGTTAATTTTTTCGTAACTCCATTTACACCATTTAAAACAATAGATGCATGGGTTTCGTTGCTTTGAACATTTCCTACTTTAAGTGTAACTGAGTCTTTACTTTTTGCTACTTCTACCTGTAGATCTTCAGGTGTTTTGACTGGGGTACCGTTAACTTCCAAAATGACGTCACCGATGTGTAATAGGCCTTGTTTCTCGATCATTCCTCCTTCCAAAATCCTGGCTATGACTAGCTGATCGTGTTCATCTTCTTGCACCTAAAATATGACGAAAACTAGAAAAATATCTACATAGTCATGACAGGATCATTGTGAGTTGAATAGTGACAACCTTTTTTGTATATGTATTATATGTCAATGATATTACGTACGACAAATTACACCACCGATAGAATAGGGTTAGTAATACTATAGTGATCTGAATGGCTCGACAATAAAACCATAATGGTTCTCTACCTCCACATACCTATTTTCGGATTAATATGTGTGATCTATGTTTATCAAAATTAAATTTTACATTTCTCATTATGTATTTTACTTATACTTAAATAAATAATCAAATTTTTATTCACGGTCAAGTTTTTATTAAGCTAAAACAATTTCAATAATATAATTTTTTATGTATCTTTTAATAAAACCATTTCTTTGAATAAATATTATCGCCAGGGAGCAGGATCCGATTAAATTTAACTATTTTAATGACTGACTAATGTTAGAAGCACTGTATTAAAAATTTTTTAAATAAAGTACCTGTAATATTGAATTAACTGAGTATATTATTATATTTATGCTTTCTGAAGATTATCAATAATAATTATCGTTTAACAATTTGTGGGCGAGCTTATTGTGTGACATATTTTGAGCTAGAGATACAGGATGACCAACAACTAAAATCAGCGAGGACGGTACTGCGCAAAGATAATTGCAGATTTTTTTGTTTCACTTAAGTATAACCGTCATTTAAAGGATCATTGTGAGTTGAATAGTGACAACCTTTTTTTGTATATGTATTATATGTCAATGATATTACGTACGTCAAATTACACCACCGATAGAATAGGATTAGTAATATTAGTGATCTGAATGGCTCGAAAATAAAACCATAATGGTTCTCTACCTCCACATACCTATTTTCGGTTTAATATACCGCACGTGTGATCTATGTTTTTCAAAATTAAATTTTACATTTCTCATTATGTATTTTACTTATACTTAAATAAATATTCAAATTTTTATTCACGGTTATTAAGCTAAAACAATTTCAATAATATATTTTTTTTATGTATCTTTTAATAAAACCATTTCTTTGAATAAATATTATCGCCAGGGAGCAGGATCCGATTAAATTTAACTATTTTAATGACTGACTAATGTTAGAAGCACTGTATTAAAAAATTTTAAATAAAGTACCTGTAATATTTAATTAACTGAGTATATTATTATATTTTTCTATTTCACGTTCATAATAAGCTCAGTACGATACGCATTTGCGTATCGTAATAAAGCTATTTCGATACGCGTTTTTTCTTTATTTGATGTTGGTAACATTTAAATGTTTTATTTCCTTAATGATTTACGAGAAAACCCATTTTTGGCAGAGGAAAAATAGCTTGATAACCTACTTTTTTATTCTGTGTGGATAACTGTCATGTATGTTGGTTGCATCTTAACATAGTATAAGACAAAGTCGCTATCGCCCGTCCTGTCCCTATATGTGCTTAAATGTTTAAAACTACGCAACGGATTTTGAAGCGTTTTTTTTAATAGATAGAGTGATTCAAGAGGAAGGTTTTTATGTATAATACATGCATAATATTATAGAGAAACACTGATAAACACTGATAAATTAGAGTAGGGAGAACGAACGACCCAACCTAACCGGTCCCCGGCCCGTTCAACGGTTCAACGATCGATCCGAAGCACGGAAGCCGGAATAGACGAAGACAAACTATGTTTTATGCATGGATGTGAATTGTGGACGGGCCGGCAAACGGTTGAGTTTGAGGTTTGTTCGGGTTTGTTCGGGTTTGTTCGCCTTATTATCTCACGTCGTATAATACCGGGCTGCAACGGAGGCCGGGTACACGCTAGTAAATCTATAAATCAATCTTTTGTAGATGCTTCAAGCTATCATTTTCTGCCAAATCCTATCCAAAATTCAGTCTACTAACCTTCCAATGTCGATTTTAACTTCAACTTTATTTGAATTTTCCATCTTCCCTATAGTAAATTGCAATGCCGTGACGTAAAATCACGTCTTTTGAAATTCGAAAAAAAGTAGCAAAATCTCCCGAATTTCCGAACGCTCTGTATATGTACCGAATGTACAAGGATCACGCAACGTATTCCGTCCAATTTCAAATCTCATATCGCTAAAATAACTTTTCGTGGTGAAAATGGGTCAATAAATCAAAAAATGACAGTTTGCAAAATAATTTTTGTTGTCCAGAGGCTACTATGATAAAAAATAAAATTTAGACATAAAAATTAACAAAATTTGAAGGATTTATTTTCTTTTTAAAATGTATTTTTCTTGATTATAAAAGGTGAAATAGAAAAAAATGTATGAAACACATGTTTCATAAGGCGTTTTAGCGCACGTGTCAATAAAAAAACTCGCCACTTTGTGGCTCGTTTTTTAAAATAGACGCGTGCGCTAAAACCGCTTCTTATGAAACGTTTACTTTAATATACTATTATGCTTTGTGAAGATTATCAATAATAATTATTGTTTAACAATTTGTGGACGAGCTTATTGTGTGACATATTTTGAGCTAGAGATACAGGATGACTGTTATATTCTCTAATTAAAATAGAAGAGCTTTATCAATATAACTTTATTATTTCCAGAGGCTCCAGCCTTTCTTCAATATTACTGGTTTTTTTTGAAGACCTTTTGGATCTCGACATATTGATTATGATGTAGATTTTTAAACTGCCGACTGCGCCATGCTATATTCTCTAATTAAAATAGAAGAGCTTTATCAATATAACTTTATTATTTCTACTTTCAATCAAAAAATGACAATGACCACACACCTATAGGTAAACCGGTAAGTCCGATTCCCCACACAACTAAAATCAGCGAGGACGGTACTGCGCAAAGATAATTGCAGATTTTTTTGTTTCACTTAAGTATAACCGTCGACTGAAGCAAGAAAATAAATGGAATAAAGGGGAGAAAATTAAAAATGCGGATGAAAATAAAAAATAGATTATAAAAACGAACATTAAAAGCAAGTAATATTTGTCAAGGATAGATGAAAGTGCCTTCAGGATTTAAACAACTTACTGTGAGTCCCAAGGGTTCACCGGCCTTTTTCCTGACCCCGACCATCCTAATGGTGTCGTTCGTCATCCCGTTGGGAAACAATTTTGGCGGTTCAGTCTTCTTGTCGGGTCTTGGATTTTGTGTGATATTGGCTACTTTATCGTGGGATTCCAAAAGGGCTCTGAAATAAATAAATATTTATTAGTATTCCCTATAGTATAGCTATATACCCTCGGAAGGCTATTTTCTTCGTTCGGGCGTCCATCGTAAATAGAAAGATAAAATTTGATATATATAAGTACATATTATAATATTATAATTATGTAGAGCTGTAGTGCCAACAATTATTAAAAATTATACAGAAAAAATATTGTTAAGGTTTTTTTACGGGGTTAATATTTTTTTTAAATGACAAACCGTGGCTAGAGCCGTCACAATAGTGAGAGTTAAATCGATTTTGTGATTTAAACACATTTTTTGATTTAAATACTTTGATTCTTAATTTTTTCCTGAAATGACTTTTGATTTATGATTTAAATCTTTTAAAACGGATTTAAATATTTAAGGCTGTTTTATAAATTAATTTTATTATTTATCATATGATTTAAATCGTTGAAAAAAAAAATTCTAAAAATAATTAAATATTTATGAAATTATTTGAATTTTTAAATAAATTTGAATCTTGCCAATTTGCTAATCACACAAGTAGTAATTACCTGGCCGGTTTTCCATTAACAGGGCCGGGTGCCGGTCGGCCTCCAAGAAAGGCCGGTTTTTTTATTACCGTTCTCAAAAGATACGTCAATGAATTTGGAAAAGCTGGTCGGAGCAATAACGAAATCGCCCCCAAGAAACCACAACTCGTTCTGCCATTTATTAATGGGTAGTGGCATTTATCACTTGTTTATTCATTTCGATATTACACTAGAAGATGGCTGTTGAGTCGTGAAATTTTAATTTATTTTCCAGGGTTTCACATACGAATAGAGATAGTCCTTAGGTAGGTATTAATTTGTTGTTTTTTTTTTGGAAATTAAATTTAACTTTGTTATATTAAAATTTTCATTTATTTATTTTTTAAAAAACCTAATTTAGACTTACATATTTTAAAATTGAAGTAATTTTAATTGGAGTAAAAGATTGAAAGGGAATATATATTTTTGTCTAATAAAAAATATTTGTTGTCAAATGTTGGCAAAATTTGGGCGTGGTCCAAAAAATTTTTTGTCTGCCTCGCGTAACCGCGTTACCTGCGGCGCTTTTCACTAAATCACCCCAAAGGCCGTTTTTCTGTTACCACAAAGGTGGCAACCCTACACACAAGGCGAAAATCACAAAATTCGTCGTCATCAGTCCTAAATAATTTTAGGCAGCCACATCTTTAAAGTTATAAATTGATTTAAATATTTTAAAAAGATTTGTCATTTAAATTTTTCTTTACATACAAAACGATCTTTAATTTAAATCATTTGTTGTAATGTGAAATCTGTTTAATAGTTGATTTAAATCATTTTTAAAATGATTTGAAACAGCTCTGACGGTAGCAAATAAGGGCTCATATAGGGTGGTTCATAGATAATTGCCTGCAACATTTTTGGTCAAGCTTGGATCCATTGTTTATTTTAGACCGATAATTTATTTTCACTTATTAAAGGGATACTTGATGAACGTAACTTGCGAAATTTTGACCGGACTTATTTAGCAATTAAGTGATTGTTTAGAGAAATGTAAATCTAAAATTAAAGACCTTAACTTTAAAAGGGTCTAAGTGCCAAAAACTCAATTTATAAGATTTTTGCATAATAATGGTCTATGTTCCAAGCCTAACGATATCCAAATGGGTCTTAGTGCCGCCGCGACGTATTTTGTTCATTCGAGTGGGGTAAATATGACGAATCAGTATGTGCCATGACTATTAGAAGTAAAAAGGGTATGTGTGCCATCACTTACTGCATGTGTTTTTTAACCTTAAGGCTATGAAAAATCTGCAAGATATGATTGATTGATAAAACAGCTCATTAAATGGTGTCCAGAACTATTTTTATTTAAGTTTTAGCTTTAAAATGCCGCCTCCGTGGAGCTTTAAATAAAATAATGTAAAAATCTCAATATAGGGGTTATTTGCACAAATCATAGAAAACGAGATTATGTAAACTCTTATAGGCACTAAGTAATTTATATCGTTTAAAGAACCAAATATTGATTAATTGTAATTATTTGCAATCGAAGTCCCGAAAGAATTGAGTGTTTTTAAAATATTTATATATTCCATATTTTATCCTAACCCAGACAACTTTGATAGCTGGGTCCTTTCGACAATCTCCGGGAATTTTGTGTAATATCTGCTTATTTATCATGCTGGAATTTCAGAAATTCTTTTGAAAAATAAGTGTATTTACATAAATCACAAAGAAACTAGGCTATTTTCGGACATTAATATAAGTTATAAGAAAGGGTATCGTGTCTGGGATAAAAGATGTTTTGGGCAGTAAACACGATGTTTTGAATATATTATCATTTTGAATATCTGTATTTCTGGTGGCTGGTTTTTCTTGTGGTATTTTTTCATCATGTTTCAATGTATTGTAATCGCTAAAAAAATAATTGAGAGATTCTCAGATGGCGACGTTGAGTCCCCGGGTCACGAAAATCATGTTTCCCAATTCCCTCTGTCTATTAGCTCGAGAAAAATACCCAATGGAAAATGACGAAATTTCGTCTCTGGATTAGACATTAACCCTGTGCACAAACTGGGTATAGTTTGGGTTGGGTTTATACCGGATGTATAACTAAAAAGGGACGCCGGCTGTATCTCGGAAACCGTTTACAGTACGGTTTGCGGAAAAAAATATTTACTAGAAAAGTGACTAAGAGAAATCGCTGGAAGTTATTCTCAAATTATTTGGTTGGCCGCTAGGGGATGTAACTATAGTGGCCAAACAAAAGCGTGATTTTGTTAAAAATCCTGATAGTAAACAACTTATTGTTTAAAGGTAGCCGGGGAGAAATATCACTATGAACAAATATTCACAACCTCGTTTTGGCTTATGTATCGGAATTTGATAAATTTCAACTCGCTAAATAAAAAACGAAGTCGTTAATCTGAATTCCGTTGCGACAGTTAGAGGGCGCTATTTAGCAGAATCAACAATTTCTTAATTCTTCTGAAAAATTTTAAATGCAATGACATATCCTGTTTAATTGAAGCAAAAATAAGAATAAACAAAAAGAATATATGTTAAAACCGCAAACATATTTTTTTAAACTGGAGATTTGAAAAATATAATATAAAAATGAGCTCCACAAAAATAAACTGCGCGTTTTAATAATGTATTTGTAGGCAAGAAGTTACAAATAGCATGCCACTGTGTCTTCTACAAAGACCTAATACTTCTATAAATTAATGTTCTATAAATTTAAATGATTTACATCAAAAAAAAAATTTTTCTTTTTTTTTTTTTTTTTTTTTCATACATTACATTCAATTTCAATAATAATTAATTAACTAGCATATGATAAATATGGTCAATAGCAACTAGATGCCTAAACATCTGTATACCCGAGTCAAGATAGTTCAAATTTTGGGTAAACCTAGACAAAAATAATATAAAGCTAATTTTTGGTACATATCATAATTGAGGGCTAAAGAGTAATATACTAAAAGTCCTGGAGAATCCTCCTTCCGCAACCCCCTTTTTTCGCCCCCCCCCAAACCCCCCCTTTTAATAGTTTGGTAATTTTTTCAAAAACTATCCACTTTAAGAAAAAATGTCAAGTAAGCATTTTTGAAGCTGACAAAATTTCCTTTCCAGCGACGTATTGCGAGTGCATATAGTACCACGTGGTACACACCAGTGGTGTATCAAAAGAAAGTCCGCCCGAGATTAACTGACATTTTTTGAAGGACACGTCGAATTTACTCCAATGCTCGAAAATTTTAACCAAAAACTATAAGCTTGGCGGAAAATATCGTGTTGTTCGATACATCAATGGATTTGAAATTTTATCACCTACAAAAAAATAGGTAACGATATTTCGGAACAACCCCTTAGAACCAAAAATATTGAAACTGTTTCAGTTTCAAAACAACATTTTAAACATCTTTCTTGTTTCGCCATTGCAAGGGGAACAAAATGTGCTACACTTTTGGCCTGAGTGTCTACATGAACATCTACCAGCACAATTGGTTTTGCAGTGGCAGTAAACCAGAGAGAGAAGTGTGCGGGAGTTTTGACAGGCAACAATTGGCCTTCGACTAACTTCCAGCCCCATTCAGTAGGCGGTAAACGGTTTCGCAACCGCTCTTGTACCTTAAAAACCAATAGAAATATAAAGACACAGATTAATTTTTATTTATTTGTTGCTCACCTGCAGGTATACTCTCAGTGAATATTGGGCACAGGTTGCTTTTGTGGGCGGCAAACTGGATGGCTCTAGGAGTGCAGAAGGTGATTGTCTTGCTATTGCTTTATTATTAAGATGATGGCGAAGGTCATTAATATCTCCAAATTTTAGGCCATCAGTATAAAGAGATCTGACAAACTCCTCCCCACACCGAATCACATTTTCTTGTAATTGATTAGGTACATTAAATATCTTGCAAACTTTATTCCTTAAATTGGGATTTTTCTGTAACTGCAGGTATATTAATTTTTTCCCTTTTCTGTATAAGGCAGATGTTTTATCGCAGCCAGAAACTGCATGAGCAAAGAGAATAACTTCTTTCATAATATCTTCTTTTGCGGTTTGTACCTCAGTATTGTATATACTTTTCCAGTCGTTCGGCTCGTGGCTGAATGAAGTACACTTATGCTATTATTTTGTGGTGCTCTACCAATGAGCATTGCAAGAATGTCTGTATCCGTAGCTACAACCAAAACATTTGATTGCTGCTATTTAATTTGAGAGCTGTACAGACAATTAGTTCATCTGCATCATCTACAGCTTGAATGACGTTGACCCCCGCATCTTTCAAATATGCGTCTAACACAGATATAAGGCGGGCCCTTGTTCTTTTGTTGTTGAAAGAAATTCTTCTTGAGCAGTATTTATAATGGTGTTTTCGTTAAATATAATATTTGGACTACACTTATTTTTTCCACGTCTTCTAAGCATACATTGTATACATAGAAAATTGAATATTAGACCGAAAAAGGTTTTATATTGGTAGTAAAAATTAATTTGCTCCAGATTTACGTAAAGCTGAGAAGTCTCGGATAAACTTTTATTTTTTTTGGCTGAAGTAATTTCGATGAACTTCTAAAAGATTTGCAAGTATACAACCTTTTAATGGGTGTTTAGAGAAAAATGTGTTTCTTCTAAAAAAATTATGCTTAGATCAAAAAAACTTAGAATAAATAGCAAAAAGTATATTTTTTAAAAGTAACCTTTCATTTGATACGCCACTGGTGGGTGCCATGTGCTACTTAATATAGATTGCGATACGACAATGGAAGAGGAATTTTATCAGCTTCAAAAATGCTTACTTGACATTTTTCCGTAAAGTTGATAGTTTTCAAAAAAATCACCAAAATATTAAAAAAGAGGGGGTTGGGGGGCGAAAAAAGGGGGTTGCGGAAGGAGAATTCCCCAGGACTTTTAGTATATTGCAATTTAGCCCTCAGGCATGATCTCTACCAAAAATCAGCTTTATATTATTTTTGTCTAGGTCAAATGCTATCTTGACTCGGGTAGTATGTGCTAGTTAACTAATACAAATAATACTGGATGGTTGCATTAATGAAGCAAATTGCAGTGAAATTATAAGTGGGCTGTGAAACAAAAAAAAATCAAGGTTTTCATTTAAAATATGAAATAGTACGTGTCAAGTTTAAATGGGTTAAATGTTGATTTTTTTTAAATTTTAAGCACGTCAAACGCCTTGGCTAGAGGTTTTCACAGATATTCTCCTTATGTATTTTTCTTTTTGTTAATAAATATCTTATATCGTTGTAAAAAATGAAGAAATTGTTGATTCTGCAAAATACTGCCTTCTAGCTGTCGCAACGGAATTCATAACGACTTTGGTTTTTATAAAATTGATTACAAGAATCCCTATTTAGCGAGTTCAAATTTGTCAAATTCCGATAAGCCAAACCACAGAATATATAGCTACGCAAAGCTATATATTCTGTGGCCAAACCAAAGTAAGAATATTTTTGCATAGCAATATTTGTCTCCTCCTACAAAAAAACAAAAAGGTAGAGCAATACTCAAAAACAAAAGTTATTCGGAATTTTCATTAGATTGAAACCCTTGATACCGTGCGAGCAAAAATTATTTGCATCAAAGAGGGCCTTGCATCTAATGACGTAATGCTTAGCCTTAGAGCTTGATACCTGTTGGGTGTCAGTAACTACCTGAATTAACAATTAATAAGTTATTCCGTCATCTTTGACAGTCGTTACAAGTAATTTGATTCATCGCTAATTTTTCCAATTTCTTAAACAATTCACACAATGGGCTTTACGGAACAGCACAAAACATTCATGGTTGAAGCGTATTTTCTAAACGGGGTTAGAGTAAATGGTGAGTGGCAATACAATCCGAGTTTGTGCATGGACGATTTTCACGAACATTTTCCTAACGTTGCTTGTATTGCTGAGGATTTTTATCATTGCCTGAAAAGAACCGTGGCTGTGTTTAGGAAAACAGGTTCTACACAAAACAAAAAAGGATCAGGAAGACCATCTGTAAGAACAGAAGAACACTATTTTTAAAACACCAGTTGCAAATTTAGAAAATAATTACAAGAAAGGATTATCCAAGAATGTGGTAACATTTCTCCAGAGATGCTGGTCAACACTTGAAGACTTGAAATAAAAACCGGGCCAAGTTCCAAAATTGTAGTTTTAAAATAATCGATGTTTTCTATTTAATTCGGCGTGCTGGACTTACACAGCGCGCCATCTTTCAACGAATAGAAAAAATATTTACGATAATCCTGGCACATAGCACGTTTTATAGTTTGTTGGCGATGGCATTTAGCACTGTTTTCAAGTTCTAACACAATTTTTGAATTTTTGGCACTTAGCCCGGTTTTTATTTCAAGTCTTCACTTTCGAAAATATGAAGAGACGTGTGAATTTATGCTTGGAGCATGGCGGTGGCCAATTTCAACAATTTATGTAATTATTTTTCTTTTTCTTTCTGTATATTCTTACTTTGTTAATTTTGTAAACAACAAAAATAAATTTGTATTTGTCTACTTATTTTATTACTCATTAGTTTGGCATATAATGTCATAATATGAATTTAACAAAATTTTAACCTAGATTTGGTTTGATATATCGTCCCCATATCATTGTGATCTAAACCAAGCCCTACGTTTTTTAATCCAAGTCCTCTTTGATGCAAATAATTTTTGCTCGCACTGTACATGTTTACTATGAGAATTTTTAAGGAAATCCCGCACTTACGCGGGGCCAACCTAGAAACTGAAAAATAATTTCCAGCGATATAGTCACTTTTGTAGTAAATATTTTTTCCCGCAACGGTTTCCGAGATAGATTTGAGTTGAATACGTGGTACAAGTGAGTATCATAAAAAAATTAAATGGCATTTGTTTTAAGTTTAATTTCTCTATTATTCTTAGGTTAACCATGTTGTGCACATAGCTGAATACTTTAGATATTTTTAACGAACTCAAGTCAATTAGTGCCGCTTTGCGGCAAAGTATAATATCTGAGTTGTTGATACAAAAGTTGAAGGATAGCAAATGGCCTAGAATCTGAAAAATTGGACCGTAAAATATACAACTTTTTTAAATAGAGCGCATTTTATATAATCATATTTCGAATTCCAAGGATCAAACCAAGTAAAGTTGCTACAGTTTCCCCTACAGAGAGGTTTGCCAACTCCAAGTGAAGCTTAACCCGAATATGTCAAAGGATGAGTGTTGGTAGCAGTATTTTTTTAAAATATTAAACATGGCATGGAAGAACCAAGGACCTAAACAAACGTAATTTTATATGCTTTTAAAAGAAAAATAAAAAGTCTAATAATTATAAATTATTATTATTTGACACTACACAATATTTTTTTTTTATAAAAATTAGAAATGGTTTTTACCGTTATAGCGTTTAGTATATAATTAAAAAATTATTAATTAAATAAATAAACAAAATATCAAATATAAAAAATTATAAAATATCCAAAAAAAAATAAAACTGTTAATTTATAGGAACTAAAAACAAAAAATTAGCAATAACGATTAAATTCTAAACTGTTTAAAATAATGAAATTATTAGCTTTTGAAAAAGGTATTTTTTGTACAAATTGCACACTTCAAAAACTTAAGTTGCCAATCGTTTTTTTTCGGACACAAAAATTCATTTTTTCGAGAATTTTGCGTGAAAATCCCAAATCCAGTAAAGTAGTTTTTCCCTGAAACTCCAGGTCCAAACCGGAGCGTTGGCAACCATGCCTACAAACAGACGACAGACCGACGGAAATAAAAACATACTTCTCGTGATCTAGGGATCCTAAAAACTAGTGTTGGGAAAAATCGACTTATTTTAATAATTGACTACCGAGTATTCGAGTGATTTAAAAAATCGAATTATAATCGATTTTTTTTCACTCAAATTTTAATATTAATTATTAATATTGGCGGTTCATCGTTCATGTTGATATACAGCATTTGTATTGGGAATAACTGACTCGGTGTTGTTAATCGATTGATTTTTTGCGGATTATTAAATGTGGCGGAGATATTTGTGGATTTTCTGGCATGGTTCCCAGATCTTACAACTTACAATTTAATTTAACTAACCACTTGACTACTTGACCTTGAGATGTCACGATATTGCATAACTCATGATATTTATGAATACTGAATACTCACCACTATAATAAATCCTATTATCCTACGCAGGCAACCCGTAATGCAGTATTTAATATGAATAATATCGCCAATAATAACCGAAAACCACTCGGTGTAGCCGCTCGCTACGAGATGGCTCTGGCCGCAGTAAGTGATTGACAGGCGGGCAGCAACTTTGGAGACGCGTTGAAAAATAAAAACCATATGTTCGTCACTCATTTCGTCACTCGAGTTATTTCCGAAGATAATCGAATAATACAAGTGATTGAAAAAATCGAGTGATCGGTTATTTTTCACTCGAGTGATCCCATCACTACTAAAAACGTCGACATCTGATAAAATATCAAAAAAATTATTTCCCGATTTTTCTTTGCACTGTCTGTGAAATTAATTAGCACGGCTCGACCAGCGAGCGCCCATGAAAATCAGCGCTGATGACCCATAATGATAATAATTATTTGGTAAATTAGTATAAAAATTAGCAAGCGTTAATTATTGCCATAATTAGAAGATTCGTAATGTTGCATTGTTACTTTAAAGGAATGCGGTATGCGGTAACGAGGAAGTTAATGACTTATTTAAGGCAAAAAGTTAATTTTAACAATGAGTCATTTCGAAATGAGAAGTCACAATTTTGGAGCAAAGAACATTTATTTTACTAACGTTTCATAGAATGTTATTAATTCCTTGGATTAGGCGCGTCCTAGGCAATTAAAGAGGGGGGGGGGGGCACTGTTATGTAAAATCCAGTTCATAATGCTGGGTACCACAGAGGTAAAAAGCCCGGAGCAAAAAAAACTTTTTGGACCACACCTAATTTTTGGACCACGCCCAAATTTTGCTAAATTTGATCAATGTTTTATACAGTGTGTCCCAACGGGAATATATAAAACAACTATACGTAGGAAAATTTTGAAAATTTGACAGTAGGTAGGCTAATATTGATAGGGGCAACCCAGCAACAATATTTTTAGTATGGTGGCATCTCCGGTTATAGCGGAAGTAGGTGTAAATTTGCTTATTTTAAACGGAACCCCCTATGCATAATATAACATTTTTGGATTCTACGCAAGATTAAATGCAGGTTTCGTATATCATGTCCTATACCTAAGTCTAAGCGTTTTTTACATATTTACACAAGTTTTTATGTCAAAAATTACATTTGCAGTTCCTAAAATAATTATCAATTTTTCCTGTTAGGAAACCTTTATTATTTAATTTGGGTTGGATTCCTTGTTGACAAGGACCTGCTTTATTAGATTGTTTATAATATTTTAATAACTAATCATACAGGGTGTCCAAACAATAGGATTTAAAAATTTGAGAAAACGGAAATCTACATTTTGAAATGATAACCCGTAAATTGTATACTTATTTCTTATTTAGCATTAAAATTAAGGGGAGAGGTCCCAACAAATTCTTGTGCGTACATAGGGATCTCGAAAACGATAAAAGATACGAGCATTGGCAAATTAAGGCGAAGGCGCGTTAAGTGGCTTAATAATTTGGTAAAAAATTGTAAATTTTGAGTTTTGATTTTTAATTTTTTGCGCCATAATTTTTGACTTGAGAAAACTTTTTCCTGGTTGTTTTTTATGTTCTACAAGATAAAATTTTAATATGACGTTTCGGTCTTTAGATACCACCGTCAAGTTTTTTTTTTAATACATACCTTAAATACGGTTTAAGGGACTTCTAAGCAAACAACAAAAATTATCATTCCTTTACTATTACGGGCCTAGGCTGAAGTATGTTCAGGGTTAAATATCTCATTTACCCAGACCTATCTGTGGTGGTTAAGCAAACATTTTTTTTTCTAAAAGATATGTATTAGGTAAGTATAGTTTTAAAGGTTTGGCCCGTAACCTTAAACTTTCTGTTTTATTTTTACACTGTATGTGTACTTTTTTTTAAACTCTGGAGCAATATATTACATTTTTTCCGTTTCGCGATATAGAACAGGTAAATGTTATAATAATTATTATAAAATAATTAAAAATTTAGTACAGCTATGGTAAATCTGACTTCTGGCTAGAATTTTATTAAAATAATAAAGCACGTAAGCACCATAGTGTGACCATAGGTTTTAAATTTGTGTAATGTAATAATTGTAATATTTAATACTAAAAATAGCAAGTAATTGCTAGGATCGTAATGATACAAAAAGGATAATTTGAAATTTTGATGATGTGTAATTTGATGACAAAACGTTAAAATGTAAAAAACATTGAGTGAAATTTTCAAGGCCTATAAGTCTCTAAAATTTTATTATTCAAAAATTTGGCTTAACGGTGGCATCTAACTCTCTAGAAAAATTGTTTTTTTCCAAGTCAAAAATTAAGGCGCAAAAAATTAAAACCCAAAACTATTAAATTCGGTTTTTTCAGTTATTTTCGAAGATATTCGGAATATTTATAATTTTTTTACTTTTAATTATTAAGCCAGCAGCAATTTAACCATCTTCGCGATCACCATGTAAGCACAGGAATTTGTAACACCCTGTATTTAGGGTCTATCTAAAAGGTCCATACAAAATGCTAGCACAAATTCCTGAGGATAGAATATGAATATCTAGCCCAATTTACCTTGGGCCAGAAGTTGGTAGTTTTCAAAATAAATAATTTTTTAACTTTTTTGTAAATATTTATCTTTTTTTTGATTTTTTAGAGTTGTTTAGGATGAGAAATTAGGATCTGATTGCAGTTTTAAAGTACGCAGAAGGCACAGCCAGCAGCACTTTGCCTATCTCTAAAGCTTCATAAGATTTTTGTGCCCCGGCATATTAAATTTCTAGTGAAAAATTCTTATTTCTTGGCATCTTTTGTCCAAAAAAGGTATATTTAGTAGATGTCGCTTTCACAAGCCGTTTCTGAGATAATGGAACTTAAATATTTTATTGCGTACAGAAACTTATCGTAGTTCCCACGAATTCCCCCGAAAATATTTTATCTACCTGAGCAATCTAACGAATTTCCCTGCAAAATTTTAAATTTTGTTCATGTTATCTTTTTAATTTTAAATAAAACTGCAAGAAAGATTGTATAATGTATGTACATACATACTATATTCTATATACCCTAATATAGTACAATTATAATTCTATAAGTATGCTTTTTATAAATAGAAATTCTAATGTAATAAATTATATAACTAAGTTATCCTAAACAACATTTTTACAAAAAAAGTAGTGCTTGAGGAACTAGGAATAAAAAATTATTGTATTTACGTGTTTCATACGTTTAACAAAATCCAATCTAGAAATTTGCCCCCTTTGATACTTTTCGTCTTATTTTGGACAGATTTCACTTTTTTAACAATGGCTTTACATACTTTACAAACTCATGGACCTCAGCACTATTTTTGAGCGGTTTTGGTAAAGTTTGCAGCTTTGCTCTGTTGGCGTTGTTGATAATAAACTGCATATCTTTTGATGCAGTGTTTTGGAGAGTTTCAGCCTGTCCCGCAATCTCCTGGTGAATTAGTTTTCTTGGTCTTGAAGAGAGATCATCAACGGCCTTCCGTCTAACACTGTTGCTTATTTTTTGTCGGTTTAACACTTTTATGCTGTCGCGCTCGTGATTATGCTCGTCGGAAAACTTAGGGAACACTCCATTAAGGAGTACAGTTTTGTGTTTTGCACTGCAACCCTTTTAATGCATCGCCAACATTCTCCACCTGTTGACTTTTCACTTCGTCCAAAATAATATTTATGATTTGAAACAACCAATTTGCTTTCCGCGCTCACTAAGCATATCACTTATTTGAACATCCATTATTCACCCGAATATTAAGACCAATGATATAAAATGTATAATACACTCATAATAATACCATCAATACCTGTAAATAAGCAAATTATCATTAAACCCTCATTTAAATACTATTATGGCTTCATTCCTTGCTTCCGGGGGAGTTCAAAAAAATCTGTTGGTACCTTAAATGGCCCGCGGTGGAATTCGAAGATTCAGGTCCGTTTCGGGCATTCCCATTCCCATTTCATGCAAAATTACAGAATAGTATTGTTTCGGGCAACGCAGGTGTTATGAAATACATATTAGGAGTTTTTTCCCGTTTCGGGCAACATATTATACAAAATAAAGTTTGACGATATTAGTAGCCTAGTGTGAAAGGGCTCTTTTACTTTTTACGTACAATTATTCTTAGTTTTTGATCTAGGATTTTTTAATTAGCAAGTAAGAAAAAGAAAAAATAAATTTAGCAATATGTTTAATTTATTAAAGTGGTACCTAATACATTTTACAAATTCGTAACAAAAAAACATTAAATGCAGCACACATTGTCTAATTTCCATGCTTTCTCTGTAGAATGGAACTAAATCAAGTTCTTGTACTTTTTTTCCATACGACTTGGTTGAAATGAAAATTGCAGCCAATTATTTTTGCTTCCGGAAATAATTCACTCTGTAAAGCATTAATTGCTCTATTTTTAAAATCGATATGTATGGCTTAAACTTTGTCATTTCCTTAATAAACCTAAATAATCTCTTATAATATGTACTCTTCTTTCTGTTGGGTAAAAGGCCGTAAACTGCTGAAATTACAAAAGTGGTCTGATCTGAGCTGCCAATGTCCACATGAATGCATGGTTTGGCTCAAACAGAGGGCAGCAGCTGCGAAAAGTTCCATCGACAAAAAATTTATATCCTTTTGTACGTAAATAACAATTTTTGCTACCAAATACTGACATTCGCTCTTGATCTGCACACCATCATCGATTACAAACAAGTCTTGAATGTCGGCAGAAATAACAATTTCCCTCGGTTACTAGGAAGTTTTTGTATTCCTAAAGCGTTATTGCTTGTTCTGTTTAAGGCACATTTAACTGAGGAAACATCAGGTACGTTGGTCAAAAGTGTGAAAGCCGGCCACACACGCTCCGGAAATCCTCAGAGAAAAAACTGCGCAGTTTTTCCTTGAGGATTTTACTGACGAGCAGCCCAGACTGCGGTAACAAACTCCACAAAATTGTCTAAACATTGGATGTTTGCATCCAGTAGATATTTATATTTTATATTGAAAACAATGTAAATAATAAAGCAGTCATATTCTTTGATCTAGCCCCCAAAACAACGAAAGGCACCAAATAGAAGACAAACGAATTTAGAGATTTGCACCAATGGTTTACAATAGGAGAAACATTATTTTTGTCAATATTAAGTTCATTCAAAGCAATTTAAAATACAATTTTTTATTAATTAAATTATTTTATACTTTTCTATTGCAGAAATATTTAATTTAAACTTTGTTAGAGCCATTTTCTGTAGTTAACCAAGGTATTAACATAAGGTAGTAATTAACCGCTGGTGCAGTTATCAAACATCTGACTAGTTCCGAGGTACGTGCGAAAAATCAGTGCCGTCGCCAAACGGAAAAAAATTCCACATGCTTTATTTTAAAAGATGCGAGTCGTGTTTAATTGTAATAATTGATTACTTCCATTCGTGTGTTTCCAGTTTAGAAAGTGAGTTAAACTAGTAAGAATGAGTATAAGTAAAAGAATAAAATTGGAATGGCTACTTCCATATTAGTCAGCAGTCACCTGCTCGAATTCAAAGAGATGTGTCCCAATGTCGAATTGTCGCGTTACCTCCACCTTCACAACCTGTTATTACACGGTGGGGAACATGGCTATCAGCCGTTACATATTACCACAGGAATTACAACGTGGTTAAAAGTGTTATTGACAGTTTAAAAAATAATTCTTTGAGTGTGAAGAAAAGTAAAGAACTTATAAATGCACCAAATCTTATACCTGATTTAGAATTTATTTCTGAAAATTTTGGAGAACTTCCTGACGTAATTAAACAGTTGGAAACACAAAATTTCCCTCTAGTCACTTCTCTCACTGTATTTCGAAGAACTAGGTATAGACAAGCTCAAAGTTATTCCAAACGATATTGGTGCTAAATTAAGATTGTATATACCAAAAATGTTGGAAAGAAATCCAGGATTTTTAGAACTAACAAATATTGTCGAAGTACTAAAAAATGAAGATACTGAGTTGTACAATCATTTTCGTTTCGCTCCAGTTACAAGCTTTGATGTTTTTAAGACTTAGAAATGTTCTAAATTATAAAAAAAACAGTTTTACTGAAAGTAACTTCCAAAAACTGTTACTCATATCATGTAACGCAAATAAATTGTAATACCTATAATCTTTTCATACCGTGCAAGCAAAAATTATTTGCATCAAAGAGGGCCTTGCATCTGAGGACGTAATGCTTAGCCGTAGAGCTTAATACCTGTTGGGTGTCAGTAACTATCAGAATTAACAATCAATCAGTTATTCCGTCATCTTTGACAGTCGTTACAAGTAATTTGATTCATCGCTAATTTTTCCAATTTCTTGAATTCACACAATGGGCTTTACGGAACAGCACAAAACATTCATGGTTAAAGCGTATTTTCGAAACGGGGTTAGAGTAAATAGTGAGTGGCAATACAATCCGGGTTTGTGCATGGACGATTTTCACGAACATTTTCCTAACGTTGCTTTTATTGCTGGGGATTTTTATCATTGCCTGAAAAGAACCGTGGCTGTGTTTAGGGAAACAGGTTCTATACAACACAAAAAAGGAGCAGGAAGACCATCTATAAGAACTTGTTGCAAATGTTCGTGAAATAATGCAAAATACGCCAACAAATTGTATACAAGACGCCTGTCCCAAGAAGTGGGACGATCTTATGGAACATGCAGGACTATTCTTAAGAAGCAGCTAAATTTATTTCCTTATAAAGTGCAAGTATTCCAAGAAATACAAGCCGCAGATTTTGAAAGACGCAGGAATTACTCTCAATGGTTTACCCAAAATTTATTGGAAATAAATGATTTATTAGACCTGACATTTTTTTCTGTATATTATTCTTACTTGATTAATTTTGTAAACAACAAGAATAAATTTGTATTTGTTTACTTATTTTATTACTCATTAGTTTGGCATATAATGTCATTATATGAATTTGACAAAATTTTAACCTAGATGTTTTTATTACAGATTTATTTCAGTTTAACTCGTATTTTTACGCACGCCCTTGATTTCAATAAATACAAATTCTTTTTTATTCCGGCGACCTGTACAGTCAAAAAAAAACGTAGGCCTCACGTGCAGGTGCCCACTCACACTCCGGAAATCCTTAAGGCCAGGACTGTGCAGTTTTTCCTCTGAGGATTTCCGGAGCGTGTGATGCCGGCTTTAGGCTCACAAATATAGTGTGTCCAAGATAAGAATGGGATAGCATTGGAATCTTGGAAACGGTAGGAGATACAGAGATGGTTAAATTAGAGAAAAGTTGCGCATTACTGAATCCTGTAACGTCATGTTTTCAAATGTGTGTGTTTTTTATATTCTAGATTTAAAGAAATGTTGAAAGTTTTTATTCTATTTATACCTAAAATGTGCCCTGTTAATTATCTCAGATAATTCTCTAGCGTCTCTATTCCATGATCGGTAACATCTAATGTAAATGTCCTTATGAAGGTCTAGACTTCTTAGGGTTTCTGGAGGGGAAAGGGTGGGAGGGCGATCTTCCAAGCGATCTTGAACCTGCAAAAAAAAAATACTCAAGTAATCTAACAAGCCAGTTATCTGGGGCTAAAACTATAATTTCATCATAGTTTCTTTTGTTTTGTGTTACATAATATTTTACTTTTATCATGTCCATCTGGTCGACTTAAATACCAAAAATATTGGTACACTAATTTAATTTCTTGTTTATTTGTTTGTTGTAGAAAACGTTTTTACTAGTTTATTGGCTTTTATCTTTCTGTTAAATTAATAAATAAAATTTTAATAATTTGAGTTTATTTTATATGTATGTAGGTACATAATATTTATAAAATAATTTCAATTGCATTCAAGTATTTAGGTATTAGTGTGGTATTAGTTTTTATATTGCCAAGTATTTATTACTAATGTCATAAGGCCCAAATTTCTGTATCCATATGTTTACTGTGTATCATATTGTAGGACCTGCGTATCCAATGGGGAACTTGCATAAAAATTAAATTTGAAGCTAATATCATCAAAAGACCCACAGTTAACAAAGAAATGTTTTTTTTTAATTCTCTAGATGAAATAGAAGCGATTAAAGTTTGCTTGTGACGTCAAAGCGTATCACAATACATAGCGCGAGAGCGGGTTATTTATACTACGTGACGTCACCCAGCAAACTTTAATTATTTAAAAAAAATTAAGGAGTGCTATTTAAGAAATTAATATTTTGTATATCTTATTTTTTGGTGTGGCTAAACATATTTATGCAATAAAAAACATTTGTGCAAGTTCCCTATTGAATACACAAAAGTACGTTAAAAGATGCCTGTTCCAAACAGTCAATGCTGTTGTAGTAAAAATCATCAATCGCCAATAAAGCAAACCATCAAACTCGATCAATAATTTGGAGGCTTTGTGGGTTAATTAATTACTTAGGTCACCTGATTTATTATGTAATTGAGCGTTGAATGCCAGACTGAAATTAAAATTTGTTTATTTAGTAGGCCGATTTTCTAACGAAATTAACACCGCTTTAAGCTTACAGTACTTACAGTAGGGTAACAACAAGATGGGAATAACGTATTCCCAGAGGCTTAAATAGAGGGGGCACAGGGGGCAAGTACCGCTCCCTTAAGAAAGTAAATTAAAAAAATAATAGATAAATAATTTTAGAAATAGATATTACGAAATAGGATTTATTTTTTCACATACACCAGTAAAGTCCGCATCATATGGGATTTTTTTTATTAATAGCTTTATTCGAAATTTGACTTTGGCATCAAGTTCTGCTTCGATCGAGATGAAAATTAAGCAAAAAAATAGTAGTCACGTGATTCGCATTATCTGTCAAATTTTAATTTTTTCCAAAGAATAATTCAAAGGTGTGGTGGTTATTTCTGAAAATATCGAAAAAAGTTACTAGAAAAAGTTTTTTTAAATATAGTTTCTAGAGCACATGCAAAATTTTAGCTGCATAAGATAATTTTGATTTTTTACCTATATTTTGTAAATTGCACCACTTTTGCAAAATAAGACTCAACGCAACGTACATCAAACTTCTCAGTTTTGACAAGGCTTTATTTCAGATACATTTTCTTTAAAGTGGCGCCATATTAAATGTGTGTTTTTCTACAAAATCAAAATTGGGCTATTAAAATTTGGTCGCATGTGACGCAAAGTTTATTTGTTTTTGACCCTGTTTAAGGTAACTTCATAAAATAAGTATTTTTGAAAACGTAGTTTGTGTCTGAAAGTAATACACCTTAATATTAAGACAAAAAAGAACACAGTGTCATCCGTAAAAGTGTTCATTAAATCGTTGAAAATAGATAAACTTTACGTTGTTAAACTAAAATTTATTTTCCACTTAAAAAACACTTTACTGAAGACACTGTGTTCTTTTTTGTCTTACTATTAAGGTGTATTCAGACACAAACTACGTTTTCAAAAATACTTATTTTATGAAGTTACCTTATACAGGGTCAAAAACAAATAAACTTTACATCACGTGCGACCAAATTTTAATAGCTCAATTTTGATTTTGTAGAAAAACACAAATTTAATATGGCGCTAAGTACTTTAAAGAAAATGTATCTGAAAAAAACTGAGAAGTTTTTTGTAGGTTGCGTTAAGTCTTATTTTGCAAAAGTGGGGCAATTTACAAAATATAGGTAAAAAATCAAAATTATCTTATGCAGCTGAAATTTTTGCATGTGGGCTAGAACAGCATTTAAAAAAACGTTTTTTAATAACTTTTATTGAAATTTTCAGAAATAACCCCACTTTTGAATTATTTTTTGGAAAAAAATAAAATTTACAGATAATGCGAATCACGTGACTACTATTTTTTTGCTTAATTTTCATCACGATCGAAGAAGAACTTGATGCCAAAGTCAAATTTTGAATAAAGCTATTAATAAATAAAAATCCCATATGATGCGGACTTTACTGGTGACACTGTATTTCAGTTAAATTCCTTTATAAAGCAATACTTCAGATTGGGAAAGTGATCCCATTTACTTGGTCAAAATACCAATCGATCACTCAGGTAAAATCATAAAACGTGACAGGAAATAGGAAGCTTATGTATCATAAATTTGCTATTTTCTATGTCTGTTTAACAGTAGCAGTTAACCGAACCCCCAACGGACAGCAAAGTGTGCCAAATTAGTGGTAAATTTCGAAAACGTTGAAAAATAAACACCAGAGGCATTTCAATTTCAAGAACAAAGAGATCTTTGTTTGCCGAAGAATTCGTAACTAATCGTTAGCCCAGCAGGTATTCCTGCTGTTTTTCCTAAGTATAAAGTCCCTTAGACACGAAACCACGACTCTATACTTGGCGTTCAATCTGCCAGAGACGTATTTAATATTTTTAAAAATTGTCAAAACTAAAAACTTTTAAAGAAATTAAATTAAAAACTTCCAAAAAAAGTCCCAAATAAGCAATTATGAGTATGGTTTTTAATAACGTTTTTATCTGCATATTAGCCTTCCGTAAAGCTATTTGTTCATCGGCAAAAAATTATTTGTGTAACTGTGAATATACAGGGTGTTCCAAAAGTAATGGGACACAAAGCAACAGCAGACTCCTTAAGGCGAAATAATGCGATTTATTTTAACTTGCCTTATCCCAAAATTGATAACATCCAAGATACAGGGTGTCAAAGATTTAATTTTGTTTTCGTTTTTTTGAGATTATTTCTTAACGAAACGACATAGCAGCACAAAATTAAGGGTTTTGGGGTTTTTTGAGATGAGGAATTTAAAATTATCCATAGTTTTTGTACACAAAAACTGGTTACAACCAGTAGAGGGCGCTGCCTAGGGCATGGCCCACTCCTTTTAGCTGGCATAACTTTGTTTAGGCTTCTGATATTGATCCGACTATTTAAAAAATAAGTTACTTTACTTCTTTTACATCAAAAACGTATAACTTATTGATGTCGCTAGGGGCAACACTTTTCGAGCTAATCGCATTCGATATTTTTAATGCAAGAATGCTAAAATATTTAAAATAATTGTGTATTCGTATTAGTATTATTAATCACAGCTGGCCTTGATAAAAAAAAACAACGACGTTTCTAAGGCAACAACATGTTACACAAAGTATCATCTGTCAAAGTTGCCTTGGCCGGCGCGAAGACCCGATTTTAATCCAACGCACTTCTGCATTTAGGAAAACCAATGTATAACAGTTCAACAAACAACCTTAATGAGTTAAATCAAAATATTATAAATTCTCTTAATCTGCTCAGAAATGATGAAGACCTCTTGTTTAAAGTCCGACAGTATTTGGTAAAACGTATAGCGAAATGTATTGAGGTCAATGGTGGCCATTTTGACCAATAATTGCTATCACGGCACGGCGTTACCATTTTAATTTCTAACTATTTTGTTACTTTTAATCTTTTAAATGTCATTAAACTAAGTATTAAATAAAATTTGTAATTAAAATAAAATTAGTAATTCCGTAAGTATACGAAAAAGCGTTTTTATTAGAAAAAAATAGTCAACCTTAAGTATCTACATAAACTTTGACACTTAGCAAATGTAGCTGATTTACAATAATTTTAAGTCAGAAATTTACCGTTGCTCGATTTTCTGTTGCTTTTGGACCACGCACTTAGTTGCATTGGATATATGAAATGCGATTATCTCGAAAATGGTTGCTCCTAGCGACTTCAATAAGTTACACGTTTTTAATGTAAAAGAAGTAAAGTAGCTTATTTTTTTAATAGTCGGAACGATATTAGAAGCCTAAACAAAGATATGCCAGCTAAAACGAGTGGGCTATGCCGTAGGCTGCCCCCTTTACTGGTTACACAAAAACTATGAATACTTTTTAATTCCTGACCTCAAAAAACCCCAAAACCCTTAATTTTGTGCTGCTATGTCGTTTCGTTAAGAAAAAATTGCAAAAAACGAAAACAAAATTAAAACTTTGACACCCTGTATCTTGGTTGTTATCAATTTTGGGATAAGGCAAGTTTAAATAAATCGTATTATTTCTCCTTAAGGAGTCTGCTGTTCTGTGTGTCCCATTATTTTTGGGACACCCTGTATAAATAAGCATTAAAGTGCTCGACTGGTGATCAAGAGGTTCTGGGTTCAAATCCCAGCGGAGTTACATACATATTTAATACAGACACTAAGTGAAAACTTTAGTTATAAATAAGCTCGTTTGCAAAAGATAATATTAAATGAAAATCGAAGACACAGAATATACTGTGAAAGCTGTTTTCTTCAAGTTGCACATTTGGGGTTCGAACAAAAACATATTACCACATAATTTATCTCCGACATTTTGAAACCCCTTAAATCCATGTCCTCCATATTAAATCTACCATTTAATTTTTTAACTGATTTTAAATTCGTAATTCATTACCCCAAACGCTCCCTAACAGCTATTTTGGTCGAAATCGTATAATAACAACGCTTTTGACGCCGTCGTGGATCCGCCATATTAGATTTTTAAACAAACTTTTTTACAATAAGACCACCTATACACACCCATAGAAACAATATATTTATCCAAATCCCACGAATGAAAAAAAAAATTGAGCAGGTTTAAAAAACATTTCAATACATCCCTGACTAGCTTTTATACAAACCCTATAAAATGTTGATAAGGCAACACGAAATTCTACCTGATGCAATTAGAACCCACGCAACGTGTTTTTAACTTCTAAAAGCCACAAGTCAAGTGCAACCCAAAACCCAGGTAGAATAAAAAAAGATGGGCACTGAGAGGAAGTCAGGTGTTTATAAGGGTTCTTTTGTTTGGGTGGAGGAACAGCGGGGGACCGTTTGGCCCAGGTATTATTTCGACAAGTAAATAAATAACTGTGATATTTTTAATAATTTGTTGGAAATTGGAAACTGATATCCTCATTAGTAAATAGAAAAAAATACAGGGTTCATACGTGAAACCTTCTGTTTTAAAATGACGTCACATTCGCATACTTTTTACTAACTCGGTAGATTATTTTACATCAAAGAGGGCTTGGATTCATAAAGTAGGGCTTGGTTTAGATCACAATGATATGGGGACGATATATCTAACCAAATCTAGGTTAAAATTTTGTCAACTTCATATTGTGACATGATATGCCAAACTAATGAGTAATAATATAAGTAGACAAATACAAATTTATTTTTATTGTTTACAAAATTAACAAAGTAATAATATACAGAAAAAAAAAGAAAAATAATTATATAAATTGCTGAAATTGGCCACCGCCATGCTCCAAGCATAAATTCACGTTTTAAATTTGCAACTGGTGTTTTAAAAATAGTGTTCTTTAAATGAGGAAAAACGAAGTAATCCATAACCGTTAAACAAGGTGATCTAGGTGGGAATTCAATGTCTGATCGAAAATTGATCAATCTGTCGTCAAAAAAATTGCGTAAGTAGTTAATAGTTTCGGCGGCTGTATGGGCGGTTGCACCGTCCTGTTGAAAATATCCAAAACGTAGTTCGTCGTCAATTAATTGCTCCACAAATGGATTTAAAATATTGTCTCTATACCGCTGTGCTGTAACTGTGTCATGGAAAAAAATAGGACCAACAATTCTTCTTCGGGAAACAGCTAAGCAGACACCAATTTTTTGAGGGTGCAATGTAGACTCTACAAAAAATGGGGATTTTCACTACTCCACATGCGCGCATTCTGAGAATTCACATAACCAGAGAGGTGGAACCAGGCTTCATCCGAAAAAAATGTCAGGTCTAATAAATCATTTTTCCAATAAATTTTGGGTAAACCATTGAGAGCAATTCCTGCGTCTTTTAAAATCTGCGACTTGTATTTCTTGAAATACTTGCACAAACCCGGATTGTATGGCCACTCACCATTTACTCTAACCCCGTTTCGAAAATACGCTTCAACCATGAATGTTTTGTGCTGTTCCGTAAAGCCCATTGTGTGAATTGTTCAAGAAATTGGAAAAATTAGCGATGAATCAAGTTACTTGTAACGACTGTCAAAGATGACGGAATAACTGATGGATTGTTAATTCAGGTAATTACTGACACCCAACAGGTATTAAGCTCTACGGCTAAGCATTACGTCGTTAGATGTAAGGCCCTCTTTGATGCAAATAATTTTTGCTCGCACGGTAGAAATAAATAATTATTTTATGAACTAAATACATACACCGCCAAACTGGCCATGGGAAATCCCGTGAAAATTTTGGCTATACCATTAAATGTTGGTTCCTCTATTATTTATACATCAAAATGTATCAAACTTTTTTTAATGTTCTTGTATGATGGACTCGCACATAAAATTTTATTATTTTCTAATTAATAAGCCAATTAAAAGTTGTTTAAAAGTTTGGAAAAAATTCCTCGTAAAATTGTTAAAAATTAAATACGGCTGTGATACATACCTCAATGAAATCACCGGTAATTATGATTATTGTCAAATTTAATGATACTAGACGTTTTATTTTTTATTAGTTTCAACATGTTTTACAGTATTTAAGAAAACAATAACAATGATACAACATCATACTAGATCATTGACGGGGTCCATTCCAATTAAAAGAATATTGAATGTATACAATTATACAGGGTGATCCACGACAGTTGGCAATTTAACAAACTATGGCTTATTTTAAAAAACGTTTTATCCTGTTTAAACTTTAAAAAAATTATATTTCCATCTTCGATTCCTTAAAAAATTTAAATGCAACCATCAAACCATTTTAACTCTATTATATAGCTAACTTGTAAGTAAAGAGAACTGCAAAAACCGGAAGTCGTTTCCTTTTCTCTCTTAAATGTTATCGCAAAAATAGTGAAAAAGTGTAATTCATTTCGGCTTTTAGCAAAGTTTTCAATTTTCCTTTTATTAAAACGTTGAAATCCTACATAAATGGCTTTTTTGGCTATATGTACCGTCAAACGGGGTAAAGTCGATCATGCGGGGCAAAGTCGATCAAGCACGCCCCTGTGAAGAAAATAGCGCGTAAAATGGAACGGTTGCGTTTTCATCTAGTAACAGTGTTGTCCACCGGTTCAGTAAGGGTGTAGTTGTGCTCTAGTTCTGAGTGTTTAGTGATACATAAGGTAAGTACGTGTAGAAAAACCTGTTTATAAAAGGTTGAAAATTGGCTAAAATTGAAACATGCGAAAACGATTGATTCCACAGCTAACAGATTTCGCGAAGAAAAAGAATTCGTAAATATACGGGAAAACATAGTTATTTGTGAATGTAAATAAACAAAAATAACACTATAATTTAATTTTTTTAAAGCTCAACTGGAGATTTTAAAAAAAAATCCATTGTTAAGGGGTAATTTCGATCACTTTCAGTTTTAGGAATATGTTTTACCTTTTAATTTTAGAAGTAAAATTTCAGGTTATGTTCATTTTTTGTAGTAAACTAACGTACGGAGAACGACCTGTACAGTGTTGCCAAGCATATCGCGATTTCCTGTTTAGTGAGAGAGTCATTTAATATCTATATTAATTCTGTTCATATTTGTTTTCAGATGCCTCGACACTACCAAAAAAAGTTTGGACCACGGGGAAAGAAAAATTATAATGCAATATTTCTTGATAGGGCAGTGGCGGCGGTAAAACAAAAAAAAATGTCAATGAGGGCTGCCGCTGAGCGATTTGCCGTCCCTTACTCGACACTTAATGACCATTATCACGGACGACATCAGCTTAAGTATGGGAGGCCGTCCGCTCTAGATGAAAACGAAGAAAAAATGTTGACTGAAGGCCTGGAACTTTGCGCTAATTGGGGATTTCCCTTAAAGCCCATCGACATGAAACATATCGTTAAGCAATATTTAACAAAGCGTGGAGTGACAGAACCAAGGTTTATAGAGAACTTACCTGGAACAGACTGGTTTAATGGTTTTATGAGGCGAAATCCCAATCTTACCATAAAACTAGCAGAAAATACAAAACGGGTTCGAGCAGCGTTAAGCTACGAGGTAGTGGAAGATTATTTCAATAATTTAAAAGATGCCGTCAAGGATATTCCAACTTGTAATATCGTTAATTATGACGAAACCAATTTCGTAGATGACCCCGGCGCTGTGAAAGTCGTCTTAAAAAAGGGCACCAAACATGCACATAGGGCCATAGATAGCACGAAAACTAGCACCACGGTGATGTTTGCGATAGCAGCAGACGGCACAATGCTTCCACCATACATTGTGTATAAAGCAAAACATTCGTATGTGGGGTGGACTGAAGGGGGTATAGAAGGAGCCAGATACAATCGCACTCTCAGCGGGTGGTTTGATTCCACCATCTTTGAAGACTGGTTCTATTCTATTGTTTTGCCGCATTTTAAAAAGCTAGATGGAGATAAAGTTCTACTTGGAGACAATTTAAGTAGCCACATCACAATGAGCGTAATACAGGAATGCCAAAATAACAATATTAGGTTTGTCCTGTTGCCACCCAACTCTACACACCTGCTACAACCTTTAGATGTAGCTTACTTCCGACCTCTTAAGGCGGCATGGAAAAAGGAATTAGAAAAATGGAAGTTAAAAAATAGAGGAGTGCTTCCTAAAACTTTATTTCCAAAACTTCTTAAGGATACTGTGGAGTCTGTTGGTCTCAAATCTGAAGCCAACTCTATTGCAGGGTTCAAGGCATGTGGCATCGTTCCATTCAATCCGGACGCTGCACTAAAGAAAATTCCACGTAAAACAGTTGACGATACACTTAAAACATCATGGACAGATGCTATAATAGATCATCTTGAACAACTTCGGACGGGTCCAACGAAGACTATAAAACGAGGGAAAAAACTGAATGTATCTGCAGGAAAGAGCATAGGGACATCGGATCTGTTAATAGCTGAATCCAGACGCACATCACAAAACGTTAAAACCAGAAGGCAGAGACGGGAGACAAGTGACAGCCAATCAGAAGAAGAACGTGGACAAGCTAAAAATAGGAATATAAGTGACATTGAGTCAGAAAAAGAGTCGGATTTAGAGGTTGCGGAATCAGATAAGTCATTCACAGAAGAATACGAAATAGGAGAACCCTCTACCCTAAGCGAAAGCTTGGCAGAAGAGCAAAATTCTTTGCCAGAAGGGCAAAATTCTAAGGTTTTTAAAGTAAAAGACTACGTATTAGTAAAATATAAAACCAACAAAAGAGACAGACATTTTATTGCCAAGATTGAAACTATCTCAGATGAAGAACTAACTGTTAATACAATGCGCAAGAAGGAGTCAAAAAAAGATGTGTTTTTTGTGTATCCGCAAATTCCGGACCTATCAATAATTACGTTTGAGCAGATTAAAAGAAAAGTTAACTTGAAAGGAGAAAAACGTGGAAGGCACTTCTTTCATCTACGCGAAGAAGAACAAGATCTTCTGGAATAAGTTTTAATATTTGTTTTGATTTTTTTTTTATATCTTTGACCAAAGTTATTTTTAAAAAGCTGTGTTTTTTTTACAGCTAAGGATTTAATATTTTTTGTTGTATTTTATTTAAGTTTTGACTGAACTTATCTACCTATGTAAAGAATATGTGATATTTTTTGTAGATAGGTAGATCTAAGAATTTGTGATTATGTTTTGTTCCTATGTTTTTCTATTATTTTTAGTTGTTCGTGAAGTTTTCTTTAGTTATAGCAACCAAGAGCTGTAAATAAGACTAAATAAAGAAGTATTTTTCTATTTTTTAATGGATTTATTACCCTAAAATTTAAAAAATTAGTTTTGATGTCTTTTTTTTTAATATTTGTTGATCGACTTTACCCTTTGAGAGGGTAAAGTCGATTTTTCTATGCTTTTAAATAGGTGATCGACTTTACCCCAATATGCGGGGTAAAGTCGATCACTCTTTAAGGAAAAATAAAAATTGAATGGTAAAATTTAAAAAAATAATAATAGGTTCATCAAATGGCTTAATGTTTAAGGTATCTTCATTTTTAATTTTATTTAAAAAAATTAAATCGTTTAGGCGCTATGCTAAAATAACCTTTATTTTTGATCGACTTTACCCCGTTTGACGGTATTTATTAATTTTAGGCGTTTAAATAAAATCACTAATTATGATATTTTTTTATTGATTTAGTTATTTATAAAAATGTGCGTTATAAAAATTTGGAAGATCTAAGTAATTATTGCAATTTTAGGTGTATGCAATCGAATCTCTACTTATCAGGGTTCGAAAATATCATGATATTTTCGAAAGTATCATATCAAAGGATATATATCCGATATATATCGGAATATATATCCTTTCCGTCCCGTCCGGACGTCCAAAGGATATATATCCGATATATATCGGATATATATCCTACATATAAATCATTTTAAGATATTTCTTTTTAATGAAAGGACTACTATTTCGATCAAAAACATATTGAAAACTAAATATTTTTGTAGGATACTTATTAAGTAAACTGACTTTAAAAAACATGACCTAAACTAATTAGTAATGACTAAACAGATAAATCATAAAGGTTAATAATTATAAAATATCCAATAGAAAAAATAAAGCTGAACATATTTTTAAAGCGGACCCATCCTTAATATTATTTAAAAACATAAATACTTTTTTTTTGTTTGATTTGTCGATTAATATATTCTGAATAATCGAAATTTTAAAAAAAATTATTATTGAATATATCGTGATATATATCAAACTATAAATATCATGATATATATCACGATAGATATCGCTTGATATATATCCTCCGAACCCTGCTGCATATCAACTTAATAATGTAAGAACTAAATTTTATGACCATTTAAGATATTGCTTATTTAATATTTAAGAAGTTTAGGACGAGTTTTTCTTAATCAGTTTTTTTTTGGCACCAAGAAGACAAAAAGAAATTTATTGGGCTGTGTTATATGCACCCACGACAAAAAATTTTATTTAAAAAATTACTGTGAGATGATGTCGAAATCATAATATATACAAGCCCGTTTCCCAAAGTTGTTTTCAATTTAGACAGATGTGGTAAACAACTTGAAGATATATTGGAAAATATGATTAATGGTGAAAATTTTCGCAATAAGTTGGAAATCTTGTAGATAGACACCCACACTATTTTCTAATATATGGCATATTTTGTAAATAAAAACGTATAACGATGCTCTATATAAACTACTTTAAGCTTGAGCACGTCTCTCATAAATCAAAATTTATAAACTAATAAATCTTTGATGCAAACGAGACACAGGGTGTATGTTTTAACCGGTTTTAACACAGTACCTATTGTTACGTATACAGGGTGTCCTAAAAGTAATGGGATACAGAGCAACAGCAGACTCCTTAGGGCGAAATAATGCGATTTATTTAAACTTGCCTTATCCCAAAATTGATAACAACCAAGATACAGGGTGTCAAAGTGTTAATTTTGTTTTCGTTTTTTTGAGATTATTGCTTAACGAAATGACATAGCAGCACAAAATTAAGGGTTTTGGGGGTTTTTGAGGTGAGTAATTTAAAATTATCCATAGTTTTTGTGTAACCAGTAGAGGGCGCTGCCTACGACATGGCCCACTCCTTTTAAATGGCATAATTTGTTTAGGTTTCTTATATCGATCCGACTTTTAAGAAATAAGTTAATTTACTTCTTTTACATCAAAAAGTATAACTTATTAAAGCCGCTAGGAGCAACAATTTTCGAGATAAGCGCATTCGATATTTTTAATGCAAGAATGCTAAAATATTTAAAATAATTGTGTACTTATTCGTATTAGTATTATTTTTCACAGCTCGCCTTGATTAAAAACAACGACGTTTCTAAGGCAACAATATTTTACACAAAGTATCATGTGTCAAAGTTATTAATTTTCTACGTACAATACGTAGATATTATAAATTTGTTAGTAATGCCTCGACATAATTTATTTTCCAATGCGGAAATGCGTGAAATGCTTTGTATTTATGTACAAGAAAATTTTAACGGTCGGAGTGCAGGGCACGGGTACCAAGAAATGTTTCCGAATAGAAGGCAACCAAACTGCAATTATTATAAAATATTTATTACCGACTAGGAGAAACTGGTTCGTCTCGACAAAAAAAAAGAGGTTGGGGCCGTCCAAAAAGTATAACACCAAAACAGGAAGAAGAGATTTTAGTTTGTGTATTATAAATTATAAATTCTCTTAATCTGCTCTGAAATGAAATCTTGAATTCAATGAAAATATATCTTGTTTAAAGCGACAGTGTTTTGTAAAACGTATAGCAAAATGTATTGAGGTCAATGGTCGCCATTTTGAACAATTGCTATCACGGCGTTACCATTTTTATTTCTAACTATTTTGTTATTTTTAAATGTTATTAAGTAAACTAAGTACCTATTAAATAAAATTTTTGATTAGAATAAAATTAATAATTCCGTATACGAAAAACCGTTTTTATTAGAAAAAAATAGTCAACCTTAAGTATCTACATTACCTAACTTTGACACTTAGCAAATGTAGCTGATTTACAATAATTTTAAGTCAAAAATTCACTGTTGCTCCATTTTTCGTTGCTTTTGGACCACGTACTTAGTTGCATTGGACATATGAAATGTGATTATCTCAAAAATGGTTGCTCCTAACGACTTCAATAAGTTATACGTTTTTGTTGTAAAAGTACTAAAGTAACTTATTTTTTAATTAAATTAATTTAATTAATTTTTAATAGTCGGATCGATATATGAAGCCTAAACAAAGTTATGCCAGCTAAAAGGAGTGTGCCAGGCGGTAGGCAGCGCCCTCTACTGGTTACACAAAAACTATGGATACTTTTGAATTCCTCAGCTTAAAAAACCCCAAAACCGTTAATTTTGTGCTGCTATGTCGTTTCGTTAAGAAATAATCGCAAAATAACGAAAACAAAATTAAAACTTTGACACCCTGTATCTTGGTTGTAATCAATTTTGGGATAAGGGAAGCTTAAATAAATCGCATTATTTCGCCTTAAGGAGTCTGCTGTTGCTCTGTGTCCCATTACTTTTGGGACACCCTGTATATATTTGATTTTTTTTTATCGAAATTGGTAAAATACATGACACAACGACCATTTTACTAACAATTAAACAAACATGGTTTCATTAAAAAAAATCTGAGAATCAATGCCAAATGAGAAATTTTAGTATTAATTAAATGAAGTAAATTGTATGTATCTATTTAAAAAAATTAGGTTAGGTACAGGAACGGTACGTATTTTGCATGCCGTTATAATATTATGGCCCAATAATTTTAATTATCGTTTTGTAGAATTGTCTCGGAAATAATTAGTTTTGTGTATTCATCCGTTACTCCTTACAGCAATTCTTATAAAGGAAATACAATAATTGATTTGTCATTAGTATAGTCGTATTAATGCTTAGGCCACGGTAGAATAAAGAAAATATGTACTCTGCTCAGGCAATAAGCCATTTATACTGTTTATTGCATTTATGCAGAAACGGCCGATTAACAAGCTCGAAAAAGGTTGAGTTTTTAAATTTGTCAAACGGCGGGGGAAAAATATACTATAAGTCTATGTCGGTTTATTAAGCCACCAGGGGCGGCGCTTCCTCAGGTTTACAGGTTTGAGAAATCCAAAAAAAACTACAAAATAATAAACACAAGTTATTAACTCTTGAATTCCTTCCTACCGTAATAAATTTCTAAAGTCTAGAGTATCCTCAAGACAAAACCATTAAAACTGCATCCACTAAATAGACTCTGTGATGCGACACACGCTGCTATAATCTTTATCACATAAGAATGTAATGGCCATCGTTATCACACGTCAAACATATTTACCAACCTCTAAAAGTCATTAATGCAAGTAAAAAAATATAAAGCCTAAATATTAAGAGTTCCAAATTCTTAATTGTCTCAAGGCCGGGACCGGCATAAATTCTTATAATCACAGGGAAATGTGTTTATGGCAACACCGGTGTTGACGAACAAACCCGAATAGTCAATATGTCGCTACACCATCTCGCATTCGCTTTCCATCAATATAATTCGGTAGCCGCCTAGCTAACAGCAAGGATATGAAACCAAAATCCGAAAAGTCGCAGCTGTCACTTGTCATTAATGTCACTTGTCTTTCACTGCATATGACGCAATTTCCAAGGATATTGTATAGTTTAATCAAAACAATTTCCGTTGCACGTCATACCTTCGAGTATCAGCAGTGTTGCCAGTTTGTAATCAAAATTAAAATTGCAAAGTATTTTTTTTAAATAAAAACAAGCCAAATTTACCCAAAATTTATTTATTTTATTATAGGCCGCCCGAGAGATTGGGTTAGAGCAGAGATATTCAAATTTAGAGCAGCTGCTATTCGCTAAAAATTAGTAAAGTAGAAATCAAATATGTCGATCGTAACATTTAACTTTAAACTTACTTCTCTAACTGCTGTCAAGGGTAATAATGGACCTTTGTTTTTACGTTCTTCATCAAAATAGCTTATTAGAGAAGCTATTAGCTCTTTGCACCGGCTATTTAAATGCTTCGGCATTTTTCAATAAAGGTAAACAACGTAATCAACAAAAATGTGTACGTATCCCTTTGTTGTTCTTAAAAGAACAGTTTTTAATCCTATTTATAAAAGGATTTGCAGTTGTAGTTAAAAGCGACTTAAATAAACTCACGAAAACACGAAATGAAAACAATAAACGTCAATCAAAATTCGCCAAGAAATAAACTGGCATCACCGATGCGTTGACACTTCTGTTGCCAACTGTTAGCCCAAAAAATTGAAATGATATTAATTTTCAAAAGGTTAGATTTAAAAAACATGTCCTTTAAGCGGCTTAGTATCAAAGAAGAATACATTAAGTTTCTTTTACATCCAATATCGCATGAAATTTATATATTTTTTGCCCAAATTTAATTTTCTTATGTTTCCTGACCGATTTTCAATTATCAGCTGATTGATGATGTGCAACGGAAATTGTTTTGATTTAACTATATAATTATATATTTCCTTGCACTCCGGCAGTGGCGGCTCGTGATAGTAAAGTTTGTGAGTTCTGCCGATAGGGTATAAAAAACGCTATTTTTTACAGTCTCTAGATCACGTGTCTTATTATAAAAAGTAAAAAATTGCCAAGTTTGGTTTGGCAAAAATTACAATGTCTAGGAAAAAATAGCTAAAAAGCGTAAGTCCAACGTTTTTACAAAAGATTTAATTCACATTCACTACCTTAGCATAATATATATGTACTCACCAATGTTTTGCCTGCACCTATTTTCTAGACATCTGAGAACTCGTACTAGTACACTTTTGGGCAGTACTCGAATAAGTTTGTATACTTAAATGTATTTAAATTTAGCTTCACATTTAACTCACTAATATAATTTTTAAATTTCAATTTTAACATAATTAAAAAATAATTATAGTATTTTTTTTAAAAATCAAGTCAATTCTTTGATTTTTTTTTGCCGCGAATTTGTCTATAACTTTGTCGTTAAAGTTTATAGTTTCAGTGACAATTTTCTTTTCCATTGACAGCATTGTTAGAGCCACTAGACGTTCTTCAACCATAGAATTGCGTAAAAAAGTTTTGATGCGCTTTAAAGTGGAGAAGGAACGTTCGGCTTCTGCCGTTGACATGGGAATGGTTATCAGTATTTCCAATAGCTTTTTAGTTTCTTGAAATGAAGTGGTTAAATTATTTTCAATGAGTAATTTTAAAAAAGGTATTGCTCCCTGTATGTCCCTGCAGTCTGGTCTGGAGTAAATCACTGACAGTTCGGTTTTTAAACGTTCTTTATCAAGGTTAGGATACGAGTCGCAAGTTTTTTTTAAATTTTCGTCAGGAAAACAATTAATATAATTAGCAAACTGGTCAGAATACAGCAATGAGGCGGCCAACAAATGATTTTTGTAATCAAACCTATCCTTAGCGCAGTTAATAATTATATCACAAACTTCTAACGCAGCTATACGGTGATCAAACTGACTGTCATTATTTCTTTTTCTTTTGGAAGGTATTGCCTCACAATCAAGCAAAGACGTTATGTTCCTGGCTTCGTTAATAATTTCTTCTATTGAATTTCTTACTGTCTTAATGCTCTGCTCAAAAACTTGCATTTTTTTGTTAATTTCTACAGGATCAATTTTCCTTTTTTGTAATTCATTAAACAAAATATCCACGTGTGGCATGATATGATGAAAAAATGTTAGCCAAAAAATAAACTTTGGGTCTTGTAACATCCTCCTTATTGAAGAAGCTGCACTACATACAGTTTGGTTGCTAAATGAATTCTCTATTTCTTCCATGCATTCAAGCATAGACTCTCGGTGTTCAAAAACGACGTTAATCGTTCTAATATTAAAATTCCAACGTGTTGGTGCACCATGGGGAATTCTTTTTCCAACAATTCTATTTAGTACCGCTACGCGTTGCGGAGAATTTTTAAAAAATGAAGGTATTTCTTGAAGATTTCCAAAAAAGAGTCGAACTTGGGAATTTTCAGATGCTGCCTTGGACATGATTAAATTTAGCTGATGCGCGTAGCAGTGTACAAAATGAGCGAAGTTGTACTTTTCTTTGATTCGTTTCTGAACACCAGTGTTTCTGCCACTCATTACTGCGGCTCCATCGTAGCTTTGGGCAATCAACTTATCTTTTGAATTTTCTAAAATAGGGTCTAAGACACTAAGAATATCAGCAGTCAAACTTTCCGCATTTAAATGTTGTGGCTCCAAATAAGTCCAAAATCGTTCCACAGGCTCTCCGTTTTGAATATATCTAAAAATTATAGCCATCTGAGATTTGGCTGACACATCCGTTGTTTCGTCTGCCATAATAGAAATGTATGAACAGGTTCCAATTTCCTCTAGAAATTTCTCGTGGCAAACCTCCAACATGCAATCCAAAATATCATTTTGAATGTCTTTGGATATGCCTTTAAACACAGTGGAATCTCTCAAATGTTCCGCCACTGTTTTATCAAGCTCAGAGGTAAAATTGATAAGTTCACGGAAAATTCCTGGATTTTCGGATGTGGATGTTTCATCGAGACCCCTAAGCGCAAGTTCGAACAATCCACAAAATTTGACGCAATCAATTATTTTGGATAACACATACCTGTTTTTTGTAACGTTCTCGTTAAACAGCCGAATATTTGTCCAATATGCAGTGTCCAGCTTCTCACGAATATTAACATTACCCAACAAACCCAGGTTCATTACATTGTTTAAGTGATTTTTTGATGTTTCATGGCGTTTGATTTTTTCGCTAAGATGTACTAAATCGGTTACACCAAGAACGGTCCAAGATTTACCTCCACCAAACAAAAGGCACGGAAAACAAAAAAGATAATTATTTTTATTGCATCCGCATATCCAGTCGTTTCTGGCATAAATGTCTCTTGTAAAAATCCTTTTATACGATTTTCCCCGGCTTGAACCACACTTTTCTATTAAAATATCGGGCAATGGCCGTCCTTCTTCTTTCAGTTTTAGTTTTTCGTCATAAGTAAAGAGAGAGAATTTTTTTACATTAATTAAATTATCCACTACATTCATTGTTAGTTACACAATGATACAAAAACAAATAACAAACACGACCATAACCTCCCGCTCATCCGTTTGGCGTCTTCTTAACTAAATAAATAAATGCGACCGCGAACACGCAACCAACGCTGAGCCCGCCAGGAATTGTACTGGAAACTGGAACTGCACTTTTTTGCAGTTCTATGTCGGCTTAAATTTCGCTATCTAAACCCATGAGCAAGTGCGGTACGGGGCGAAGGACGAGGTTCCTAGCCGAGCACAGAGCTCGTTAGCGTCCCAGCTACGTCGTGTTGCAATTTAGCAGCGCAACAATGCCAATAACTTCATTTGACCGACTGTGAATTGCGGGCTTTGGCGACGGCGTCATACTTAACACACCTACGCGCTCAGATGGTCTGAGCCTACCCACGATTTGAAGGCCTATTATACCAACACCCGACCGAAAATATGTTCCAATAATTTTAGAAATATAATAATTATATTAGAAAAATAGTCAAATAATGCGAAAATTTTGGGGGTTCTGCAGCTCTGCAGCTCTTATGCACTAGCCGCCCAGTGTTTTTGATGACGCATCAATGAGGTTCGTCTATATATTATTTTGTAATCTTCAAGATCGTGCTGGGATTGCAAAAGAAAGTGTAATTACTGTAATTACATGTCTGGGTAAGTATTAGGGTTGCCAGATTTATGAAAGGGAAAAGCGTGGTGACGACGACAACGACGACCTTTTTGTATAACATAAACATATATTAACATAAACTCTCACAAACACAAATTGTCAAAAATCTTCCTCAATGAATTTTTTAAATCTTCCCCAATCAAGTTTTGAATCTTCCCCAAATCACTAGATTTAAAAGAAATAGTTTGATCAATTTAAACAGCTTTAATTAAATTAAGTAAAATGGCTTTAAATTTATTAAATCTGTTTAAATTCACAAAAAATCACCTATATTTGGTAAATCATCGGCGCGTTACAGCATAACGCATAACACTTTAAATCTTAAAACTCTATATTTAAATCATGTTAAATCAGATTAAATCATAACTGATTTAAAATTCGTGTATACTTTTTTTGGAAGGTAGCAGCTTCTCGGATATTACTTATTCGCATACTATTTACAAAATTAGCACAAGAAACCCAAGTGTTATTAATTTATTTTACAATTTTTGTCATTTTTCTTTTCTTATTTTGAATTTTTCTTTTATGTCTCTATTCAACTTTAATTGTACAATACAGTTTGCATCTATAAAAGATATTTGCCTTCTTACCTAAGTGTTAGCACATTCAGCTAAATCCATTAGTGTTTTTAAATCATTCTTGGTCAATTTTAATGACACACCATATTAAAATATGGTCGAAGTCATTACATTTAGTTAGAAATTCTGGATTCGGTTTCAGTAAATCGCTTGTTGTTGCTCGAAACCGTTAAATCACATATAAAATGGACTGTTGCTGGGAAAATTTGTCTTCGAATGACGTCTTCACTGCGAGAGAGACCAGCTTATCACATGCGCGTCCTTAGTAATAGTACATATAATAGTATCATCAACTGCACTAGTTGCGCCAACGCGTATATTATTGTGAATTTAGGCATGCTAAACACTTCGATTGAAGGAAGCGTAAAACTTTTTTCAAATTTATAAAATATTAAATAGGGACATTTTCTTCTTTATTTTAAACACTAAAAAAACTTAATTTGTAAATTATTTTCGGCTAGATATTACTGTTCAGAGGTCTCGTATACCGATGCTCCGTGGTGCAATTGGTAGAGCGTTCGACTGGTGATCGAGAGGTTGTGGGTTCAAATCCGCTAATCATTTTTCAGTTATATATTTAATACAAAACACTAAAAAACTTCATTTGAAATGTTTAGTTTATGATAGTATAAAACAATAATAGCTGTTTTTTATATGCTTTGCTTCTCCAGTAATGACAATAGAAGCCGATCGGCGATTCTTTTTTTCTTTTTCTACCTTACCCTTTTTTACAAAACGCTAACGAATATCAGTATTCCTTACTAGATCACCCAACCGAACAAACCCAAGAGGAAAAGTAACCGACTGTAGCCAGTGGCGGATTCAGAAAAAATTGACAGGGGGGGCACTTACTTGTTATCTTGGGGTGCACGAAAAGCCCGCTGCGGACAAAACGCGCCGCAGGCGAATATTTTTTAAGACCACGCCCAAATTTGGTCAATAATTTTTAGTAAATATTTTAAAAATGTATGATTACCTACTTATTTTATTGAAAATGAAATAAGATAAAAAAAATAAAAAAAGGCCAATTTATTTTTCATTAGCGGGTACATTGTTTAAAAGTAAAGTTCATGCAATCTTCTGGTTTTATTTCCAGCAAACTTATCAATAACAATAAAGTCCCTAGATCTACACTTTGTGATCTGTGTCAAGTTAATTTCGGGTTTAGGTCTTCCCTCAATTTTAATTTCAATTTTTTGCTCAATACTTAATGAGCTAAAATTGTTTCTCAAATATTCCACATTCATAGCCGTTTTGGCATGTTTATTTTTATTAAAATAAGTCCTTATACTACCCCAAAATAATACACTTTCTTTGTAAACAAAACCACAGATTACAGTTTTCTGTAACAAAACACAAATTCTAAAATCCTAAAATGTATGCTTTTTATCTAACGTGCTTTTACGCCATCTTTTTGCTAATTATCAAACCACGTTGGAAACCTGATTTTTAATATCCATTTCTAAATGCTGTAAAGTTTTGGCATCAAAAAAATATTTGGTTGTTACAGTACAATGCTTTGTCACTGTGTTTGAAATTTTGGGTGTTGCGCTTAGGTTGGTTCGTGCGAAATTATTATGACAGGGGGGGCACGTGCCCCTGTGCCCCCCTCTAAATCCGCCACTGACTGTAGCCCCCTCTGGTCTCCCTCCTCTCCCCGAGCCCAATCGAATCAGATAAGTGATAATTTTTATAGTATAAAATGTATACAACTTTCATTTCCTGCATTTTCATAAATTTATATAAAATAGTCATTTACATAAATTTTGTCTTTTGTATTATTTTATTTTTAATAAAATGAACACCCTCTCCCTCATTTGTACCGGGAAAAAAATTAATCATTGATCAGGTAAATATATTTATATGATTTAATTGGAATTGGAAATGCCCGTGTGGTTTTACCACGAAGTAATGTCTGTTTTTCGTTCATTTCTACAAATCATGTTGTTTTTAAAACATTAAACATCATATTACATAGCCCCTATCAGTATTACACGTTTATTAAATAAACAAGGTAAGAATTATTACACATAGACCTGGAATTTCTGTTATTTTTATTTAATTGGAGCACACTGTCCCATTATAAGAATTATTAATAAACGGATTCAAGGTAGTGTTTTGCTTGATCATCGGTTTTTCGATTCTGTTTATATTATGTAGAATGCATCGCAAAAATAAACATTATTTACTGATAGAAAAGGACATTTAATTAATTGTTGTCGAGACATATAAATACATATCGTTTTTAATTTTAAAACTGTAGATACCTAATAATTTTTTTTTTGGTGACTGTCGTTCGCCAAGGAATCGCCGAGGCCGGTGATTACCAATGACGACGGAGCAATTTCTCATCCATCACACTAAACCGACAAGACCTAAAATGCCAAAGTCCAACGGTTCCTCACAAATTCATGATTGAAACCACGTGGACATTATGTATGTCCTAACAGTATTAACGAGAATTATTACTACACGACTGGAAAATAAATCAGACTTTTACCAACCAATAGAACAGGCCAGGTTCCGCAGAGGATTTGGAACCAATGGTCATCTTCAAAGCATCAAAACCTTGATCGAAAAATTAATCGAATGCGGTCAAAGGCCTTGTGGACTTCCACAAGGCCTTTGACACTGTTGAGTTGAGTGCAGTTTTAGATTCCTTACAAAAATGTCGTGTCGACTATCGTTACACTAAACTGATAAGTACCTATATAACATATATAAAAATGCTACCATGATGGTAAAACTGCACGAAAACACCAACCCCATAAAAATCGGTAGAGGAGTACGACAGGGTGATACTATGTCACCCAAACTGTTTATCACCGTTCTGCAATACGCCTTCGGAATGCGCGGAAAGGGTCTCAATATAGATAGCTTAAACCTAACAGATCTGCGCTTCGCGGATGAAATAGCTTTGTTGTCTGAGAGCCTACAAGATATCAGGAAAATGCTGGAAGATCTTCAGGAAGTGTGTGCTCAGGTAAAGAATTAATATATCAAAAACGATTTATGACGAACCTGGTCCCTAGCGGAAATATTACTATTGGGGAATGTGAGGTAGGGATGGTGGATAAGCACACATATCTTGGTCATGAAGTGAGAATCTCGAGAGACAGTCAAACATGCGAATTAAAAAGAAGAATTACCCTCTCTTGGGCTGGGTAGGGCAAACCTGGGGACGTGTTTAGGAGTAATCTCCCAATTTGTCTGAAGCGAAATGGTTTTAATCAGTGCATTCTACCGGTTATGACCTACGGCGCCGAAACTTTAACTCTGACAGTCACATCTGCTAAGAAGCTTAGAATAACACAACGCAAGATGGAAAGATCGATGCTCGGTGTGTCACTTCGTGACCACGTTAGAAATGAGGACTTACGGGCGAAAACAGGAGTCACGGATGTTATCTACCAGGTGGCAAAGCTCAAGCGGAGCTGGGCTGGACATGTGGCCCGCATGACAGATGAGCGATGGACAAAAAGGCTGCTCGAGTGGAGACCAAGGGCTGACAAGAGAAACAGGGGAAGACCTCCCACGCGATGGACGGACGATATTAAAAGAATAACCACAAACTGGGTGCAGAAGCGCTCAAAATAGAGGACAGAAATGGGGGAGGCCTATATCCAGCAGTGGATGCAAAGGGCTGATTGATGATGATGAACAGTATTAACAAATTTATTTGCTAGAATAATATGCTATTGCCGACGATTATCGGCAACATTTTTTTATTGTAATCGTTGTAAGTCAAAAATTAACATAAAAAGCCAAGAATATTTAAAAACATAAATCGTTCTTTTTTTCAAAATTTTACTACCTCAAAAACCATTACTAAGTTTACACGAGTGCTTAATACGAATTAATCAAAAATGCGATTTAGTGAAAATACGCTTTATATTGTGTTTATACGGCTAATTATAAAAGGGATTTTTACGATTACGTTAATTAGCTGTTGACCGTTGCCTACGTAAGGGAGTTTTTAGTTCACTCCAATGCATCTTTTTTTTTCCATTTACGCTCAATATTAATTTTCCGTAACTTCGAAAAATCCACAGAAAACAAACAAGAAAAATCGGCCGAAAAACTGGGTCGAGAGTAGTGAGATTAACTTTAAAATGTCACAGACATACAAGTACAAGTTGGTAGCCCTGAGACATAAGGAGTATTCGCGTTTATACGAGGATTATTCCGGTTTTAAATCGGATAATATGCCTATTTTATGCGTTGTCAATTAATCTGAATTATGTTTTTTAAAGCATTTAAAGCGTGTTTATACACTCCCATAATGCGTGGCATGCTTAAGAAAATATTTTTTGCTGTAAAGTTCCCATAGTTAAAATAAAATGATTACCAGGAGGCCAAAAGGTACTCATTCAAGGTGTAAAAGCAGTGGTCAAGTAAATACTTTTCAACATATTTTTTTGAATCGGACATCATCGAGGGCTCGGTACCGTCCTGGAATCTTATTATATAAATGACAGTCAAAAGCATTGTTTTTAGATTTAGTTAGTCTGAATCGCTGAACCACTATACTGTCTGAGCCTCGAGTACTGTAGCTGTGAATATCTGAATGCTTAGTGAGTTTATCTCAGCGAGAGTGTAGCTCCAGAACAGTTTGAAAAATATAAACACAGGGCAGCGGCATTATGCCAAATTTTTTCAACAAAAGCTGACAGTGATCCCTAATTCCCTATACCCTGCATTAGCCATAGTCTCGCAGCTCTTTTTTATAGTCGAAAGATCTGTTTTACGTTTGCAAAGTTTCCCCACAATATAGCCCCATGCGCAAGATGGAAACGAAAAAGACCAAAGTAAAGCGATTTAAAAACGTCAAAAGTCACACACTTGACGATTTTCGTCCCCACTCAGTTATGTGGGCTTCCCAGGATAAAGAACTATCAAGAATGATACCCAGTATCTTACAATTATTGTTTTTGTTTAATAATCGATTACTCGAGGCGACCATGCAGATCGTACTTTTATTAAGCTGCAGGAGATTGCAAGAAACCCATTTTTCTGCATCTCAGCAGCAGCTGTGACCCCACAATCAAAATCTTTAGACTAGAGGCAGAAGTAATGAAAGTAGTAGGTATCGTCTGCAAATATGGTCAAATTGCCAATCCGTTGCATGTAATAGCACAGATCATTTATATAAATTATAAATAGAAGGAGTCCCAGGACGGATCCCTGTGGCATATTGCGCCCGGATCTATTTTTCTTCTGTTTGCCGCTGTTATATTTTAAGTTTGGTAACAAAAGAAAATGCTAGCACCTGTTGTCACCTACATCGTAGACGGCCATGCTTTAATATGATTATAGATTGGGATTATAGTTTATAAAATGCTCAAAAACCGGCGTTTACATTGGGCAACTTTTGGCTGAACGGTGTAGTTAGTCTGCCGAGTCAAGGTTAACATTCCGTGAAGAGTCTACAACTGTTTATCGTCCAATGTTCAGTAAGCTTTGTTAAAATGAAAGCGCGCGAAGAGGTTGTACGAATACAATAATTAATTTTTTCTTGTGCAATAATGGCGGTCGGCTTAAAGCAGTTGAGCTCTAAATATTTGTATTCTCATATTCATCACTTATTGTATCTTGTATTAAGTTTTTATAAGCACTCAATCAGTAAATGTGGTTTACTTTATTCGTGCTCCATGTACATTTTTTAGATATTTCAGTTTAAAGTATTCCTACGATAATGTAAAAGTCGGGTAAAAAAGCTGTTTACACAAACGACTTTAAAGCGACTTCGACTTGGTCGTCCGACCAAAAATTGTCCAATGTAAACGCAGCTTCCTACATCAAAATAAAGGCGGAGACACATAGTTGTGACGTGTTGTGATGTGATGCTATACACAAATCATGCAGACTTTTTCTAGTGTATTTCACATTCATCTCATACCTAATTCTAAAAAGTGATACAAAAAAAGAGGCTAAAAAATGGTTATTATATTATATAGTATCAGGAAAATACGTAGACCGGGTAGTGCATCCCAGACAGGCCATGGGAAATCCCATAAAAATTTTGCCACCCTTAATATTCGCTTCCCTATTACTATTACTTACCTAGACGTTTTATTTTTACTTGCTTCAACATGTTGTTTTACCGTATTTAAGAAAAAATAATAATTGTAGATACGAATTGAATAAACGCAAATACGTAACACGAAATAATGAGCAGTTTATTTGTTTGATCATTTGGAGACAAGTGGAAAACTGAAATTCCAATTTTTAGTTTTTTCAAATTTTGATAACTCAAATTTTTATGAACAACACGTTTAATGTGACCCCAGAGGAAAAAGTCGTTTAGTGAAAAATCAGAAGACCGAGCTGACCAATTTATGGTATAATTTAATCCTATTGTCCGTTCATTAAAAACGGTTTTGACATATGCATTGTGCGCAGGACATCCATCCATCCATCCATCCAAGTAATACACCTTAATATTAAGACAAAAAAAACACAGTGTCTTCAGTAAACTGTTTTTTAAGTGGAAAATAAATTTTAGTTTAACTTAACGTAAATTTTATCTATTTTCAACGATTTAATCTTTACTTTACTTTTTAGTTTTTTACTTTCAGGCACAAACTACGTTTTCAAAAATACTTACTTTATGAAGTAACCTTATACAGGGTCAAAAACAAATAAACTTTGTATCACATGCGACCAAATTTTAATAGTCCTATTTTGATTTTGTAGAAAAACACACATTTAATATGAGACTATTTTAAAGAAAATGTATCTGAAATAAAGCCTTGTCAAAACTGAGAAGTTTTAGGGAGGTTGCGTTGAGTCTTATTTTGCAAAAGTGGTGCAATTTACAAAATATAGGTAAAAAATCAAAATTATCTTATGCAGCTGAAATTTTGGATGTGAGCTAGAAACTGCATTTAAAAAAAACTTTTTCTAATTACTTTTTTCGACATTTTTAGAAATCACCCCAGTTTTGAATTATTTTTTGGAAAAAATGAAGATTTGACAGATAATGCGAATCACGTGACTACTATTTTTTTTGCTTAATTTTCATCTCGATCGAAGCAGAACCTGATGCCAAAGTTAAATTTTGAATAAAGCTATTAATAAAAAACAATCCCATATGATGCGGACTGTACTGGTGACACTGTACCTATAGGAGTCTTCTTATGGCCAGTCTGGCGGTGCACCACCATATTAGGCGGAGCTAGCTAAATTTGGGCAATTGAGTATCTAAATTAATTTATAAACCTAATATAAATGGCCAATATGTACCTACCTACTTTAAAATGGTATAAAAAATTAAAATTATGACCGGCAAACTGTTTTCATTGTATGATTTCGCTTGGTTTGGTTTGTCCTACATAAGACAGAATAGAAAATCAGGAAATACATTGTTTGTTAGACTAAGACCGACAAAATATTTTTGTTAAGAAGTCAGAATCTAGAAATATAAGCCCTAAAATTTCATTAAATAATGCGAATCTACTTATTTTTACGATCATATTAGACTGGTCGTAAATAAACGCCTTTCTATTTAATGGGGATGGGAAGAAGGAAAAGCCCCATTATAAGCTTATTTAATATGTACCCAATTCCAACGACCAATAAATAGACATTATATTTTAAATGACGTCATGCACCCACCGGAAATCCTATAAATGCATTTCGTACATTGACAGCGGAAACACACACGATGAACTTTCAACCTACACCTAATAATCTAATTTAATTTGTATGTACCGGTATGTGAGTTTCAAAACTGGCTTACACCCTAGAACTATAACCTCGAAAGACAGCGTTTTTTGAGCTACAATGCCTTTTTTGAAATTGTAAAGTACATCGTAGTGGGTAGATTTATACAATAACTACAGCAAAGCTATAGGCAGACGGTACGAAGATTTAAGAATTTTTGTTATCATCTCATCTCAAGCTTTAGGTGACAATATTTTTGTGGTAACAATTTTATTGAAAATTTCACACCCATAATTTTTAGCCCATATGAACCTTTCATTTCAGCTCGTTACTATAGCAACCGCAAAGATAGTAATTCTGTACAAAGCAAAAATGCTATTAATAAGTTTTTTCTGTCTTTCTTTAAGTATTTGGTATAATGTAAAATTATAAAAAAGCGATTTTTATTTCTTAAAAATATATTTAAATTTTAAACAACTTGCTTTACAATATTTAAATGTTGAAACTCTACTACTTAGTAGTTTTTTTAATAGTGAATAACAGGGACTAGGTGTTAGCAGGGTTGGCATGATATATATCACTGATATATATCATGATATTTATAATTAAAAAATTACTTTTTCTTAAGTGCTGAAAAAACTGTTAACAACGATATTAAACAAATTTTTGGAAATTTTAATTTACTGCCGAATGTTGTATGGTTTGGGTTGGTATCACGATTGGTATGCCCTATTTATTTCATTATTATTTTTCCTTACTGAAGCGTTCGTCGACGCGACTGTGCATTGTGTGTGCTTTTTTTTTATTACAACGTTAATCCGTAAAAAAATTTAAATTTAAAATGCCAAAATAAAAATATAATATTTACTTAAATATCTAGTTCCGTGATTTTACTTGGCTACTCTACTATAGTATGGTTTAACCTGTTTCAGCTGAAAAAAATTATCTTCTTCTTAACATAGGTATATTAAACAAAGTCGCTGTTGCTGTCTGTGTGCTTAAATCTTTAAAACTACGCAACGGATTTTGAAGCGGTTTTTTTTAATAGATAGAGTGAATTAAGGGGAAGGTTTTTATGTATAACTAGCGACCCGCCCCGGTTTCGCACGGGTGCAATTTCAGAAAGTGGCATGCCGGGTACTAATATATCGGGTTTGTTCGGGTTTGTATTTATACCAGCGGGTTGCAACGCATGCCGGGTACACGCTAGTTTGATATATATCAGATATATATCGGATATATATCCGATATTTGATATTTATATAAATATCATGATATTTGCCAACCCTGGGTGTTAGATGTCTATCTTTAATAATATAAACTCCTGGACAAAATTAACGCGACATCATAAATTTTCCACATTTTTATGCAATTTTTTTCACTGAACTTATGATCCGATTTAAATGATATTTTTTGCATCGTAGGTTGGTTCCTTGACAATGTCATAGTTTTCGCTGTTTATGATAAGAAAATTCATTTTCGATTTATACCGGGTGTAATAAAAATGTTTTTTTTTCCGAAATTTCGTATTATCCTGTGGAGTATACTAGCAACCAAAAGATACTGCAGTTTAAATTAGACTCTAGGTCCATCTTTCCCCAACATTTTCTTTTTTGGTTTACCTACCTACTTCGTTATCTCTGGTATTGGAGGAGATACACCGTTTTATAGCGTAACATGTTTTTATAGACTTTGTTATTAAACACATTCATTGTTAAATGTTTTCAAGTAGGCTCCGGACCTTATGGACTTTATTAGGAGTATCGAATACATTATTTGTTATCTGTATAACTGTATAATTTCTGCTCGCTTTTATAAATGAAAACAACAAAATTAACGAGTTACTTTGTTACTTACTACTAAAGTAATTACAATACTAAGATTATGTATCTATATATTGTGAGTTTATTAAACACAATTTTTTTTGGAAAACGAATGAAACATGAAAAGAACAAAAATTAAAAACAATAAATTTAATGGATTTATAATTTTATCTGCAGTATGTTTTTTGCTAGTATACTCCACAGGGTGATACGAATCTTCGGAAAAAAAAAAACATAATATTTTTATTACACCCGGTATAAATCGAAAATGATTATTTTATCATAAACAACGAAAACTATCACATTGTCAAGGAACCAATCTATAATGCAAAAAAAATTATTCAAATCGGATCATAAGTTCAGAAAAAAAAAAAGCATAAAAATGTGGCAAATTTATGATGTCGCGTTAATTTTGTCCAGGAGTTTATACTTAGACATAATTTTGTTAAATTTAGCTTTTGAAATAGGAGTATATGATTCATCAATTTCAAGAATCATTTTAGTAATTTTTCTGAATAACATCTCTTGCGATGATTGAACACAGTGTTCTTGAAGCAACTAGAAAAAATGTCTCAAATTGCGATGAAACTTCCTCAGGTCATCCATTTCGTCGCACAAAGTACAGATATTATATTTTTACTTTATTATACTAAGTTTTCCATTCTGTTTCTACTGTTTTAGATAATATTAATTAATTAATACCTATGTCGTTAAGTACTGTCAAAATAATATTTTAAATAGTAATGTTAATGTAATAATCCCATAGCCTCCTATTTGCTTTAAGCAAAAACTTTTAACAAACCCGAACAAACCCAATATAATTACAAAATGAGAAAAGGGTTCCATCAGGAATATATTAAAATATATTTTCAGCAAATTTTAGGAGCAAAACTTAAAATAGACTTTAAAATTCTGTTAATTTATTTTTAATTATTTCATGTAATTAAAATTTCAGGAGACGTTTCATTTCGTCTTCAACGCGGGATATTTTTTTTTAATTATCATGCTCTCGGAAATATTTCCGGTAATCCAAGTACTAGAAAGACTACTAGTGAGAATTTAGCGTTATTGAAAATTAAAAACATTTACTTTCTAGTAAGATACTTACACATAAGGGCACAATATAAAGGATTCATTAACAACATATTTTGTTGTTGTTGTGAGTATTACACACGTCCCTTTAATTCGTTAGATCCTAGCCTTACTGACTGATGAGCCATAATATGGCGAAACGCGTCTAAGGATGGATATGACGAAATTAAAGAAAACATTTTCTTCTGTATTTGACAAAAGATAAAATATTTTCTGTTATATTTTGAAAATTTGATATATGTTTCATAAGCACAGTCCGCCAGTTCCGTTAGTTTTTAGGCACATACTAATATGAAGGGTACAGGCAAAGAAGGGGAAATGTCAATATTTCCTCATTTTAAACTAATCAAACCATCCGATAGCAAACCATAAGAAAATCTATCGAGTAGTAACATCATAAAGGCGAAAAAGAAGAAGAGTCAAACGATATTGTGACTTAAATTTTTTCCATACAGGCGAAAAAGGGGGAATGTCTGCGCGGATCAGGCTAAGAAGGTGGAATGTCGCAAAAATAGTGCCAATAAAATTACGACCTGGCTTGGCGGTAGTCTTTTTGTCTGCGTATCTGTTGTTTATTTGAGTTTGTGGATAGGTGCAAACAAGTAGTCGCTTGTGTTGCAAATTTTAAAAAAATAGTACAATATAATACAATATAATACAATAATAATACAATAAAAATAATTCAAATAGCAGTGCCTGCGATGACTTTGTTCCCGAGGTTCATGGTAAAAAGAGAAAACGTTTTGGAAAACGATCTGATGTTTCAAAAAAACTTCACGATATTCACGATCCCACTCCTTTAATTTGAGCCACAGTGTATAGATATATTTGTTAAACTTAATAAACTTTGTCATTTTACTTTTGAAAATACTTAGTTTTTGTAAAGAAAATACGAAAATACTAGGAAATTTCCTATGTGATTCTGTGACATTCCCCCTTTTTATTCGTTATGATTTGTATCACTTTAAATTTTATTACGTTTTACAAAAATTGTAAGGGAAATTTAAGTAACACATTTTTGTCTTTCAATGTCCAATATATATACATCCCAATTTATTTCATAAAAAGATTGGGCCTAAAACTAACACATATAAAGTTATAGGGTTTTAAACTTTAAAATTATTTTCCTGAACATTTACATTTTTGAGATTCCTCCTTCTTTGCCTGCACCCTTCATATTAGATGCACCCTCGGGTGCCAGTTAGCTATAATTATCTCACCTAGTTTAAACCTGGAGTTTGTGGGCTACTACGCTAATTATACTGAAACACTTTGAGTGCTTCTTGTTCGAATAGAATGTTCGACGAGCCGCTCGATAAGTCTGCGTGGGCGTGGGCTCCTTTACTGTTTAGATAAACAATTAAATGTCGAAGAGTCTACCATCGCTTTTACTCCCGACATGCATTTATACTATCTACTCGATCTCCTCTAAACCTATCGACTTTATTTCAAGCTATATTTATTTATGTACAAATAATAAAGTAATTTGCAGGCGTCCGGCTGTCACGGGATATCAGCAGTAAACTTTAATTAAGCAGGTATAGCTTTGGTATTGCTGTATAGCTAAAGGTTCAAACGTTGTTTATCTTGTAACAGACTTTTAATTTAGGCCTCTCTTTGGGAGAAAATAATTTTTAAAGTTGGCCTATTTATACTAACGCAAATTATAATATGCACATGGATAGTATTTAAGACAGTAGCCTTATAATTATTATAATTTAGTTTACACTTGAAAACGGTTAGAGATACAGTAAAACTCGCGATACAGTGAACATACTGTATAGTGAACTACTCCAAATAGTAAACAGACATTTTTTTCTTAATGTATTCTGTAGAGTGAACAAATTGACTCTCGAAATAGTGAACCCAATAGCTTCTTTAGTTAAACAAACACGTTACAACAGGAAAACCATTTTAAACGTTTGGTTTCCTTCTGGGCAATTATATCCCAGTTTTCTGCAGTATTTGGTTGTCGTAAATAAGGAACGAGTGACAACCGATTCTGCAATAAAATCGATTAATAATATACTTCAATGGGCTGAAGAAAATGAAGAAAAAGCGGAGTATTCAAGTCTTCTCGTTCTACACAACTTAAGAAATACGATGGTGCAAACGGGAATAAAGAAACAAAAAGTACAATTAAAAATTACTTCATTTAAAAAAAATAAGAATACATTTTTTGATTTTATTATAATTATGTATATGTATATGTAATTACATAATATGTTTTGGCTGTATAACATTAGAGTTAGTTTACTAAAGAAAAACGTCATTTTAATAAATTTTAAAAAATTGTTCGATTGATCGATATATTGAACTGGGTGTGTTGCCAGACGTCACGCTTTTTAAATCAAAATTAAATGTCCCGCGCGGGACAGGCTCAGTCCCGCTTTTCGGGGATAATGGCACCAGCTCTTTCAACAGTTTCCAAAAAAAGATACCAGGAATATGTTTAAACTAGTGTCTTTCATATTAAGTATCCTAATATCAAACTGCTTTCCTGAACGCTATTTTTCCCAGATGAATTTAAAATGGTCGGATGCCAGAAATAAATGCTCCGTAAATTTAATGAAAGCAGAATTACTCATCCAGTTTAATCTACAGCTATCCTGTGAAGAGTTCTTCATATTTATTAAAGAGAAAAAAGAAACTTTAAAAGAAGTTAAATCTTTACAGAAATATCATGAATAATTAAATTCTTATAAATAATTATTCTGTATATATTGTAAGTTGCAATTTGTAACACTCACTCCTCAGACTATTGTTTGAAACGCGCGCCATATTTTTCTAATGGATAAAACTTTTTTGATTTTGAAAACTGTTTTTTTTATTTTTTTTATTCAGAAGACGAATAAGACTCAACTATTTAACAATAGGGTAAATCTGATTTAAAATATCATATTTTTATTAAAATACATTTTCTATGGCTATTTTTGCTATCTATTGTCACGTAAACGTAATTTGAACTCAAATAAAAAGATAAATATTTAAAAACTTCTGATTAAATACGTTTTTTTACTATGTCCCGCTTTCGACGAAAGAATCTCGTTTTTTTCACTCAAAAAGTTCCAAAATCCCGACTTGGCAAAAAAAAAATGTGGAAACGCTGGTGTGCATTAATTAGTTCACTGTATCGCGAGTCTACTGTACTAACTAACTAAACGAAACGTTGTGTTAAGTAACAAAATAAAGACAATGGAAGTCCGACAATTAAATAAATTTTTTGAAATTATAATATATTTGGAAAACGAAAGGGTATAATCGGAAAATCTGCTAGGTACATAAGAAATGGAGTTTAAGGATAGATCTTTCAATATTTTTAAATTGTTAATCGTATGTGCCGTTTCGGAAAAATTCGGTGACAGCGCAGGGTAAAAGTTTGGTTTATTTTACATGCGATGATGATTTCAGATAATTCAGAACTCTCAAAATAAAACGTAAAGAAATTAAATAAATAAACGTTATTCTGATGAAAGATTTCTTTTTCTCTCGACTTTAACCGAAATTTTAACGTACCTTTGGTGCTTTTTTGTTTATTTTTATTAAAAACAAACCATTTCTTAATTGTCTTATACCAATCCACCAATAATTACAAAAAAATTTAAAAAATGTCGTTAAACCAAGATAATCGCCTCATTTTTATCATCCCAACAAATAACCGTCCATCAGGTAATTATGCAACGTTGCCGGACCGCAAGACGCTATAACCAACGATTCACCTCTTACTCAGGTGTGGCAGGCGGCGCGAGCCCGCTCTATAAAATAATGACTCATATATTAAAAGTTACCTCTGATAAGACAAAACTATCTCAAAACTTCATCCACATCGTTTAAAAAACTATTATCTAATATTTTGTTTACCTTGTTGAAATCAAATCCGAATTGTTAGCACTTTAAGTAAATAAATACCTATGCGATGACGTAAACTAACAACACAACACAATACCAGGCACCGAAAGCACTGTTGGAAAGTTTAACCGCTAATCACGACAGTACCACTTTCAAATGAAATATTATCAAATTCACCAAAAAGCGTCCTAAATCACCTCCGGCGCGCGTACCGTATTATTTTCAAAGTTTCAAAAAATGCACCCTTTTATTATCGTTTGGACCCGTATAAACACCGTATACAATGCAGGTGCTTTTTCAATCAAACACATCAGGTATAAGCGCGGTACCCAGCCGACTTGATGGTACGCAAAGGTAGACCGCGAGTAGAAATAATCGCGGTGAGAGGGGACTCGACTTGACTTATTTTCTTTATCTGGTCCCCACGTTGAACCAGTGACTTTTAGGTTAAATCAATTGGCCACGAAAAAGCTATCTCTCTTATTTTAACGGTTGTTCTGCTAATTTCTAGCGATTATTTTGCTTTTACTTTAAGTTTACCGTTTATAATTGACTTTGGAGTCTTAGCGAAAAGCCACTGCCATTAATGTTAAGCACGACGACGTCGACTGCTCATATTATGGTGACGTCACAAATTAAAATGCAATTTCGTGTCTCGCTTCCTTTTGTCGAGTAATTGCACTTTCTATAATAATATTGCATTTGGCTTATTTATTGCTGAAAGTGGTAATTATTAAGGGGGCGGATTATATGCACATAAATTCAGCCAAAATATGCGCATATATATGCCTTGTTTGCCTTTAAAATATGCAGTTATTGGCATTTTTTTACGAAATATGCATACTGGTATGCAAGATTTCTTAATTTATTATAATAAAATGGGGTAAAGAAACACATTGGGTTCTAAAAAATATGTTAATTTTTAAAAAAATGCAAAAAAAAACAAACAAAAATAAAAGTAAACTATTTTTAACCTAAAATTCTGTAAAAGGAATTTTTTACTAAATATTTTTCAAAATTTTCAACTAAAAAGAATTGTCTTCTATTAGTAAAAATATGTTTATACAAAGAGAAGCTTCTTTCAATATCTACTGATGTAATCGAACAATACTGCAACTTTGGTAACAAAATATAAGGCCAAGATACAACTTCGTTGAATGGTTTACCCTCATAAAATAAATGCTTTTTACTGCAGTTGAGTATTTAAATTATTCATTCTTTTTTACATCAGTTACATCCAATTTGTTCCTTACTTGACCTCCTACTTTACCGGGAATGTGTTGTTACATTTAGCCGAAAAAGTTTCGACAATACTAATTGAGTCTCTTAAACTTAAATCTCTACTCTCTAACGAGGATATTAAGTCCGATATAAAACTGAAATTAACCCTAATAAAAAAAAAGATCTTTAGCTACACTTGTACTTTTTAATAACTCTTTACTTTTTTTTAATGACTTCAAAATGTTCTGCATAGGATGTTGCGACCTTAATCCATGTTCTCCACCGGGTAATTATAGGTTCTGAAGGTAAACTAACTTCTGGTAATCTCTCCTTATACAACTGCACTCTTAGAGGTGCTTTTAAAAACACTTTTTTTTTACATAAGAAATTAATTTATTTTAATTTAAATACAGTTTGTTATGTAACGCATTATTAAGCGACAATAAACAACCCCTAGCAATATACCTGCACACCCCGAAAACTCCAAATACCTTGTGTATAACCAAAATGTAAATATAATTATTATAATTTTCAGATTGCAAAATCCCCGAAATAAGTACCGAACTGGACATTAAACCTTTAACGTTTTAAACGTTTTAAAAAAAAATAAAAGCCGAAAACATAAAAATATGCTCTTAAAATAATAATTTATGAAGAATATGCTTTTTATTATAAAATTAACAAAATATGCAAAAAATGCATATAATATGCATTTGGCATATATTCCGCTCTTTAGTAATTTTTTATTATTTAAATGCTTGAAAATGACGATCTTCGAAATACTTTGTTCCTACTTTCTTACAAGCATCAGGATAGAAACGGGTTGTAGATTCATTAATTTTTTACGTATGAATTAAGTTTTAATTTTTATTTTCTTTTTCCTCCCCTAACTTCGCTCTAAATAAATCTGCCACTATTTTCTCCGTCATTTATAGCCAAAAGCTATAAGTTTCTCGAAAGTTAGAAAACTAGAGTAAAGCAATGCGACAGGCCATTAGTGTCACCAACAAAAGTTTTAATTGTTATGAAAAAGTACACCGTTAGAACTTTGCGAGAACTTAGAGAAATGTAGTTTCAAGTATACCGCTAAAAAGCGTTATTTGTCAACTTAGGATTCCTCTGCTCTAGTGGATAAATTAGATTACAAAATGTTAATGCATTAAAGGGTATAGGAAAAGGAAAAATTAGGCTTTTACGAATAAAGCAACTTTACTGGGTTTGATCCCTACAATTAAAAAATACTGTAAAATGTGTTTTATTTAAATAGTTATATCTTTCCTCCTGTTTTTTAAATCACCCTGAAAAATAAAAATAATTTTACGTTACCTATAGGTAATTTGCTATCCTTTAGACTTTGTTAAAGCGTTTTTCACGTACCTATGTATTTCTAATAACTTAGTTATTGTACTTTGCAGCACTAAATAATCACCATATATAAACGGGTTTGTTTGGGTTTGTTAAAAATAATTAAAATATTAAGCATTGTGCACAATATGGGTAACCCAACAAATATTATTAAAATTAAACTAAAAATAAATGTATTTTTTTTTATACCTTGAGAGCAAAAATTATTTGCATCAAAGAGGGCCTTACATCTAAGGACGTAATGCTTAGCCGTAGAGCTTGATACCTGTTGGGTGTCAGTAACTACCTGAATTAACAATCAATCAGTTATTCCGTCATCTTTGACAGCCGTTACAAGTAATTTGATTCATCGCTAATATTTCCAACTTATTGAATAATTCACACAATGGGCTTTACGGAACAGCACAAAACATTCATGATTGAAGCGTATTTTCGAAACGGGGTTAGAGTAAATGGCGAGTGGCAATACAATCCGGGCTTGTGCATGGACGATTTTCACGAACATTTTCCTAACGTTGCTTTTATTGCTGGGGATTTTTATCATTGCCTGAAAAGAACCGTGGCTGTGTTTAGGGAAACAGGTTCTATACAACACAAAAAAGGTGCAGGAAGACCATCTGTAAGAACAGAAGAACTTGTTGCAAACGTTCGTGAAATAATGCAAAATACGCCAACAAATTGTATAAAACGCCTGTCCCAAGAAGTGGGAAAATCTTATGGAACATGCATACATTCTTAAGAAGCAGCTAAATTTATTTCCTTATAAAGTGCATAAAGATCAGACATTGAATTCCCACCTAGATCACCTTGTTTAACGGTTATGGATTACTTCGTTTTTCCTCATTTAAAGAACACTATTTTTAAAACACCAGTTGCAAATTTAGAACAATTACAAGAAAGGATTATCCAAGAATTTGGTAACATTTCTCCAGAGATGCTAGTCAACACTTTCGAAAATATGAAGAGACGTGCGAATTTATGCTTGGAGCATGGCGGTGGCCAATTTCAGCAATTTATGTAATTATTTTTCTTTTTCTTTCTGTATATTCTTACTTTGTTAATTTTGTTCGAACAAACCCGAACAACACAAATAAATTTGTATTTGTCCACTTATTTTATTACTCATTAGTCATAATATGAATTTGACAAAATTTTAACCTAGATTTGGTTAGATATATCGTTCCTATTATTATTGTGATCTAAACCAAGCCCCACGTTTTTTAATCCAAGCCCTGTTTGATGCAAATAGTTTTTGCTCGCACGGTAATATCAAAAAACAACAACAATTTGTTCAACAAAATTAATAAATACCACAATAAACACGAAAACAAGCTCATAACAATAGGCTTGATTACCTGAGGTCTGAGGTACCTATATAATATAGGTCAAAGGTTAAGACCTCAATGGTTTTAGTTCCTTTACGATTTGTTGCAGAGAAAGCTTTCTGGAAGAGTAAATCTAAGTGATTTATGGGCCAGCCGTTTCACTGTTCCTTTGTTACTATGTGGTTTAAAAATAAAATATTTAACATAAAAGCAGGGGTCACTACAGCGCAGCGTCCATAGCAAATGAGGACAATAATAGTCATGAGAAACTAGTGTTTCTCTCTCGTCTCGCTTTTTCTCGTCTTATCTGGTTCTCGAGACGAGATGAGACGAGAAAAAGTCATAACCGAATTTCTAATAAAAATAATAAATTATAATTTATTTTTTTATAACGCTTAAGATTAACAAATATAGCCAAAAAAGCTTTTCCTGTAGGATTTCAACGTCTTAATAAAAGGAAAATTGCAAAACATTGCTAAAAGCCCAAATCGAATTACACTCTCACTATTTTTGGTAACTTTTAATAGACAAGAGGAAACGACTTGCGGTTTTTGCAGTTCTCTTTACTGACCAGTTAGCTATAGAATAGAGTTAAAATGGTTTGATGATTGCATTTAAATTCTTTAAAAAGTCGAAGCTAGAAATATATTTTTTAAAAGTGCCGGCTGCTATTAACGGCACGAATTATTTTTAATAATATTTATACAAACGTTCAAAGAGGATGAAACGTTCTTTAAAATAAGCCATATATTGTTAAATTCGGTTAACGCAAACCAAAGTTACAGCCTTTTAAGTACTTTCAGTCGTTACCCTTCCCCAGGCTGTTACCATGATAAGTACAAAAAAATTGTTTTTACAAAATGTATAGAGGATACTACAGAGCATAAAAAAACTTAATTTCTGACCTACATTGCATTGCTGTTATTAGTAGAAATAAAGGACTTTGTATCATCGCAAAGCGACTACGCACCCTAGCGGGCAATAAAGATACATTTTTTCAAATTTCAGCTTTCTTTAAAAGCTTGTTACCGTCTAAATACATAAAAGTTTTTTCATCAGACTTCTTGAACCAATTAATTTGATCCAAATAATTTTAAAGGCCTGTATCCGGATATTATCTACACATGTTCAAAAATAACTTCCCAATCCATGATAATTAAACAAGCTTACCCTTTCAGAAATATCCCAGATCCCAAACATTAGCCCATGGGGCACGTAACACTGTAAACAATCCGATAAGGCACATGTTTTTAATCAATAAAATTATAGCACCGACAGGAGCACTCCGGAAAGGTTCTATCTTTATCTGGCTTAGCGTAAAAGCTAGATACGTGGAGAGAGCCGAGAGTAACTCGTAGATATAGGAACGGTTTCTTGTGTTTGTATTGAATTGCCTGGATTACAAGCTTTTTGATGGTTTATCATTGTCGAAAGCCATGTACGCAAATGGGATAGACGTATTATTGACTGATGCCATGAGAATAATATTTAGGTAAATGACACTAATGAATGTAACAAAGAAAATTCCGCTTTCACTATTGCACTGCGTATAATGCGAAACCAATAAGCAAATAGTTTTTTACAATGGCACTTTTAAAAACACTTACTAGAAATATTATTTTAAAAAAATGTTTGAACAATTAAAAAAAATGAGGGTCGCAACGAAAGCGCTGCAGGTTGGATATATGCAGGAAAACTTTCACTTGCATTTTGCTTTCAAGGATTTTCTTTACCCTTCGGCGAGAAAAAGTGACTTGCGCCATAGGAATAAAAGAGATATTTGTTTCAGTTTGCATGAAACGCACTGAAAATGCGCTTTTCCATACAATACCTACAACAAATAATTTTTTTTAAATTTTATTCGCCTGTCATAATCAATATTTTACCAATTAATTACATGTATTTTACTATTTGTTGACGTGGTTAGATCTATTATTACAAAAATTATCAGGAATAATACCAGAAAAAGTGCATTTAAATTACTGTTTGAAAGCTTCTTGTACTGTAACTGCACGGGTTGATTTTCATTTTTGATTAATTCGTAAAAAGCCCGAAGCCCGACGAAGCCGAACGAAGGGGTGATTCCTTGTACGATTGTAAGAAAAAAAAGTTTATATGAACAGTGTCATCGTATTAAAAAAATGAGGGGCTGAAAAGGGTCATGGCAACAAAAAAAAAAGGAAGATCCTGTAGATTATTTTAAATGGTAATGACGTTGTTTTATAGGTATACTGGTAAAACTTTCCAAGAAAAATTGAAAAAAATCAAAAAAGAAATTTAATTTTAACACCCTGTATCTCAACAACCTAAACCTTTAAGGTGTGTGTTCACATGAATGTTTTATCTTAAAATTACACAAATAATCATCCCTTTAGGAGATTTTTACATTTTGTAGTCTCATTTCTAATTCTAAATTATGTCAAAATGGGTTAAAGAATTCCTGGTAGTACCTATATAATATCACTTTTTCACGTGCCGCAACCGCGTTTTCGCCGGGCAGGAAAGCGTGTCAGAAATAGAAGTTCGAATTTTACATCAAAAACATCAATTTTTAAAAAGGAATTGTCTAATGCTTCAAATTATTTCAAATTTTAACAGCACATTAAAAACATGAGTTGTGAAAAATGGGTTATCTTCCCTTTATTTTTTGATTATTTGTAAGAATATACAAGTAATTATTTTTTTAATATGCCTCCTATGGATTTGTCAAAATTCTGGATTAAGAGCGCTCTAAATTTGAGTTATTTATACAACATATACTTTTTTTCAATAACATCGGATCAGTCACAATTCTTTTTAAAAATCCTTGAAATTTATACTTATTTTTAAAAGTAGAAATACCCTAAACAGGGCCGAATTAAGGTCGTTTGACGCCTTGGGCCAGACAAATTTTGGCGCCTATTTTTTTCAATTTCGAAATGGATTTTAAAAAATTGACCAAGTTATGATACGGATGATCAAATTTGTGCCTAAACCGTCCTAAACGTAATCTCGTAAAAATATGTTTTGCAAGCGGAAATTTGCACGTGTTGAAAAAAACTCATAGATTAATTTAATTGTAATAAACGTATAAAACATGTAAGTACTCAGGGAAAATTGTAAAACAAAAAATAGAAGTATAAACAAACAACTAAACATTAATGATTAATGTTTACAAAATGTGAAATGAATTAAACAATTAACTCAAAATATCATAACTTAATAAGAGTTTGGTAGTTTCCAAAGTTTAAAAAACTAATCTACTAATCAAGCCAATTAAGATATACAAAAAAAAAATTAAACATAAAAACACAAAATTATATAAACTAAAGTATAGGGATTACCTAAAAGATCATATCAATAACGACTCGTTATTAACTAGATCAATGACATCAACAAATAAAATAATATATTATTATGTAAATGTTTTGAGAAAAAAATATAAAGGTAATAAAGGAACAGTTTTCGTGGCCCAATGTCGAAAAACTTTTATTAAAGGTAATTTTAAAAATAACGACATATTTTTAGAGTATTAAGATACTAGAAATGTTTTTTTTCGACATTTTTGACTCGAGAAATTTTGAATAATGTCGTCGAAGGAAGTTGATTTCACGAGATCTGATAACTAAATAGTCTTAATACTTTAATTTAGAATATTTTTGTTTAGATTGGAATGGGGATGTTCTTTATACTTTGTAGGTGTTAAAACTCTCGTTATAACCAAGATTTTTAGTGTCGTTTCCCACTGTAGTTTTCCACGTTCCACTTAAATACCACCCCCAGGTGACCACTCATAAACCCTTGTCGCTAACTGGTCCCACACCTGTTGTCACAAAAAAATATGTCATGCTGACAGACTCACGCCACCGCGAAATATCTTTTCTTTTAAAAGTCAGTCTCAAATAGTACTAAAAAAGAATAGCACGTAGGCTAATTTTCTCCCCACGTATACTCTCAATCTCCGGTAGTAAAAAGTGAATTCGTTTCATCCCGGAACGGACCCAGTTAAAGGTTAACGTATTTCTTCTCGTATTTGGTACACGCGTGTGGTGTTTTTGCTCGAAAGTGATATTCCTTTCAACCCGGAAAGGACCCGGTTAAAAGAAAAACGTACTTCTCGCTTTGTATACTATGCCCGTTGTAGTATATAAGTTTAGCTGACCTATTACTACGTCTAGGTTGCTAGAGTGTCCCGTAGACTGTAAATGTGTTCACGTTTTGATGTTTTAAATTACCGTTTTGTTGAAACTAATAAATAGAACGAAGAAAAAGATACTGTTTTATTGCTGCAACGAACCAGCACCGTGGAGACTGCGAGAAAACGAAGAAATACTCGCCTCCAGCTATAAATTGGAAGAGAATACAAATCTCCAGTTTATACAATGGTCCTTCGACCCCAGGATTTTGAAGCTTTCTTTAAAAGTATTTGTTGTAGCTAAACAGGAACCAAGAACCCAAAATTAGGACCAACTCCGCCATTAGACGTTTGCCGTCGGAACCCGGAAAAAACAGCAACCAGCCCGCTGTTTAGACGTTTGCCGTCGGAACACGGAAAAGCAGCAACCAGCCCGCTGTTAGATGATTTGCCGTGGCGGATAACACCCGATTAGATTTCGCTGGCCCAGGAAAGAAGATACCTTCATACTTCGTAGGATTTGGACAATTTAAGGTCAGAACTTTCCAGTTTTTTCGTAAAACTTTTAATGCAATTCTCAGTGATTATTTTAGCTAAACTCTCGTTATAATAGTCGAATAATTTTAAATCACATCATGGAAACTTTACTTAAAAAACGAACTTCTTGTAAAGCATCTCTCACGCGAATTGAAAATTATTTAAACAAAAATGTAAATAACCCGAATTTGGTACTTCATGAGTTTAAAACTCGTCAGACACGTTTAAGTGAAGTGTTCATGATATATAATGAAACTCAGGATGAAATAGACTTATTGGATAACTCAGATACTCAATTACAGGATAGGGAAGACGTAGAAAATAGGTTTTATGCAGCTTTAGCGCGTTTAAATGAAATTATTGAAATATTAACGAAAAAAACGATCTTACAAACTACTCAAGCCGCGATTATCTCTCAAAACTCTCAAATTACACCCGCAGTAAAATTACCAAATATAGATATACCCCCTTTTTCTGGGAATCCTTCCGAATGGGTGTCGTTTTACGAACTTTTTACTACTTTAATAGTAAATAATCCTAACGTCACAAATATTCAACGATTTATGTACCTTAAGAGCTACTTAAGACACGAACCTTTACGTTTAATTGACAATCTACAATTAACTAACGGTAATTTTGATATTGCAATTAACACTTTAGAGAAAAGATACTCAAATAAATTATTACAAGTAAATGCTCGCATTAAATCACTTTTTGAGATGCCTGCTTTGACAAAATGCAACGCACACAATTTAAGAGATTTTATGACACAATCTAAACAAAACCTTGAATCGCTGAATAATTTAATAAATAAAGAAGTTCAGCGGGATTTATTACTTTTTTATTTGTTAGGTCAAAAGCTTGATTATAATACTCGTAAAGGTTTTGAATTACACAGGGATTCTTCTCAATTACCTACTTTGGATGATCTTTTTAATTTCTTAGATAGCAAATGTGTCTCGCTAGAAATATTAAACCCCGAAACTCAAAACACTGTTAAAGTTCGACGCCCATATAACCCCAGTTTTCAAACTCACTCACACGTTGTGTCACATACACAAGTTCACTCGCAAAATCCCCGGACGCAACAGTCTGCATTATTTTGCATATATTGTAAAGTAAATACTCACAAAATCTACGCGTGTAATGATTTTATTAAACTACCTCATTCGGAAAAATTAAAATACATTCAAAATAAGCAGATGTGTAGAAATTGTTTTGGAAGTAAACACACTGTGGAAAATTGCACGTCCAGAAGTTGTTATGTCTGTTCGGCAAGACATCACACTTTATTACACAATAATTCATTTTCTCAAAATCCCAATTCACGCCCACAAAACCAAAACTCTAACCCAACATTCCCTAGAAATCATGTTACTACTGATGTAAACCACACTAGAAATCACGGTAATACGCAAAATAGGTTTGAAATTTCAAATCGTTCGCGACAAAATACAGCTGAAAATCATTCTCAAGATAGCGGACAAAATGCTAATATTAATCACTCTCAAGTAACTGCGTTCTCGACTCAAAGTTGTGATATTTTGTTAGCAACTGCGGAAGTAACTTTATATTCGGCAGATAAAAAACCCATAATCGCAAAGGTCTTATTAGATTCTGGTTCCCAGTCGTCTATAATCACAGATGATTTAGTACGAAAACTTAATTATAGCACTTATGATAGAAATTTACAAATTTCAGGAATCTCTCAAAATAGCACGGTCTCAAATAAAATGGTAAATCTTAATATATTCTCAAATGTAAACGCGAATTTAAGTTTTAACGTATCTTGTGCTATTTTAGACAAGATAACAAGTAAACTACCCCAAACACGAATTAAAGCGGATCAGTTGAACATACCTCACGATATAAGGTTAGCAGATCCCAAGTTTTTTATCCCCTCTACAATTGACATTTTAATCGGTGCAGATGTTTATTATACATTGCTATCAGATGGACTCGTAAGGTTAGGAAATAATATGCCAGTTTTGCATAACACACACTTAGGGTGGGTTATCGCAGGAAGTGTGCCCCGTCAGCACGGTTTGTCTCATCCCATGCCAAATGTTTCTTTGTTTTTACAAACAGAAAACAACTCTGAAGATATTAATCAGGCCCTTACAAAATTTTGGACTCTCGAAGAAATCCCCAATAAACCTATTCTAACCCCCCAGGATGAGTTAGCTGAAACTATATTTTTAAATACTACAAAGATTTTAAAAAACGGTCAATACCAAGTGGACATACCCTTAAAATCAGAAAAAGAATATTTATGTTTAGGTGAATCTTTTACACAGGCTAAGAAACGATTTTTGCATTTGGAAAAACGTTTTCAAAAAAATCCTCAATTATTTTCAGAATATAAAGCTTTCATTGACAATTATGTAGATTCCGGTTATGGTAAATATATCCCGATCACTCTCACGAATGAAAATAACGAAAATAAATATTATCTTTCCCACCACTGTGTAATTAAAGAAAACAGTACTTCCACGAAATTGAGAGTAGTATATGACGCATCTTGTAAAAGTTCTTCAGGATTTTCACTGAACGATATAGCGCTAAAAGGATTTCCCGTACAGCCCGAATTATACGATATTTTGTGTAGATTTCGCACTTCAAAGTTTGTTATGACTTCGGATATCGAAAAAATGTATTTACAAATATAAATAAACCCCGAACAAACCTTTCTTCAAAACATTTTGTGGAGAGATAACCCAGATAATGAGTTCAAATGCATAGAGTTAGTAACAGTAATTTTCGGAACGAATTTCGCTCCTTATGTAGCAACCCGGACATTAAATGATATTGCTTTAAAGGTTAAAGACCAGTATCCATTGGCATCAAATGTTTTATTAAACTCCACGTATATGGATGATATTTTATGTTCGTGTAATAGTTATGAAGAGCTGATTGAGGTTTATACCCAATTAAGTGCGGTGTTAAATTCAGCAGGTTTTACATTACACAAATTTGGCTCAAATTCTCATGATTTTTTAAATCAATTTTGTAATGACGTACGAAGTATTAAATATGAAATAAAAATTGAAAACGCATCAAGTAAAGTGTTAGGTATATCGTGGAATTCGAAACTTGATTATTTTACAGTCACACTCCCGGATAATTCTAAAAATGAAAATTATACAAAACGTGAAGTGCTCTCAAAATTGGCACAAATGTATGACCCGCTCGGCTTAATAAACCCGGTAGTTGTGATAGGTAAATATCTCATGCAAAAAATTTGGTTAAGGCAAATAGAATGGGATGATTTACTTCCCTCAGACCTACTCGCTGAATGGAAAGATTTTCTAAATGAATTATCGTATTTGTCAAAATTAAAAATCTCGAGATGGTTTTTTATAGATAAAAAAATCATAAAGATAGAACTACACGGTTTCGCAGATGCTAGCCTCAAGGCTTATGGTGCCTGTCTTTATATTCGCGCAGTTTATACTGATAATTCTATATCTTGTAATTTAGTAACTGCAAAATCGCGGATTTCACCCACAAAAACGGTCTCGTTGCCAAGATTAGAACTGTGTGGTATGGTGGTCTTAGCTAAATTAACCCAAAAAATCACCTCTGTACTTTTAAATTTTACTTTTGACTCGGTAAATCTTTACACGGACTCACAAATCGCACTCTGCTGGATCAAGTCGCACCCATCGCGTTGGACTACCTTTGTGTCAAACAGGGTAAGTCAATTCTCGAAATAAGTATCAAAAAATAACAGGCACTCTCACGGTTGATGAAATGAAAAATGCATTAGGCTGTATAGTAAAAACTTTGCAGATTAAACACTTTTCTCAAGAAATCTCGGAATTGAAAAACAATAAGCAAGTTACTAATAAAAATATTCTCTCACTCAAACCCTTCCTCGATGACGCGGGTATTATGCGCGTAGGCGGACGATTGTCAAACGCTGATATTCATTATAATCAAAAACACCCAATTTTGTTGCCCTCGAAAAACCATGTTGTATCATTGTTTTTGAAAAAAGAACATTTAAGATTAGGACACGCAGGAGCTCAAACTGTTTTGTCAAATGTAAGATTAGAGTTTTGGCCTTTAGACGGTTTGAGAGAAGTAAAACGCGTGATCAGAAAATGTTTATCTTGTTTTAGATTTCACGCAAAACCCAATGAACAAATTATGGGTGATCTACCAAAAGATAGAGTTTCTGTTGCTCGACCATTCCAGAAAGTAGGCGTTGATTACGCTGGCCCATTTTTTATTAAATCTTCTCGATTAAGAAAGGCTCCAGTTCAAAAATGTTATGCTGCAATATTTATTTGCATGACCACAAAGGCGGTTCACATAGAGGTAGTGTCTGATTTGTCAACCCAAGCATTTCTCGCAACTCTTAAAAGATTTATTTCACGTAGAGGAAACCCCTCCATTATATTTAGCGATAATGGCACAAATTTTTTAGGCGCGAAAAATTATCTACACGAATTATACGACTTCTTTAAAAATCAACAAAATATTAATCACGTAAATGATTTTCTGACTTCTCTCGAAATTGAATGGAAATTTATTCCACCACGAAGCCCCCACTGGGGAGGACTTTGGGAATCAGCTGTTAAAGGCGCGAAAAATCATTTAGTTCGGATAATAGGCACTGCTAATTTAACTTTTGAAGAGTTAACCACGATTTTTACTCAGATTGAAAGTATCATGAATTCGCGTCCCCTATGTGCTTTTTCAAACGACCCCTTGGACTTAGACTATCTTTCTCCCGGACATTTTCTTATAGGAACAACCTTAACCGCATATCCCGAAAGGAATTTATTAGATAAACCCGAAAATCGATTAACTTTTTGGCAGCGATGTACCCAGATACAACAACAGTTCTGGAAAAAATGGTCTGTGGAATATCTCAATAGATTGCAAAATAGACCAAAATGGTTACAACCCACGGAAAATCTAAAGGTAGACGATTTGGTATTATTAAAAGACGATAATGTTCCCCCATTAGTTTGGCCTCGAGCACGAATTACGGAAGTAATGCCCGGATTAGACGGTAAAGTTAGAATGGTGAAACTCCGAACTCAATATGGTGAATTTACTCGAAGTATCACCAAGGTTTGCCCTTTACCCCAACAAGATTCGTCAGATCTTTAATGGGAAAATAAGTAAAATTTTTTTTTCTGTTTTATGCAATTGCATATATTGTTTTATTCGTTTATATTTAATTTGTTTTATTTAGAAGTTACTTAACTTCAACGGGGGGGAGTATGTTAAAACTCTCGTTATAACCAAGATTTTTAGTGTCGTTTCCCACTGTAGTTTTCCACGTTCCACTTAAATACCACCCCCAGGTGACCACTCATAAACCCTTGTCGCTAACTGGTCCCACACCTGTTGTCACAAAAAAATATGTCATGCTGACAGACTCACGCCACCGCGAAATATCTTTTCTTTTAAAAGTCAGTCTCAAATAGTACTAAAAAAGAATAGCACGTAGGCTAATTTTCTCCCCACGTATACTCTCAATCTCCGGTAGTAAAAAGTGAATTCGTTTCATCCCGGAACGGACCCAGTTAAAGGTTAACGTATTTCTTCTCGTATTTGGTACACGCGTGTGGTGTTTTTGCTCGAAAGTGATATTCCTTTCAACCCGGAAAGGACCCGGTTAAAAGAAAAACGTACTTCTCGCTTTGTATACTATGCCCGTTGTAGTATATAAGTTTAGCTGACCTATTACTACGTCTAGGTTGCTAGAGTGTCCCGTAGACTGTAAATGTGTTCACGTTTTGATGTTTTAAATTACCGTTTTGTTGAAACTAATAAATAGAACGAAGAAAAAGATACTGTTTTATTGCTGCAACGAACCAGCACCGTGGAGACTGCGAGAAAACGAAGAAATACTCGCCTCCAGCTATAAATTGGAAGAGAATACAAATCTCCAGTTTATACAGTAGGTATGATAATTAGCGGTAAATTAGCAATTATGCCATAGTTTAAATAGTGATTTAAATGTATAAAATAATAATTGTTATAGGTAGGTACACTAAAATTCGTTAAAAAGCCTATTTCGTTCGTGGCGTCGTAGTCACGTAGTCTATGGCCTATTTGGCCTATTGGTTAATCCGGCCCCGCCTAAAAGTTTATGTACATATGTAAATAACACCCTGTATAATGCAAACAGGTAAAGTCGATTCACTGAGTAAACCTGCAAGATGGCCGACATGTCATATGACAAAAGTCATTGGAAATGCAAAAATTTATTTTATTTAGCTGGAATCTGACTTTTGTCATATGACATGTCGGCCATCTTGCAGGTTTACTCAGTGAATCGACTATAATTTTAGTGTTAATGATGTTTTCTAATATACATGACTAATAATTAGATCAAAAACAATACTTTACAAATAATAAAAAAATTACGAATGAATCATTGAACCATTTTATGGGTTAAACGAGTGGGTGACATATAATAAAAAGGTGCACTGTCATCAAGAGGCGATCTGATTGCTTTGCTGACCCCGTTTCTCTAATGATTTAATTACGAACGTGTCAACGGGGACGGCATTATGCAAAACTCTATACTAGGTTGGCGAAATGGCTAAAACTAGATAAAATAAGAGACAATACAAAAGGGTTTGCTATTATACTTAGGCAAAAAGGTATGAGGAAGGTTTAAAAATAGCAGCAAAAGAAAGTGATATAAGAGTTTATTTATGCATGTAAAATTAATCCATGTTTTTCTAAATTGGGAATTTATCCTTAACCCAGGAGAGCACGAATTATTTAATTTTCTTTTTTATTAACTTCGGGCGTTTTTTTTAGTTATTTCCAATTCAAGAAACACATAAACATTAGGTAATATTTAAAAGATTATATAGTGTCCGCGAAAATAATTAAAAAAAAAAAAATATAGTGGCATATCGGACAAGTGTGTAACTATTTCTTATATTGGAATACACAGGGATCCAAGTTCAATGGATACCCTGGGGCGGGTAGACCACGACGGCCGTTTCGTCCTTATTAGGACTCGACGGGCAGCCATAACCCAAGCAATTCCAAGAATGACGGAAAAATGCACTATACTGGATTGTGGTTGCACTTCGTGGTTTATTTAGTTGTCAACCTTTCGATTATACCAGTGTAACTATCTTTTATATTGGAGTGAATTCCGTGGGATGGCGCTACGGTGCACTGATGACCGCCTTGGTTTTGCAAGGAGGCTTTTAGTGCATTTTTCCGTCATTCTTGGAATTGCTTGGGTTATGGGCATGGCTGCCCGTCGAGTCCTAATAAGGACGAAACGGCCGTCGTGGTCTACCCGCCCCAGGGTATCCATTGAACTTGGATCCCTGTGTATTCCAATATAAAAAATAGTTACACACTTGTCCGATATGCCACTATATTTTCTTTTTTTTTTTAATTATTTTCGCGGACATTATATTATCTTTTAAACATTTTTATGGCTTAAAGCTCAAACGGATTGCGCGCATTCTGGTGGGTGCCAGCAGGGGCGGATCGGCCCGCCGGGACACCGGGAGATTTCCCGGTGCGCCAGTCCTTCAGGCGCCGCCGCTGTTTGCGAACTTTTTCTTTTTTTTTTTAACAACTTGAATTAATTTTGAAGAAGTAGCCCATACTCAAAGTGGAGTTAAATGGTATAGAAAAAAGAAAAGCACAAAGTCTTTCTCCACAATTTTTATTAGAATAACTAGGCGAACCTAGAATAATTCATAATACTTCAAATCGACATGTTTCGAGTGTAGAAACACTCATCATCAGGAAAACAAAGTGAAAGTTACAATGCTGATGTTGTCAGCAATAGAGAAAATAATAGTGGGATTTAGCCGTAATGGAGCTTATTAATGGTGTACAAGAGGTGTAAAATTGAATAGTCAAAAGACCGACAATCAAGAGTTCAGCATACTGAAAAGTCAAGGGTTAGTGCAAAGGTACTGTCCTGAGCAGAAAAATAAGAACAAAAGGAAAATTAGGGATTTTTAAAAAGACTTATCTGTGAAAATCATTAATAAGTAGTGAAAAATCTTGAGTTTTATTCAGCTTTGTCAGAGACATGTGAAAGTATTGAAGTAAGATGTAAAAAAAAGAAAAAAAAAGTTGTTTTTTATAAAATTGGAAGCATCATTTAGCTTAAAGTAAAATAATGTTGGGGTAACTGGGTTCAATACTTTCACATGTCTCTGACAAAGCTGAATAAAACTCAAGATTTTTCACTACTTAATAATGATTTTCACAGATAAGTCTTTTTAAAACTCCCTAATTTTTCTTTTGTTCTTATTTTTCTGCTCAGGACAGTACCTTTGCACTAACCCTTTACTTTTCAGTATGCTGAAGTCTTGATTGTCGGTCTTTTGACTATTCAATTTTACACCTCTTGTACACCATTAAAAGCTTCATTACGGCTAAATCCCACTATTATTTTCTCTATTGCTAACAATATCAGCATTGTACCTTTCACTTTGTTTTCCTGATGATGAGTGTTTCTACACTCGAAACATGTCGATTTGAATTATTATGAATTATTCTAGGTTCGCCTAGTTATTCTACTAAAAATTGTGGAAAAAGACTTTGTCCTTTTCTTTTTATTAATTTGAATTAATTTTGAAAATAATCGAAAAAGCAAAAAACCAGAATTTATTTAATTTTTATATTATTTTTTCACCTAAATGTGTTTTAAATGTAAAAAATTAAGTTTTTTTTATTTATAAGTTATTATAAAAAATATGTGGTAAGTGAATGAAAAAATACATATTTATGTCTTTTAATTTTTTTATTGGATCGACACGAACGCGGCGCCATATCAATTGACTTCCCGCGCCGGTCCGAGGTGTCCCATCCGCCCCTGGGTGCCAGCGTTGATCTGTTTTCTTGTCTGCAAAATGGCAGATGTTTTCGGTGAAAACGCAAATAGCGTTCCCTATACTGGATTGTGGTTGCACTTCGTGGTTTATTTAGTTGTCTAGATTATACCAGTGTAACTATCTTTTATATTGGAGTGAATTCCGTGGGATGGCGCTACGGTGCACTGATGACCGCCTTGGTTTTGCAAGGAGGCTTTTAGTGGATTTTTCAGTCATTTTTGGAATTGCTTCGGTTATGGCTGCCCGTCGAGTCCTACCCGCCCCAGGGTATCCATTGAACTTGGATCCCTGTGTATTCCAATATAAAAAATAGTTACACACTTGTCCGATATGCCACTATATTTTCTTTTTTCTTTTAATTAGGTAATATTATTAAAAATAAACATATATTTAAAAAAAAAATGTGTGGCCGTGTGGCAACTCTACACTGAGAAAAAAACCTATTCCTTATAAGAATTCACATAGGTACTCTCAGGGCCGTTTCTGAGTGGTGTGCTGGGAGTGCCCCCGCACAAGGGCGGCGAAAGCCGCCTGCAGTTTCACAGAAAAAAAATTTAGACATAAAAAAAAATTCTATTTTTCAAAAATATGAAGGCGGCCGGCGGCCGCCCTTCTCCAAATAAGAATGGTAAATTCAGTTCTCAAAAAAAAATTATGCAGTAGCTGTCAAGAATGAGGCAGCCGCCCTTTGTGTTAATTAGAGATTTCTTTTTAGATAGGTAAGTATCGGAAAAATACAAAGAATTTTCAACGGAGGCGGCCGCCCTGCAACCCGCGTCATTTACATTTTGTCTTAGGTTTACTCAAAAAATTAAAACTAATTGATATTATTTGAATAATTATGTGGGTAGGTCTTATTAATTTGGTAGTAGGGTAGGTGGGGGCAAAAACACTCACAGGGCAAAAGAACGCACCCTATTTAAATTTGCCGCCAGTTTTCAAATGCTGTTACAAATAACTTTTCCGACGTCGAAAAAAAGGACCCATACATATTGATTACGAATCAAAAGATGACCCCATCGTCGAGGCGAAACAGAGTTTGTTTTAATGTGGATTTTTATATTTCGATTTAATTTATAATTAAGGACAGATTCGTTTCACTTAATAAGTGTAATGAAACTTTTGGGTTTTTGTCGAACTTCTATGAAGCTAATGCCATAAATGACGAGAAATTGTTAAAATCCTGCAAAGATCTCGATATAGCGCTTCAAGATCAAGGAAGTCCCACAAACAAAGATATTGATGGCTCAGAGCTCTACCAGGAAATTTTGTCGTTCCGGGAAATTTTTCCAATAAAACATTCAATTGTATAGATACGCTAAAATTCATCGGTGAAAAAGATTTAATCTCATTATTTCCAAATCTTTGTGTTGCGCTGAGAGTTTTTATTTTTTTTTTCTTAATTATTTATTTTACGTCGGGTTTGTTCGATATTGAAGGTAAAGGTTTTTATTACTCTACCGGTTACTGTTGCATCTGGCGAACGCAGTTTTTCAAAGTTTAAATTAATCAAAAATTACTTGCGGTCAACTATGTCCCAAGAAAGCATTAGTGGCTTGGCCCTTATCGCCATTGAAAGCCAAATTTGGGAAGAGTTAAAGGTAGACCAGGTGATTGATGACTTTTGCGTCAATAAAGGCTAGAAGAGTAATTCTTAAATTTTTTTACTGTTTTATTTACTACTAGCGTGTACCCGGCCTGCGTTGCAGCCCGGCATTATACGACGTCAGATAATAAGGCGAACAAACCTCAAACTCAACCGTTTGCCGGCCCGGCCACAATTCACATCCATGCATAAAACATAGTCTGTCTTCGTCTATTCCGGCTTCGGTGCTTCGGATCGATCGTTGAACGGGCCGGGGACCGGTTAGGTTGGGTCGTTCGTTCTCCCTACTCTAATTTATCAGTGTTTATCAGTGTTTCTCTATAATATTATGCATGTATTATACATAAAAACCTTCCTCTTGAATCACTCTATCTATTAAAAAAAACCGCTTCAAAATCCGTTGCGTAGTTTTAAAGATTTAAGCACATATAGGGACAGGACGGGCGATAGCGACTTTGTTTTATACTATGTTAAGATATAGGTTTATTTTAATTACCAAAAATTAGTTTTTACTTTCTTGTTTTTGTTTTCTTTCCAGATTTTAGCACGTGTTTGCAGAATGTTATGTTTTAAAGTTTTGTGATAGTATCCTATAATTAAATAAGTATTTATACAACTTTTTTTAAATTGACTTGACTACAATTATTAGGTAGGTAATGTAATGAGGAGCTCATCACTGTTTGCAATACCTGTACAAAATCTCTACAATACTTCCGCAATATACTGCATTAGGTACTCTGTCTGCAATATCCTGCAACACTCTGCAATACAGTCTGCGATTCTCTGCAATACCTAGAATATTGCTGCAACACTTGTAGAAATATTTAGGAGTGCTAAGCCCCTCTGTAGGTAAGTATGAATAAAAAAAAAATATCAAAAATAGACACATATTGAAGCCATTTTTGTGACAATTGCTTTGCGTAAAATAGTAACTGATTTGATTTAAAGGGCAGCCAGTTCATATGTCGCACAAGGGCGGCCAATAGGCCAGAAACGGCCCTGGGTACTCTTTATACCACGATTTAATACTATATGTGACAGCGACGCGCTTTCCTACTGGACAATGAAAATTGCTTGACCGTTGTGTAGCGAATCACGGTAATCTAGCCAATAGGAAATAGGAGTTATTGCTCTGAATACTCACAGTAATTATCAAGTTCTATTGGGGGTGTAATCTGGTTTTATATACTATATTCGTTCCGACTAGCAGTTGTAATGAAACTTATTGACATTAATCTCAGACCATAGTGCTTGGTCTGAGACATATTAATCATAATAATATTTGCTTGCTACTGTTAATAAAACATAGGGGAGAGCAAGGCAATATGACATAAATTACTATCTTTTGAAAATCAATTTTTACTAAACCAAAAGGTATATAAGGTTTTATTATTTTCTTTTAATATGGCCTCTTAACGTTTTAAGTGAATTAAAATATTTTACTTGTAAGAATTGCAACATTTAGGAAAAATTTCAAAAAATAACAAGCATTGTAAAAACCATTTAACCTTATAGGGTAAGGCAAATTGACATACCAAATTTTTCCCTTAAAGGCAAAATGACATGGTTGTATGAAATTAACTGTCCAGTGAGTAAGAAAAAAATAGCAATGCGTAAGTGTAAAATGTAGTTTCTACTTATATTTTAGGTTTGTTGTACATTAACGAAATTAAAAAAAAATATATTGAAACAAAATATGAATAAATTAAGAACGGCATATTGCTATACAGGCAAAACGACACACCGCTATGTCATTTTGCCCAATGTGCAATATAAAGAATAAATATATTTTCTAGGTTATAATTTTATTCAATCATTTAAATGTTAGTGTAATATTAAAACTAGAGGGCTAATAGTTGTGGGTTAACACTAAAACATTGGCAGCGACCTTATATATTTTAACCAAAAATATTTCAACAATCACTTACCTTGATATTTTACATAGGAAAATACACAAACTCTCTAGAAAACAACAAACGATCGACTATGCTATTTTATTACGACTGACGATCTTAGCGGTATTAAGATGTGTTTTGTAGTAGAGAACTCAACACGAATGTAATGAAACTGGGCCGAAAACAGGTAATATGTCATTTTGCCTGCTATGTCATTATGCCTTGCTCTCCCCTATACCGTGCGAGCAAAAATTATTTGCATCAAAGAGGGCCTTGCATCTAAGGATGTAATGCTTAGCCGTAGAGCTTAATACCTGTTGGGGGTCAGTAACTACCTGAACTAACAATCAATCAGTTATTCCGTCATCTTTGACAGTCGTTACAGGTAATTTGATTCATCGCTAATTTTTACAATTTTTTGAACAATTCACACAATGGGCTTTACGGAACAGGGAAACGGGTGTTAGAGTAAATGGTAAGTGGCAATACAATTCGGGTTTGTGCATGGACGATTTTAACGAACATTTTCCTAACGTTGCTTTTATTGCTGGGGATTTTTATCATTGCCTGAAAAGAACCGTAGCTGTGTTTAGGGAAACAGGTTCTAAACAACACAAAAAAGGAGCAGGAAGACCATCCGTAAGAACAGAAGAACTTGTTGCAAACGTAACAAACGTTCGTGAAATAATGCAAAATACGCCAACAAATTGTATAAGACGTCTGTCTCAAGAAGTGGGAAGATCTTTTTCAGCAATTTATGTAATTATTTTTCTTTTCCTTTCTGTATATTCTTACTTTGTTAATTTTGTAAGCAACAAAAATAAATTTGTATTTTCCTACTTATTACTTATTAGTTTGGCATAATCATGTCACTATGAATTTGACAAAATTTCAACCTAGATTTGGTAAGATAATATCTAACGATATATTATATCGTCCCCATATCATTATGATCTAAACCAAGCCCTACGTTTTTGAATGCAAGCCCTCTTTGATGCAAATAATTTTTGCTCGCACTGTACTTACCACTAAAAATCAGTAGTATGTACTATAGTTCTTAAAAAATTAAGTAGCTTCTAGTGTGATATTGTTCTTGTCGTTTAACATTGCATTATGATTATCTATTATGCAACATGGTTTACTGAGATGGTAAAATTCGTCCATAGGTATTGTAAAGTGCAATACTACTGATGGATTGTGCGTTCTATTCTTTATCTGATATGCAAAGTTTAAAAAAAAATTAATTGATTCAACCGACACTAGGTGAAAATCCATATTATAGTATTATGGGATAACAGTAAAACAAAGTTGAACTTGTAAATTTTCACTATATTACCATTTTCAACAGAATAAATTTCGTAAAGGTGAATTATTTAATTCTATGAATTAGATTTAAATAATTCACATTTGCTAGATTTATTCTGTTGACCATAATATACTTAAGATTTTGTAAATTACCCACATTGTACCTTATCTAATTTAATTGTTAAACCCTCTGTTGGATTTCCCCGCTATTGTAACCCTTCCACTCAGTGGCGCACCCAGGGGGGGCCAAGGGGGCCTTGGCCCCCCCAAAACCCCCAATGAAATTGACTTCAACATACTATACCCACTAACCCACTAAAAAAACTTTAATTTCCAGGCGCGATACAAAGAACGATATAATTTTTATTACTTTTGTTCAGTATTATAAGTAGAAAATTTCCAAAGCTTTCTCAGCCTTCATTCTTCTTATGCAAATTATTCATTTTTTGAAAATTTTTATAATGAAAGCATTCTAATATGCGAATTTAAATTATGGAACGACAAGTTTACAGATAGCAAAGAAATACCCTCCGATATGTTTAAGCTATATATTCAATGTAATGGTATGATATTTTCCAATATAAAAACTTTTGCAAATTTTTGTTACCCTTCCCGTCACCGCCAGTACCTCTGAAAGGTCATTTTCCACATTAAAGTACTTAAAATCGTACTTAAGAAATTCCACCGGGCAAGTAAGACTTAATGGTTTGGCTGGTTATTCGTAAGAATGTTCCTGTTTCTTGTGAAGAAATTTTAAATAAACTTTCTAAGGGTCGATGAAAATTAGATTGACATATTTAACAAATGCAAAGGTGTTATAAAAAAGTTTTGGTTTCTATTATTTATAAAATATTGTTTATTGTTGTGCTTTGTACTAATTTATATTTTTAAATAAATATATTTGTGTTATGGATATGTAGTCATTACTATTACCTATATTTTATTTGGTAAAAAGAGTGGTATGTTTTGTCCGGAATAATTATTAAAGTGGATATTTTAAAAAGTCAATTTTTTTAGATATTTACTTAAAACTTGAACTTGAATTGAACTAGGCTATTGCGATCTTCTGAGAATACCTGTTAAAAAGCTACAAAGTTCTAGAAAAATGCGTAACTTAAAAGTTTATTAAAAAAATTGCTTCCGGCACTGATTGGCGGGCCCCCCCTAACATAAAATCCTGCAGGGTGCGCCGCTGCTTCCACTATTTTATTTACATTTTCAATAATTTTAGTGCACCAACCTTTTATTTTTATTTCCACCTTTTATTAAATCATTGTCATCTAACGAAGCTATAGTGTTAGCGAAACATGTAATTTTTCAAATATAGTGGAAATTTACAAGTTCAACTTTGTTTTACTGTTATCCCATAATACTTTAAAAAAAACTTAAATACAAAATAAAAATAAATTAGCACTGTTCTAGCAACAAGCACACATGCGTTTATACTTTGAAATTATCTACTTGAAATAATATCAAAGAAATTGTCAGTAGTGATAACATTATACAAAATCATGTTTCCAGTATTAAATCTGTAATAATTCGAAAAGTGGTGCAATATAGGTAAAACGTTACCCTATTATATTTTATGGGGTGCTGATAAAAAGTATTAAAAACTATATAGATAAATAAAGAGCTTTTTTATTACTTACTTTAACCAAATTCTTAAGAACGGGACTATCCATCAGTCCTTTCAGGAATATTAAATCAGTCTCATTAATTCCGTTTTTACCATCTAAATCGTTGATATTCTCTCGGACGTGTTGGAATGCAGCTGAAACAAAAACAATAGCATCATGTACTTGCATATACAATACTTACATACATACATTATCGCCAATGATACCTCAGAACTTCAAAGAAAAATTATACATACTAGCCAAACATTATTTTTTAAATATTTTTAAACAAGAAATAAATATGAAGGTAATTACGAGCTTCTGTAATATTTTGGATCAGACAAAAATTCTTTTCCTGTTAACAATTAATTTTACGTGGTCATTTTAGTTATTTATGTACATTCCTCTTATAAATAAATGTCTATACATTATGTATACCACCCGACTTGCGACGGGAAAGCCCTTTTAAATTTTGCTATCCTAAAATAATCGCTCCTCTAATAATTTTACAACAAAATTGTATTGGACCTTTTTTGAAGGTTCATGTATGATGGACTAGCACACCAAATTTTATTATTTTCTAATAAGCCAATTAAAATTTAATTAGAAAAAACTTTTGGGAAAATTCTTAAAAATTAAATACAACTCGGATACCTACATAACTCCATGAAACCACCAGTCATAATAATTATGATACTTTCAAATGATACAAGACGTTTTATTTTTTATTAGTTTCAACATGTTTTACAGTATTCAAGAAAAGATAATGATTGTACTAATTTAATAAATTTAAGTAGGGTGACTCGACCAATGAATGAACAAATAAGACATATGTTTACCAATTTAAATGACGATAACAACTACTTAAATGGAACTAGGGTCTAATTGAATGCAGATATTTTTATACGATTAGAATGCCCTATTATTTAATATTTTTTAAATATCCAGGCAAAACTATAAAAAGTTAAATCTAGTAGTTATTTTTTGATTATGTTTGAGAAATGCTAAATCACCAGTAAATGAACATGAGTACCCAGTAGATGAACAAAGATAAACCAATAAATGAACATGGTATTTTTGTTTTAAAATAAACGGTAGGAAAACGTATATCATAACTCTAACGAACTACCTACTTAAAAGGAAAAAATATTAAGAGCTTTGGAACAACAATTGGAGACAAGTGGAAAACAACACTTAAATAAAATACCTACCTATTAAGATAACAATAGGCAATATCGTCAATAAAATTTAGTTCTATGTGACTACATATATAAGGAAAAGTTGTTTGATGAAAGATCAGCCCTAGCTTGCCAATTTATTGTGTAATTTAATCATATTGTGGGTACATCGAAAACGTTGGGACATATTCCCTTACTTTTCGTGCATTGTGCGCAAAACAACCGTCGATTTAAAATCAAATATATTTATTCTTAGGAGCAACTTCGTCTAATGCAGCATCCAAAAATTTTACTTTACCCAAATTGTGTTTCACAAAAAAGGTCCAACAAAATATCTAAATATGCCGTACTTTGAGCGTTTAAAAAATGTTGGGCTTGGTTTAGATCCCAATGATATGGGGACGATATGTCTAACCTAATCTAGGTTAAAATTTTGTCAAATTCATATTATGACATGATATGCCAAACTAATGAGTAATAAAATGAGTAGACAAATACAAATTTATTTTTGTTGTTTACAAAATTAACAAAGTAAGAATATACAGAAAGAAAAAGAAAAATAATTACATAAATTGCTGAAATTGGCCCCGCCATGCTCCAAGCATAAATTCACACGTCCCTTCATATTTTTGAAAGTGTTGACCAGCATTTCTGGAGAAATGTTACCACATTCTTGGATAATCCTTTCTTGTAATTGTCCTAAATTTGCAACTGGTGTTTTAAAAATAGTGTTCTTTAAATGAGGACAAACAAAGTAATCCATAACCATTAAACAAGGTAATCTAGGTGGGAATTCTGATCGATAACTGTATGGGCCGTTGCACCGTCGTGTTGAAAAGTCCAAAACGTAGTTCGTCGTCAAGTAATTACTCCACAAATGGATTCAAAATATTGTCTCTATACCGCTGTGCTGTAATTGTGTCATGGAAAAAAATAAGACCAACAATTCTTCTTCGGGAAACAGCTAACCAGACACCAATTTTTTTGGGTGCAATGTGGACTCTACATACAAATAAATGGGATTTTCACTACTCCACATGCGTGTATTCTGAGAATTCACATAACCGGAGAGGTGGAACCAAGCTTCATCCGAAAAAAATGTCAGGTCTAATAAATCATTTCTTTCCAATATATTGGCGTATTTTGCATTATTTCACGAACGTTTGCAACAAGTTCTTCTGTTCTTACAGATGGTTTTTCTGTTCCTTTTTTGTGTTGTATAAAACCTGTTTCCCTAAACCCAGCCACGGTTCTTTTCAGGCAATGATAAAAATGTCCAACAATAAAAGCAACGTTAGGAAAATGTTCGTGAAAATCGTCCATGCACAAACCCGGATTGTATTGCCACTCACCATTTAATCTAACCCCGTTCCGAAAATACGCTTCAACCATGAATGTTTTGTGCTGTTTCGTACGGCGTATTGTGTAAATTGTTCAAGAAATTGGAAAAATTAGCGATAAATCAAATTACTTTAACGGCTGTCAAAGATGACGGAATAACTGCTTGATTGTTAATTCAGGTAGTTACTGACACCCAATAGGTATTATGCTCTACGGCTAAGCATTACGTCCTTAGATGCAAATAATTTTTGCTCGCACGGTAATATGAGAGCCATATTTAATTTTATTTCTAAATAACTTTTTTTTTGGTTTATTATTAAATTAATAAAATTTGGTGTGCGAGTACATCATACAAGGCCTTTCAAAAAAGTCTACCACAATTTTGATGTAAAATTAATAGGGGAGCGAATGTTTGAGGGCGACAAAATTTACATAGTCTGGCGGTGCACGCGGAGCGCAGTTTACCTATATTTTGTTCCTTTGAAAGTGATATTAAATATAAATATAACTATTTTAAAATGTTTATTACACAAGTAAAAATGTTGTTTATACGTTAGACGTAAGACAAGCCTAAAAGTGCAGTTGTATGATATAACACGTTTTAAAGTTTATTATTCTAAATATTGTATGTTTAGAAATTAAATCCATTATCTTGATGTGATTCAAATAATGTGACTGATTTGTATAGGTAATAATAATATTTGGATTTTTTTAACTTTGAACTTAAAATGTTGCCAATTTTTCTGGTATTTCTGTCCAAACAAAAAAATTAAACGGTCAAAGGATTATGAAAATATACCAACAATTAAAAAAATATTACTAAAAATTTAGCCACCCTCAATCTTTGTGACTACTTTATTGTCCGTGTTTCGGCATAAGAAATACTGGTTTTTATAAACCCTTCTAAAAAAAAATTATGGGTATCTATTCTAAGAACCCAGAATTGTTCCGGATAGTTCGAAAAATTTCCAAAACTGGCCAAAAAACACCAAATAGACCATTGCATTTATTTACAGGTATATTTGTTTATTGAAAATAGCGAAGTAATTATTGTAAATTTCCACACTGCTGCTTAAATGGGTATCTTTTTTTTTTCTTTCGGGTGCGATGTCACATTTTTCGAGGTTAAGGCCAAAACCATTTAAATTAAGGTAAATTTAATATAAATAAAAATACTAATAAAAAAATAGAATTTATTCCCATGCCTATGGTAAATCTGACTTCTGACTAGAATTATTGTAGTCAAATAATGAAAGACTGAAACACCGTGTTTCTAAAATGTATATAATTGAATCGTTGAGAATAAGAACAGTACAAGTCCAAAATTGGACATTTCGACCTGGTATAGCCATTTTAAATGGCTATACCAGGTCGAAATGTTTGTCTGTAATACAAGGCTGCATCAAATGAGTGTAAAAAAACAGTACTAATATCACTGCGCTCATCGTGAAGTGTTGAGCGTAAGAAAGTACAAGTCCGGACTTTACAGAGAGTTTTTTTGTTTTCCCAAAACTGTAACATTTGGATACTGTTCTTATTCTTACCGATTCAATTTTATTATTTAATCCTAAAGATAATAATTACTAGGGCCATAATGGTAGATATATAGAATGGTATACCTACTGATGATGTGTTATTTTATGAAAAAAGAAAGTATAAGAAAATTTAAATTTCTAAAGCTTAGAAGTGCACTCATTTAAAAAAAAAATTGACGTTGGTATTTAAAGAACGTCGAATTTGGAACCTAATAATGCCATGTGGTAGAACTTAAAAAACGGTTACAAACATTTTTTTTTGTTGTTTTCCCAAGCCAAAAATAAAAGAAAAAAAAAAATGTTAAACCAAAATTGAGTAATTCGGTTTTTTCGGATCTCGGAAGGTATTAGAATTATTTAGAATTTTCTTTCAGCAAATTATTAGGCCTCAATATACGCAACTTTGCCTCAATTAAGGCATCTTCGGGTCTCTTACCGTTTTTGAGATCCCCCTGTAGGCCCAAGAAGTTGAAGCACACTGCATAAACAAACCTAGTTAAAAATGTGGGGTTTTACTAAAAAATGTATGATAATAAACTTTTTTTCGGTATTGCAAATATTTTTACCGAAAAGCCAGTCATTTGAATTTTTCGGGCTTAATCTATTATTTACTCACAGCAATTCTGGCAACCAATCTAATTTTCTTGCTACGCATATACCCAAGTTATTTTATAATTTCGTAAAAAAACACTTACAGACCACTTAAAAACTCGACGACATTAGCTACCTACACCCGCTGTGAAGGAAAAAATAAATGAAAATATTAAAAATAGCTCTTTCCACTTATCCACTTACTGCGCTCATCTTTCGGCGCTTCCCAGGATTTATTTACTCCGGTATATTTAAACTGGATCATGGTTTTCCTAAGCAAAACGGGCAAAACTTGCTTACTTTTCTCATTAATTTGCGCAAGGAAAGCGATAACTTTCTCTATGCCGAAATACAGTGCATACATAGAGTGTGATACTTATTTAAATTGATTTATCCTGGGATATTTATTTAACCTTACCGCTCCCCCTAGGAAACGCACTTTAGTCGTAGAGGTAATATTTATGAATTTGTATAGAAAATAACGGGTATCAGTGAAAATTTACCAAAAAAATAAAGTCTTCATGAGAGGCTAACATGTATGTAGGTGGGTATTATAATATTGAGCTTTTTATTTCCACTTCTCACCTACTTTGTAGATTAGGAAGGATTATATACAGGGTGATTCAGGGGGAAACAAGTAAGCTACCGTGCCACCGTTTACTTCTAAACATAAGTCAGCTCTCTAATGAATAGCTCGGGTCGCTCTATGAATGGATGCGGACATCTTTCTTATAGTTGCTGCTGCATTTATTATTCGATCGAGTAATGCATCTCTAGTATTTACTTTACTTAAATATACCAATGATTTAAACCACCCCCAAAAACCCAGAGGATCAAGGTCTGGCGATCTAGCTGGCCAATTATGCGGATCACCTCGACCAATCCACCGGTTTGACAAATTATTGTTTAAAAAATTTCGTACTTGTGAACTGTAGTATGCAGGAACTTCATTATGTTGTAAATACATGTTCTGTCATACATTAAGTGGAACATCTTCTAATAGGTTTTGCAAGCGATTCTGTAGAAAATTAATTATACTGTCTTGCGAGATTACGTGTCGATTATGAATGGACCGATTAATTGACTATTTAACATGCCACACCACACATTAATGCTGAATTTATGTTGAAAATTATGTTCTATGTTAAGACCATCGCCAGTGAACTGTGTTTCATCAGTGAACAGAACATACTTATATAGCCTTCGATTTGCATTAATCCAATTGCAAAATTGCATCCTTAATGCAAAATCACCATCTTGCAAATGTTGGACAATTCGCCTTGTACTTATGCTTGGATCATTTTCGACGGCGTTAAGGATAGCCACTTCTAGTTCAACATCAGGTCCCGACCCCCGTTCGGATACAATTATCGCACCTGGAAACATACCAGATCCTCCAGCACTAGTGAAAACTTGTTGGAAACCCTTCTATCTGGTACTCTCCGATTCGGAAATCGACGCTCGTACTCGGCGACTGCAGGATTTGAGCTCCCGTTGCAGAAGCCATAAACGAATATCATAAATGATAAAAAAATGAATCTTTTTTTTGAATTGTCAGAAAATACACCTACTGAACACGATTTGACGGTGACAAATCTTATTCTTATTCTTATTAATACCTTATGAGGTTACTATTGCTAAGCAACAGTGTAAAGGCAACAGAACATACTTTTTGCATACCTAGACCAAGCCTATTTTTTTGAAATAATTTAATAAAAAAATTAATTTGAATATTGTTTACCTATGTATTTCAGTAACGGCCGGGAATAGGAACCCGTTTATTTTAGGTTCCCGAATACGTACCTAAAATATTGACGTTTCCACTTGAATCACGCTGTATAAAAATGCCTGGAATTACGCAGTACTCGAAAGACGGAACTTCATAATTACTATCCTGACCTGACAAACAGGGAGCAATATGTAGAATAGCTTGCCAATGACTTTAATTATTTTTATGGAGATAATTGATGACTTCTATCATTTGCAGGAGGGTCTCAATAGAGTGACTGAATGATGTGAATTAAATTGATTTTACTTCAATATAAAAAAGTGTTTGCATGTCATTTACTTTAAAGAAAAATGTTTTAAAAAGGAATTACATAATTGATGATAACACTTTAACAAGGGTGACGAATCATAAGGACTTAGGTGTAACTTTTGATGAAATGTAAAGTTTCAATAAATATATCACAACGCAATAGAATTATTGCTACCGTATTTCATGGGCTTCATAATCAGATGGACCCGACAATTCAATACTAATGTATGCATTCGATTATTCAATAATACCTAAGCTGAAATATTGAAGTATTATTTCCTATTATTTGTCTTTATTTTGTTACTTAACACAACGTTTCGGTTAGTTAGTATATCTAACCGTTTTCAAGTGTAAACTAAACTATAATCCTAAGGCTACTGTCTTAAATACTATCCATGTGCAATGAAGCTTGTTGACTCCGCCTACGTGCTTATTGGAGTGTGAAGTTTGAGCTGTTGGTTTTGGACAAGAAGAGGCTTCAATATATTGGGGATATCTATACTTGGTTTACTAAATATATGTGTATTTTGATTCATGAAAGCTGCTTCCTTGAATTTTCGTTTTATCCAGTGCTGTTCTGTGTTCTGTAGAAAGCTTATATACCAATGTCCCAATACGGGAATCACTGCATATCATCAAGCAAAAGTTACAAGACGACCCAACCCTTTCAGAGCGCATTAGTTTGCCGCTGGATGGAGTGATGGAACAATTGGAGTGTTGCCTACGTAGTTCCTACTTTCACGTAAAAGATAGGTTCTATGCCCAGGATGACGGTCTTCCAATGGGTTCATCTCTCCCTCCGGTGGTGGCTAACCTGTACATGGAATGGTTCGAGTCACACGCTATTAACACTGCCAAGATTAAACCTAAACTTTGGCTTTGATATGTTGATGATACCTTTATTATCTGGACAGACAGCAACGAAGAGCTGATACGGTTTTTGGAACATATTAATAGTATAAGAAAATCCATTAAATTTACCATGGAAACAGAAAAGCATTCCACTCTGCTTTTTCTCGATGTTCTCGTCAAATGAAGTACTGATAACATAAAAACTTCAGTGTACAGAAAACCCACTCACACCGGGCATTACCTTAATCACGGATCGAATCATTCAAACTCCATAAAACAGGGCATAATTCAAACTCTTTATTACAGAGCATCTAACGTTTGCAACAATCCGGAAGACCTATAAATATTGAAATTTCAAACATCAAAAAAGATTTAAAACAAAATGGTTACCCTGAAACCTTTGTAACTAATACCATCTCAAAACTTAAAAATCGCGAAGTAAAAACTAATACAGAACCGAAAGAGGAGCAAGGATTTCTTACAATACCTTATGTCAAGGGGATTTCTGAAAAAATTAGAAGGATAACCAAAAACTATAATATCAAAACAGTCTTCAAATCCGGAAATACGCTTAGAAGCTTTCTAACAAAAGTAAAACCCCCAGTAATAAAAACACAAAAAATGGTATCTATCAAATCCCTTGCGAGTGCGGCGAATTGTACATTGGAGAAACTAAAAGACCTCTTCCCGTACAAGTTAAAGAACATCTGAAACATACTCAAAGAGGTGAAATTTCAAGATCAGGTATAGCGGAACATGTATGGACCAACCAACATAATATACAGTGGTCAGAAGCCAAGGTTTTGGACACAGAACAGCACTGGAAAAAACGAAAATTCAAGGAAGCAGCTTTCATGAATCAAAATACACATATATTTAGTAAACCAAGTATAAATATCCCCAATATCTGGAAGCCTCTTCTTGTCCAAAACCAACAGCTCAAGCTTCACACTCCAATAGGCACGTAGGTGGAGTCATCAAGCTTCATTGCACATTGATAGTATTTAAGACAGTAGCCTTAGAATTATAATTTAGTTAACACTTGAAAACGGTTAGAGATACTAACTAACCGAAACGTTGTGTTAAGTAACAAAATAAAGACAATGCAAGTCCGACAAGGTAATTTATATGATGGACAGTGGCGTATTTAGAGTATTGCCACGGGGGGGTCTATACCTTTTGTTTTATCTTTCTTTCTTTGAAAAAGCGCCGCAGGCGAAAATTTTTTCGGTGCCACGCCCTATTTTAAACTATTAAAATTTATAATTTCTATGTTTTGATAGCTGAACCCAAAAAGGAAGAAATTAAGAAATTTTTAAATATAAACGCAATAAAGGGAATATATATTTTTAAAAATATTTATGTTTAAAAATATATATTTCTACATAATATGACCGATTCCGAAAATGATTGGTTTTCAAGTTATTTTTGCCATTTTTTTTGCCAAGTTTGGCCATGTTGTTTTGTTATCTGTGACACAGTTACTTAATTATTTGTAAAAACAAAGTATTGCTAATAGTTCTAGTTTGCAAAAAAATCACAAAACTAAGTGAACATCATTTCAATTTTTTTAAATTAAATAAATTAGACACGCAGGTAAAAAACAAGAAAAAAATTGAAATAACTCGAAAACCAAGCATTTTCGGAATAGGTCATATTTAAGAAAAAATCACAAATTACCTCCTGCGAGGAATTAATCGAATTATCAATCACCATGTATATATTATTTTACTCACTTAAATTAGAAATTAAATGCAACAAGGCATCTGATCTGTTCTGAGTTTTTTTTAATGTTGAGCCCACGGGGGGGGGGGGGTCCAGACCCCTCGGACCCCCCCCCCCCCCCTAAATACGCCACTGATGATGGACTAGGGGTTTGTTCGGATTTCGCTGTATATCTTACCGTTTCTGATATAATATGGTGAGCGTCGAATTTGTAACACACTTTTGTGTAATGTAAATTCCTAAAATAAATTAAAATTTGGAGTTGTAAACAGGGACGGAGTCATGGGGGGGGCTGGGGGGGGCGACGCTCCCCCCAAAGTTATCTTAACCATCAAAAGTTGGGAAAACTTGGGTAGACAAAAATGTGTGCAGCTTATTTAACTTCCATTAGTTGCCCCGGTAAGACTGACTGTAATATATAGATAGACACTTTTGGCATTTTCAGTCATTTAAAGAGTGTCGTGTATCGTACACAACCTAAGTCTTTGGAGGACCTTAAAAACAGTATTTTAGATGCTGTGCATGTTATTTCTCGTAAACATTTGCAAAACGTGCTTTCCCAATTTTCCGAGAGGATTGGACACTGTCAGGTGTTTGAAGGAAGACATTTTTAACATTTAATTAAATAACTTTTTTTTTATATTATTGTTTATTTAAAAATTATTACCAATTTTGTTTAAATAATCAAATGTACTACATTCATTTGCCCGTAATTCCGAAACAGTTGAATTTAGTCATATGGTATGCTATACAATAAATATTTTAAAGTTATTGAAAATTTAGAATATCTGATAATATACAGGGTGTTCCATTTTAGTCCTATACCGAGTGTCTACGGAAGATGGTTCGCCCCTCTAACTTTTTTGTTTTTCAAGATAATGAAATAAAATTTGGGGGATTGTATATGACATAAAACTGAATTTTTTAAAGTTGACTCAACATTATGAAACTTCCAGTCTAACCGGAAGTGATATAATTTTTCGATTTTTAAATGGGACACCTGGTATATTTTCGTTTTTTCTAACTCATATGACATTCTTAATATAACGATGACACATTTGTCACTTTTTGTTACCAAGAAAATATTTTTTCCAAATTTATTGTTTTATCTAGAGGGCTATGAATACCTTAAAATCCTTATTGCACTTCTTTAATCTTGGGAAAAATACAATTTTACTATTTTTGGTCCAATGCTATGTGCTGTGTAAAATTTAATCTTTAAAGTTGTATTACCTACTCATTTTTTTTTAAACGGCAACCTGGTGGCTCGTCGGGTTAAGAAAAAAGAGGATTTTATTACGATTATTTTGATACCACACTATTAGGTTTTGGAAAAGCTGCCATAAAAAAAACTTTAAAAAGTTAACTGAACCAGTTTTGGGCAATAGCACGCCGATTAGGATATCTTTGTACGTCGTGCAGCATCGATCGGTTGAATTCTTTCTACATTCTCCAAACACTTATAACATATCAACTTTTTCTCTCCTTGTAAAACTATTATTTTCCATATTTTTTAAACAACAAACTAATTTACTTTAGCAGAAGCTGTCGGCATGTAAATTTTCTTCAAGGCATGATTTTGTTTTATCAGTTTTGCTGGTCACAGACTACTTGATGCATTTAAATCTAAATTTATTCTCAAAATATGCTTCATTTTAGGAAAGTTTCAAGTTAACTTTTTAAAGTTTTTTCATGACAGCTTTTCTAAATAGTGTGTGGTATCAAAATAATTGTATTAAAATCCTCTGTTTTCTTAACCCGGCGAGCCACCATGTTGCCGTTTTAAAAAAAATGAGTTATACAACTTTAAAGATTAAATTATACATAGCACATAGCATTGGACCAAAAATAGTAAAATTGTATTTTTCCTAAGATTAAAGAACTGAAATAAGTGATTTTAAGGTATTCCATAGCCCTCTAGATAAAACAATAAATTTGAAAAAAAATATTTTCTTGGTAACAAAAAGTGTGACACATCGTTATATTAAGAATGTCATATGGAGTCAGATAAACGAAAAATATACCATGCAGGTGTCCCATTTTAAAATCAAAAGTTTATGTCACTTCCAGTTAAACCGGAAGTTTCATAATGTTGAGTCAACTATCAAAAAATGCAGTTTTATGTCATATACAAATCCCCCAAATTTTATTCCATTATCTTGAAAAACAAAAAAGTTATAGGGGCGAACCACCTTCCGTGGACACCCGGTAGATTGCCCAAAACCCGGATCCGATATCACTTTTAGTTCGCCTGTAATTAAGCCGTTCCGGAACATTTGCCCAACCCTGTATATGTTTTTTATTCACTTTATTTGATAATTATGGGTAGGTCTGAAATAAATACTTTTTGAATTGTGTTATTTTTTTTTATATTTTATAAAGTTGGGAAATTTAGGACTTTCACCCCTCCCAAACCAGAGGCCTTCGCTACGTCCCTGGTTGTTAATATGATGATAACATGGACCTATACGTATTAAGTATTACTTATGTAAAGCTAGTTCCCATGGCAATGACAATTTGATACTTTATCAGCCTTTCTCTAGAATACTTACAATATAACTGTAAAACCAGAAAACTCATAAAAACATTAATACAAAAACAGATCTATTTACGTATTACATAAGTGGTAATGGTTCTGCCTGGTTTGGGTTTCAAAAAAAAATAGTATCATTAAGCGAAGAAATTTAAAACGCTCATATTTAAAAAATATACCTACTAGAAAATAATATAAATAATATTTCAATTTCTTGGCACGTGATTGTTATTGAATGTTTGTTTGACTTTTTCCACAATTTGAGATTTGCATATGTACCGGGTGGTCAAATAAGCGAGGACGTCGGCTTTATCTCGGAAACCATTAATCGTACAACTTTCGGAAAGATTTTTTTATGAGTAAAGTGGTCAAGAGAAATTGCTGGAAATTACTTTTAAGTTCCTCATTTCGCCGCAAGGGGGCACAATTAAAAATTGTTTTTTTAAATTCTAAATTTCTCCGAAAATTCCCATATTATGGTATAACTCTGATTACATCATTAGAAAGCTTAGAAAATTCTGCATCATTTTGGTTTAAGGCTCATTGGCGTACCGACCTTGATAAGAGTGGGAGAAGCTATTGAAAGTGTAAACATTAAAATCGCTGTAACTTCTAAACGACTTAGCCGATTGTACTAAATTTAAGCTTGTTTGGAAGGGGAAAATAAGCATCTTCAATTGCCGTATCCAACAGTACACGATAGTATTTAATAAAATTGCTAGAGGGTGCAATTTGTAATAATAACAGTTTTTTCGATTTTATCCCGAAAATTCAAATCATACGGTATAACTATGGCATCATAATCGAAAAGTAGATGAAATTTGCAAGAAAAGATATGAAGACCGCAGTTCGATATCTTTGTTCGTTTCAGAGTTATTGCCAAAACAATAATTTTTAATACAAATTGCGCCCTCTAGCAATTTTATTAGAAACTGTCGTATACCATTAGATACGACAATTGAAGGTACTTCCAAACAAGCTTAAATTCAGTAAAATCGGATAACTCGTTTAGAAGTTACAGCGATTTTAATGTTTACACTTTCAATAGCTTCTCCCACTCTTATCAAGTGAAAGTGTAAACATTAAAATCGCTGTAACTTCTAAACGACTTAACCGATCTTAATAAATTTAAGCTTGTTTGAAAGAAAAAGTTAAGTACCTTCAATTGTTGTATCCAATGGTACAAGATCGTTTCTAAGAAAATTGCTAGAGGGCGCACATTCTATTAAAAATTATTGTTTTGGCAATAACTCTGAAACGAACAAAGATATCGAACTGCGGTCTTCACAACTTGGGCGTGACTACGATACACTAACCAAACCACCATATCTAAATTTTTAAAAAGAAGAAGTTTTATCCCTACAAACCAGTATTTGTGCAAGAGTTAGAAGCTAACAAATGCCACATTTTCTTTAAATGGCCAGGTTAATGGTCAAATCTATACAATACTGCGGGCACAGAAAGATCCTCTTTGCTTTATAGAAAATGACACCCAGTATAATGAGAAGGTTAATGTATTTGCGGGCATTATTGAAAATAGGGTAATCGGACCATTTTTCTTTAATGAAAGCCTCACTGGAGAATGATATCTAAATTTTCTTAGAAATGATCTGGTTCCAACTCTTGCCACTCTATTTTCAGATTATAATGATCCTGATTTACCAAGTTTAACATTATGGTTTCAACACGATGATGGTTCCCCACATTATACTGCTCAAATAAGGGAGCACTTAAATACAATTTTTCCGGCGCGGCGGAGGTCAATAGATCGCCCGATCTAAATCCACTGGACCTTTTTTTTTGTGGGTCTACGTCAAAATTAAGCTACTGCCGAACAGTGTTAAATAGTTCGCATTTTAGGCTACTAATTTAGTTGAGTGGCGAGTAATTTAGTAACTAAAATAAATAAAAATCGCCAAGAAGTGTTCACATTAAGACGAATACAGTGGTCAGTGGTGGTGTCAAAATGAACCGGCGAAAACGCAAAAAATAAAAAGTAATAAATCGGATGATAATGCTTGCTGCAATGACGATTTTGAAAGAGCTGGAGAAGAAATTAGTCAGATAAATGTTAAGAAACTATGGGTACGAACATGAATTAATAGAAGAGATGAAGTGCTACTCGCCCGAAAAAATTGTATAAAATGGATTGACTCGACTAAATTACTTACTACATTACTCGACTAAATTTTCACAGTTCGTACACGTTTACTTACTAAATTACTCGCCACTCGACTAAATTACTAGCCTAATGCGAACTAGGCATTTTAGTGAGGACATTTTCATCATCTTATAAAATAGTTTATTTTCTTCTTCGTTTGTCTATTTTGTGTTAAAAGTTAATATTTCGTAAATGGTTGAAGATAGGTATAGGGTATGATTTATGAAAAATATATAGAATTGATTGTAGAATATAATATGAAAGTTGATACATGTAGCATTTTTATGATTTCTTCTTCTTTTGGTGCCATATCAGGTCCTCCTGATGTTGGCAATCACAATGGCGAGCTGTGCTCTATCTTCGGCGAGTCTAAAGAGTTGTTCTGCGCTTCAAATTCCGTTCCACTCTCTAAGATTCCTTAACCACGAGACTTGTCTTCTACCGACCCCTCTACGGCCTTCTATCTTGCCCTTCATTATAAGTTAAAGGATACGGTAACGATCACCCCTGAGTATGTGACCCAGATAGGACAACTTCCGGCATTTAACTGTTATTAGTAGTTCGCGGACGGCGCTTGCTCTATTTAAAACAGCTTCATTTGTCTGCATGATATAGGGGATTCGGAGCATACGTCTATGTAGCCACATTTCAAATGCTTTAAGACGATTAATGATTGCTGCTCTCAAGGTCCAAATCTCTGCCCCATACAACAGTATAGACCATATTATGTAGCACTTGATCATTCTCTGGCGGAGTTTTAAATTTAGATTATTATTGCAGAAGAGCGATCTCATTTTTTGAAAGGTTGCGCGAGCTGACTCGATCCTGCACTTGACTTCTTTATCCGGGTCGAGATGCTCTGTAATGTAACAACCAAGGTATTTGAAACATGGGACCCTTTCAATGTTTTGGCCATTTATTTGCAGTGCCGCATCATTATACGGCTGACGGCTGAAAACCATAAACTTAGTTTAAGTGATATTTATGTTTAGACCCATTTCTTGTCCCGTCACGTTGACCAAGTCTAAAATTATCACACAAGATCGCGGTGTCATCGACATAGCGGATGGTATTGATCAATTCGCCGTTAATCTTAACTCCACACTTCTGATCATGCAACGCCTGTTTAAATATTTTATCAGAATATGGGTTGAACAACAGTGGAGGCAGTATACATCCCTGCCTCACGCCACGCCGAATCTGGCATTCGTCGGTTAGTTTTCCATTGACCCGAACCACTGCTTTTTGTCGCCAATACAGGTTCTTAATAATGCGTATGTCTCTGTCATCAACTCCAGTACTCCTCAATATATCTATAAGTTTTTCATGTTGTACCCTGTCGAATGCTTTCTCATAGTCTATAAAGCATACGAAAATGTCTTTACGTTGATCGCGACATTTTTGAAGAAGTATATTTAAGGCAAACATTGATTCCCGGGTACCAAGAGCGTTTCGAAAACCAAACTGGGTTTCGTCCAGATCACTTTCACATTTGTTGCGTATTCTTCTATGAATAATGCTAAGGAATACTTTTAGTGTGTGGCGCATAAGACTTATCAGCCTATAATCACTGCATTTTTTTGCACGTTGCTTTTTAGGCAATGTTAGAAACACGGACTTCAGTCAATCTTCAGGTATTTCCCCAGTGATGTACACTGTATTGAATAATTTAACCAAGATCCCGATGTTGCCTTCATGGATCATTTTCAAAAGTTCCACTGGAATATCATCTGGTCCGGTTGCTTTTTTAGATTTTGCAGAGCGTATGCTATATAGTTTTTCGGACTTTAGAAGTTCTGGACCTTCCACGCTATCAGTGGTGTCTGGTTGGTCTAATCTGTTGTCATCAAATAGTTCAGCTATGATTTATTTTTTATGATTTATAATATCTTTTTTCTAAAAAAAATGCTTCCCGGTTTTGAGCAGGGTTAACACCTAATCCATATGCAAAATTTATTAGTTTTCCATCAAGAAGTTTTTAGGCTTTTGAGCCGACTGACAGACCGACGGAAATGAGAAACATGTAGTTTGGAACAGCTAGAAAATGAAAAACTCTGAAAATGCGGCTAGCTACGAAATCCTCTTAAAATCCTATAAAAGGATGAAAAAAAAACTGTCTCGGTATTCCATCCTGGAGGATTCGCGGTTACTTTTGAGTAAATAATAATTAAACCCCTATAAAAACAAGAAAAAGTTAAAAATAATTAAACTTTGTGATATAAATCTCGGTATTCCATCCTAGATAGAGGATTCGCGGTTACTTTTGAGTAAATAATAATTATTATTGGATCAGTTAACGACAAATATTTTTGTCTGAAGAAAAATAACAGTTTATTATAAAGGATCTTACTGTTCCTTATAATGCCGACGTATGGATAAAATGTGAAAGTATGATATCTATATTTTCTTTTAACGTTACGTCATTGCACAAACTCTTTTTTCGATTTTTACTATGTTTCCTAAACTCGGGACCAACGAAATGTCTTTGCTCATATTGTTTCTGTTTTCTCAACCCTTAACATGAAAAAATGAAAAAGCACTTTTGCATATAAAATAAATACGTGACTAGCTTGAATATCCATTTTAGATATACGTGTGTGAACTTTTATAAAAGTCGGCCTATAGTCTTTGAAATTCCTCTGTTTTATTTCAGCTCAAGATGATGTCTGCCATGACAATCAATCTTGAATAAAAAATGTGAACGATATGTCAACTTTCGTAAAATCCACAGATTTTATGTCGGTCGTTCCTATAAACCAGCTATTATTTTTTCATGAAAGAGGTTTGTACCGGGTGTCCCACTAAGAATGGCTTTCGGCCGTATCTCAGAAAGGAAGCGAGGGA